>CM052545.1:94162618-94203831 GCA_028533065.1 Trachops cirrhosus | reverse complement strand
GTAAAGCTATAAGGAAACACCCCTTCCTGAAGTGAGGTAGAATTATTGCAACCTTTTTTTTAAAGATTTTATTTATTTATCTTCAGAGGGGAAGGGAAGGAGAGAGAGAGAGAAATATCAATGTGTGGTTGCTTCCTGTGCATTCCCTGCTGGGAACTGGCCTGCAACCCAGGCATGTGCCCTGACTGGGAATCGAACCGTGATCTCTTGGTTCACAGGCCCGCGCTTAACCCACTAAGCTACACCAGCCAGGGTTTATTGCAACCTTTTTAAGAAAGAAGGTAACAAAACAACACAGATACTGCCGATCAGATTTCAGAAACACGCTGTCCTCCCCTGACTCACTGACGAAGGTCTGTACAAAACAGGAAAGGGGCCTGGAGAACTCCCTGCAGGCCAGCGAGCAGCACTACCAGATGCAGCTGCAGGACCTGGAGGCCGTGATCGAAGGCCTGGAGAAAGAGCTGCAGGAAGTGAGGCGCGGCATCGAGAAGCAGCTTCAAGAGCACGAGATGCTTCTCAACACGAAGATGAGGCTGGAACAAGAAATAGCCACTTACCGCCGCCTCCTAGAAAAGGAAGAAATCAGGTACTTAATGCCGTAAGAGTTCATGACAAGCGGCCAGACACGCAGGGCCACTTATGTCATTGTCGATGCACTCAGAGAAACCGACTCTAAAAAAGCCCTCATCACCATGGCGTGCTCACTGAGTTTCTACAATAAAATTAGTGCACACTACAATGGCTGTGAAGAAGAACTGTTTCTAACCTCCACAACTTATGCACAAAACAGCCAAAGTCAGGCACAGTAGCTACAACAGAGAGCGCATCAAGCCTAGAACACAATGTAAACAATTCCCAAGTCACACAAAAATGACCTTTCAAAACTTTCTCACTTTCCTTGCCATGCAAACCTTTTAGAATTGGTCACTGCCTTATATGGACCATCTGCGAGGCGAGTTTGGAAAACTGTAATTACCACACACCCCCCATCAAAGGCCCACTCCCGTTACACAGCAGACACCAGAATGTTACAGCCATGGGAAGCAGTGGTGTTGGAGGGTTTAGAAGACTTCCAGATGTCCCAATAACAAAAGCTATCAGAGAGGAATTCTTACTAATTCACTTTCATAATCTGCACTCACTCACAAGGTCATTTGGCTTTGAACACAGCACAGCCTCCAATTTTCCATTTTCTCATTAAAAACACTTTATTCTTTTTTACATAATTTTTTTAAAATTTTCAAGTACAGTCGACATACAATGTTATATTAGGTTCTGGCATACAACCTATTGATTGGACCCATCTGGCACCGCACATATAGTTATAATATTATTGACTGTATTCCTGCACTGTACTTTACATCCCCATGACTGTCTGTAACTACCAATTCGTACTTTTAATCCCTTTGCCTTTTGCATCCTTCCCCACAAGCCCCCTCCCATCTGACAACCATCAAAATGTTCTCTGTGTGTCTGAGTCTGTTTCTGGTCTGCTCGTTCACTTATTTTGTTTCTTAGATTCCACATATAAGTGAAATCATAGAGTATCTGTCTTTCTCTGTCTTACTTCACTCAGCACAATACCCTCTAGGTCCATCCATGTTGGTGCAAGATTTCATTGGGTTTTTTTTATGGCTGATTTCATATTTCCTTGTATATATGTAGCGCTTCATTCAAACGAAACCTTTATTCTTGCTTGCTTCAGAACCCTGGGTCCTCTGGAAAACTAGATGAAACTGCTTTAACCTGTGATGTCTTGACATTCGCTAAATCTTTGAAAAACATCAATTGAATTCAAAATACACCACTTACTAGCTGAGTGATGCCAGGGAAGTTACTAAACCTCTCTGCGCATCACTTTTCCCACCTATAATGTGGAAAAAAATATTACCTACCTCATAGGGTTGCCGTGAAGATGGAATAAGCTAATGTTTGTCAAGTGCTTAAAAGTGTTATGTAAATATACATATAATTTATTATTAAAATAAAGGGTTGTGAATTTTATTTAATTCCTAATCCTTCAGGATATCAGTAACTTGGTCTTTAATATTCCTATAATATTATTTTTATTATGCTATATTTAATATATGCAAGAAAGTATCAAGAAAAATGCAATGAACTCCATGTCCGCACTTCCCTGGCTCGGCAGTGGAACACAGACACGGCTGTTGAAATCTGTGGACACCCCCCCCGCCTCCCCACGCCCACACCACATGGCCCCAGTCTCGTCCTCCTCCCTCAGTCGAGCCTGGCTCTGGACTGTGATGCTTATTAGTCTCAAGCTCCTTCATACCAGTATGTGTGTATCCCTAAACAAAATATGAAACTGTTTAGTATATTATTTAACCTTTATAAAATTAGCTACGATTTACCCTGTGTTTTCACTCAGTGTTATACTTGGGAGATTCATCCATGAGACCCCGTGTACCCTTAATTCATATATTTTCACTGCTAAATAGTATTCCCATTGTATGAATACACTCCAATTTATCTATTCTCTTATTGGTGAGCATTCATTTCAATTACCTGCCAGTACATTGTTGCCCTTATAATATAATTCCTTCCAATTCCAGATATTATGGTTGTATCCAAGGAGGGAAAAAAGAACAAAAACCTACAAGCAGAGTTGGTTTTGTTTTACCTTCAGGTGAGTTTCTGACGTAAGTAACCTAATTTGAAAACTGAAGTGCCACTTATAGGGACTACAAACACTGTGACATAGCAAAAATAAGCAATCTTCAAATGACTTCTGATATAAACTGTGATTAGCATGTACTGCAACCCTGGAATTTAATATTTCATACGTAAAATTTTCACAGCCATTATAAATGAAATGTCTTTCTCGACAAAAGCCCCACGGAAGTGTGAGAATGAGAAAGTGGAAACAGTGACCAGACAAGCAATACTGAACGGAAACGTCGTGAAGGAGAGCACCGAAGCTCACGGCACGGTTCAGTAAGTAAAACAATTGTGGCTAAGGCACAGGGAGAAACATGCGAAGAAATTAACTTCGATGGAATAATCTCAGGAACCTTTGAATGTGTCCAAACATAATTTTAATATGCTGTGATTTTTAATCTGACATGAGTAAATATACATAAACAAAAGCTCATGAAGAAAGGCTCAATCCTTAATTCACCATTTTTCTAAAAATACAGCATAACATGAGAGTTCCATAGATTTCCTTGATATTATATTCCTATGATTTTTAAAAGTATGTAAGTTATAAATTCCACGATGTAAATTGTCCATGAAACTTAAAATGTAAATGTAAATTATACATTATTCAAACTTCTTGATTTCTTTTTCGTATGGAATGCATATTACATATTTTTAAATCTATCCATACTTCTTCATGTAGAAAGGTTTATTTTATCATTTCAGGACAGAGAAAGTGGATGAAGTTATTAAAGAATGGGAAGGTTCCTTCTTTAAAGATAATCCTCGATTAAGGAAAAAATCTGTTTCTCTTCGATTTGATCTTCATTTAGCAGCCACTGATGAAGGGTGTTTACAGACTAAACAGGATAATCTACCAGATATAGAAGTCAGGCTAATCATGAGGAGATCTTGCAGTATTCCCTCTATCAAATCTCCATCAGCAGCTAATTAATCCAAAGAAAGTGTTGACTTGATTTGAAAATGACATTAGGAGGGACCAAGGTGGGCCATGCTGACCCCCTTCTGTCCCAAATGGAAGTTAAGTATGTTTGGTAAGTTAGGCGTGTGTGTTATGATTGATGTGTGATTTTCTTCACGGAAAAAAATGGCAAGGGACAAAATTTCTCTGAATCTAACTATGGATGTATTTTTTGGAAAGGGAAGCTTAAAAATAAAATCAGAAATTCAGTACAGTTTCTATTTTATTTATTCTCCAAATAGTCTTTTTTGTTCCCTTGAAATTTTTGTCAGAGACTGTAAGCGTTAGTGGCTTAGTTAAGTCTTTGAAATTTTAATCAATGGCTGAATACTCTAAGCAAAAGGGAATAATTTATCTAAATATTATTGTATTATGTCAAGAATCACACTGAGATATTCATCACTATTGTATGACTGGTTATATCTAAAAAGATTTTTCTGCCCTGGCTGGTGTAGCTCAGTGGATTGATTGCCAACCTGCAAACCAAAGGGGTCGCCAGTTCGATTCCCAGTCAGGGCACATGGCTGGGTTGTGGGCCAGATTCCCAGAAGGGGGCGTGCGAGAGGCAACCACATATTGATGTTTTTCTCCCTCCTTTCCCCTCTCTCTAAAAATAAAGTCTTTTTTAAAAAAAGATTTTTCTAACTGAAAAACAAAACAATTATAAACGAACTTTTAAAGAGGACCCCCTATTCACTTAACCAAAATTTTTCCTTTTGTGACAATCCTTTGCATATTTAGAAAAATTAATTACTTCCTATAAGCAGTTCTGAACAAACTATAGAAAATAGTTTGTTGATTTGATTAAATCCAATCCAGTGCTGATTTGATTAAATAACATTGATCTTCATCTCAAAGTATTTTGTATTCATTATCTGATTTGCAGAAGTTTCTTTATTGTCCTCTACCACCAAAAAAATAAATAAATATATAAAAGAGGCCAGCGGCACAAACAAAACAGGAAGCCGATCACTACAGTTTCTAGAACGGTTCCAGCTTTCTAGAAACCATCCCGCACCATCACGGCTTTTCCACCTGTAAAGTGAAATGTGATTAACTGGAGTATTTGATGTGGCATTAGGTAAAATACTACAGAACGTCTTATAAATAGTTCCTGAAATCATTTATGTGAATTCAGATAACACTATTGTTATCTAAGCTAAGAGTATTTGCAGGATTTATGTTTTTAAATTGTTCAAGCTGTAATAAGTATGGATAGAAAATATATTTGTAAGTCAAGTTTTGTTGCAAAGTTTTTTAAACAACCTAATTTGTTTAACACAGGTATATTTATTTTAAGACCTTAAATAATAAATACCTGTTTTAAACATTAGCAATTTATAAGCTATTAATTTTTTTCTAAACAGAAAAAATGTTGAGTACTACTCACAATACTCGTTTCCCAGCTAAAGTATCATCCAAGGGCTACAGCTTTTAGCATTTTAGTACAGCCTTTCAATCTCAATCTCTCTCTCTCTCTCCCCCTCTCTCTCCCTCTCTCTCTCCCCCACCGCCTGTCCCTTTATTTCAACCAAAAAAAAAGGTATATTTTAACCAGAAGAAAATTATGTTAAATAATCTTTAACATAATACAGGGATGTAAAGTTAAAGTTTTTCTTTCAATTACTTCAGATTACTTTTTGCCTGGCTTATTCTATTTGGCGGAAGGGACAATTTCGTTGTCACAAAAACAACAGCATGTTAAGTGCTTATTCTTGCATAAGCATCTCACCCAAAACACATCTTAGACATAAAAGTGTTTTCATTCAATATTAGTTAAGTGCTACTAACTTCATTAAAGCTTTGAAAAGTGCAATCGTATAAGCTAGTGTGCTGAAGTTACTGTGCTAAGCAACAGTAATCGTACGCAGTGTATCTAGTGTAATCAGTTCGCAGTGTGAAAACTTAGTACTGGGCATCATGAATGTAATTGCTTATAATAGTAACTCCACTATGCAACTACTGTGTTACATGTGCATTGTAAACTACAGTACTTGAATTTATAACAAAGTTTTATTTGCTTTGGGGCGTTTTAAATTGGGATATGAATTTACCGAGGTAAATGATAACACTACAATAAAAAAAAAATTGAAACTTGAACTCTAAATCTGTGTTGTGTTTGAGTTTGAGACACTGTGTTGGGTTTAATTTTTCCAATATGGTTAGCTCACTGGAGGAATGAAGAAAACGGTAACCATGGAGGAGAGAGAAATTTTTATACTTTTTTAACAAAAGAAAAATCAAGAATGGTATATTCTAATAAAAAATCAGAATAATCCCGTAATCCCGTACCAGTAGCCACCGCGTGCAAAATACTTCCTCTGCTCCCCACGCTGCACTCAGCAGGCCTGCACGTCATCCATAATGCTTACGCCAATCCCACAAGGTCTATAGTACTACCCTCATGCTACAGATGAGTACAAATTAATATTCTTGCTTTTCTGGAATCATTAAAATGGATGCTCCTATAACAAAATACAAAAACAGAGAGTTGTTCCAATGGCTAACAACCATAGGGTCCTGCCCAGCACTGTCACGAATTACCCAGGAAACCAGCAAGGGGCGACTCCCACGTCCTAGGCCTCAGCGTTCACACTTGAGAACAAAGGGAAAGGTGGTCCTCGGCAATAAGGCCTAGCCTTACGCGTGAAAACATGTGGCAACGCACCACTCAAGCACACGGTACCGTCTGGATGGAGATTGTCACTGGGAAAGAATCTGTGAGAACAAGTACAGCTGACAAGGATTAAGTAATAGTTGAAAACACAACAGGTCATGAGAATGGTTAAAAGTCTTTGCTTCCAGAAGAGTTACTCTTCCCCAGTGAGTTACCCAATTTGAGCTGTTCTACCGTGATAGTTTTTAAAGCACAGAAGTGTTCTTCAGAGTCAAAAAATGCATGAATTAATTTAAAAATTTCAAGTGGAAACAGTATGGTACATGAGCCAAGATTAAACTTTAAATAATATGCATAGACACATTAAATTATCAACACATGATGTTTTGTAGAAGTTCGTGCACAGGGCAGACCTTGGTTCTGTGTTTAAAGTGACGGCCGGCATGTACACGCAGACTGCCAGTGTCACGGACATACCACAGGTGAACATTTTGAAATAAGGTGCACGGGCAGTTCAGTACAAGCCTTCTCCAGTTTCCCTCATGCACGTAGACCCCACCCGGGGTGTCCAACCCACGGCCCGGAGGCTGCGTGTGGCCCGGGATGGCTATGAATGCCACTCAACACAGAATCGTAAATTTACCTAAAACCTTTTTTTGCTCATCAGTTTTTGTTAGTGTTTGTGTATTTAACATGTGGCCCAAGACAGTGCTTCTTCTTCTTCCAGTGTGGCCCCAGAGATGCCAAAAGTTTGGACACCCCTGCCGGGAGGCTAACCTTGGGCCACATCATCCCTGTACCAACTATCCATCTCTGCCCTTGTAGCTGAAAGCAGCTATAAATAACATGTAAATAACAGCCTTGGATATGTTCTTATAAAACTCCAAAAAGAGGAGGCAGCCAGGATCTGCCCTAGATCCTGGCCTACTCCTACATCCATTTGGCCGACTCCTGCCCTGGACCCTCAAATACGGTCTGTGAATGACAGGTCACACCCCAGATTGTGTGGGACCGCCCTGTCTTCAAACACTCTCATACTTTTCTACACCACATGTCAAAGCTCACATCCCAAATCCTCAAGGGATATAAAGGCAATTCAGAAGGTTGAAAAGCAAACCATACTTCGTCCAGTCGTGTAAAACAGTGTGAACCGCTGTCCTGGAGCTCTGCAGGCCGTAGTGTTTCACAGCCATCCAGCAACAGAAACGGAAGCCGCGCAATTTCTTCTGCTTCCACAGAAACAGCCTGTTTCATCGTGTTGCCTATAACCAGACTTTGATAAGCTATTTGGCTCAGGCAGAGTTCTGTCCCCGCTTTCCCTATTTTAAGGGGAAAAAATCATCTAAAAAAAGCTTCATTAGAACATACTACACACGAACTGTATGGCTCAGTAGTTGGTTCAAAATCTTGAGTCATAGGTTTTTTTGAAAATCTGTTAAACTACTAACCCTCTATCTGGAGGGGGGGAAGCACATAAAAACATGTATAGTTTTAAAGGTTCGTAGACTTTCTAGAGCCGACTCACGGACTCCTAGGTGGCCACGGGGGTGCCGGTTTGGCCTTGGTCTCTCCCATTATCTCCTTCTTCTTCTTCCTCCCCCCGAGTCATGTTCTCCTTGTACCCCCAATTCTGTCTCCCTCCCCAGCTTCTTCCCACAGAACTATGAAAAGAAATCAGAGACCTGGGTGTGAATCCCAGCTCAATCACTCACTAGTTTTGGCTTCCCTTGTTTTCAGGGAAGAACTTTGAAAAGCATGAATAGGGCCCTGGCAAGTGTGGCTTAGTTGGCTGGAGCGCCATCCCGTGCACAGAAAGGTCGCAGGTTTGATCCCCACACGTACTAGGTTGCAGGTTCCGTCCCTGGCCTGGGCATGTATTGGAGGCAACCAATCAATGTTTCTCTCTCTCTCTCATTCACTCTCTCTTAAAAACAAACAAA
The DNA here is from genome assembly GCA_028533065.1 of Trachops cirrhosus. Lineage (NCBI taxonomy): Eukaryota > Metazoa > Chordata > Mammalia > Chiroptera > Phyllostomidae > Trachops > Trachops cirrhosus. The sequence continues at coordinate 94,195,631 of CM052545.1, read as the reverse complement.
AAAAAAAGCAATGAAAAGTGTCCTTGGATGTCAATTAAAAAAAAAAAGTATGTGTAGGGTCAGAGGAAAGCAGGCCAAGTTCCTGGATCTTACCGACAGAAAGAAAACTACTTGGGCCTAAAACTATCTCTGGGGTTTACCACTAACTACTAGGTCCCTGTGAAGGCTCCCAACAACCTTTATAGTTACAAGGGTTAAAAAGTCATATTAATGATGTGCCCCATATTTTTCTGGGATTAATCACAATTCTAAAAGTCTGTCCTGTGGTCTCCATAAATATTCCCATGCATGCAAGATCTTATGTCCTGAGTTCGCTTTGGGGAAAAAAAACAACTTAGTGTTAAGTAGAATCTACCTTACTGAATTATTTCATCCTTCAGTATTAATTTCCTCAAGACCAGGACAGAGATATTTTTTCCTGCGACATTTTGCCTATCTTCTTCCTTTCTTTGCAAATCTTCAGGAGTGGAGAAAGAAAGTGAAAAAAATTAGATAACCATTCATTCATTCATTCCTCAGATACTGAGCACCTGAATGCACACGCACTGTCCCAGAAGCCAAAAGTCCCCGACCTCAAGGAGCTTTCATTCTGCTGAGAAGAAAAAGACAACAAAATGAGCGCATAATAAATACAGTGCCTTCGGTGGTGATAAGGGCTGTGAGAAAGAACAAAGGACAGGCCACCAATAGGGCAGAGGCTGGGGGATGAGTTGCCATTTTAACCAGGTCAGGAAAGCCAGCTGAGGTGATGCAGGAAGAAAGATCAGGAAGTGAGCCCTGGCTGATGTAGCTCAGTGGATTGAGCGCAGGCTGCAAACCAAAGGGTCACCAGTTCAGTTCCCAGTCGGAGCACATGCCTGGGTTGCAGGCCAGGTCCCCAGTGGGGGCCACGTGAGAGGCAACCACACATTGATGTTTCTCTCTCTCTTTCTCCCTCCCTTCCCCTCGCTCTAAAAATAAATAAACAAATAAATCTTTAAAAAAAAGATCAGGAAGTGAGGATGTAGCAACGTCACTTCACTTGAATCTCCTCCTTTCCTTTTCCACCATTTTTGTGCCCCTCTTTCCCATTGCAGGGTGCTTGGTTTCTAACATCCACCACCTGCAGCTCTTTTTCAGACGACCACCTAGAGATGACACCACGGAGCTTGTGTTCCAGCAGGGCGCTTGCCCAGCCCCTCTACCACAGTCCCAAAGGCAGGAAGGAACCCACGGGAGTTGCTGGATGAGGCCAGAGAAAGAAGGTACCCGGGTCTCTGCTGAAGCCTTTGTGTATCTTCTATTAATCGTTTACATGTCCCTGATGCTTTTGTATTTTTTTAAAGGTTTTATTTATTTATTTTTAGAGAGAGGGAAAAGGAGGAAGAGAGGGAGAGAAACATCACTGTGTGGTTGCCTCTCGAATGCCCCCTGCTGGAGACCTGGCCTGCAACCCAGGCATGTGCCCTGACTGGGAATCAAACCAGTGACCCTTTGGTTTGCAGGCTGGCACTCAATCCACTGAGCCACACCAACCAAAAATATATTTTATATATTTTTTTAAAAAGCAATTTCATGTATATTATCTCAAGCACCGCTCAAGATTGCCTATTATTATTTGAGGACCTCCTGTCTTTCCCTTCAATTTCAATAATCTCTATTCATGCCTATAAAAATATTGGACGTGGAAGACTTGGACAGAGTGGCATTTGTCCCAGGCTTTACCGACTTCTAGAGATGCCCTAGTCACTGCTGGCACCCCGCACCCCCTCCCCATGATGGCTAAGAGCAACCCAAGAATTCAGTCACTGAAAATGTCAACAGTTTTCAAGTAACTACAGGTCCGAGAGCCCATCTGTTGCTTTTCCCTCCACAACGGCCCCCAACATCCACCAGCTGTTTATATATTCAAGGAAGGGGCTACTAACTGGTAAACCAACATACTCATGATTTAGTGGAAAGAGCCCTGGACTAGCCCAGCAAGCTGCCTGAATACACGTTTATTGAGCATCTAACAACGGTTCAAGCCCTCAGCAGATACTGGCAACGCGAAGATAACCAATGCAGGTGACTTTGCTTTCAAGACCCTCGTAGTGCATTGGAGGTGACAAACGCACTCTGATACGATGGATCAGATACAGGTTACCATAAACATGTCAAAGAACGATGCATTTGAGAGGAAGGTTGGCGCAGGAGGGCATCACAAAAAGATGTGTGAGCTGGATCCAAAAGAACATGAGTTTAGCCTGAAAATGGGGGGCAGCCGTTCCCTGCGGTGGGAGCCCAGTGAGCCAATACAATGAGCCGAGACCAGGGCCACCACGACGCTGGAAAGGTGCACAACCGAGGGGATTAACATCTCTGGGTCTGGGTTCGGAAACCAGGGACAACTGCCCCAAATTCGACCTTGGAAAAACTGAAAAAACCCGTGTCGTTAAAGCAGGGAGCCCTGAGAGGTGCCCGTGGGGACAGAAACTCCGCGCCTCCATCCTCGGCTTGCTAAACTACACATTCGCCTGCTTAGAGAAAGAGGAAATAAAAAGACCGGAAAAAAAAAATCGCGGGGCGAGCACGACCGGAGCCTGGCCCGAGAGGCGCGCGACCAGCGCGGCCACAGTGGTTCCGGGGCCTCACGCCCGGGCGACTCCCGCCGTCTTCCGGCCCCGCGCGTGGAGCCGAAGCCGTGGCTCCCACGTCCCTCCGCGCAGCTTCACACTCCCGCCGCCTCCCCGGCCGCCACCGGCGCCGCTGCTGCCCCTGACGGCAGCCGAACCCAGGCCTCTGCGGTGGACAGGCCCCCTCCGCCGTCTCCGCCGTGACGAATCGGCGCCCGGCTGGGAAATTACCCAAATTCGGGGAGTTTTGAGGAACGTGTAGGGCCTGGAAAAAAAATCCTCGACTGTACGAAGCATCCCGCGTCCTCACTCGGAGGCTTATTTTCCTAAAGACAGTCGGGCGACGCCTGGAAGGGAATTAAGAAGGGTGTTGAATGTGCGAGTGCGGAAGCTTCGGGCGCGAGGGGCGGGGCCTGCGCGGGACAAAGGGAAGCGAGGCCGGAGCTGCGGGCGCTTTTTCTGCCCGCAGGTGAGTGTTTCCGACTGGGCTCCGCCGGGTCGCGAGGGGGGCAAGTCGTGGTGTCCCGGCTTGGCTGGACTCCGAGTCCCCGGGGGTTGCTGGGTTTCAGACTTGGCCGCGGAGCCAGAGCTGCGGGCTGGTTGCGGCCTCCCTGAGGCCTAGCGCAGAGCGAGGGTTGGAAGGGAGCCCCATCTGGGTTCCTTCCTTGGCGGCAAGACTTACCCCGTCCACGAACCCCGCGAAATTGGTCAAAGCAGCTATGCATGCCCCGATTTTGTGGATTTGCTGGTAACATGCATCCTCCACGACAGCTAAAGGAACCGATCTTAGAGCAAGCCTCTTGGGGCGAGTCAGGCCCGCAGTCATCACCCCCAGGAAGGTGGTTTCCCTTTGATCCAGGCAGCGAACTGAGGACCCCAGGTGTGGCTTAGAGTGAAGAGCGAAAGCTCTGGAACACTTTGGCTTGGGTTTGAAACCCATCCCTGGCATCTCCTGACTGTGTGTTTTTAGACAGTTTCATTAAACCCACGGAGACTCCCTTTCTTCATCTGTAAAATGCAAATAGCAGTACCAAGCTTGTTGGTAGTTGTGCCTATTAAAAGAGATAACGGAAGTAATTAGCCTGTCCCCTATAGGTATTCAGCAAATACTTAATCTCGTATTTTATGTCAGGTAGTGGGGATGGAGGTGGCCAGATATACAAGCCCGATTTTAGAATTGATGGTGTAGCGAAGGAGAGCGAGCGATCGTTTAAAAGAATGAACAATGAGTGGTGTACAGAAGAGCTCGTGGCATTCGTTGTCAGGGCTCCCTGAGCAAGGCCTGTGGATCCTGACAGCTCCCTGAACGTGAGCAGGAAGGAAATCTGCACCAGGAGCAGTGGTTTCTGCCTGTTTCGTAAGGAGAGAGCTAGAGGCCCGTTTGTCTTTCCATACCAGGCCTCTTATTGCTTATGCTCCAGGGAATTCCCTTAAATGCAAACTAGGAGGGGAAGAAACCGTGTTTGCTTCACGTAACGCTGGATGAAAGTACTCCAGCAGTCATAGAAGTTATTTGCCTTTCTTCTAAAAATGAATGTCTCTTTGCACTGTGGGTGATGTTGACGTCAGGAAGAAGCTCGTGTATACCGTCCTGTCGTGAGCTGGTAATACGAGGGCAAAATTTGTTAAGACTCGAATTAGATACTGAGACTACAATAATGAATTAGATAATAATGAAATAGATAAGCAGTCCCTGTTTCCAAGCAGCACGCAATCTAGCTATTTTAACGGGTATATGATATAATACATAATATCGCAGATCTATGTAAATTGGGTAGGGGTACAGATGAGGAAGGAATTCTGCCCAGGCAATTTGTCAAGAAAGCTCCACTGAGGAGCTATATTTTGAAACGGGCTGTGAAGGGTTAATAAGAGGTTTTCAGGTAAATTCTCCAAATTTATTCCCAGCATTTAGAAAGCTGTTGACCATTCGGAGACCATACACAGCTCATTAGCATACCCGTTACCTTGTGCACTCCCTCCAGGAACCAAATGCTGCTCTATTTTAGTGGCAGTTGTTAGGCTGGAAGGAGGGGAGAGCTGCTGCTGATCCGGGAGCTGTCAGTATCTAGTAGGCCTCCTTCGTGAGGGCCTTGATGATGTCTCATATTCTCTTGTCATTATATTTTTATTGGTCTGATCAGATGTGTATATAGCATCAGCAAAATGTTTTCCATACAAGACGTGGCTCAGTAGCATAAGAAAAAACTTCAAAGTACATGTCTAGTACTACTTTTAATATCCCCAGTAAATTGTTATTGTTTAATTCTGATCAACCAAATGACCTAAAGCGCTAGTATAATATGCACAAAAATTTGGATAATAGAAGATAATGTAATTTTACTAAGAAATACCAATTTAACTACCCTATTCTTTAGGAAAACATTCTCTCATGCTTGCTGAGTTTTGATTCTCTTTTTTTTTCTTTTTTTTCCTTTTTTTTATTTTAGTGTCTCAGATTCATTCTTAAGGAACTGAGAACTTAATCTTCCAAAATGTCAAGTAAGTTTCATTTTTTTTTATATTTATCAATCTATATAAATAAGAGACTAATGCCCTAGCAAATGGGAATTCCAAAATACTCTCATTTTTTTTTTCTTCAAAACAGGACCATTGGTAGTTTTGTTGCATAGTATTATATCTCAGTTGTTTACAAGAAGTTATTTATTTTCTTTCAAACAGAAAGACCATCTTATGCCCCACCTCCCACCCCAGCTCCTGCAACAGTAAGTTTTAATTTTCTTGTTAATGTAATAGCCAAGTCTGGCCTTGATACAAAAACCCAGATGTCTTCCAGGAACAGTCACTCAGCCATCACAGCAACAGGATGAAAAATTCAGCTAAAAATAAAAAACAGCACTTCCTACTAAATAAAATAACTCTTTGCATCTTACCTTGAACTAACCCCAACATTTAAAGAAACATACTGCTGAACGGCCAACCTCCTATGCTTGGTTGTTTGGTTGTTTTTTTTTAATGGGAAATAACTGACAAGTTTAACACTTCTTGTTAATTTCTTATTAAGAGTCTTTAAAGTTGATATTGAGCGAATGCTCATTGTGGCATTTATTATTTTCCAGCCTGACCTTAAACTGGTTGCATTTTTCTCTCCTTGTCTATATATAACTTTCATATTAAATCAAACAATAACGAGTCCAGTTCTATAATAACACTCATTGTAAATCTTTATTTTCAAGCTGTTCAAGTAAGGATTTTATTATCTGTGGGTCAGATCCTGCTTTTGAATTTCATTCCACTCCATAAATAATATTCTATTGGTTTGGGATTTGATATGTTGCAAAGTATCTAAATAATAGTTGTGAACTGTTTTTTTCACCCAGCAGGTTCTGGCCCAGCTTGGTCAGCATGTCAAATAATTGTCCAGTCCATAAAACAAATTTAACAGTAACTCTTCAGGCCTGTGGAAACAGATTCCTTGTTGTTTTTTTTATTTCAGAACAAAACAAAACACTTAACATTGACCATCCTACAAAAGCAATTCTTTAACAGCTGTTAGCCCTCCCTCCAGACCCCCTACCCACTAAATTTCAAGCTAGTTTACTAATTAGGTCCTTGTATAATTTTGTTTTCTCCACTAGATAACTATTCTTAATTACTAACCCTTGGATAAAATGTTTTAGTTACATTGATCAATAATTTGGTTTTCTTCAGTAAGATGTTTTTAAAAAGAGATACTATATCACATGTTCTCAGTTCAATTTATATAATATATAGTCTCCAAAGTTACTTCCAGTAGATCTTAAAGTCCTGTGTTTGTTTTCTTTCTTAAATCAAAGTACATGTCTTCTGACCAGTCTCCTTGGCACTCTGCTAGTAGCTATACGGGTGGAGTTGAACAATTGAGATTCCTGACCTCAGAGAGCTAACCATGTACTTCATTTTTGGAAATGGCATAATTGTCACGTTTTAGTTTCAATTTTTTTTAGCTCCCCGACTTAATTTTCTTACATTATTGCCTTGGTGTTGAACAGTGATTCTCATAGTTTATGAAACCTTTGAAGGTGTCATTTTTATATAAATACTTCCTCAGACTGTGTGTAGTGTCTGGAATGCACACTTGGTTTTTTGAGATAAAAATAGCTTAAAAAGCAAGTGTCCCCTATGACTTTTCAAATGTAGAAAGGAATTTTGTTTTACCTTTCTTTAGTCATATTTCTGTACCATAGTTTCACATTGACACATAAAATACAGAAGACTAGAGATCAGGACATGCAACAGCGGACAATAGATGAGTTGTCCTCCTTTCTTTTTTCCATTATTTCTGCCACCACCATCACAGTCGACCATCACCACCACCACCCCCTCCTCCTCCACCACCCGAATGGACCACCCCAAGTGATAGACGCTTCCTTTGTGCCTTTGATGCTTCATCTGTGCTTTGCCTACTTAAATATGCTTGATTTGCGTCTTTTATAACTGTATAGACTAGAAATTGATCAGTTCTCTTCTCCTAAAGAGTTATCACATGCTTGACTATCTTTTGGAAATTAAGGATATGTGCAGCGGCATGTTCTAGAAAATTGTGTTTCTTTTATAACAGCTACAGCTTAATTGGAATGTATTAAGTGTTTTTTACATCATACATTTCAGGACTGATATTGTTAATTGCATGTTAAAATGAAGTTACTCTCATTTGTTTTGATTGAATTTCACTAAGGAAAAATACCCTACTTTTGCTCTCTCTTTGCTACATTCTTTTTATGCATTATACCTTGATTCTCATAAACATTGAATATCATTGTATTAACCACAAGGGCACTGCCACATAAGAGCCCATTTGTAACCACATCAACACACCATTCACAAAGCCAAGAGTTCTGTTGCTACAGTGAGCAGTTGTGTTTTGAAAGGGCTAGAGCTATCAGGATTTTTAAAAAAGAAATTCGAGTCTGTCAACTAGAAAAATAGTGCACGTTAAAACTAAAAGGAGAAGTTGCTAATGGTTGACCTATGGAAGATGGATCAAAGAAGAGATGGAAGAGAAAGCCTATAAAAGAATGACCGGGTTAAAAAAGATCAGAGCGTACCCCAGAATGAAATCCATACATTTCTTCCAAGTCTTTGTTTTGAAATCATGTGTGTGATATCCATTGAATCCCACATGTGTTCCGTTCTATTGACAACTTCTGGCTTCCTGACTAGAGTCTCTTCTCATTTCTCACATTATATAAAATGATTTAAAACTGTCTTTGAAAGCAGTCCATTTCTCGTTCTTGTTTTTAGTAGATGAACACATTGGCGGCATCCACATAAATGTCGAATAAATCATGTTTTGTTTTGCATGTAAAGTGTTTTCAGACTTCTAGTTTATCACATTTCAAGCTTTCCTCTCGGACACATATTGCTAAGTTGTTGTATCATACTGTTTACTGACCATAAAAGTAACCCTTGATGTTTGAGACACTCCACTGTATCGCTTATCCCAAAAATGCAAGCACACACATTCACACTCAGTCCCCACAAAGAAAAAGAAGTAGAAAAAAAAAGGAAAAAGCCCACTTGCAGACTGGTTTCTCAATGAAAGAAAAAGAACAGCTACAACACATCATTGCTTGTTTAAATCCAGGTTGCTTTTGCATGCCATATGCAGATCATTTTTCATTTCTGTGTTTTCCTCGTTTGAGCTCATTTCTCATTCGTGTTTTTGTCTCATTTGTTTCCATCAGCAAATGCCCAGCACACCAGGGTTTGTGGGATACAATCCATACAGTCATCTCGCCTACAACAACTACAGGCTGGGAGGGAACCCGGGCACCAACAGCCGGGTCACGGTAGGAGAATCAACTATTACAGCATCCGGCAAACAACTGGAATTGACCAGAAATGCCTTCAGAGTTAGGTCCTTGTGAATCACCAGCATAGCCATTAAAAATCTTTTTAACCTGGCTTTTCAACTATTTTGAACATTCGTTGTATGATCTTACCCTGAAAAAAATAGTGAGATCTGGATATGTATATAGAAGAAAAGACTTCATTCTTTTTGGTGGTTGGTAAAGATAAAATCTCAGACGATTAATGCTTATACAATGTTTAAACAAACCTAGAATTTCTTATAGTTAAAAAACCCGAATTGAGATGAAGCGTTATCTTTCATTGAAGGTAATTGGCATTAGCCTCTAGAACTCAGTCTCTCCGTAAAGGCTGGGCTTACAGACCTGGTTCTTTTTGCCTGGCCTACCAGTTTGAATTGCTACACATAATTATTTGTCTTTTGGATTTAACAGTTGACTCTACAACTGAGATTCATTTCTCATCAGTTAAAAAGAGAAAAAGACTTTTGTGTCATGTCAAAGAATTGCAGAATGAAAGTTAAATGAGATTATTTGAAATACCAGACTAGCTATCTCCAACTGGAAGTGTGTTTATAATCTTTAGGATAAGGCATATGGTTTTTCTGCAGCTAAAGATGTTTCATTTAACTGATCAACGTAAGAGAAAAATAAGTAAGTATAAAAGTAAAATAAATGATAAGCCTAAGATAATAAAAATTGGGTGATGTACTTCAGACTTTATTTTAGAATCGTCTTTAAACTCCATTCAAAGAAGTCTAGGTACCAAAGAAATAACTAAAAATAATTTGCCAAAAATAAATAAAATGAATCCAAAAGCCAAATACCTGCATACATTGGAACGTGGCATTGGTGAGAATTAATACAACTGAGAACGGCTGTAAACTTCTCAATACCTGGTTTTTTGTTTGCTGTCTTCATAAGTAATTCAGTTAATGTGACTTCAGAAAAGCCCTCTCGCCCTGTAGTCAGGCTAGAGCGGAAAGCCTGTAACTGCCAGCTGTGTATCTTGGTAAGCATATCGCTTAGCTCGATAGGTTCCGTTTGTCTAGATTTTTCATTGTTTCTGCATAATTTGTACTTCATAAGCATATCAAGTTTTACGTGCCTTGCATATTTCATGGTACCTGAAAAGAATTCTGACAAAGTGTGTGTGTGTGTGTATGCATTTCACAATGCATACGATTTTTATGTGCATCGATATGTGTTTTTCCCTGGCCTAAATGTGTTCTTTCACACGTGTTAATGAGTGGCAAGGTTATCAAATGATAAAGAACATTTTGATTTAAACAAGGAAAATAATCAATTTTCAATCATTTCACGTTAATGCAGAAAATTAGTCATAAGCAGTAAATAAGAGAATGGTTACATTTTAATTGCTCTATACAGTCAGCCCTTGATTATCTCTGTTAATGGAATAGAAATGGAGGTAACTGTGATACTAGAATCATTGTGTTTCGTTTTGTGTGAGCACTTCATTCTTAACGTGGACGTGTCCGTGAGAATTCTGTGTCAGTGAAGTGAGATCACTCCACGGAGACTGACGAGGCAGCGGAAGGTGCGCTGTCTGTCTCGGAGCCTGGGTCAGTTACCTGTTTCTCTCCATCCCTTCTGGGGGTGTCGGAACCCAGCATCTGGAGTGGGCGTAGCCTCAGGGCAGATCAGGAGAAGGGAGTTGTTGGGCACGGAGCATCTGGTGTTTGGGCTCTCCGTGGTGGTTTTCTCGGCACTCATGTCCCCTCGGTGTGAGAATAAACTGTAATTAAACTGCTCTTTCGACTTGCCCTGAATGACCTAGGAAGTAGGGAGGCTTTGAGCCTGGGCTAATTAATTCCAGCCCCTTCAGCTTTTCGTGACCTCTGCCTTAGGTCATCTGATCACTCCCTGAGAAAACCAGTTATGACCAAAGTTTTACACCGTCTTTTTTATATATCTAATTTCAGCCCTGTTAGGACTCAGTAGAGCTGATTTTGACCATTATGAAAGTGCTTTGTTTTAAGACGACCTCTATTCTGTGTTACTTCGAGGGTTGGGGGGAGGGGGTCTACTCTTTGGTGGTGGTGTCTGCAAATCCCCTCGAGTCAGTGATTTAAAGGAATGATTCTGTGAAGCCCTACAAGTAGGTCCCTGTAGGCCCTGCAGAAAATCCGGAAAATCGGTTCTTCCTGTTGGCTCCGGTACACTTGAATAGTTTTCAAACAGTGACTTTATATAGCATAAAACCCCTTGGAGTGCTTATAATAGGTATGAGATGGAAATCACTCCTAGCTCGGTCTTCTTTCAGATGGCAATTAACATTTTCAAGTACAGAGGGAAAACAAATTGAGACAAAATGTTAAAAACAGCTTGTTTCTATACATCAGTGGAAATTCCAACCCTGAAGAAAACGCTTAAATGAAATCCTACCAGAGAAACGGCTGAGAATTGGAAAGAAGCAACAAACTTTTCGGCAACCGAAATAAATTTCACAAATGCATGGGCTTCATTCAAAGGCGAGTCCCAGGACCTTACTGTTACGGAAGCACAGTTTTCATAAGCATAATTACTGGTTTTCCCTCAGTGCATTGCCAGTGAGAAGCAAAAAATTGGAAGGAGGGAGGGTGCTGCTACAGACAGGTTTCCTGATAACAGCGAGGAAAGAAACAGCTAAGAAAGGAGTATGCCTTCCAAAAGCATGTCCCCTGGGCCGTAAGGCATAGAAAGAGGTCTTTCAGAGATGGCAAATAATAGGGATGCTTAATGATACGAATCTTCGGTAGCCTGAAAATCAGCCGGAATTTAATTTTGTTGTTATTATTTGGGGTTCTGTTTGAATTTGTAAATTGACTGGTCAATGTGATGAAAATAGGACCTCAGTATGTGAGTGACTTGGGTAACTTTGGGAGAAAAAAGAGAAAGAAGCAAATTCATTAGTGTTATAAAATGCAGTTCTTTGAAAAATACCCAATAGCAAATATTACTGTAATTTGTCTTTTAAGTGGTTTAATTCAACATATTAAGGCATAGACATATTAGAATTCTTTACCTGTTTAAAAAAAATTGTTACAGTGGCCTACTGACTTCAATTATTGGCACAATTCCAACGTTATTTGTAACCTACTTCATGAAATTCTGAACATGTGTTGGATATGAGTTGGAAATGCTTTCTAATGACTTCCTGTATGAGTAATCAGGCTTGTGTATGTCTCGATCTGATTTTATGGCATAAGGTTAGCCTTATAGGAATCCCTCCCTACCCACCCCTTGAGGGAACTCCTACAGACCCTGAGACAGGTCTCCCTTACTGTTCAGACCGGCGCTGTTGCAGTTTCCCTGTGGCTCAGCTCCCTCCACCGCCCACTGCTGGCCAGAAGCGGGGCTGTCTGCAGGGGCCCCAGCAGGCGGGGTGGTGAGGGTGTACTCGAGGAGTGGGGAGAGAAGAAATACTGCCTCGGCCGTGAAACGCTTTCTGATAATTTCATGTGTGAAGAAGCAGTTACTGAAAAGCACACAAGGATGCAGAGAGACCCTCGAAGGAAGAGGAAGCACTGTCTGACAGCAGTGGAGTGTGGGGTGCGAGCACGCTCATCTTCATCTCTGTGCCCGCGGAGGAAAAATAAGGTTCTGATGGGGGTCCCAGCCCAGAGTGGAGTCGTCCCTGGGGTTTCATCACAGCAACAACAGAAGAGCAAAGGGAAAAACGTCACTTTAGCTTTCTTACAAGGATTTGCCAAACTCTGCCTTTGACAGTTAAACTTAGCACTTCCTCCCCCTGCCTGGCGAGGAGAATCAGTATGGAGGAGGGCCTCCCAGAAATTGGGGGAAATAAAAGTAACTCAGCCAAGGTTTTAGTCTGGGTCTCTGAGCAAATGCAGCCATGGATGTTGAGATGCAGCTAAGTTCAGAAATAGGCATTCTCGAATTGGGGTTGTGTGGGTTGCCCACCGGAAGTTACCTGCTGTCTCTTGCCTCGAGATTAGCCCATAGAAAGAACTGATTTTTCTTCTCTTTTTTTCTTTTAAGAGAGAAAGGGAAAGGAAGGGAGAAAGAAAGGGAGAGAAACATTCATGTGAGAGAGAAACATCGGGTTGGTTACCTCTTGTACATGCCCCAACTGAGGACCAAACCCGCATCCTCAGCTTGTGCCCTGACCGGGAATTGAACCGGTGACCCTTCACTTTGTGGGACAACGCCCAACCAACCGAGCCACACCGGTCAGGGCAAGAACCAATTTCTTATCTTTCTCTCTTTTTTTTTATTTCCCCTCTAACCCATTTTTTTTTACCTTTATAAAATGTATTTTTCTGTCTCTCTTACTCCTCCATTTTTTTGTTTACCTGTATATTCCCCAGAAATCCAATTAATAAAATGGAGTTCCTTGACCTACTGTAATGGTTCCATGTCTGCCTCTTCTCTGTTCCTGGTAAACTTGTCTGCTCCCACCCTTTCATTAGGACTAAGGATAAAAAAAGACAGGACTTTACACCTCTTGAACTAACCCCCCTTTACAGAAAACCACTATATGTGGGCCTAGAACCTTAAGAAAAGTAGTTGTGATCAAGGAAATTAATTTTCGTTGCCTGTTTTTGAACCTAGGAAGTAGTCTTTGTGGCGGCGATGTTGTCTCTGGGGGCGCATTCCTGCAGCAATGCAGACACAGACAGGGCCCTGTGGGCAGTGTGAGTGCGGCCCAGTGCCGAGGACGCTCGGATTCCGGTGCAGATAATCAAGTGTTGACTGTATGTGTAATGGTAAATTAAGTAAAATAAAAGGGTGCCAGGTAATGTCCTAAGTGTGGGACATTGGATGTACAACAGTATATTTTCAGTGTATGGATTGTTATGTAACAATGTATTTGTTCTTACAGCCAGGGTGTCAAAGCAGTAGCAATAAACTGCTATGTAAAATATTTTAAAACTACGTGCTTAAAGTCATTTTCTTTATTTTCTTTTGATATGAACGTTTCTGAATTTGCAGTGATAGCTATTTTCAGTGGAGAAAATATAAGAATCTTGTGTCCATGGACGAGTAGAAGAAAGGCGCATTAGAATTTTTTTAAGGCGCTCTCTTTTCATTTTGCTTGTAAACTTCTTGCAATTGAATAATGAATGTATTTAACTCTTTTGTAGGCATCCTCTGGTATTACGATTCCAAAACCCCCAAAGCCACCAGATAAGCCGCTGATGCCCTACATGAGGTACAGCAGAAAGGTAAGTGCCTGGACCTGGGGCAGGGTGGGGGCCGTGCCCTTGGCTTCCTCGCTTCCCTTCAGATTCCAGACTGGCTTAGCCAGCCTTTCTGTGTATAGCCAGAGGAAGGGATGCAGAATTGCAGTTTCTAAAGAAATTAGTTCTGATTTTAAAATCCCGGACTAAAACCTGACAAGAACAACATGATTAAATGAACTGTTGAAAGCCTTAAGACAGTGTTACTTAGCCGATGTCATGGAGTCTTTGGGAGAATATTTAATGACATGGGAAGAAGGTTAAAAGTGAAAAGGGGAATATGGCCATATGTATTGGTGTCTTATTTTTATCAAAGTAATAGCAACTACTTGTTCATTTAAAGGAAGACAGAAGTCAAAAGACAGGGTTACCTATAAATAAATAGTAAGCTCATGGTCATTTTTATTTTCTTTATACTACCTTGAATTTTCACTTCTTTTTTGTATGAACCTGCGTTACTCTTAAACTAACAGAGCCAATATTTCAATTAAGGACAAGAGCCTGTAGCTATTTCCATCACTATTTAGAATTATTTTAATTTTTGTCGTAATTGCGTATCTGTTTGATGACGTATTGTGCAGACTCACCACTTCTGAGCTGTTGTGAGCTCTTAGATCTAGACGGTTACTGAGTCTCGTATCTGAAGCGCCCGCAGTGACGGGAGGCGCCTGCGGCCTGCCCTCCAGCAGTGCAGCAGACTGGGGGAGGGACGGGGTGGCCGCGTGGGCCCCTGTTACAGCAGGCCGAGGAGAGCGCGTGGGCTTGGCTCCGTTCCCTCTGCCCTGCTTATGTTCTAAAACGTTCCTATTAAAACACATTTGCAGCCCTGGCTGGTGTGGCTCAGTGGATTGAGTGCTGGCCTGCGAACCAAAGGGTCGCTGGTTTGATTCCCAGTCAGGGCACGTGGCTGGGGTGCGGGCCAGGTTGCTGTTTGGGGGCGTGGGAGAGGCAACCACACATGGATGTTTCCCTCTCTCCCTCCCTCCTCCTTTCTCTGAAAATAAATAAATATTTGTTTTAATAAAAGCATTTTTAAAGGTCTACACTTTTAGGCATCAGTACTGAAATTTCAACTGTTTCCTTTTTAAGGTCTGGGACCAAGTAAAGGCTTCCAACCCTGACCTAAAGTTGTGGGAGATTGGCAAGATTATTGGTGGCATGTGGCGAGATCTCACTGATGAAGAAAAACAAGAATATTTAAACGAATACGAAGCAGAAAAGGTAGAATGGGAACTGCAGTGGGATGGCTTCGGTGGAAAGGGCAGGAACTTTTGCTTATTGCTTAGAAAAGAAGCATAGGATCTAATCGGACACCTGAGCCTACACTGAGGCTTTGTCTGCCTGAGTCAAGTCACTTAATTTCTCTAGACTTCAGGTTCCTTGGCTGTGAAAAGGAGATAATTAAGGTGTCTTTTGATATTCGTATGAGTAGATATTCATATGAATGATATCATTATAACCTGCAAAATGTTAATGATAAAACTGGAAAACATTTGAATTTCAGATAGAGTACAATGAATCTATGAAGGCCTACCATAATTCCCCCGCATACCTTGCTTACATAAATGCAAAAAGTCGCGCAGAAGCTGCTTTAGAGGAAGAAAGTCGACAGAGGCAGTCTCGCATGGAGAAAGGAGAGCCTTACATGAGCATTCAGCCTGCTGAAGACCCAGATGGTAAAAAAACGGGGTTTTGTTTATGCTTAAGCTTTTACTTCATATCCTAAGTGTTAAACAAAGCATAATGTAAGTGCCAGTTCATTAGTTTGATTATTTGTAGTAAGGTTTTTATGTGAATTTCCCACAAGAAAAAGAAATATCCTTTTTAGTGCAGAAAATAGCAAAAACTATTGTTTATCAAAATCTTTGTACTCAAAATGCCTGAAAGATTTTTTAGTCATAATTAGAATTTTGCCTCAACTGCTTTTAAAAAGTTAAATGCCTTCTAGTTTTATCCTGTTTTCTTACTGGTTCCCTAAATTCTGAATTGAGGACTCTTAAGAGAGAAAGTTAATGCGCGGGAAGAAGCACTATGAAATTTCTTTTCCAGTTAATTGAGAGGTCCTGCTAGAATTTATAAACGTAGCTCATGATAACACTCACGAGGGTGTGCAGGTTTTACACACACACACACACACACACACACAGCACAGCTTCCTCACTGGCATTTCAGGGAGACTTTGCAGGGCTACGGTTGCGCCCCTGGTCGCGTGCAGCCAGGCAGGCTGTGCGGCCGCTGGGCACCCGGGAGCACGTTCGCCCGCAGAGCAGGCGTGCCGTACAAGTCGTGTATTCTCCGTGTCCTTCTGTGATACGGAGAAGGCTGGACGCTCCAGCTGCCAGCCACAAGAACATCAAAATAAGTTAAGGTCCCATTTTAAAGTAGTGGCAGCTAAGAGAAAGTTCGTAAGAACTTGAAGAAGTACACCATTGAGAGAGGAAGCAATAATACGACCTAACAGCATGAATAAACTGACTTCTTAAAAGGAAAGAAAAACAAGTATTTTAAAAGAGTGGACTGGGGTACTGGCCGATATGCTCATAACTACAGAATAGAAGGTAGTAAGTACAGTGAGTAGCATATTGGGGTAGGAAGTGTCGAGTGTTCAGCAGAATCAGCAGGGCTGACGACAGACTGGCACGCGCAGGCCTTAATTGCCCAAATTGGATGATCATTGCAAGAAGAGCACACAGACTAAAAAAATTTTTTTTAAACATAGGAGAATATCCAGTCTACAAATAACTGGAATGAAGGGGTTCAGCATAAGAGGCAACTAAGGCTAGCAACGTAGAAGCCACAAGTAGAAAATAGTTTTCCTTAGGTCAAAGGTGACAGCATGGACATTGAGACACACTGAAGGGGTCACTCAGGAACAGTCTTCAAAAGAGGTTCCTTCTCTCTGCTTCTCAAACTTGTGCCTGATAACTTTTTTAGAGAAAGGACAGGTAGTAATTAAGATGCCAGGGAAAGAATGACTTTAGACCTTGGACTTTATCCCTTAGAACTGAGTAGAAAGAGGAAGACTTGGGAGGCGGAAGTGTACGTAAAACCAACAGAAAGACGTGTCCGTGAATACAGCAGCTGCTAACTTCTTTTTAAAAAGAAGGCTGTTAAAACTCATATAAGACATACCAGTTATTCGCACAAGACAGTGAAGCCCTTTTTAAATGACATTTTGGAAAGAGAATATTTATGAGATAAAGCAAATAATTGGTAAATTAGAAAATAGAAGCCTGCTTCCCTCCCCAATGTATATCAGACAACTAAAGTGTAAGGGAAGACAGGCCAAATGGCTAAGACGTTACTTCCCTCACTGTTGGTCAGTATTGGCACCATGTAAATGAGAGGAGAAGGCAGAGAGCTAGCTCCGATGGAGGCCGGCAAGTGCACCATTTATAATTGTAAGTGTGAATTTGAAAACTTCTTTAAAAAGCAGGTCACATTTTTTTAATGCTACCTTTTATCCCAACATTTTTAGTTTCAGAAGCGTATATCTATATATCCTAAAGCAGTCACTCGAAAGGAAGCAAAAAGTAACTCGCACGACAGTGTGTAGTGGCGCTGGTTACCGTAGTGCGAGTTTCGGGAACTTTCTGAGCCCCGGGTGGTACGGGAGATACTGGACTGTGGCCGGGCAGCCAGGTTCGGCGGCGGCAGGGCGCTCCGCGGCGGTCCCTCCGCCTCGGGTGGGACACTGAGATGACTGAGGCGATTCCGAGAGGAGTTTTGCTTTCAGTGTGTGCTGTTTAAGAGAAAGCTTTCTTTTTTAGTGAGTTAATTTAAATATTATTAAATAAATAATAGTACAGATTGTTAGCAGATATGTCAGAAACTGGAGGTGACAGCAGAGTTTGAGATTATGGGGACACTTGCATAGCTGTTGAAAATAAGCACATAGACCAGACCCGTACTGTGGGCATGTGCATTTGCGTGGATGCAAACAACAGAATACCTCCACACACTGACAGCTGTAACTGTAAACTGATAAAAATTAAAATTTGTTTCCTGTAAAATTACTTTAAGGTCTAGGTGGTTTTTAATCTAATCAAACATATGTGTTGGTCTGGGAAACTGAATTGCTAGCAATGAGTGGAAAGAAGTACTGTGAAATTTCCAGTTAATTGAGAAATCCGTCTAGAATTTATAAATGTAGCTCAGGAGATAATGTCCTAGAGATAACGTTTTCTCTGCAGTGTGCATTTTCATTACTTTAAATTGGAGTGCTGTGTTGACGAAGATACCACCCGATTCATATAGGTCGTCATTAGTTCTAAATGCCTGACTTACCACCGAGGGAGTGAAACATTTGGCAGAATTTGTTTTGCTCTCATAGCCGCCTTCATGTTGATTTTCAGGCTAAAAGGCGCATGGTTATTATATGTCGTTTGTACTTCAGCCAAGTCCTTCTCCAGACACGTATCATCTCGTAAAGATTTTGTGAGAAAACCAATCCCCTGGTCCCTGAACACTGCATGTCCTGTACGGTTTTTTCCAAGTGACCGCCCCAGTGCTCCCCTGGTGCCCTTTAGACCCGCCCGCGAGAGCCACGGCTCCTTGGTAATCACGTGTATGCATCATTCCGCTCCCCCGTTTACGGCTGCTGGGCACCTGATTTCCAGAACATCTCGCTTATTCCAGATTACGATGATGGCTTTTCAATGAAGCATACAGCCACCGCCCGTTTCCAGAGGAACCACCGCCTCATCAGCGAGATCCTCAGTGAGAGTGTGGTGCCGGACGTTCGGTCCGTTGTCACGACAGCCAGGATGCAGGTGCTCAAACGACAGGTCCAGTCCTTGATGGTTCATCAGGTAATGTCACAGTTGGTACCAAGAAACGGGCCTCAGCCACAGGCCCCACCCAGGTGACCGGGCTCTGCGCGCCGCATCGGTGTGCCGCCTGCCCAGTGTTTCCGTGTTCGGTCTGGCCTGTCCTGCTTCGGGAAGGACGCTTGAGGGAGTGTGCCTTTCCCGGAGGTTCAGCAAGTGTATCACGAAAACCGTAACACGGAGCCTTGTGATAAAAAGTGTTCATTAAGAATTTTGAAACATCCTGTCAACCTTTTACTGCTTTACTCAGTATTTCCGAAATTGCTCAGGCCTGAAGCAGTATTTAACATCGCATACTTATTAGTCATACTGATTCCTCTATGCTGCATTTTACTTTTTAAAAAAATCTTAGCTAGACACATTGTGTAATAAATGATTTCAATTAAAAATTAAAACACTTGTTACAATGTAAGAAAGTGTGAACTATTACAAAGTGAGACTTTTTAATTTTACGTTTGCTTTTGAGAAAGTAATACAGTAATTATAAAGCCTGATCCTGTGTCTTACAGCGAAAACTGGAAGCTGAACTTCTTCAGATAGAGGAGCGACACCAGGAAAAGAAGAGGAAATTCCTGGAAAGCACAGATTCATTTAACAATGAACTTAAAAGGGTATCAGTTTAATGTGTTAACTATATGTTCATCACTGTCTGTTACCTTTACTTCTTGTTCTTTTTTCCAAAATAGTGCTTTTGTTGAATGCTGTTCACTTTGAAACAGGGTTAACTTTGCTATAACCAGCAGCACGTCTTCACTTAGTAAAATTAGTTCCATTTTCCGGCAGAATTTCATAGGTGTGAATTACATAACATGCACCCAGGTACTAGGCCCGTAGACTGTAGAGCCCTCTGATGTTTTACACTCATGCAGTGAGGAGTGACTTTCATTTCACTGAGCTTTGTTAACGGGACATCTTATTAGATGAAGCTCACAGTTGGCACTTTGTATAGAACAGGTAGATCTAGTGTTCGGTGGCCTGAAGTATCGAGTGGAAGCTGTGTGTGTGTGTGTGTGTGTGTGTGTGTGTGTGTGTGTGTGTGTGCGCGCGCGCTCCAGGGCTTTCAGCGTTGCCTTGCCAACGGTGTTTGTGATAGTTGATGTTACTTGGCTGCAGCTTTCTTTTCCTGTAGCCACAAGAGTCTCGGAAAAGACCTGGAACCATGTTCTTTTCCTCCCGTACACATACAGTTTATAGCCAAGGAAACCCACTTTTGAGATGATGTTGTTGTTTAAGAGATTGTAAGAAAAGACCGCTTCTAAGGGAGTTTTGTTTTTTTCCTGACGACTAGTTGTGTGGTTTGAAAATAGAAGTGGACATGGAGAAGATCGCAGCCGAAATCGCACAGGCAGAGGAGCAGGCCCGCAAGCGGCAGGAGGAGAGGGAGAAGGAGGCAGCGGAGCAGGCCGAGCGCAGTCAGAGCAGCATCGCCCCCGAGGAAGAGCAGGCGGCCAGCAAGGCCGAGGAAAAGAAGGAGGACGAGAGCGTTCCCATGGAGACAGGTAACCTCCCCGCTGGCTCCAGAGTAAGCATCCAGGGTTTTTATGGTTGTCTTTGATTTTGACTTCTTTTTCTCGGTGCTTTTCAGAGGGCACACTGTTACTCTTGCCCCTTCGGTTACTCTTTATACGAGCTACCCATTTCTTTCCAAATCTTAACCTCAGAGTAGATTCACTGCAAATGTGGGTATCGTGCAAACAGCGGTGGTGTGTCATCTTTAGTCTTGCTCTTGGAGGTCTCGGTTATTTCTCCAGAGTGAGCCGTGTCATTTTCTGGCTCGGGAACGTGAAGTGTAGTGGTGTAGTGGGGTAAGGACGCTGGCCCTGGGCTCAGATCTGGTCTGACGCTGCTTCACACGTGCTAGCACTGTGACTTGGGTAGTTATTTCATCTCGGCTCCCTCATTTGTAAGTATGCTAGCACCTGTCTCAGAGAGAGAGCTCCAAAGGATAAATGAAAGAAAATGCACATACAGTCATTGAGTATTGGATTTGACATGGTACTGGCACTCGATGTTTTAACCTGTATTGCCAAAATTGTTTAAATAAGACGTGGTCGTTGCTCTGAAGATAAGTCATTGTTGGTGTCCTAGGGCAGGGCCAGACTCTCCCTGCCACCTGTTTCATAAAGTTCTGTTGGAACACGGTCCCATCCGTTCGTTTACGCACTGTCTGTGGCCGCTTTAGGGCCACAGCAGTGCCGCTGAGTGGTCGCCACGGAGACTGCCTAGCCCGCAAAACCTGCCATATTTCGTAGTGAGCCTCTGCAGAAAAGCTTGCTTAACCCGTCCTAGAAATACTCTTTCTTCCCGGTGTACTCATTTTCCTGATTAAAAGCATTCCTCAAGGCAAAAAAAAAAAAAAGGCTGCAAAACTTACATAAAATACTGATTAAATTGATTACTGTTTAAAATTTTACGGCCACCTTGCCTTTCGTCCCTGACCAGGGCACTGCGCAAACAGGACCGAGCAGAAGTGTCACAGGAAACACAGCCCGAGGTTTCCTGGACCGCGGCAGGGACGGGGAGGGGGAGGGCAGCAGTCACACTCGGTGCTCGACTGACAGCTTCCGGTCTGACATCTGGGAAACATTTAATAGAGTATAGAGCATTTCTACAAAATTCAGCAGATTAGCATTTCAGATAGTCAGATTTTAAGTTTCATTATTTGAGCCCTTTTCTGTTCTGTGTGAACATGTTTTTTATCTTAACGAAATTTGGAGCGCGTGTACTTTTTTGTGGTTAGTGCGAGAGTCTGAGAGCCGCTGTAGCGCGTGGTCTTTGCTCATTTTGCAGCTCCCCTGAACGCTCTGTCCTTCGTCTCTGTTTTGTCATCTATGAATAGCACATGCCTGTGGGTTTTCACTCAGATTTTTATCCTCTTAGCCTAAGGAAAAAACCGAAGAAAAGTGAACCAATTAGAGCAAAAACCTCACGCTCCTAACGTCAGGAAGCAGTCCGACGTGACGTTAACAAGGCCCCCAACGTGCCGGCCCCGTGTCGCTGCCGCATAGACCCCCCCCACACACAAGGCCCAAAGGCCGCACACCAGCGCCGCCCTGTAGCAGAAGGTGTGGGTCACTGTGTGACTGTCGAGTTTCTGCTAGTGACGTTTTGTAAAAGTCAAGCTAAACAAGTGAAATTACTTTAATAATACATTTCATTAACCCAGTACGTCCTAAACAGTGTCATGTCAGCATGCAGCCAACTTCTTTTCGATTAGAGTCACACTCAGTATTCCTTTGTAGCTCCAGGTGCAGAGTGTAGTGCTCAGACATTCATGTAATTTCCACAGTGACCCCTGTGAGTCCAGCACCCACCTGACATCGTGCACAGCTGTTACACTATTACTGGCCGTATTCTGTGTGCTGCGCTTTACGTCATGACTATATGTAATCAACCTTTTTAAAGTACTAATTTTTTACATTTTTTTTTCATAAAGTCTTCAGAATCTGATGTGTTTTATACTCACAGCACATCTAAATTTGGAGGCTGACTTTTCGTCTGAAATGCTTGACCTGTATTTAGATTTCATAAATTTACAGTTAATTCGATTTTTAAACCCCAGATTGAGTCAAGCATGCTAAAGTCTCTCGGTCACACCAGCCCGTCTGGGTGCTGAATAGCCACGCGTGGCTGGCGCTCCTGTGTTGGCCAGTGGAGCTCGAGACTGTCAGCACCGGCAGGAGAGTAATTTTTTGCCTTAGAACTAACAGGGACAAATGTGTGATTACAGAGGAGACGCACCTTGAAGAAACGGCAGAAAGCCAGCAGAATGGTGAAGAGGGCACGTCTACTCCGGAGGACAAGGAGAGTGGACAGGAGGGGGTGGACAGTATGGCCGAGGAAGGGACCAGCGACAGTAACACGGGCTCGGAGAGCAACAGCGCGACCGTGGAGGAGCCCCCAACAGACCCCACACCGGAAGATGAGAAAAAAGAATAAATGTTGCCTTGTTTTATGTATTCTGAGTACTTTTTTAAATGAAAAAAAAATGTTTTTGAGTTTTAATGGTGTTACGTGGTTTCCGTGCTGGTGTTTTTCTGTCCACATTACGCCACCAGAGGCTTTCGGACCATGTGGCACCGTGAGCCCCACGGTGTGGTCGCCTTTCTTAAGTGGTCGTGATGACGGTTCTCCTTCGTTCTTGTTCCCAGCCCTCGACTGCTGAAAGCCTCGGAATTTAAATTAATTAAGAGAATGCCAACCTCTTTTAGAGAATTCTCCTTTGATGCTGCAGAATCTTCTCTTAAATGCCTTCCTGCAGCTCACCGGGGTGCTTACCGAAGCCATAGCTTTAAATCTTCTCAGTCCCCATCAACAGCTTCCTGAAACTTCCCTGTTTACTTCCTCAGAGAGTAGCTTCCTGGAAACGTAATCATGTATGAATATGTTTGTTCACCAACCCTTTTTTACTTGTGATCAGTGTCAGGTAACCGAGAGTCGTGTTAAAGTGGTGAGTGTACCCACAGCTACACTTGGGTCGTGTGGATTGAGAAGTAGCTCGTTAGAGTAGCTCCTAGCTTAGGAACTAGTCACTGATGTGAACACGGCATATATACACTCTCCTGCTTCCTGTTATTGCTGATACTGGGTGTGTTCTGGTCAATTCACCCTTACTGTACAGAAAAAAGAGATTACTTTTTTATCAAGTTTTCCAAAGATAGATCACAAAGCTTAAGTAATTGAATATTCTTGCAAGGGAGTAGATAACTTCAAAATGATTGGCCCAGTCAAGGAGAAAAACAGCTGGCAATTAAGTTTAGCCACTTGAAATTGTTTTGCTATAATTAAAACATTCAAAACCTCAAGGCTCAGGATCCCATAGATCAGAGCCTACCTTTTTGATAAACTTAGTAAAGTCTTAAAGAGACTAGAAGCAAGATGGTTCGTGAAACGTGTGCTTCCCAAAAACTAGAGTAGATTTTTACTAAATAGTGGTATATCTAATGGTATATGTTTCTTAAAGGTCCAAACGTAATAAATAAATTTTAAAAAAAGGAAAAAAGTCTCAGCGTTTTTACTGTACTAAATACTTACATGCAAAACAAGCAAATAGTTTTGTTAGAGTAACACAGTGATGGTGTGGAGTGGTCATTCAGCCGTTATAAAATTGCATACAGTCCATTCTCACCCAGATGGCCGCACTATTTGTGCAAGACACTTGTGAAAATTAGTTTCCTCACATTATGGTCATGTCACCTAGGTAGTCATTTACTCCAAAAGTAAATGTGTCTATGAGCAATTTGAAGAAATTTATGATGGTCGTATTTGGAAAAGGTGTGGCTCAATAAAACGTATAGGCCCTCTGCTTACATAGAGATAACTTCTCTACGTGGGCAAGACCTACTCCGTAGTGAATTCACTGACCGTGTGTCATTCCATCAGTGTCCAGCCTCCTGAGACTGAGAGGAAGAGAAAGGGAATGATGCTGGGTGGGAGCAGCCTGGTTTTCTACATGACAACCCGGAATCTTTCTCTTGCCTCTTGAGAATCAAAGAACTAATTTATCTACCTGATCAATTAGGCTTCGCAGGGCTAAGAACTTCAGCCTCTCGTTCCCAACAAATTGGATGTCCGCTTTGGTGCACTCCTTAATAGTCAAAATGGGGCAGGGCAGCAAGAAGGGGTATTCATGGTACCGGGGCGGGTGGAAGTGGGTCGTTGGCTAAGCTGGAGATGGCACTCAGCAAGCCCATCTGCCTTTCTCAATGCTGTGGCAGCTGGCTGAAGAACCCGTGTAAATCAGATGGGATTTGACAGCTCTTAACCACGGGACGTGGGGAGGAAGATTGGTTAAAACCCCCCCTTGTCAGGGCAACAGTCGTAGAAACCACCAGTGTTCAAGCTGTTTCCTGGTTCCTTTGAGAATGTGGGATGTAGTTGAGACCTGCGATTGTCTTCCTTCCCCGCAGGCATGGGGCAAGTCGCTTCAACAGCCTGTTTCAAGGGTCAAATGGAACTACTTTCTGTCTCTGTCCCCTACTGCTTCAAACAGCCATGATTTTTAGTGCTTTTATTTTGAATATGAATGAAGTTTGAGGGCTTAAATTTACATTAATTTTTAACACTGACTGTGAGGGAGGGGAACCCCCGCATAGTCCCCCAGTTTTCTTGCAGGAGTTTCAATTTCATATCTTCATCTGTCACAGGCATGTCTGAGCAGGTCTCCTACGGAACAAGAAAATTCTGTATTCTGTAAAGCAGAGCTTTTGGAAAAGTTTACTAGGAGCTATCTCATTTTCACAGGGTGACGTGAATGTCCTGTGAGAAAAGTTGCAATAATACTTGATTCACTGTATTTGAAAAAAAGAATCTGAAGTTTAACTGATGCCCTCCAAATTTTTAGTTTGGATCCTTCCCATTTAGATGCTGGTTGGGGATTTTAGATGGTCAGTGCTGACGATGTGAAACTCCTGTTGCCTCCGGTTAAACGGAAGCTTTGGTCTCTCATGCTGAACAGGCGGTGAAGCTGGGATTCTGCTTTGCTGGTGAATCCTCATTTCAGAAAGCGTTCCCCTCCGTCCCCAAGCCCTACCACACACGGTCTCCCCAGCTGGTTTCGGGAGTGGCTTCCACCGCCGGGCAAACCTGGTTGGAACCACCGACTTCGTGATTTGCACACCAGGGGGCTTCACGTCTTTACAAATGAAAAATCCCCTGTGTACCAAGCTGAAATGAACTCAGAGCCTTCGTAGAAGAAATCATGCTGAATTACAAGTTGGCTTTGGCGATGTTTCTTTGGTCAGGATAGTAAGAAGAACGCTTGAGTTTAGTAGAAAACAACGTCTAAATATTAGTAATTATAAAACTGTTAATAAATGTCTATTATAATATTAGGTGGGACCATATGAAATTGCCAGTGTAGGTTTTTATCTACAAAATGATAGTTTCACCTGCTTCAACCTAACAATTCCGCACTTTATAGTCCAAATTATGAACTCTTAATAGCAGCTTCCTGAGTGTGGAATGATGGAACTTTCCATTTATCAGACTGACCTATGTGCTTCTCCAATAATTACTGCATATTGTTCAAAACTCTGGTTAAGATGCGAACCCCAGTCTATTAAGTACGTTACAGCCTGATTAAAATATACATTGTGGTGAACAGATAGTTAAACTAGCTGGCTTATGTTCACATGTTTTCTCATTTAGCACCAAAAAAGTTCTTACAATTCTTTTGCATGTTTTCAGGAGTAAAAAGTGTTATGCGGGGAGGGGAAATTCCCAAATGATATAATTGCCCTTTAAATAAAACTGAGATAGTAACTGCAGATAAGGGGCTCCGCCAATGAGCCCATGTGAAAGGAAAGGAAAGCTACCTCAGACTCCTTGACATTCAGGCCTAAATAACTAAAATATTTCTCCTCATTGAGCTGAAATCGGTCCACCTGTCATTTCAATTCCCCGGCCCTGGCTTCTACACCTTGAAGTCAAATACAACCAATTTAATTCTCTTCCAAGTAGAAGACATTGGTATATTTCAAGACAGGTGCCTCTTGACATCCTGCCATAGAACAGATTTTCTTCCAGCATCTCTCTTGTTGCACTGGAGCTAAGAGACTACCCCTTTTGTATGTCTGAGGTCTAGACCACTAAAAAGCACCAATGTTTTCTCAAACAAGGTAAAATCTAGCTCCCCCGCCACGCACTGCATTAATCAAGGCACAAATCTCTATACCTCAGAAACCGCCTGTTTCTGAGATTTGTTCTATGATGATCTCAAGCTCCTGTCAGGCACACAGATTTTACAACTATGTGTTAGATGCAAACTCCGTAAAATGAGTGTTGATTAACATTGTCATACGGAGCAAAGTTCGTTCATTTGCATACCACTGCCACAATTTTTACTGTTTCTAGGTACCGCCGGTACCATTGTTACTTAACAGCTTTCCTTGAATCAACTTATTTATTCCACTTTAATAATGGATTTTAAAAGGGAACTTTGTATCAGCATAAATGCAAAACAATTGTCTTTTGCCATAAAAGGAATACTCTTAAACAGCTCTTTCACTTGGTATATTTATACTTAAACACATTCTTTTTGAAAGAACGTTAGTTTAAAAAGTCTGCACACCATCCAAACTCATCCGAAGGATCCCACATGGGAGCTTGGATAAAGCTTTTTGGAGAAAAGGCACTAAAAGGGAGAAGGTACATTTCCCGATACCTAGAGCTTCAGCCCTAGGTCAGCAGCAGCTGAGAAGTCAAGGGCAAACTAGTGAAAGTTAATTCCATCATCACCTAATAATAATAAAAGCCAACATTTCTCAAGCACTTACTATGTGCCCATGGGCTTTAGATCCTTCTGAGTCATATTTTCTAACCCCTGAAATTAATATTAGAGTAGAACATTTCACCGATGAAATCTACATCATCTTGGGGCAGAGTTGATCAATCAACTCCTACAGATCATTTTTCAGCCTCAGGCTGTATGTAGCACAAGGTGCTAAGTGATGTGGAGATTGAAGATTTGTCCTAAGGATTTCATCATTGTGGATCAAGGATGGGAAGGACTCCAGACATAAGAATCTACCTAGAGACCAGTATTCTTATAATGGGAGATGTATGGGCAAAAATTATTCCCTTTTGAACCCTCACCTCCTTTCCTCAGAGTCCTCCACACTACCGAAATGAAAACAGAGAGAGATTTAAAATACACGGCCTATGAACTTCTCCATGACACGAGTTCAGTGCGCTGCATGGGGAACTGTCCTCCTGTCTCAGAGGGAGTGTTTTGTTTGCATTTTACCCCTGTTGTGGTTTCCTGTCAATCTGTGAGCCTTGGAGACCTTTTCAAAGGTCTCGCTGCTGCTTTGGCTCACTGAGCAGTAAAAGTCACAGCAAAGGAAGTGAGCCAAGACCGGGCTGCTGTTGGCTCACTGGAAAGTCAGAGAAAAACGGGGCCTTGGAGACAGGTGCAGGGGGTCAGCCCTGGATGAGCTGTCGGCTGCTCCCCCCCACCCCCCCACCCCCAGTTGCAAGTTTGACAGGAACCCTTAGAGTTTAGGAGAAAGAAAAAGAGAGCCCACCATGGGTCATTTGTCTTGAGGCTTCTTATCTCTCTGGCCTGCAGGAATCCTGCGGAGAGACCTTAGGGGAGGGTCTTAACAGAATATTCATTAGCTCTCCAGGTGTGTCCTTCAACAGGCTGATTCATCAAAATGTGTGTATAGAGGGGTGAGGGTTATTTTCTGGTTAGTTTTATTTTTAAATAACTTCATTGAAGAGGGGCCAGGACCAAGACTGGCCTCCCAGGGGTGGTCTGGAATATGCTCCTAAGTGTCCTTGGTTAGGGAAGATAAAACCTTGTGGTCCATTAACTGGCTGTAAATTGCTCAAATTGTTTGGCCTTGTTTAATTATTTTGTCTCAGTTTCTCTTATTCCACTTGTCACTGAATGTCCCTAGTTTCTTACCGGCCGTCTCCAGACCACCAGACCACCCAGACCAGACGGGTCCCAGAGGTTTGAGCAGGCATAGTTAGCAGCTAACTGATCTGAAGAGCACAGCAGAACCAAAATGCACGGAACTCAAGCAGAGGAGTTGCTGCTTTGACTAGCTGGGTCTGGAGAATCAAGGGATCTGCTAATAAGGAAGGTCTGCTGCGGAGGCCGAATTTGGACACACCTGGGCCCGATAAACTCTGCCAGACTGGAATTTCTTGGTTCTCTGTGGCCCCTCCTACACCCCTAACCTTTGGCGGCTTAGTTCAGAGACTACCCAATCAGACTCCCTGAATTAGAACTAATAAATATGTGTAATATTTATTAGACATTATCACTATCATTACCTTCACCTCTTAAAACGGCTCCCAAGCCTTTGGTGGAAGGGGCTGCTTTGAGCCTCATCTTTGGCCTTGTTCGGCCGGCCAGACGAAAGCATCTCTGTTTCTCTGGGAAAGCCTGCTGCCTCAGGCTTTTGGCTCCCCTGCAAGTGGCAAGCAACAAACTCATCACCTTTCATATGAAAAAAAAAAACAAAAACAAAACCTTTGCCTAACGCCTGGTTCATAGTAAATGCTCAATAAATGTTAGCTGCTACTGGTGGTGGTGGTGGTGGTGATGTTGATGACAGTTCAAGACAGATACCTGTGACAACTTGGGGACACCGAAACCCATTCAATGGGCATAGCTAATTAATGAAATACGAAGGAAGCAATAACTGAAGCAACCGCAGGGTAATTCCAGCTGAAGCAATGGCGGGTGAACAGAATAGGCAGTCAGCTTCAAGAAAACAGGAACTACTGGATCTTCCAACGAATTGTTGTTGACCCCCACCAGGTGCCAGGCGCAGAGGTCCGTGCTTGGCACGTATTACCCCATTTCACCCTTACAACCACCTAATGAGGGACGACCACAAACATCACCCCTGTTTTCCAGATGGAGAAGCGGAGATTCAGAGAAGTGACCTAACTTGCGGGAGATCACGCAGTCGGCCTGTGGCGGAGACAGGCTCCCACCCAGGTCCGCCTCATTCCAGGCTGGGGAGGGGGGCGGGAGGTGAGCACCTCCACCTGTGAGAGAGACACACACTCCGACTCACTGCCAACTGGCCTTCTCTCTTCCCAAACTGTCTAGAAACACCAACACTTTTCTCATAGCCACTCCGGTTTTTAAAAAGACTTTTTAAGAGGGAGAAGAGCTTAGAAGCAAATAACTTCTCTTTACAGAACACTGGGACTGGCGTGCTACAGTCACTCCCCAGACCCTTTCACAGATGCCAGCATCCACACTGATGACATTCCAGGCTGTAAATACCAGCTCTGGGGTTTTTTAATCGTTTTGTTGGTGTTCTCAGTCAGGCACTCCTTACCAAACAATTCTCACGGCATATTTAATGAACTGTAATTATAGCCCGAAGTATGTGGCTTAACAACAAAGGGTGAGCAAGCGGCAGACTTAGTAAAGGATCCCGTCATGGTAGCGTCTGTTCTGAACACCTCACGACCCATTTGAGCACATAACAAGAATACTCTTTGCACCAAATACTCTTTGCACCAAATACACTTTATGCACCAAAGCAGGGAGCTGATGCGCATGAGGCGCCAGGGAAGCCGGGCGTGCGAATCAGAGTAGGGGACTTGCCGTTGGCTGCAGCCAGGCTACTGTCCAAAGCAGATCTGCGTGGGTCTCCCCTCTTACTAGACTGTTGGAGCGAGACTATTTTTTCATTAGCGCCACCCACTTTGAACATAAATTTTATGATTTCCCACTGCATTTCCTAAGGTAGGTCTGTAAACCAGGAGAAGACGGCAGTTGCTAGGCACTTGAGGAAAAAGCGAGCCATTCTGTTCTGCTGTGGCCTGCGCTGCCCGGCTGCCCGAGTGGTTAGAGCAAGACGCACTGGGCAGCCTGAGACAACCACAATTGATACGCGATTGCCTTCTCAGGATCAAAAACCAGAGAGCGAGTTCCTGCTGGGAGAACCAGGTAACTCTTCTCCAACAGGTTGGAGGACTGACACAGGCGTTCCCTGCAGGGGCAGGAGGAGACCGGCTGTTTTCTGAGTCACTCAGGCCTGAGGCAGAAACCTAGTCCAGATGGTGTGATAGATATTACCACCCACTTGGGGGGCCGGCAAACACTCGGTCTCCGACGACTACGCTGCCTCCCCTGTGTGCCTCCTGCGCCCTCTACAGGACGCTGTTAGAACTGGATGCAGGGAACTAGGGCAAACCCGTCTCATTTACCGGGGACCGAGCAGGGACATGCAGTGCTCAAACTAGGAAAGTCCCGGGCAAGCTGAGACAAGTTTGCCACCCCATTTAATAAAGGGTGACCTAAAGCGGCGTGGAGCGGATAAGACAGGGACCCTGCCCTAGTAATCTGTCATTTCATGGTTGAAATGGCGGTGGAGGGCGGAGAACTCCGGCCAGGATTCCCAGGAGAGAGGTGCAGGGCCCCCCCAGAGGTGAGAAGTAAGCGATTAAAAGAAAAGGCCCTTTGCCCTGAGTCAAAGCCCCCCCTCCTCCGCAAAAGCAGAACACTGTATCAGCTTCCACCATCCAGGCTGGGGAAAGGGCAGAGGTCGGTGACTTACATGTTTCCCTGTGAGCTGTGAATCGTTCTTTTGACTTTTATTCTCCCAACAAACAACTACAGAGCGTTTATTCTATGCTAACAACCCTTCTAGATGCCAGTATAAACATTCAGCACGACTTGACCCCTGCTGTTCATCTGAAGGAAGGATAGGTTTACAAAAATCATCCAAGTCCAGGGAGTGAGTGCCCACTTGAATGAAAAACTTTGCACAGATACACAAGTGCGCCCTGGAAATGCCCTGCCCCCCATGAGTGGAGAGGAGCTCCCTTTCATGGGCCCCTGAGCCCGGCAGGGACCGGTTGGCCAGGGTCAGACCCAGTGCCAGATGAGGGAGCACACCTGAACCTGCTCGTCCCTCCACGCTAGCCTATCCGCTCCACCTGGCCCCAGGGACTGACAGGCCCCAGACGGGACAGGTGAACAGCTTGATCCAAAGCGTGAAATAAGAAGCAACCAAATGTTCAACTACAGGAGGTAGGTTAAATACATTATGGTGCTAAAGGTATTTTGTGTGTTAATGGTGGGAAGAAAGATTACCTAACAACAGGAGGCAAGGCCCCTGCTATCAGATTAGGTGCTTCCGAAAGGTGATTGTGCATGGGGACCATGGACGGCTACTATGCATCCCAGCAGAGACTGGAAGGGAAAACACAGAAACTGGGTCCGGTGGTTTCGTGATCAGTTAGCAGTGACCTTTTACTCTTCTCTTTTTGAGAGTAGGTTGAACATAGTTCATCGTTTTATAATAAGCCGGGAAAAATACCTTTAATGTTGTTGAGTTCACACGTCCTACACTCTAATGAAAACTACAGTTAAAAAAAAACAAACCAAAGCGCTACTTCTATAGAGCAAACCTGTTACAAAAGGAAAAAAGAATAATCCTGGATTAATACATTTGAAGTTACCCAGGAAGAGAAGAAGTTTATACAGGGAAATTAAGTCTCCTTTCAGCTCGTGGGGCTTAATTATTTCGTCCATCGTCCCACCCTGCCAGTGCCCGAAGGGGTGTCGGAACACCCAGGCCAGAGGAGAAGACACCGGCCAGAGAATGCCGGATTAGCTGAGCCGCCCCAGGCAGCTGTAATGAGAGGCTGGTGCCCTTCCAAGAGGGGATCTTTGAAGAATAAGGAATCGAGGCTGCCATCGAAATGAAGAGATGGAGACTGATTCAACAGCAGGGCTGGGCTGAGTGGCGGCTTCCTACAGCCCCTGGGGTATGTGTGGGTGACTCAGAAGGGACGAGAGGCCACCAGGCCAGGTTCTCAGCTGCGGAGGGCGCAGCCCTGGGCCTCAGAGGCAGGTCCGATGCTCAGGCCAGGCAGCCACCCACGGGCTGCCCCCTTGCTCACAGCCCCTCGCGGGCACCACCCGCCCCCACTCCGTGGTCCTTCAGAAAAGGGACGAGATTGTTTATGTAAGTTTTAAACAGGATGCTTCCTGTTCGTCCACATTCAAGACTGCAGGGACACCTGCGAAGCCCTATCACACTGAGGTCTCTGCCCAGCGCCTATCCCCGCACCCAAGGCCTCTCCCTGGGGAGCCCTGGATGAAGGAGAAGGAAGGAGGCGAAGAGTTGTTGAAGCAAATCTGCACCTGAGCTTTCTCCATTTGGAAACATGGTGCTGGGGTCAAAGGTGGCCACCTTTGGAGGTTGCCCAGCACCTGTGCTCCTTGTCCTTCACCCCACTCTACAGAGACGCAAGAAACTGGAACGTACCTGAGTGGAACCCTCCCGGCCTCACCTGAAAACTGACCCCCAGCCGAGCCAGGAGGCCGGACAAATTCCTACAGTGCCAGGGCCACGCTGGCAAAGATTTCCTCTCCCTTCCTCCTGCCCCAGACCAGAAAACTGCACTGTCATTCCTAGTCGCCCTGGCTACGTAGCCCCTGAGCCTCAGTACCGACCCTGACGAGATTTCAGCTCTCCCAGATCCCTGGGGACTTTGCTGGGACTGTCCCTTCCCAGTTCTCTCCCCCCAACCTCTTCCTCAGAAACAGACCGACCAACTGCGTCTTCTCCAGAAAAGATGGCAGACGGAAGCCGAGGAGCCAGCGATGGATCTTTTTCACGTGTTCATTCACTGTTAGCGATAGCTTCGCGTTGGAGGTGGGGGCACCCTTAGAAATGAGAAGGACCAGGGCCCAGGTCCAAAGGGTTAAAATCTCGGAGACAGGGGAGAAATGCATGAATGCTTTAGGTGGGAGTCACACCCTGAGCCAGGGGAGCTCAGAGGAGGGAGACGTGGGCTCCTGGGCAAGCACGCCAGGGAGGCTTCAGGGAAGTGCTGCCTCTGCAAGGGCGTGGGAGACGGAGAGAAGGGCATTGTGGGAACGCAGGCAGGCCCTGCCGGGAAGCGTGGAGCAGAGATGGAAAGGAGCCAGGATAAGCCAGAGCGAGTGGGGCTGTTCCGAGGGCCTGGCCCAGGGGGTTCTGACTTCCAGCCCAGACTGAATCTCAACCTTGACCCACTCCTCCTGACCAGGAGGCATAGGAACCAGTCTTGGGATGTGTTGGGGGGCGGGGGGTGGGGGCTCTGTG
>CM052545.1:94095843-94162118 GCA_028533065.1 Trachops cirrhosus | reverse complement strand
TTCTATAAAAAGAGCCCCCAAAGACACCTGGTGTCTGGTTTTCTCACTGGAGAATGGTTGTCTTAGAAATAACAACATAGCCCACATCTCTGCATTCCTAACTGTTCTGTGGCTTTCTCTATCAAATCACGAGAAAGTCATTCGCACTTTCTTCCTCTCCCACTTGCACGGCGGAGCAAATGAAACCTAAGACATTGTGGGCTTTATGAACACAATTTCAAAGTCTTGGTTGTTGAAATTAATAGGGCTAAGCAGTGTTTCCCCATCGAATAGCCCTCTGGATCATTTGGAATCCACGGCGGGCGGGTGGGCACAGTGGAGTCGTGCTCCCTCCCCGCTCTCCCTGTCTCCTCTCTCCCCAAGGAGCCTTTCTGGTCCAACTCGAACTTGTCCTTTGGATCCTTCAAAATCTTAAGAGTGAAATGAGGGCCCTGGCTAGTGTTGCTCAGTGGACTGAATATCAGCCTGCAAACTAAAGGGTCGCCGGTTCGATTCCCAGTCAAGGCACATCCCTGGGCTGCAGGTCAAGTCCCCAGTAGGGGGCCCGAGAGAGGCCACCACACATTCATTGACATTTCTCTCTCTCCCTCCCTTCTCCTCTAAAAATAAATACGTAAAATCTTTTTTTTTAAGTGAAATGAAACAAATCTTTATTACCAACAATATCCCTGTCTCTCAGCTTTGTTTTACCAAAGATTTCTCCTCATCAGGGATGCACACTGGGGAAGGAAAGGAGGAGGAGGAAGATGGGAAAAGCAACTGTCACTAACCACTAAAAGTCACTCAAAAAAGCAGCATCTCTATTAAAACTATTAAGTGTTCATCACGCTCAGTCTCACCCCACGGAGTCCAGCATTGACTTCCAGTGGCCCTGGAGGGTCCAACAGAGATTCTAATTCATCAGTCAAAAATTCCACAGCTGGCTTATCCTTGGGACCCTTCGGGACTTCTCAGAAGCCCCCTCTCCCATCCAGTCTCTCCCCCCACACAAAAAATTATAGATTTTTTTAATGTGTAATTTACCTGATTCTGAGAAATCTTTGGCTAGTTCTAGTTTGCTGACATGTAACCGACTACTGTGCTCTCAGAGTTGCAGTCAGTCCCTCCCAGAAGGCTGTTTCTCCTCTGCCCCAGCCTTGGCTAATCAAAATCCCACCAATTGCACACATCCTTATAATGAACTGGTACGCAGCCAGTGAAAGCGATGTGGAGGAAGAATAGTTCGTGTCCAGGGGGAAAGTCCACGGGATACTTGTCAGTGAAAATAGCGGTCACGAAACAACAGGCACTATAGCGTAAGGTATATTTCCATTTTGAAAAAATTGGATGGATATGGTCGTCTCTTAGTGGTTTTATTTTCCTTTTTGTGCTTTTTAACATTTCGCATTTTCGGGGTACTTCTGGAAGTGAACAAATGTAAAAAAAGAAATCCTACTTGTTACAGGCCCTATGGTGCTTCCCCACCCCCACCCCCCCAAAATTAACGTGTCGAAGTGCTGACTCCTGGTACCTCAGAATGTGTTTCAGACAGAGCCTTTAAAGGGGTAACTAGAGTCAGGTTAGGTCACAGGGGTGGGCCCTGATCGCACAGGACTAGTGTCCTTGTAAGAGGATGAGACCGGGACACAGACAACACAGAGATGGGACCGTGGGAGTACACAGAGAGAAAGGCAGCCATCTGCACGCCCGGGAGGGTCTTAGGAGAAACCAGCCCTGCCAACACCATTGTCCCTTCCAGCCTCCAGAGCTGCAAGGAAATAAATTTCTGTTGCACACCCTACCCGGCCGTGGCCCTTTGTTGTGGCGGCCGAGCAAACTGATGCACTGCCTGTGTTTCCGAGCCGGCTCTAGTGCCGGTCCTGCCGTGAAATCCCCTCAGGCTCCCAGACTCCCGCCCCGCCCCTCCCCCCCCACCCCCGTCGGTCTTTCTGTCGTTACTTCTTGTCCCCTGCTACTTTGTAAACTTCCTGAGGATGAAGGCCTTGTGTCATTCACGGTTGTCCCCCACTTTTGCTCAGGTGGCCTGGAGGGCTCACCCAGTGAGGGGTTACTGAAATAACCAAAAATCAACTTCCCCCGAATGCCAGTAGGGGTCAGACTACCGGGATGTTTCCTGGTGGCGGTGGCGCTGCTGTGTGCCTGCGTGCTTGTTTACAGATTGCTCAGTACCTGTGTGTCGTGGCCAGTGTGGTTGTTCCAGCACGGCGCCTCCTCCTGCCAGCTGTGTAATCTCGGGGACAGTCACACTTCACACCCAAACCTTAATTATTTACAAAGCACGTCTATATGTATTCTCTCACTTGGTTGCCATAGCAATCCTCCAAGATTGCATATTACTTCCTCCCGTTCACGGGCGAGGTAACCATCCTCAGAGAAGGTGAAGGAGCAAAACACGTTGTTTTGAAAACGTGTGACAGTAATAGTTAGAAGGCACTGAGTGCCTGGCACCGCACTCAACACTGCCCGGCTTGTCTCAACTTCCCCGATGAACCTACCATGGAGGAAAAATCACTGGACCTGTTTGCAGGTAAGAAATTGAAGGTTCAGAGGAGTTACCTGAGAGCCCACGTCTAAAAAACGGTGGGGCTGGGCCCTGGCTGCTGTGGCTCAGTGGACTGAGTGCCGGCCTGCAAACCAAAGGCTTGCTGGTTCTATTCCCAGTCAGGGCACATGCCTGGGTTGTGGTCCAGGTCCCCAGTAAGGATCACATGAGAGGCAACCACACATCGATGTTTCTCTCCCTCTTTCTCCTCCTCTTCCCCTCTTCTCTCTCAAAAAATAAATAAAATATTTTTAAAAAAATAAAAAATGGTGGGGCTGGGACTTCATTTATACCCATAGACTCCGAACCAAAATGCCACACTGTCCCTGCCCCACGTAAATCTGTATAAAGAGGGTGCTAAGTAAAAGTAAAACAGGTAGGAATTGCTCCAAAATTCAGACACTGGGCGGGTCTGAAAAGTTTTCTTAAGTGAGATTTGAGCGACGCCTTTTTGGACATAGTTGAGTGAAGAAGCTTAGGTGGGGCCAGCCTGTCTCAATGCTGTTTATGGCAGAGAGTCTCGAAAGTCAGTTTTAACCACCTGATCCGACTCCCGCGCCCATCTGTGGCCCCAGTACGTGCCCGCCAGCCATCTGGGATGCAGTGGAGGAGGTCCCGGCCCCTGAGGAGCAGCGGCCTCTGAGAAGGCAGGCTGCGCCTCCTGATGTCAACCCATGAAGACGTGAAGTCACACTGCCGTGCCTTGAAGGCCCTATCCAGAGCTTCGAGGGGACAGCCCTGGTCCCAATGCTGCCACTCATTTGCTGTGAGACTGTAGGCAAATCATAGCCCATCTCGTGGCCTCAGCTCCTGCCCCTGGAGATGGCGTCTCTGAATATGTATTGCTGAATGACTTCCGTAGGCTGCCTTCAATCATTTACATGCCGTTTCCATTCTCTTTGTCTGACTCGTTTAGTTGCTGTTGTTAGAAATGTGAGATTAGTGTTAAGGAGAGAGGTCCAAGCGAAGAAATGGGTTTAACAGTCAACAACTTGTAGATAAAGGTGACGGGAGCAGACGGACTCTCAGGGAGAGAGGCTTGTTACACCAAAAAAATAAGGGATCCATTCTTCCAGGCTCACCCTGACTCCACACAATCATAAACTCTGAACTTGGCAATTAAAATAAAGAAAAGCAGCTATTTGTTGAAGTTGGGGGTTGAAGTAGCACCAATGGCCAGTTTACATCCCCCTGAGATGGATGATTCAGAAGCAATGGTGTAAGTAGATTAACCACACAGGCCCCTGGGAAAGCCAGAGGGAAGGGGCTGGGTTCGCAGCAATAATGTGACTCCAACAGCAGTCCCCGTCTGAATCCAGAGGCGGAATGTGTGGGGGCCTCTCTGAATTTCTGCCCCTCCTGCTGGACCCTCCCCCAATGGAACAGGCCCCTCGGCCGTGGGGGCGTGCCTCTCATCAGGTTATTTTTCATAAGACCCAAGAGACAAGAGGGAATCTTAAGGAGTTGGTTTGACAGCGTTTTCTTAATTAAGGTCACAAGTTGAATAAGCGGGAACATTTCCTGCGCTGGGTCCAATTGGCCAACGCAAAGTTGCTTTGGATTCTTGAGCACTTTTAGTTCCTCAGTAGGTATTTGATTTCTTTTCTCTGCATTTTTGGTTTTTTTCTTTGTTTGTTTTTAATTGCAGAACAAAAATCCATCTGCAGAGGAATTCCTTCCATGTAAATTGTGTGCCTCACTTTTCTCATTCCAGCCTCCGAGGTTAGATATCTGTAGGGGACCGGTGTGCTTCAGTCGGGCACATGTGACTCAGCCTGTAAGGAAAACCTACAGAAGCAAAGTAGGGGGCAGGAGCGAGCCAGACCTTCAAACCGAGTTTTCCCGTGGGAATCAGGCCTAGAAAACGCATACTGACTGTTAGGGCCTGCTCTTGCTGAAACTCCCTCACCCTGGTCTAAAACAACAAATGTGTGTTGTTTGTCTTCAAGGTAATTCCCAAAGCCTGTGTGAGTTCTCCCAAGGACAGAGCTAATCGGCTCGCCGCCATTCCCCTCTGCATGTTATTTTCATTTCCTTGACTGTACCTAAAAATGTAGACAACAACATTCTATGTAATAGATAATAAATCCTTCTCTGATGTAAGCCCCGAGAGAAACAATAAAAGCCTGTCTAGGCAACGGTGGGCGCGCTCTCCTCTTGAGAGAGTGGCCGAGGCACTCGTAGCTCTCTCTCCCCTTGAGAGTGGCCGTGTTGTCCCCTTTTTCTCCACAGGATTGCTGTCACCTGTGCATTTATTTTCTCTTTCAGCCACAACAGGTGGACTCTGCTGGCCGGAGTCCGCCACATCTGGCGCCCAGGAACAGGGATGTAGAGGCTATCGGCCCTCGTAAAGGCTACCAGCCATTGTGGCCAACACACCAATGTGGTTGGAATGTGCGAGACAGCCCAGGTTCGGGCCGACAACCCCGGGGGCTTTTCGGTAAGGTTGTAGGGTGTGTTGTATTTCAGGGAAAAAGGGATATTTTTCCAAGGTCGCCCTCTCTTGCGACCGCACTCTCTTTAGTAAGCAGAAGCCTTGCTCTCTCTCTCCAGCAATCTCCGTACCCCGAGGCACAACCCCCAATCAGGTTTTAGGCTTGGGAGAAAGAGCAATGAATTTTCCTTTCAATTAGCTTTTTTTTTTTACAAGCGCCTCTGTGCATTTTATCTTTAAAAGCTGCCTTTTCCCTCCTCCCGCCTGTAAGCAGAAAAGCAGATAGTCAA
This sequence comes from Trachops cirrhosus, assembly GCA_028533065.1. Lineage (NCBI taxonomy): Eukaryota > Metazoa > Chordata > Mammalia > Chiroptera > Phyllostomidae > Trachops > Trachops cirrhosus. The sequence continues at coordinate 94,156,852 of CM052545.1, read as the reverse complement.
TGAGCGTTTCGGTTCCAACCAGACTCCGAAGATTGCTTTGAGAACTCAGAGTTGGTTACAGGGTTGTTTATGAGTGTCTCAGCTTCTTGCTGAAGCACCGAAGATTGGAGGCATTCCTCCCTCCAGCTTGAGATCTCAGGCGTTCCTATGTGAGCAGGGGCCTTGCGGAAGTGTCTGGGGTCAACCCCCGAGATGTGCAGGGGCCTCACAGGGAATTCCAATCACAGTAATTTAACTCTCGGCTCGGTCAGGAAGCACGATATAAAGTATGGTCACCTGGCGCCTCGAGCCCCCCTCGAAGTCTTAGACACGTGGGAGAAACCTGAAACCCATAAGCGGGGATAGGGTACCCTGGATACCAGGCAGCCCTCCTGGACTGTCTCCCACCAACAGTACCTTTTTGACCCATCACACTGTACCCCCAATACCTCATTAGCTAGGGTTCAGTATGGGCCGTGGAGTCAGAAAGGGCAGAAATCGAGAGTAAAAACGCAACTTTTTCACAACAAGAATGGGCTCTCTAAAGAACAAGAGCAATGTTTTATGCTAATTTAGCAGTTTTTTAAAGCTGCTAAATATCTCCCTTATAAGGGATCTTTAGACTCAGTTATGTAGGAAAAAGTTGGGCAGGAGTTGAAACAGCACCAGGGGGTGTGAGATAAAGGATAGTGTCTCACTCCCTCCTTTAGAGGATTTAATTGGAAAATACTGGTTTGCTTGAATTTTATTTTTATTTCTGTTTTAAAAGTAACATCTCAGTCTCAAAATGTTGAGGTAAGTAGAATGAAATCTCTAATGTTGTTACATCACAAGGATTCTACTCAGAAAGAATTAAAATTGATAATTTAAAAAAGAAAAAGATTTCACTTCCCTCAGACAGTAAAAAGTGCAGGAAGAAAAACAATGAGAAAATGTCTTTTAACCATTCTGAATCCTCTTTCTGAAGACCCAGGGACTGCTTCAGTCCTGGGAACAAACTTAGCATCCTCCCTCCCTCTTCTCCAGTCTCCCTAAAATTTTCAAGGGCACTAGATAATGAGACACCTCACTTTTGAGCCCATGCCAGGAATGCAGTAATCACCAAAAATTTTTTAAAAAGTAAATATTTGCCAGTAGAGGAAAAAACTGTTTCTAAAAATAGTTGTGAATGTGTTGATAAATATGCCAATCTAAAGATGCTGTAAGTTGGATGGGAGGTGTGGTGTGTTAAAAAAATATTAAGAATCCTTTTTGTCTATGCCAGAACTGTGACCTTTTATTGTAAAAATAAAGTATAAGTGTGCTGTTTCCCGGGGAGGACTAGCCCTTCTCCACAGAAGACTGAGTATTATTTTGTAACTCAGTACCTGTAAACACTGATGGTTTCCTTGGGGAAGAACTGGCTATTCTCCCGGAGGGAACAGTTGGCCAGTCGAGTCATGAAAGGCCCTTGGCGTGTAACCACTTCTGTCTAGGACGTATTCGAGTAGAACACCCCGTCTTCATCACTCCTATTCCATCCCACTCAGGCCTGCCTGGCCCCTTAGTGGATGGTAACAAAAAGGCAGACGCCTTAGTTAGCGTCCTCACTGCTTTCCAGCAAGCAGTAACTTCTCACCAGTTTTTTCATCAAAACAGCCAGGCACTTCAAAGACAATTTGCTATTCCCCGTTCTCAAGCTAAGCACAAATTATTAAAGAATGCCCTGATTGCCAAGCCCTTACTAAGGCACCTCCATCCATGGGAGTTCACCCTGAAGGACTAAGTTCTCAAATGATTTGGCAAACAGATGCACTCATTGCTCTCCCTTTGGAAAATTCAAATACATTCATTTTCTATGGATATTTATCCTGGTGCCCTACCTGCATCTGCTTTAACAGGAGAATCTGCTAAAAATATACAAGCCCATTGGCTTCAGGCCTTTAGTCATTCAGGACAGCCTCAGCTAATTAAAACTGATAATGGCCCAGGATGTCTTGCCCATTCTACTCAAGTCTTCCTTCAGCGTTGGAATAGCCAACATAAAACAGGAATACCTTACAATCCAACCGGTCAGGCAATTGTTGAACGGGCACATTATACCTTTAAAAATCTTTTTTTTTTAAAAGGGAGAGTCAAGAGTCTACCCCCCAAATTTGATTATGTAAGCTATGTTTATCTATAATTTTCTAAACTGTGATGAATCTGTCTGTACTCCAACTGAGAAACGTTTTCAGAAGAAAGAACCAAAGTGATCTTATCCTCAGGTTTTACATAGGGATTCGCTGGGAGATGGCTCTTGGCAAGGCCCTGTAGGCCTCTTAACGTGGGGAAGAGGGGGTGTGTGTGTGTTTCCATCCCCACAGGTCCTGTTGGGCCTGCAGCTACAAGGGTGAGGCCTTATCATGAACAACACAGACATCAAGCTCCGCCACCTGGAGATGAAAACCTGTCAGCAGCTCACAGACCAGACAGCCCATTAGAAGAAAACAAGCACTGGATTCCGGTGCCAAAATATACAGTTGATGTTGCTAAGTATTTACTAATTTATTTTTCCGTTCTTATTGACAATTTGTGCTTTCCTTTAAAGGAGCAACTGTATCCTGTAAGCAAAGAGCAGTACAGTAATTACTACCAGCTCTCCATGATAACCGCAGTTGGCCTGCGCACCCAGGACGGGATTTATCACACTCTCAATCCCCCTCTGGTTCCTCCTTGTACTTTAGACAAAAGCCACAAAGACTCAGTCTCTTGGTCTTCATGCAGAGGACTGAATGCTACTATTGCTTTTCTCCCCAAAAGTCCTTTTGTAGTGGAGAACTGGGGAGCTAATTGGAAGGTACTGGCTAAGCCTGGCACAACAATATTTTCGGCTCTGCCTCAGTTGCCATATACTAATGTGTGGTGGGAGGGGCCCGGTACCGGGGCGCCTATTATCAGAATTGTTTCTCCAGCCACACTAGCCCTCGGCATGACAATTCTTGGAAAGTGGGCTTGACTTTTATTTCTAGAAAACGCCTGTATACAAATTTCTTTAAAAGTCTCTACCAGGATGGCCCTCTAAAACAAGATTGGGTCACAGTTTGTACCTCTCACCCTTACTTGTTTTTGGCCACTCCAGGGACAGCTCAAGCCTTTTATAATAAATCAGCAAAAATTTATTCTCTGCCTGTCCCTGCAGGCTCCACATATGCCCGCTGTCTCTCTCATCTCAGTATTACTCAGTTAAGCCTCACTACGGTTTATATACTTAGAAGACAAACTCGAATATGGGTGCCAGTCAATGTAAGGAGAGAATGGGAAGATCCCAATGGCATAGTAGCGCTTAACAATGCGCTGGCCTCTGTAAGAGTCCGACAGTTTGTCGGCACCTTAACTGCATTTATTGTCTCTGCTATAGTTGTCACAGCTACTGCTGCCACGGCAACCGCTGCCCTCATTGGGTCAGCTCAAACTGCTCATACTGTTGCTGTTCTTTTAACCAATACCACTTTAGAAATGCTTCAACAGGCCCGGATTGATCAAGAAATCCTGACTCGGCTTTCTGCAGTGGAGTCAGCCCTCAGCTGGATCGGTGAACGCCAGGACGCACTACTGACCCGTCAGCAGCTGACCTGTGATCCTGGTCTCTCCAAACTGTGCGTCACCCCTCTACAACGGAACTCCTGCCACTACACCTGGAGTGATAGTCAACATCACCTAAGAGGAGCTTTTCCTACTAATTTAAAGGGACAGATTAATAAATTGCAACTGGAGTTACACCAACAGTTGCAGCACATTCAACGCTTAACTAAGCAGGAGATTCTTCAAACCCTCAAAGATAATCTCCGCTCGTTAAACCCAAAACACTGGTTTGATGGACTCAACCTAAGACTGTGGTTCATTGACGCCACTGGTTGTTTACTGATTTTAATAATGCTTTGTATATCATGATGCATTTACAGATTTGCCCAGGGTCACAAAAGAGACCAGCAAGTAGCAAGTCTTGTGGCATGCGTCACCACAACAGCCTTAACAAAAGAAAAAAAAGGGGGGAACTATAGGGGACCAGTTTGCTTCAGTCTGGCACATGTGACTCAGCTCTGTATGGAAAACCTACAGAAGCGAAGTGGTAGTGGGCAGGAGCCAGACCTTCAAACCGAGTTTTCCCGTGGGAATCAGGTCTGGAAAATGCATACTGACTGTTAGAGCCTGCTCTTGCTGAAACTCCCTCACCCTGGTCTAAAACAACAAATGTGTGTTGTTTGTCCTCAAGGTAATTCCCAAAGCCTGTGTGAATTCTCCCAAGGACAGAGCTAATCAGCTCGCCGCCATTCCCCTCTGCATGTTATTTTCATTTCCTTGATTGTACCTAAAATGTAGACAGCAACATTCTACGTAATAGATAATAAATCCTTCTCTGATGTAAGCCCCGAGAGAAACAATAAAAGCCTGTCTAGGCAAGGGTGGGCGCGCTCTCCTCTTGAGAGTGGCCAAGGCACTCATAGCTCTCTCTCCCCTTGAGTGTGGCCGTGCAGTCCCCTTTTTCTCCACAGGATTGCTGTCGCCTGTGCATTTATTTTCTCTTTCAGCCACAACAGGCGGACTCTGCTGGCCGGAGTCCGACACAGATATCCAAACACAATTTTAAGAACATACACTACAATAAGATGATCCTTTGTCTGGAGGGTACAGAAGATAAGGATCTCCTCTTCCCACATGTCTCCCATCCTACAGTCTCCGGGCTGCCTCAGTAAAGGCCTCCCCTGGTTGCTGTAAAAGTTGTCGTTCTATCGGTGCAACTCCCCCAGCCCAGCAAGGGGTCGGGCTCTGTCAGAAAACCTCACCTTCCTAAGCTGCTGCAGAACCAGAGAAGATGTGGTGGAAGAGAAAGACTTCCCAGGAACGGGACCCAGTGTTCTGGGGCCCTCCCAAGCTGAAGGCTGTGCCAGGTGACTCCTTTATCTGAAGGCCAAGCAGGACAAGCCACCAGTGCTGCTGTTCATTCTATGCAGTAAGGAAATGTACCCAACTCACCTTCTTTAATATGATCAACATTATCATGCTGAGTATCACTCCACCCAGCACCATATTCCATACTGGGGATACAAAAATGAAAAGACAAGGTTTCTGTCTCCAGGAACTCAAGATCTAATGGGGTAGCAAAGAAGTCTCCATTTCTTCTTTCTTATCCCCCACTCCCTCCCCAGCCCCATGGCCCTGATATCAGGAGGTGAGACAAGAAGGGTGGAGTCAAGTTGGAAAAACTACCGGGTTGGGCTGTTAACCACCGCTTGGGCTAAGAACCCAGTGGAATCAGAGAAGTTTAGAGTTTGCAGCAATTGTGGTACTCTCACGTGACCGCCTATGTAGCACTGTTTGGGGAGGCTGGGGTTACCATCACAGAGCTGGATATCCTGCCTGCTCCCCTGGAGAAAAGACAATGATGCAAGAAGAAAAAGATGCAAACGGCAGATGTTTAGGCTGACAGAGGAAGACAAGTCGAGAAAGTATGACCCCAGGTGCCAGCCCAGGAGCTGGGGGAAAACTGTTTCCACCTGCCCTTTTCTGATTGGAGAGGAATGGGAGGCAAGCAGAAAGCTTGCTTAAGTAGACCGGACTCGTGCAAACTCCACCCCACCCCTTTCCCCCGCCAACAACAGTGTGGTGCCAAGAGGCTGAATCTGGTTGGGTCTGGTTGGGTCCGGTCAGGTCTGGTCGAGTGTGGTCAAGCATGCAGCTCAAACACTGCCCTGCCCCTATGTGAACTAGTAGTCAACACAGAGACCTGAGTTCAAATCTCAGCACTGCTCCTGGCTTGGGAAATCTCTGACTCTCATTAAGCCTCACCTTCCTTGTATGTAAACTGGGAGGTGTTATCAGTACCTAGGGTGGGTTGTTGTGAGGATTACATTACTTGCATAAAGCACTTAAATAGTGCCCAGCCAAGATGGAGTTCAATATTTTGTTAGTGAAATGTTATCATCAGCTACGTTATCATCTCTCTCAACTCTCAATAAAAATGGCCACTGCCTCACCTTGAACTCACGTCACAGTTTGGCTTTATATTTTCTGCCCTTGAAGAGAAGATCCCTGTTTCATTCACACCCATAGCACCCAGTCAAAATTTAAATGATGAGTGAGCATGCAAATGATTCCTGTGAGAGGGAAGAAAAAGAACTTAAAGGCAACGGTGTCTATTGGCAGAAATACGCAATTATCTCCAGCTACCGAAACAAACACCAAAAACGGATTGAGTTGCTGGAGTTTGGGATTGAGCTTCTGGTCAGAGAGAAGTGAGCATGAAAGACAGATTTACTCCAGTGTGGTCCCGGGGCCTCACCCGAGACCTCGCTTCGAACCTAAGGAACTCGACTCGGAGCTTTAACAAGGCGATGGCTGTGTGCGCTGAACTGGAGCAGCGCTGGGTACACCACCGGTTCTCAACCTTGGCCGCACGCTGGAACCGTCTAAGGAGCTTTTGAAAACCCTGATGCCCAGGCTGTATCCCAGGACAATTAGCATTTTGTGCGTTTTTGCAGCTCAGTAGGTTATTCCCATACGCAGTCCCGGTGAGAACCATTGGTCTAGGGCAGAAATGTTCAACCTTTGTTTCATCTCACGGCGCACATAAACAAATTACTAAAGTTCTGCAGCACACCAAAAAATAGGTTTTTTACCAATCTGACAAAAAAAGTATAATTTTGATTCATTCACACCAGACGGCTATGGTTGTGTTGGTTGTTGTCATTTTTTTTTGTTTGACAATCGAAGGGAAAAGAGGTCAGTGACCCTGCCTAAATAGTCAGGTATTGTGTGTTTTAAAGATTTTTTTAATTCTATAAGACATCATCTGTATATTGCCTTGTGGGTTCCCCACCCCAAGTCTTGTCTCTCCATTACCGTTTACCCCTCTCCCTTTTACCGTGGCACACCAGTTGAAAATCACTGGTCTAGATCAACCCTACAGTTGACAGGTCCAGAAATAAGGGGTAAACTGACCTGCCCAAAATCACAGAGCAAGTCAGGGGCAGCGCTTGGGACCTGAGCTCAAGTCCTCCAACACCAGGGCTCCCTTCGCCATGTGGGGCAGAGTCTGGAAAATGGGGTGAGGTGAGCGAGCCCCAGGCTTCCCTTTCTGGCTTGGCATCTTCACAGCTGGGTCCTGAGGAGGAGCATCCCGGTCGTGACCGGCCTCTGAATTCCCTGGTGGACTATGTCCACGGGGGGCTCAACCCCCCCTCCCCAGGCAGCAGGTCCAGGGGCCAGCGGCCGGGTAGGATTCTGCTTCCCCACACTCATCCAGGCAGGCCGAGCCTGCCACCACCACACACCCCTGTCTTCCCAGAGACACGGTGTGTTCAGGGACTGTCCCATCACCCCAGTCACACAGTTCTCAGAACTCAGGTGAGGTTTCTGAGCCCCCACAGCCTCAGCTCCCACCCCCTCTCAGAACTGCTGGGACAGGCCCGTTCTCAAGTCAGCAACCGCGACGTCTCGAAACCGGCGAGACCAGAGGCTCCCGGGACTTGTTTTTGCTCTCTTGTCAGGTTTTTCTGGGGGGAGGGGGGGTCTCAAACCTCTGGCTGTCTCTGCTTTCTGACTCTTTCTGGTGTGTTTTTGAAGTGGCTTTTTGTTATTCTGCCTCGGCTCACTCATTTCTCTCGGCGGCGGCCGTGGAAAACACTGAGCCCCGCTCTGCTGTCCGCCGAGCGCCTGGATTCCGCGTAAACAGCGCTCCTGCTGTCCCGGCCAGGCTGAGCCAGGTTGGGAAGGCCCGGGCCTGTCTAGCCCTCGAAGACAATTACGCGGCACACAGCCCTCCCAGGCTGGAGAACAGGGCGGGCACAAGAAAGCAGGAGGAACTTTCTAGGCACACAGTTATCGGTGGCCTGGGCAGGTCTGTTCTGCAGGCCGGGAGCGGCAAGCACAGAGACCCCCGCTTCCGCGAGCATCAGGCCTGCTACAGGGAGGGCGCACACCGGCCAGACGCCCATCTGGTTTCCTCTCCTGAAAACTGAGGGATAGGTCTAGAGGCACCCTGTCTACCGCCCAGTGTGGTGGCCACTAACCACACAGGGTTATAGAGCCCTTAAAATGTGGCTAGGATGACTAAGGAACTGAGTTTTTAATTTCATTTACTCTTACTTTTTTTTATTGTCACCTGAGGATATGGTTACTGATTTTAGAGAGAAAGAGAGAGAGAGAAACATTGATCAGTTTCCTCCTGTTCATGCCCCAACTAGGGATTGAACCCATAACCTAGGTATGTGCCCTGACCGGGAATCAAACCTGCAACCTTTTGGTGTGTGGGAAGAAGCGCCAACCAACTGAGCTGCCTGGTCAGGGCTACTTTTACTTAATTTTAATTAAACTTAACTGGCTACATGTGGCTGGTGCTGCCGTGCTGGATACACCTGGGGAGATGGAACGCACTGTGGGGCCCCCCAGTCCATCCCTGGCCATTTCGATTTATTGGTATCAGGTGTGGACTGAGCTGCGGGGTTTTGAAAGCTCCGCGGGTGACTCTGACATGCAGCCAAGTCTGAGAAACTCTGAACCAATGGTTTTCCAACAGGCCTTTCAACTCTGACTTCCTACATGTTGATTTGGTTTCTACAGTTTTCAAAATCTGAGGACCAAGTAGTTTAGTTCAAGAATCAACTAACATGCTTTTCCGTGTTCTAAATGGAATACATATTCATTGTAGGACATGCAGAGAAGAAAAAAAGACAAGAAAAGAAAGTTAAAATCACTCAAAACCCCACCACCCCAATAAAAGCTCCAACATTTAGGGGTAAACCCTTCCAGGTGACTCCCCATGGACACATCCTTAAGTTTCCTTCAAAGTCGGGATCACGCTTTCCAGTCTGTCATCGGCTTTTGTCGCTGTGCTTGTTTTGGTTAACAAGAATTGGTATATCATCCACTGTAATGGCTACATGGTATGCGATCATACCTATCAACCACAATTTTACAAAATGCATCTTAATACTAGTCCCAGTTTTGCTATTGTTTAAGAAAACATTGCTATGAATATAACAACAGCAATCTCTTTATGCCAAGCCATTCATTAACCTCTTAGGAAGAAAAGAAAGAAGAGCGGTAGGGAGCGGGTGGAAAATAAAAGAAAATAATACAGTCAAAAGGCATGCAAAATTCTAAGTAATTCAAATTACTGTCCAGAAAAGTGGAACCTGTTTATACATTCCTACCAACGGGGTGTGAAAGTGCCTATTTTTATGCATGCTGACATTGAGGACTGAGCTGTTCAAATTTAACAAGGCTTTTAAAACCACCGCCACCTCATTGCTGTGAAGTTCAGCACCTCTGCGAGCACTACGAGCGGGTGCTGCCTGAGGTACAGGTGACAGAGATGCACGGACTGCATCCCAGCCCTCTGAGATGTCGGAACGGAGGAGTTCAGGGGCTGGGCTGTAACTCAGGAGAACAACATGGGTGCTCACTAGAGGCACGAGGATCACTCTGTGGAGCAGAGAAGAAAAGTCCATGATGCTCTGCGACGATGCTGGGAAGTCTGAGGGGAGGCGTTTGAGCTGGTTCCAGAAGGAGGGATACAGGCACTGCAGCCGGTAAGAGGGGAGGTACTTGGCAAACACCACAAGGTGCTGGAGGCTCGGGGGACTGGGAAGGTGTCGCTTCCAACTCCTACATTTATCGACCCCCTACAGTCAGGAAGCTCTTCTTGGATCTCTCCCAAAGCCTCTTAGAGCAGCGCAAATCCCTTCCCTCTGGCTCTTTGCAGGGGGAACAGTAGACAACTTGGTTTGATTCTTTATAAAGTCACCTGCAGAGACGTATAGATCAATACAAATACATGGAATGATATACTGTTTTTATTTGCATTATTCATTCCTTTTGAAGAGTAACAACCATGGCACATAATGTCATCATGTTCGTTTGAAAAAGAGTTGCAGGCCTGGCTGGTGTGGCTCAGTCGATTGAGGGCCAGCCCACAAACCAAAGAGTCACCAGTTCAGTTCCCAGTCGGAGCACATGGCTGGGTTGTGGGCCAGGTCCCCAGTAGGGGGCGCGCGAGAGGCAACCACACATTGTTGTTTCTCTCCCTCTCTTTCTCTCCCCCTTCCCCTCTCTCTTAAATAAATAAATAAATAAAATCTTTTTTTTTTTTTTTTTAAGTTGCAGAAGGTCAGGTTTCAGGTGACAGGGCAAAAGTTGCTAAGACTTGGCTTCCCCAGGCCTCAGGTCCCAAGCTCAACTTACACACCATTCCCTTAGGACATTGCCTTAGGGCAGCTAATGCGAGTGTTATAGAAAGATGGAGGCAGCCAGTTCAAGTCCTGGCTCTCCCACTGAGGACCTTGGGGGAGTCACATCATCTCCCTGAGCCTATAAAACATGGATTGTAGAGACAGTGAAAAATTAGATTTGAGGAAGGGAAAGTATTAAAAATAACAACAACAAAAATAACCTGCAACTCCCATCTGTATGGGCTCCTGGTCAAGTGAACCAGCCTCTTGTTTTCCCTTGTCATGAGCGTCTGTAAACTGGAAACACACAAGCACGCACCCTTACCACCAAGTCTCTGACGTACTAACATTTCAGGAATAAGGCAAACCCCCAAAGGTGACCTTTCTTCAAAAGCTCACTGAAAACGAATTCAGGAACTTGCCCAGCTCTGACTCGGTGGCCAGGAGGAGGGAAGGGCCAAACCTTTGAGTGCTGCGTCCTCTTTTCCACCTGTTGACCGGCACCCGCCCTTTCCCTACTCCAGCCTTATGACATCAGGGACAGAATCAAATTTCCCACCTGCCATGCCTTCACCTCTCTTCTGCTTCCAGCTGTGTGACACGTGTCCCTGGAGAGTCCCACATCATCACAGAACAAAAACAAAAACAGCAAAGAAAAAACACCAAGCCTCCCCCCTCCGCCCCCGCCACTGCACTGGGGGACGCCCACACGATCTGGGTTCTTTAACTCCCTTTTTTATTTTTTCACTTCTGCTATTTACACAGAAGTGCCTGCCAGGGACCGCTGCGCTAAACCCACCATAATTCAAGTTTATTTTTAGATTTCTCAGCTGTAGACATCTACAAAAATGTCCAAATGGGCTCCCCGTGAGTGACCGAAAAGAGGAAAAGTGAGGAGAGATGTGAGCGCCATCGGGGACCTGCTCGGGGCCAGAGGCCTCACGGATTCCGCAGCATTTCATCCCCGCAGGGACTCAGAAATGAGTCTATTATCTCTTGCATTTTCGCAGATACCGAAACCAAGGTCTGGAAATTTGAGCGACTCAGTCGAAATCAGTTAGTGGTGGGACTTGGGTTTGAAACCAGAACTTACTCAAAAGCCAAAGCTCTTTGCACGGAACCCTCCCCTTCTCTGTCTTCCTCTCGTCCCCACCACGGACTCACATGTACCGTCTTTACCTGCGTGTTTGCACTCTTCCTGCCCTAGATCCCTCTACCTTGCCCTTGTCTGTTTTAAACAAAGATAGGGTCACCCAGAGAGGAGGTTCTGGAAACTTAAGGGTTCACCCACTCAAAAGCAGTGGCACAGGCCTCATTCGGAGCCACCTGAGTGACTGACTCCTGGCCCCTGTGGCTCCTGGTGGGGGGAGCACAGAAGCAAGCTGGAACTCTCTACTAGCAACATGGGAGTCTGCTGTATGTGGAGCTACACAGGTCTGTGTAGCAATCCCAGCTTGAACACTCAAGGCACTTAGATGCCACTAAGCCACTACATCCGCATCTATAAATTGGCAATGATATACCCGCTTGGCAAGGCAGCTGAGAGACCTGAGTGAGATGATGTGAGGGAAAGGGCCCAGGTCAGATTCAGGCTCACAGGCATCACCCAGTAAACGTTTTCTTCTCTTCCTCTCTCACCTCCTCCAGAGAGGGGTACAGGGCCGCCACCCGGGAGCCCCGTCTGCCGGGACCTTTGGTGCCTCCCTCTGAGAAGCCCAGTAGACTTCACCCAGGCCTACTTGAGCAAGTGCGGGGCCCAGGCTGGAGCAGCAACAGAGACCTACCTACCACATGCCTACACAGCCACATTCAGACCAAGCTAATAAACTGTTCAATAAAATGGGTTCTATCCCATTTGGAAAATATGTGTTTCCATAATGAAAAAATAGATTTCATAATGACCTAGAAGGCCATGTTCAAGTTTAGAATTCTCAGACTCCTTTGGAGAGCTTCCGGCCAGCCTCCAGTGCCAGCCTGGGCCTGGAGCTCACTGCCTTTCTCTTCCTACTCCCCGGCTGGCAGGCTAAGCTCTGTCTACGTCCCCATGTCCATAAACAGCCACCTTTGGCCACTTCTTGAGCCTACCGCTCTCTGGGTCCTGCAACCTGGCACACGACCCAGAAGTGGAGACACACACCCGCCCTGGGCCAGTTCTTCACCAGACAGAGAGGAATGCAGGTGGAAGGCTGGAGACGGACCTGCCTCTCCCTGGCTCTATGGGCAGCACTGCCTTTGTTGGAGGGACTATTTGCCTGTCACTCTAAGTGGCAATTCCTACAGTGAACTGGAGTCATGACAGTTACCTCACCTATATTCCTGCTCAAAGCCCCAAGCCTGACATCTGCAAGGAAATTATACTTTTGACCATTCAATTAGATTTTTGATAATCCATGTCTTTCTCTACCCCTGGAATGGGAGCCAAGGAGAAGGAGCCTCTGACTTGCATGCACTGGTATTGACCCGTAGAATCTTCTCAGCCCCGTTTTTGTTCTTTGCTTAAAAAGGCTTCGCTCCAGAAGTTATAGACAGAAACCAGGTCTGCAGTGGCCAGGGCTGGGGGTGGAGAAAGGGGTTGACTACAAATGAGTAGGAGGGAATTTGGAGGGAGGTGGAACAAAACTGTTACATACTGTATCTTGCTTGTGGCAGCAGTTACACAACAGTGTGCATTTGCAAAACGCCCTAGAAACGTATGCTAAAATGCATGAATTTTACAGTGTGTAAATGTTATCTCAAAAATTATACAATAAAAAATATATTTTTTCAAACTGCATTTTAAGAAAGCAGGATTTGAAAGAGGAATGTGTTCAGGCCCCTCAAACAACTTCCTTTGGTGTGACATTTCGGGTGAATCAGTGAGGTGGAGATCGGTCACATTCATACTGCCCATCGCCTTATGCATAGCTCCTTCTGGAGGAAACTCTCTTGTTATGGTCCTGCCTCCCCAAGTAGAAACCAAGAACACCAACTCCCAGCCTCCCTTGCAGCTAGGATGTGGTCATGTGACCTACTCTCCACCAATTAAAAGCACTCCTGAAGACTTTGATTCAGAAGTGGGTACTATATGGACAGCAAGGCGCACTGGGACTTCCGTTTTTGCTGACTAGTAGCACCAGAGGCTTTTGACTTTGGGGTTTTCACTGGTAGTGAAGTTGAGTTTCTGGTTACCAACTTGTGCTGTAGAGAGGAAAGAGGATAGACAGGGGAGTTCCATTCCTTGTTCTCTGCTACTGGCTGTTATCCTCCTTTGAGAAAGTCCTTAACTTCTCTGAGTTTCTATTTCCTCATCTGTGGAATGGGCATCACTGTGTTTACCTTGCAGGATGGTTGTGAGATTAACTTAACTGAGTTGATTCAGGGTCTAGCATACAGCAGGTGCTAAATAAGTCTTAGCTCCTGTTCTTCTTCGAACAACAGGTAAGATCCTTCAAACTGGTGACCTGCTTTATCAGCCTGGGAGCTTCCCCAGAACAGGGACCCCATGAACTCCACTCAGAAGCCACAGTTGACACTAACCTTGGGGGAACACGGGCAGATGGCCATGCAGATAGCTAGAGATAGGCCCATAAAGCTTCCTTCCTCTGCCCAAGTGCTCTCTAGTTGCACCAACGAGTGACCACTATTTCATGAGCTCTAGGTGGAGGCTGTTTGTGGTCAAATCAACAGAAAAATGCTCCAGTTTAATTTAACACTCACTGGTTGAGCACCAAGAATATGCCCGGTGCTATGTTAAGCATCAAAGAAATACATAAAATGCCACTTCGTTGTAACCTGGTGGCGGGAGGAAGATGGATGCATGCCTCTGGTACAAATTATTCTGAGAGGTGCTATCCTAGCAACAGGATCAACGTGCTTCAGGCAGAGTTCTTCAGGACGGGGTGCTTTTTGAGCTGGGTCTGAAGTGATGAGTTGGAATCCAACAGGGGGAGGTCCAGCAGCCAGAGGCATCTTAGCCTGAGAGAAGAGCGTGTGGAAAAGTCCAGAAGAGTTAGAGAACTCATTGCTTCCGCGGAACGCAGCGCTGGTCCAGAACGGTTGGAGCACAGAGTGCGTACAGGTGGGAAGGCAGAGGCGGAGGCCAGAGCTGGTGAACGGGCTGGGCGCGGAGGGCCGTGCCCCGCATGGAGATGCACGGAGGGGGAAGCAGCACAGGCTCCTTAAACCACTAGGTGGGAAGGAACAGGATGGTTTCAGGACTCCTCCGAGCTCTTCTTTCTGACCAAAGCTCTGCCGGGATTTCCTAAATGTGCACAATCTCTACACTTCCCTACAGCACCCCCTCCCCCAAGGAGAGTATCCATGGAATTCCAAAATGGAGACAGAGGGGACATCCAAGGTCATCTGGTTCAATCCCCAGAGGAGGAAACAAGAGAAAGGGGGCTTCTGGAAACTTGGCTGGCTGAGCTGAGACTGAAACCCCATACTCTTTTCCACCACAACCGATAGTCTGAAGCTAAGCAAGCATAAAGACACCTGGGCTTTCTAATAACTAAAATGCACAAACCTCCTCGTGAAATATTCAGGATGGGCCCAGCGATGGGCCCCGTCTAGACGTGGGAGTGGGCTTTCGATTTCTCATACATCACTGGCCACGAGGCCAACATCATCATTTCCTGCCCCTGCTTTCACTACAGAGGCTATTTCAGTCCACGTTTTCCATAGCCCTTGCCCCCTCACCAAGCTAAGATAAAGGCCACTGCAGAAGTCAGCACCAGGTCTCACGGAGGGACAAAAAGAGCTAAGGGGACCCTGGGCGACCCTCAGCCACACAGAGCGGCTTTGGCTCGGAGCTCCTAGGGACAGCAGGGCCGTGTGGCTAGCCCCCTCCCTCTCCCCCAGCTGGCAGAAACTAGAACGGCATGAGGTTCTGCGGAGCAATTTTAGAATAACTTGCTCCCCTGCGTTCCCCTTCACCTGCCTTCAGACCCCCGTCCTCGCCCGCCCCACCCCTTCCCTCCGGGAGCCTGGCAATGTGAAAAAACAGACCTACAAACCCTTCCTCTCGATGCCCGACAATGAACCCACGGAGCAAAACAGGAAGCATCTTCTTGTCGAGGCAAGCCCATTGTGTTCTCTGTGCACTCGCGTCCTGACAAGTGACAGGAAACTGCCACCAGGCCGTGGCAACAGGTGTCAGTGTGACCTGAGGTCTCCCGTTTGCCTGGGCCCAGATCTCCTCGCCTTTTCTCCCTCCTGGAGAGCCACCTCCTTCCCCCTACAGCCTGACAGCCCCGTCACCTCACACCTGTTGGTTCTTTTCCTGACGAAGACTAGAACTTTACAAGACGGTAAAAGATTATAGTCTCTCACCAAGTATGATTCCTAATACTCGCCAGATAGCATGAAATGTACGCAGGTGCCGAAATTAAAAGAGCTTCCTTTTTAGATTTTTCTGTGTACGACGTTCTAAGTAAGTTCAAAGCAGCACCTTTCCCAAGTTTGGAGTGTCCTTGGCCGGCTGGGGCCCTAAATCTATGCCAGATCTGCCTGTTGGGTTGCCCATCACTGGCGGCCATCCACTCTCCTTGGCGTCACCTGGGAACAGGTTGCACCGAAGTGAAATGAAACAGGGCTTGGAGGTAGGGGCGGGGGTTAAGCAGTGTGATCTCGGACTTTGCCATTGAACAACAAGGCCAGAGGGACCGGCCGCCATTGGCCACGCTGGGGAGAGCCGAGAAACGGGTACTCTCCCCAGGGCTCCATGCG
The DNA here is from genome assembly GCA_028533065.1 of Trachops cirrhosus. Lineage (NCBI taxonomy): Eukaryota > Metazoa > Chordata > Mammalia > Chiroptera > Phyllostomidae > Trachops > Trachops cirrhosus. Next base: position 94,140,977 of record CM052545.1, on the reverse strand, counting down.
CAGGAAAGGCAAGGCTGAGTTTCCGCAGGTCTGGCTCCTTCCAGGGGACTCTGGTTCTGCTTCCTTCTGTTCAAGATGCACCCTGTTCCGTCTTACAGTAACAGGAGGCTGTGTGATGGTGGGCTAAGTTATGGGGAGTTTTTCCCCCCAGGTCACCCACAGTCAGAGTTGGAGTGAATGAGCATAAAGATTTCTTCCAGGTTCTCATTCCTGCTCCTTCTCAGAAACCTTTGTTCACAGACACAACTTCCCTAAAGACAGTGCGCACATTCTCAGAGAGCCGGGCAGGGTTCAGGGTCAAGGCTTTGTCTGAGGGCATCTTTTCCAGGCAGGGATGGAACACTCATGGCCCGAGCCCTTCAGGTCGTGCCTAGCCTCAGTCTGGCATGGTAGGAAAAGCCCCTTAGCTTGGAGTCAAAGGTCAAGCCACTTCTCCTCTTTAAAGTCTCAGTTTAGTTTCCTCCATCGGAAAATTGAAACTCACCAAACAGAGCAACCCTGAGGGTTGAATGAGATAAGATACAAGAATGTGCTGAGACATGTGGAAACCCCATACAAATGTGGAGACATGGTCTTCTATTAGCTGACCTGCTGCCCAGTTGGCCAGTAGTTGACCACGGCTCACAACAAGAAGGCCACGTTGAACAGCGTAGCTCTCCTGTCCCCTGAACTTCCAAACTGAGCGACTCTGAGAAAGGAGACGACCTGCTCAATGTCTACCTTGGCATTTGCTGCTGACCACTCGCCACCACTCTCCTCTCTTGGCCTGGGTCACTCCCACTCCCTGCAGGTGCCACGCCTTCCACAGCCTTCCCGGTTCCCCTCCTTCGTGCTCCCGTGATGCACTGCACTTTGCCAGCCCCCCCGACATTAGCTCTCACTACATTGTTTTCTAATTGCCATCCACTGTTTTGTAAATGTTATGAAATATTTAATACATCAAAGTACAAAGAATAATACAGGGAGAACTTTGTCCACCACAAACAGAGCATTATCAACACAGTTTAAGCTCCCGGATGTTCTTCTCCACTTGCATCCTCCTCCTTTTTCTTCCTGAATTTAGTGTCTACCTTCCCGTGCATGTTCTCATACTTTTATTGCTTATGAGTAATGACTCTTTATCCTTCCATCTCCCCCCATTGTTCTGAAATGAATGTGTCCCCTCAAATTCATACGTTGAAGACCTAACCCCTAGGGTGGTTGCATTTAGAAACAGGGCCTCAAGGAAGTGATTAAGTCAAATAAGGTTGTAGAGCGGGGCCGTGATTCAACAGGACTCATGCGCTTAGAAGGGACACAAGAGAGCTTCTAAAGAAACTAAAACTATAAGCTCCCCGGCCACAGTGTGCAACATCCATGCAACCAGAGCTGGAAGGGTTGGGAAAGACAGTGAGGAGAGGAAGAGGGTCTGGGATGGGCACCACCACTTAGCATCAAGCTGAAGCTGCTGAGATTAGAATCAGGAGCAGCCCTTTATCTCCCTGACAACGTGGTGCATCTACCACAACACTCTCCAGTCCCTCCCTGGATATTGTAGACACTCTTGATCTGGGACCTTCCACAGAGGCCTATGTCAGCTGGAGAACCAAGAAAATTCTTGAGGATAATGAGGATTACCCAGAGAAGGAAGCCTGGAATTTATTTGGTCTGATTCCACTACTTTTTAGGTGGGCATCTAAGAACCAGAGAGAGAAAGTGACTTGCCCAGGGTCACATGGTGAGTTATAGCGGAGGCAAGACTGGAACAGAGGGCCTTCTACCTCTAAGGTCATTTTTCCTTAGAAGCATCTGGCACACAGAAAAGGGCTCCAGGAGGAAGCTTCTGGAATAGTTCCACACTGAAGTTGCTCTGTCTTTCCTTACCAACACTTGTTCCGATATAACCCCTGAGGGTCCTTCCCACCTAGTTCCAGAGACTGCTGATATTCCTAGAAGCCAGTGGGCTCCTCGTGCCAATGATGAGAGCAGCCAAGACCTTTGGGCTGGAAGGAAAGTTCAGGGAGGGCTTCTTTTGCCTCTTTTGGGAGATTTGGAATAACAGATAGTGGTTAAGCAATGGGTAGAATGCTATGAGAAAGTCCTGCACTTCAGCCTCAGATGCCAAAGCTTAGGTATCTCCTAAGTAGTCTAATCTCTTCATGTACCCTTGAGAAAACTGAGGCCCTAAGAAGAGATGCAATTTATCCAAGATCATTTAGGAGCTGGTACAGAGCTAAGGTCACTGCACTACCCCCCAACTGAGTGTTCTTCATAATTCAGGGGGGAAGAAAAGCTATTCTGTCTATTCGTCCATCTCTCTTCCATCCCTATGCCATCTTGGATTTTCTTCCCTTGTTTTGGGTATAGCCTCACATCATGCTTGGTCTTCATCGTAACTGCACATGACAGGGGTGTAATCTAACCTTGACTTCTTCTATACCTTAAACTCCTGGGGGATAGGAATCACCATGTATCATTCAGGGTTGAAGCAAAAAGATCCCTCTAGGTATTTTAAACAAAAGGAATTTAACAAAGGGAGCCAGTTATACGGGTGATGGAAGAGCTAAGAAGTCAAACAAGGGCTGGGAAGGTCACCCAGAGACGAGTAACAGCAGGAAGTTGCCATCATCCCTAGAGCTGGAGGGATGCAGGGAGAAGGCGGTGTATACCAGAGTCCAGAAACTGGGGCAGATCTAGGACCAAGGAGTGTTACCCATCAGGTAGGTGCTGGCTGGGGAAAGAAATATCCTCATGATGAAAAAAATATACCATGCAAGCAATACCCAAAAAGCAGTTGGAAAGGCTATACTAATAGCAGACAAAATACACTTTCAGGCAAAAATTGTTTGTAGAGATAAAGGAGGACATTTTAGAACAATGAAGGGGTCAACATTTCGAGAACACAGAACAAGTAAGCATATATGCACCTAAGCAACAGAGACCCAAAATATCCAAAGCAAACATTGACAGAACTGAAAAGAGAAATAATAAAAGTTACACACAATTTAACATTCATAGTGAAAGACTTCAATACCCTTTAAGTAACAGACACAGCTAGGCAACAGGTCAACAAGGAAATAGAAGAGTTGAACCACACTACGAAGAAATTGGACCTAACAGATATCTATAGAATATTTCACCCAACAATAGCAGGATACACATTCTTTTCGAGTGTACAGGGAACATTCTCCAGGATAGACCACGTTAGGACATAAAACAAATCTCAATAAATTTAAGTACCTTCTCCAACCACAATCGATAGCAGAAGCAAGTTGGAAGAATTCACAACACACCTACTCCTAAATAATCAATGTGTCAAATAAGACTCACAAGGGAAATTAGAAAATACTCTGAGATGAATGAAGAGGAAAACACAACATATCAAAACCTATGAGATTAGCTAAAGCAGTGCTTAGAGAGAAATTTACAGCTATAAATGTCTATATTTGAAAAAAAATCTCAGTAAAGAATCTCATTTTTTGACTTAAGAAATCAGAAAAAAAACAAGGTAAACTTAAATCAAGCAGAAGAGAGGAAATAATAAAGACTAGAGTGGAAATAAATGAACTAGAGAATTATGGGGGTGGGGAGGAGAAAAGTCAGTGAAACCAAAAGTTATTCATTGAACAGATCAGCAAAACTGACAAACCATCAACTGGACTGATCCTGATACCAAAACTACACAAATACATCACAAGAGAATAAAACTACAGACCAATATCTCTCATAAATATAGATGCAAAAATCCTCAACAAAAGACTAACTGACATGTCAAAACCAGCAACATGCCCAAGTGACTTATCCCAGGAATTCTGTATCAGTCCAACAGACAAAAGGAATCCGTGGGATATACCATATTTAATAGAAAAAGATCAAAAAAACAAAGTCATCTCAGTGAACACAGAAAAAGCATTTAACAAAATCCAACAAACTAGGAATAGAAGGAAACACGGTATGCAAAAATTAACTCGAAGTGGAGCAGAGCTAAATGTCAGGCCTCACTCTGTAAATCTCTTTGGAGAAAATGTAGAAATAAACCTTGGTGAACCTGGATCAGATAATGAGTTCTTAGACGTGACACCAATAGCGCCAGTAACAGAAGAAAAAGAAATGAGTTGGACCTCAACGCTTTAAAGGTCTGTGTTTCAAAGAACACCATCAATAAAGTGAAAAGATACTCCACAGAGCCCTGGCTGGTGTAGCTCAATGGATTGAGCGCCAGCCTGCAAACCAAAGGGTCACAGGTTCGATTCCCAGTCAGGGCACATAGCCTGGGTTGCGGGCCAGGTACCCAGTAGGGGGTGCATGAGAGGCAACCACACATTGATGTTTCTCTCCCTCCCTCCCTTCCCTTCTCTTTAAAAATAAATAAATAAAATCTTTTTTTAAAAAAAAGATAATCCACAGAATAGGAGAAAATATTTAAAAATTGTGTATCAAGAACTCCTACTCCTCAACAATAAAAAACAAGTAACCTGGCCCAGGCCTCAGCCCCAAGCGATCTTAGCCCTTGGCTGCTGCTTTGTCAGGCTGAGATTGCCACCTATTCACCACATCACCAGGCATCAGTGCACCAAGAGATGCAGCCGCCTCGAGTTCTAATCACATTCCCCCTACTACACCTGATTATATCAGCAACCCAGCTTCCTCATAATGATCAGACCACTTAAAGTACAGACAACTGTACTTTGAAAAAGAAAAAAGAAAATAAATAAGGTAACTCCTTCCTTTGACTTCCATTCCACTAGCATAAGAGACAGGAAGTGATAGATAACATTTGTAGATGCAGGTTCTGTGGAACCTTTAGTAAAGGGTTTTCTAGTAGAAATATTTCCCCAGACTCTGGGGATAGGCTCCAGGTCCGGTGCTGAACAAATTTCACTGGAGTTACTGGGTGTGATTCGAGAGGAGCCAACCCTGGGTTCCTGAAATTCTAGCCGTTGGGGCATAGCATATCGATTATTGGTTCAATGCATATACCACATTGTGGAGGACGGGTCTGTATCAATTTTGTTCTAGTTTGACATCTTGGGGCCTAATTCTTAGAGACAGTGCATGGCTTGTCTTCATGCACGCCTTTGATGTGCAAACCAACCAATGCAGAACCTGTCCTCTGAACCGCCTCCTCTGTCTGGCTCTTATACCCCAGGAAGCAAAGTTCTCTGCCCTAATTACTCCAGGGCGAGGCATCGACAACGAGGGGCAGCCCCTGCACCCCAGAGCCAATCCCAAACCTACTCAGCCCGCTCCCCCTGCCTCACCCATTCCTTCTCTTGTAATTTCCAGCAAAGCCTTTTTTGCCCATGCATTCCCCTTGCCCTTTCTACCTCCTGACAGACCAAGGCACTTCCCCATAAGAAAAACCAATGACAATAGCCCAATTTTGAAACGGGCAATGGATTTAAATAGACATTTCGCCAAAGAAAATACACAAATGGTCAATAAGCAAGTGAAAATATGCTCAACCTCGTTAATCATTAGGATCATGCAAATCAAAACCGCAATGAGATGCTACTCCGTACCCACCAGGAGGGCTAGAATAAAAAATTCAGACAATAACAAGTTTTGTGGAGAGTGTGGGACCTTCACACATTGCTGATGAGAACGTAACATGGTGAGGCCACTTGGGAAAACAGTTTTGACAGCGCCTCCCATTGTTGACCCTGCGGAGGTCAAGGTCAAAGCAATCACAGCACAGGTCTCCTGTATCCAAGAGACACAGTCATTCCCCATGTGGGCTGAAAGGCAAAACGAAATACAATAAAGTATAAATGCTGCAAATTTGCATTTATTACATTTATATAATAAAACACATGATTTGTTATTTCTTTTCAGTTACAATCTAGAAATTAAACAAAGGAATATAAAAACATAAAAAATAAAAATGTTCCTTTTCAAATAACAGAAACATGGATATTGTTTTAAAAAATACAGCCAAATAAAAGTCTTTAACAGGAAACATGCAGCTACCCCGTGACCCGACAATCCCCCTCGCACGCATGCGCGATGCCCAAGAGCACACGTTCACACACAGCTGGCGTTGTCTGTGGCAGCATTATCCATCGTAGCCGAAAAGTGGAAACAGCCCAAATGCGCGTGATGACGAGGAAGCCAAAGGTGGTCTGTCACACAGCGGCACACCGCCGGGTCCTAACAGCGAACTGGAAAATGCCTGCTGTGACCCCGCGGAGCCCTGAAACCAGCGCGCTAAGTGAAAAAAGCCAGACACAAAGGACACGCGCTGTATAATTCTGTTTGTGTCCTGAACAGGCAAATCTGTAGAGACAGAAAGTAGATTTGTGGTTACCAGCGGCTGGGGGCAGGAGTGGAGGGGAGGGGAGGGGGTCATCGCTAATGAGTAGGGGAGGTTTTACAGGGGGTGGTGATAAAAATCCTGCAAAACCGATTGTGCAACTCGGTGGATATACAGAAACCACTGATTGGTACACTTGAAAAGGGATAATTTTACATGTGAATTATATCTTAGAAAGCTATAATAAAAGATAGGGAAGGAAGAGAGGAACTAGAGGAAGAGAGAAGAGAAAAAAGAAAAGGAAAGGGAAGGAAAGAAAAGAAAAAGGAAGAAAGCAAAGAAAAGAGAAAATAAAAGAAAAGGGAAAAGAGAAGAAAAACAAGAAAAAAAAACCCCTGGCTGGCGTGGCTCAGTCGATCAAGCGCCGGCCTGCGGACAGAAAGGTTGCAGGTTCCATTCCCAGTCAGGGCACATGCCTGGGTTGTGGGCCAGGTCCCCAGTAGGGGGCGCACGAGAGACAACTGATACGAGAGGCAAGCTATTTCTCTCACACATCACTGTTTCTCTCCCTTGCTTTCTCCCTCCCTTCCATCTCTCTAAAAATAATAAATAAAATCTTTTTTTAAAAAGAAAAAGAAAAAAAGAAAGAAAAGAAGAAAGGATACATTTGGGCCTATCCCTTTTCTTCTATCATCCATACCTAGAAGCCAGAGGACAATGCAGCTGGGGAAAGGCAGTGCCCGTGACACAGCCGGGCGAGGGAAAGATGGGGGTACAGCTTTCACAGCTCACTGGGTCTCTGACTCCCCCACATGTGGAATTCAGGCTATAAATATTTGTTGAATCAATACATGGCCCCTGGTCCCCTACCTTGGGCTGGCCTTTGTCTTTGCTCTGTAGGGCTGCATGGGGGAGTTTTGAATGTAAATGACATGGTGATTCAGGATCCTGTGACCAGTGAGTGGGCTGGCACTCTGTCACTTCTCACACCCTTTACGTTTGAAAAGGGGGCCGGTAAGAGGGTGGCTCCTCTTGCTACTTAAAAGGGGCACACACCACTTCCTCCCCAGACAGGGGAGCACAAGCCCCGGCCCAGCCTTCCTGTGCGGTTTCGGCGCCCGAGAGTGTCATGGACTTGGGTGAGTAAAACGACAGTGCAGAGTCGCTCTGACACCTGGACTGCATTTGTGGAGGATGCGGGTGGAAGGCATGGAAAAGCCGACCGGAAAGGTCCCGTTCTGCTTTGGTGGGGGTCAGGGTGCCACCCTGTTCTCCCAGGCACCGACGGTGTGCCTTTCGGACCTGGGAGAGGGGGTACCCATTGGTACCAGGACAAAGGGATTGAGATCATGTTTTCCAGAACAGTGGGACTGAAGAAGGTGGCAAAGCTGGGCTTGCCAGTGACCTGGGCAGCACCTGTCCTCACCTCAGCTTGGGGTGACGAGTGGCGCTCTCCAGACCTGTTCCTCAGGGAGAAATTCTCGGAGGGCTCTGGACCCTCCACTCCCCCTCTGATTCCCGCCTTTCTGCCCTACTGAATAGGGATTAGAATCTCTTGGGTTTAGGAGGAGGAGCAAATTCAAGGTGACTGCATTGTGCAAATGATACTATGCATGCAAATGCCAGCTGCATTGTTGTCTCCGCTGCATACCCACCAGCCTTGCTGGTGCCTGATGCAGGTGAAAGCCTGGGGCAGCGACATCAGGTGGAACACCGAGAGGCATTCAGCTTGGAGATGTCACAGCCCCGGCCTCTGGCACAGCTCCCCTCACTTACTCCCTTTTGCTACCCATGCAGATGACTCTCGCCTTTAAAAAGCCCATCCTCTCATCTAACCTGGGAGAGCATACAGGGAAGCCCTGAGGCGTTCAGAGGGGTTTGTCCAGCTCCAGATGCCCCGTTGATAAATCTCAGCCACAGAGTCAGACCCCGAGCGGAGGTTACAAAGGCCAGGTTCCTGGATGGCTCGTTCTCACTGACGAGCGAGCACCACAGTGGCCTCAAAGCCACAAGGGGTTGGCTTTAAAAAGTGAAGGTTCCCTGGTGCACCCTCTGCTGTCCTCACAAACCTCCCCACCACACCACAGCCTTTGTCTTCATCTCTGCCTTACCTGCCCCCCAGAAACCTGGGTGGACCCAGCAAACAGCCGTGGCCACCCCACGCACTGGCTGAGCTCCTAGCAGGCAGGGTATGACTCTCGCATCTCTGAATTCCAGGTATTTTGGGGGTGAGAGCAGAAAATGTTTGTGGAGTGGACAAATGACGTCAAGAACTCTGAGTCGGTCTTAGTGTTTTAAAACCTGTTCCAGCTTCCTCCCCTGCCAGCAGCCTGCCCTCTGACCCCACTCCCCAGCCATCTCTGCATCCCCGCTGCCCACAGCCACAGGATGCAGTCATTGTCCACCGCAGACCCTGCTCCTGACTTTCTGTTTGACCTCTGTGAAGGGAGCCCAGCCGCGTCCCAGGGGTGGGCTGGCAAACGCTGGAAAGCAGGCTCCCCGGGGTGGACCATGGCCCTGGTTTGTAATGCTTGCCAATTTCCATAGTGTGAAGTCTCCCACCATGGCTGATTTCAAGCTTCCAGCCAATGTCAAGCCATGAAATGACTGTACTCAAATCGGAGAGAGATTATAGCACTGGCTAGCGAGCCTGTGAAAGCCAGCGCCACCACACCACTGAGGATCCTCCTCCAGACCAAGTTTTGGGGGTGCTAGACCCACAGTCTTTGATGCAGGAAGGGAGGGCACCTCTGGTCTAAGAGAAAGGGGTGTTCTTGCGGCTTTGCTCAATTTGAGAGAACCCCAACAGCCAAGCCTGAAATACTGGTGGTGGAGGGGAAAGCCACCGAGAAGCTTTTGCTCAAAACAGTCTCTGGACCGTTGGTGGGGCAGGTTCTTCATCTGCCCGGAGGGGAGTAAGGGGTGGGTGAGAAAGCTGAGTTTCTGTTACACAAAATGAAAATGCCAAACTCTGGCTGAGCTGGCCTTTCTCATAATTTGAATGAGCAACCCAGAGGTGCCTTCCCCACCTTCAAGAAATGTGGCCCAGCCGTGGCCAGGTGGCTCAGTTGATTGGAGCATCAACTTGTACACCGAAAGATTGCAGGTTCGATCCCTGGTCGAGGCACATATGGAAACAACCAATAGATGTTTCTCTCTCATATGGATGTCTCTGTCTCTGTCCCTCTTTCTCTAAAAATCAATGAAAATACCCTCCAATGAGGATTGGAAAAAAAGAAAAGAAAAGAAGTATGGCCTAAGACCTCAGTTAGAATTTGCCTAAGCAGAGAAAAAAAAAATAAACCTGCCAGAGATTCCTCTCCCATAGCTTGGCCAGAAAGGGCAGCAGAGGGGGATTCGGAAGGAATTCAGGGCCAGTCCCTCCTGACCTTCTAGGAGGCTGGCCAGGGTGGAGGGGAATGCTGCAGCCTCAGAGAGCTGCTGGAAAATCTCTCCTCTTTGCTTGGTACTTTCTTTCCATCAGCTATCATCGACTGGGGAATTCAGCCATGACCAGCCACGGTGAGGCATAGGTCACCGGGCCAATGCAGAGTGAGATGCAGTGCTGATAGGGTAAAGGGCAAAATGCTTCTAAAGCTCAAAGAAAGGCACAGTGAACATGAGTCAGAGGAGCATTTAAGTGGGGTTTGGCAGGGTATGTACAAGTTAGCCATCACTGAAGGAGCAAGAGGTCCCAGATGGGACAATGATATCAGACTCAACTGCCCTCAGAGGCCAACCAGGTAAATGTGGGAATGGGCATAAGATGGAATAAGGTGAGGGGAGCAGTGTGAACCAGAGGGTGCAAGCCCCACTTAAAGGCCACCAAACCTAATTTTTTGTAAACTCCGTGCAGGCACAGAGCGTATCCTGGGGGCTCAGCCTACAGGCTCTCAGGTGGTCAGCTCCGGCCATGCCTAAGAGGGAGGGGACAGGAGGCAGGATGGATAGGCAGGGCTGATCCCTCAGACTTTGTATGGCACCGCTAAGGGGTTTGGGCTTTATCCCGAAAGTGATGGGGAGCCAGTGAAGTTTTGTGGGGTTTTTTTTCAATTAGTTGAGTTAAGGGATGAGATTTGTATTTCAGGAGTTCTGTGGCAGCAAGGGGGCAGCAAAGCCTTGTGTCAGGACAGACGGGGCTAGCTAGCTCTGAGGTGCTGGGGGAAAGAAGCAGCAGGACTGGGTGACCTCTGCAGCATGGGTCAGTGAGGACTTCCGCTGTGCTCCACGGAGGGCCACATACAGAGCAGGCTCGTGGGAATGTAGGGGTAGCGTTGGTGAAAGTTCCATTCAAATCTCACATCCGTCTCTCAGCAGCTGTGTGACCCTAAGCAAGCAGCTTATCCTCTCTGGGCCTCTCTCTTCTGAAATACAGAATGAGGATAAGAAGGGACAACTCACAGGATGTTATGAAACAGAGATGCAAGCAGGCTAAGAAGCAGCAAGGAAGGGCGGTTTGGACTGCCATTTCTGGAATCAGACGGGTTCAAAGCCCATCTCCATGCTGGCCAGTTGCAACTCTGGGAAAGTCACTAATCCCTCTGTGCTTCAGTTTCCTCATCGCTAAACGGGAATAGCAGCAGTGCCCACCTCGGGGGCTTTTGTGCAGAGGAAACGCTCATACATGGAAACAGTTTGGTACAGTGAGGGCCCGATAAACAGGAATGATCACAGTGACCGTGACAGGCAACCAGCTCTCCTCAGCCCCTGCCTATTGTCTGAGAGAGTCCCCAGGCCTCTCACCTCCTCTCCAGACTCCTATCACTTCCCTGCTTCCTCCCCCCTCCCCCGCCACTCCACTGACCAAAAAAGAAAAGTTACATTGGCAGCTAAGGAATTACAAAGAAGAAAAAGTTTGGGGTGGCTTTTGGGGCCAGCTGATGGGCAGCTGTGACTCCCCAGGGTGGCCCGAAGGGCCTGGGAAATGACGGAGGTAGAAGTTCAGGGCTTAGGGGAGCAGCTAACCAGTGATGTCCCCCTTCCAGATAAAAAGGAAGTTCCTCTCGCTGAGGCCTCAGGCTGGAGTTCTAGGGAATTTTCTTTTCATTATGCTTATTACCATAAACGCAAGAACTGAGAAAACCCAACACATAAGTAAACCATGCCTCAGCTCCTGAGATTCCCTACTTCGTTTGTCCCACCCAAGGTGCTGCCCAAAGAGAGTTGCTTTATGACTTTGTAACGAGCAGAAACGGTGTGACTCATGGCCGCCAACCAGGCCCCTGGGCCACATACCAGAGTTCCCCAAAGTTCCCATTTGCTTACCTTTCTTGAAAACGGCCTGTTCGGGCCCTGCAAGATCCTTTGTCACCTCCAGCACACCTGGAATGAGAAGTCACCTACACACCCACACACACACCACCCCCAACTCCTGCAGCCTACCCTGGATAGCGGCAAAACAGAATGGGCCAGCGCCCCAGAGCAGGGGTTAACGGAGTAAAATAGAAACAGTCCTTGCTACTATTTCGCCCGTTGTAACTTATCAAAACTTTGAGGTTTCTCGGTTCTCACTGATAGTCAGAACAGGCTTTCTCTAGAGCAACCGACAGACTGGTGTGTTTAAAGAAACCTCGAGTGCTTCACAGCGAGATGAGTCAGTGGAGACTGGGCTGTGCACTCACTGGACCCCAAGGAGAGGGTTGTTCGGGCAGAGACATGGATGCGTGCTCGGCAGAGCGAGGAAGGGGGTGGTGAGAGGGGGCTCGGCGCTGCACGGCGACCCATTTCTTCCCAGGGCGGCAAGTACTCAGGAGCAAGCTGGGGACAATGGGACAGTGGGTCCCTGTCCCCAGAAATAAAACACACAGGAAGGTTAGGAAGGCAGCAGAGGGCTTGGCCACCTTGCTAATTAAGCATCATGGCCAAGGATTGGGTACAAAGGTCCTAAGGATTTAGGAGGAGGGTTGCATCCAAGTCATGCTTTAGGAAGACGTGTCTAGCAATAGCATGCATATAACTTGCCTGAGGTGGGAGAAACACCTATCTATTTACGTGGCTTGATGCCCTTCCTCCATCCCCCAGGGACTCCCAAGCTCAGAATCCCCACCTTAAGCAATCGGTAGGGGAGAAAATTTACAGCGACCTGGGTGTCATGAAGCAGGATGTCCAGCAGGTGGTGCTGTGACCAAGTACACAGACTTTGGGAATGTGCTGCTTCCTCTTGGAAAGCTGGAGCCTGTTTTTGCTGGGGTGGGGTAGGGGGTTGGGCGGGTGGCTACAGAAGGTGTTTAATGCAGAGTCCCGGCCACCTCCCTGTCCCTAGTGAGACTAGAGGTGCAACAGGGCTGGTGATCTTGGCTTGGAATTCACTGTTGGCACCACAGACTCCCCCCCTAAGGGTTGAGTAATGGAGAGGGGCTACAAAGGTGAAGAGGGTACAGTCCCTTCCCTCAGATGCTCTCAGGCTGTTGCATGACGTAAGGCTTCGACACAAATTACCTGTGACCTGTCCTCCTGTTTAGCCCTGGGGGGAAAGAAGCTCCAGGTCCAGCCCTCAGCTCAGCCTCAGAGCAGAGCTGAGCGGCCAGAGCCTGTCCTACATCTGCCACATATCAGGCCTTGTGCTAACCTGGGGTCTCGACCTGCTCCTTTCTGGGACCTCGCAGTGGAGGAGGAAGAGGAGGTGAGGGCAGCGAGGCCAGCCGGGCAGAGGCCTCGAGGCACAGTCTGGTTCCAACGTTCTGTTTCGGCAAAGGCAGTGCCTGGGGCTTGTGAAGAAAGGTCCATCCGATCTCCGTCTCAGCGACTGTCTTTAAGAACAAAGAGCTGTGCCTGCCGAGCAATAACTTTCTCACCTTGTCTCCTGCAGGGAAGCCAATGAAAAGCATGCTGGTGGTGGCTCTCCTTGTCATTTTCCAGGTAAGGTCCCTGCCCTCCTCCACACCCCTGTCCCCAAACCCACCTCTCCCAAGTCTGAGGTTCTGGTGGAGCAGCTGGGCGCTTGCTGGAAGGAAACGAACCCAGACGCCAACCCCCTCGCCATTCGTTAAGCTGATGGTCACCCCACTCCATCTGCTGCGTGACCCTAGAGAACATTTACTCCATTTAAATTACAACATGAGGGTCATAAGTTACCACCCTTTCCCCACCCACTTCCCGTATTCCCATCCAAGGGACAGAGATGTGGGCCCCGATGAACTCTTAGAGGGAGTGGAGCTGCAAAAGCAAAGGCTGTCGGGTTATGAGCTTTGCAGCTATGCGCGCATGCCTGTGCTTGTGACACTTCACGTGTTTTAGTGAACTGAGAGAAGAACCTTCAGTGTGGTGGCCTGCTTACTATCTTAGCACCCCAAGGCCGCCCCCCTCCTCAATCTCCAGCCAAAAGCCCCCCTAGAAGCCCAGTCCCCTTTTGTGAAATAGAGACCCCTCTGAACCCCACTGCAAGGACGTTTGGGGCCCAGGACCATGGGGATGGGAGGGTGTGAAGGGGCACACATACTTATAGGGGCCTGAGCTCTGCAGGAGGAAAGGCCTCCGGTTTCCAAGGCTTTGCTTCTCAATCCCAGAAGTGGAGACAGTAAATCCGCCCCCCATCAAAGTGCCAGAGTTAGAAGGAACTGTAACTCGAGGAGAGCAGTCAACTCCCCCTGATTTGTTGAGGGGTGAAAGCTGTCTTGGAGGGGGAGTGGACAGTTGGGACCAGAGCTGGAGAGGCGGTGTCTAAGAGCTGGCTCTTCCCCAGGTCTGCAGGCCAGAGGGGCAGCTTTCCAGGAGCTGTGGCCAGAGGCGGGCCCCACGCTGGGCACCGTTCCCAAAACCCCATCCCAGAGGCCCCCTGGAGCTTGGGCTGCAGCCCACAGCCTGGCCCCCTTCTCCATCACTTTCCCTCCCCCCTCTCTTCCCTGTTTCCAGGACTCCAGAGGGGCTGTATTACTACCAGAGGAGGCCGGAAGGTGGGGGAGGGGTTGAGGGAAAGCCGGGGTTCATTCTTTTCTTGGGTGGGTGGCAGTGGCTCAGACGGGGCAGGATGTGGTGGGGCTGTGGGCTGCAGAGGCATCAAGCCTGGTGGCTCATGGACAGGGAGGCTGGTGAGGAGGAAAAGAGAAGGTAGCGGTGGTGGTGAGCACACTTCACGGAGGCCGGGTGTGTGGTCCACCGGGAAGACCCAGAACTCCCTTACGTCCAGCAGCCCCAGACCGGAGGCCCTGGGCTTCACCATGGACTTGCAGGCTGCAATCACACCCAGATGAAGGGAAAGGACTTTTCTGATATAACGATATCCAAAGAAAAAGCTCCTGGCCATTGTTTTTTCCTCACCCTGTCCCCCACAAAGGAGCACGATGGATCCAGAATCGAAAGTGAGAAAGACAAAATGGCACAGGGAAGTCTGGAGACGGGGCTGGAACCCGGAGCGAGCCACATCGCTTCTCCGAGTGCCTGTCTCCCTCTCCTCATCTTTAAAACCCCTCCAGCTCCCCAATTGTGTGAGAATCCTCCACGTGGAGCTGCCCAGACCCCAGTGCCCAGGGGAGGGACCACCAGCCCCCAGCCTTGCCCGGGCTCAACAGTCCCTGTGTCGCTGCGCACAGAAGTGTGAGCAGACTCGGGCGCCCTCCCTCATTGATAAAATCACAGCAGACCTATGAAACCCTTACCCTACTCTGCAGACAGGCTTAAAAAAAAAAAAAAAAAGCTCTGAGCAGCTGAGCCCTGCTGATTGGGATCTGCTGAAGAGACTAGGAGGAAGAGAGAAGCAGAGAGGTGGGAGGAGGCGGGAGGAGACAAAGCTGGGCTTTTCTCCAAGGTCTCTGAGAGGACTGGGTCCCAGCGGAGGAGGTGGCGGCCCTGTGGCCCGAAATTCATGCCTGCGATAGCCGTGGGGTTCGGTGCCCTGGGCACGTGCTGCCTGAGCCCCTGCTGTGCCCCGGACACTGCGCCCCAGGCCCCGGGAGTCCATAAAAGTCTTCAAGTCGCTTGCCACCCCGTGAGCACGGAAGCTTGCCCCAAACCAGGGCTACACTGTCTCGTAACAGAGCTTCTGCCTTCCTCTCTTCTCACTCCAGGCCCTCCTCCACCTTAACCCAAGGTGGATCTTCCCTCAAAAGCTGAGGTATTTTGTAGGCTTCCTTCTGGAAAGCTCTCTCTACCAGATTCTGAAGGAGGCTCAGGAAAAAAGTCACAGCTCCCACAAAAAAAACCTCCGTGCAGACAAATCAGTGCCTGAACCTGGGTTAGGTGCCTCCCAGCAGCCCTGGGAAGGAAACAGCAATCATCTCTGTTTCACAGAGAAAACCGAGGGTCCGAGAGACAAAGTGTGTTTCACCGTCTCAAGGCTCCTTTGACCCCAAAGCCCAGACCATTTCCGGTCCACTGTCAGCACCCGTAAGGTCAAGTCTCTCAGAGTTGGCAAAATCAGGCGCTGGCTACTTAGTAGAAAGGCAGGACCGCAGGCCCCTACCCCAGCCTAGCAAATTAGGGCATGCGCTTTAACACGATCCTCAGGTAACTCACATAAGTGTCAAAATATGAGCAGCACGGATTTCAAACCAAAGAACCACCTGGAAAGTTTAGAAGATCAGCCTCCTGGGTCCCGCTCCCTGAGATCCCGGCGCCGTGGGTCCCAGGCGGGGCCCGAGAACGTGCAGGAGGTACACGGTGAGGGTGATGCTGAGGGCAGGCTGACCACACCTGGAAACCGCTGCTCCGGGCAACCCCAAGGCAGCGCGAGCTCGACCCACTTAAGCTCAGCTGGATCACGTTCCCCTGCTTCCTTCCCCGCAGGTGTGCCTGTGCCAAGATGAGGTCACGGACGACTACCTTGGAGAAAACACCACGGTGGACTACACTCTGTACGAGTCTGTGTGCTTCAAGAAGGACGTGCGGAACTTTAAGGCCTGGTTCCTCCCGATCATGTACTCCGCCATTTGCTTCGTGGGGCTGCTGGGCAATGGGCTGGTTGTGCTGACCTACATCTACTTCAAGAGACTCAAGACCATGACCGATACCTACCTGCTCAACCTGGCCGTGGCGGACATCCTCTTCCTCGTGACCCTTCCCTTCTGGGCATACAGCGCGGCCAAGTCCTGGACCTTTGGCATCCACGTTTGCAAGCTCATCTTCGGCATCTATAAGATAAGCTTCTTCAGCGGCATGCTCCTGCTCCTTTGCATCAGCATCGACCGCTATGTGGCCATCGTCCAGGCCATCTCGGCCCACCGCCACCGGGCCCGGGTCCTGTTCATCAGCAAGCTGTCGTGTGTGGGCATCTGGATGCTGGCCACGGTGCTGGCCATCCCAGAGCTGCTGTACAGCGGCATCCAGAGGAGCAGCAGCGAGCAAGCCTTCCGGTGCTCCCTCATCACTGAGCACGTGGAGGCCTTAATCACCGTCCAGGTGGCCCAGATGGTGGTGGGCTTTCTGATCCCCCTAGTGGCCATGAGCTTCTGCTACCTCGTCATCATCCGCACCCTCCTGCAGGCGCGCAACTTCGAGCGCAACAAGGCCATCAAGGTGATCATCGCCGTGGTGGTGGTCTTCATAGCGTTCCAGCTGCCCTACAACGGGGTGGTCCTGGCCCAGACCGTGGCCAACTTCAACATCACCACCGCCACCAGCTGTGAGCTCAGCAAGCAGCTCAACATCGCCTACGATGTCACCTACAGCCTGGCCTGTGTCCGCTGCTGTGTCAACCCTTTCTTGTACGCCTTCATCGGCGTCAAGTTTCGCAATGACCTCTTCAAGCTCTTCAAGGACTTGGGCTGCCTCAGCCAGCAGCAGATCCGGCAGTGGTCTTCCTGCCGGCACATCCGGCGTTCCTCCATGAGTGTGGAAGCCGAGACCACCACCACCTTCTCCCCGTAGAGGCTCTTCTGTCTGGACTTGAGGGACCTCTCCCAGGGCCCACGGGCTGGGGACAGGGAGCAGATGACATGACTTGGGACCCAAAAGCTGCTGAGGAAAAGGTGGTTCTGGCCCTTAAGGTTTATCTCATGGTGAAAACCCATGCCACAGAAGACAGATGCACCCCATCCTAGCTACCTCAACCAAGTCTGCAGAGGTGTGGCTGATAAGCTACCAGATCCGGCAACGCTCCAATACCAAAGCTGTTGTCCCCTAAACCAAAAACCAAAAGTGAAAGTCGAGAAAGTTCACACCTCCCGAAGAGAAGGGACAGGCGGTGGTGAGCTAGGGCGGTACAAGGGCGCGGGGAGCCCTCAAAATGAACCTTCAAGGGCTGCAGCAAGAGGTCTTCCGGAAAACAAGGCTGTATCTCCCCAAGACCAGAGGTGGCGGGAAGACTTCTTGGCAGGGAAAGGGAGACGCCCACAGGTCAACTAACTCTCTGAATTCCTCCCTTCATCTCTCTTTTTCCACTATCACGCACGCCAGCCACAAATGGCAGCCGCGAAGCCTCCCTAAAAGCACACTTCCCTCTCGCCTGCTGCCTATCTCGGGGAGAGGTGTGTTGTTTCCTGCGGGCCAGGCTAGCTGCCTCCAGACGGCCAAAGCCCGTTCCCGGCCAAGGCTCCGAGGGGGGGATGACGTGTGTCTCAGCTCTGCTCGGACCGAGGAGAGGGCAGAGAGCAAGGCCAGGGGCCAGGGTGTGGGTGACCGTGCTGGCTGCCGGAGGCCCATATGCTGCTTCTTTGTTCTTCCTCACAGGGACAAAAGAATGTCGTCCTGTTCTGTTTTCAATTCATTAAGAGAGCACATTTTACTCATACACAAATAAAAGTTTTTCCCTTGAGGAAACAAGAGCTTTAAAAGAAAGGAAAAAAATTTTTGGTAAATGACAAATGAGTGTGTTCTTGTTTTGCAAACCCCCACGCCCCACCTGACCACCCCCACTTCCCTCTTCCCCGCCCAGTCTTCATTTCTCAGAGATGCTCCGAGCCAGAAGGCCCCTGAGCTATGCTCTGAGCCTGTCCGACCACACGGGCCCCAGAGGCCGAAAGGTAGGAGAACAGGAAGTATCTGCGATGAATCCATCTTGCAAAGAGCCTTCCAAAGCTCATGGGACAGGCCCGAAGCTCTCGTGATCAGCAGTGATCCAGGGACACTGGTCTGGGCAGAGCTCTGTAAAGAACCAGGTTGTCCCTGTAACCTCTATGTGTGGGAACGCTCGCTGGTCTGCTCCTCTGTCCCAGATCAGTCGGGAAGTGCAGCCCTCAGCAGGCTGCACTAAGGGGCTTGGGATGGGACCCATCTGAGAGGCGGCTGGATGCCTTGCTGAATGCTTGAGAGCCAGGCCACCCATAGCCCCCTCTACTGGCCACAGTTGCAAGGTCTACTGACCTTCCATGGTGTGGACACTCGTCACAGAGGGGCAGGGATCAGGAACAGCCACTGTCCCACACAGACCCAGGATCCATGTCACTGGGTACCCTGATGTCTGCCCAGAACTCTGATTTCTTCAGGCCAGACGGAAGGTTAGTCCAACCTGAGACGTGGGAGGAGGGATCTGAAGGGGCCTGTGCTGTAACAGATCAGGGGGCTGAGATACTCACGCAAAAGGCGATTCCGTCAACTTTCCAAAGTGAAAAGCTGCAACTGTGTGCATGCGAGCGAGTGCGCACGGGGCGAGGGGTGACCCCAGCGCGCCTGGGGGGCCCCGAGGGGGATGTGCCCGGTGTGTGTGGGTGTGAGCCCTCTGGTGTGCACATTCTAACGAGGCGGCGGGTGGGGAAAGACCCTCCATCCCTGAAGGGGAGGAAGGTCACAGAGCGGTCATGAACAGGCCAACCGCACAAACATGCCACCTCAGCCCCAAATACCTTTTTCCTAAAACGACTGGACGTCTCCAAGTATTCACAAAGACAACGAAGCCCCCGGCAGTGCTACCTCCCCATGCTGCTGTATCTCGGGTGTTCTGACCTTGGCCTGTGGCTGGCCTGGCCCTCCTCCCTTGCCCAGCACTGCCGTGAGCTCTGGGGGACCCCTGGGCAGAGGGAACAGAGTCCCTGGAGAGCCCCCCCCCCGCCCCGCAGGGCATCACTCTCTCTCCTTCTCTCTCTCTCTCTCTCCTTCATTCACTGCCCCATCATCCCAAGTTCATGGCCCCCCACAGCCCCTCCACGTTTCCTGCAGCTTTCCCCTTCTTCCCATCGCCAGCCCCTTGTTCCCTCGCCATCCCTGGCTACAACTCCAGGCTACAAATCTGTCATTTAAGCCGGAAGCACCGCACTTCACATGGCATGGCCTTCCACAGCTGCAAGGGACCTCAAAGATCTGCTGCTCTAACACCCAACCATCCTCTGGCCTGGGAAACTGAGGCCCAGAGGGAGGAACTGACTTGCTTAAAGAGACACTGCAATGTAGGGATGTAGCGTAAATTTGCTTCGGGGACCCGAGGATCTGGCAGGACTGCAGGAGGTGGGGGAGAGGAGTGGATAGAGGCCCTGGAGCCCGGCCGACTTTCAGTCTCCTCTCTCCCGCTTCCCAGCTGTGTGACCTTCAGCTGTTGCTCAACTGCTCTGAGTCTCAGATTTCTTAACTGCACGGTGGAGAGGACTTGGCGAACATTTAGCCCGGCGCCTGGAATGCGGAGCGTGGTGGTGAGGAGCTCGGGCTCTGCAGCCAGGCGGCCTGGTGTGAACCACCACTATGCCACTCGGGCCGGTTACTTGGTCTCTCTGTGCCTCTGCTTCCTCCTCTGGGTAATGGGGATGCCGGCAGTCCCTACCTCCTAGGAGTGTGGCGAGGAGTAAAAGAATCCATGTCTGTAAAATGCTGAGGAATGTTTAGAAAAGTGTCGTTGACAATCACTGAGATGTGTAATAAATGATAGCTTGAAACGAAAAAGTTGCAAACCACAAGGAAACCACATTCGATTCCTCAGCCCCAAGTCCATCCCCGGACACTTTGTGAGTCGAGCTGGAGGGCACCTGTGAGATCAGTCCGTCTGTCCTTCCCACCAACTGACTGGGGAGTCGGTGAGGCTCAGAGAGGGAATCGCTTACCTGGGGTCTCCCAGGGGCTCTCAGCAACGCTGGAGCTTGACTCCAGACTCCAAGCTCCTTCCAGACATCTTCCCCGACCTCCTACGAACCCGCCCTGGCACACACGGCCGACTCTTCTCTGGCAGGCCCCGTCTCTCTTCTGCTGTGGCCAGGCCCCTATGGGGATCGTCCCCTCTCCCTGTTCTATAGTTCACATCCATGCCATTGGCCTGAGAGAATGAAGTGCCATAGAAATATGGCAGCGGGCACAAAGGAAATCAGACAACAGATCCCTACTTCTCTGGGAAGTAGGCTCTCAGTTGCACGTCTGTGTTGAGGGTGGATGATAGGAGGGAGAAGAAGCAGATCTGTGAGAGTGATGAGCTGGGAGTCAAGGCAAAAGCCATGTGGAGGGCAGGGGAGCAGAAGGCAGGGAAAGGGGAGGCAGGACTGTCTTGTAGGGGCTGCGTGGCTGGGCCGGGACTCAGAGAGCATCCTCGAGGAGGGGCGGGGCAGAAAGATGCCCCCACCTGCACACACACAAGCTTCTGGGGCCTCCCAGTCCCAGGTGAGGAGGAAGGGGCTGTGTGAGTCTCGGAGGCAGGTGGGCCTTCTTGGACGCGAAGGGGTTAGTAATGACCCAGCTTCCCTGGTCTGAGCTCCTAGAAAAACCCAGGGCGAGAAAGAGGGCGTGGCCTCTCCTTCAACTCAAAAGATCCACAGGGTCCATCCGCCCAGCCCCCACTCCATGGGAGCAGATGTCCAAAGGGCGAGGCAGGGAGTAGCAGCCTCATTAACCGTTAACCCAGTCCCCTGCCCCTGCATTCTCAGGCCCAGAAAGAAACCCAGACCAGGGATCAGCTGCAGAAAAGTCTCCACAGCCCCCTTGCTCACCAGCCAAAGCAGCCCTAGACTAAAGCAACTCAACTGGGCTCCTCCGAAACCAGAAACAAGGGGACGTGAACTTTCCCATAGGCTCCGCCGGGTGCGTGCACGCGGCGGAGTTAGACCTCGCGGCCAAGGTCGGTTCCTTCCCTCCCCCATTTACTTTGAGGACAAATGTAATCTTATTTTTGTCTATTGTTCGATAACCCCAGGGACTTCACTTGCTGGGTTGTGCTCTTGTCACAGTGACCACTACAAAGTTTGGCCTCCCCGAGGGCTCCTCTCTGTGTAAGTCAACATGTTCCCACACCAGCGGGGCGCGGGGCGCCTGGTGAGGTCAGGCTTTGCCGGCTCTGGCCGGCTCCGTTCCCTGGTGGCGCAATACGCCCCCTGGTCAGGCCTCAGTGCCCGCGGCGCGAGGGCCGATGAGGAAACACGACTTGCGTCTTCTCATGCCTGGGCCAGAGCTTGCTGAGGCCAGAACAGTTTATATTTGATCCGAGTAAATAGCTGACGTTGTTGAAGTTCAACAGATGCTGCGGATGAAATGCCCCCAAACCTTTTTCCAATGTTTAACACGAGGCGTGGAAACGCACGCACATTCGTCTTGCACGGTTTATGCAAAAGGCCCTGGCGTGACCGCAGCAGGGGCAGGAGCACGTGCAAAGACTGAATGGAGCATTCTTCCCAGGCCGGGGGTGGGGGTGGGGGTGGGGGTGGGGGATGCTCTGTGGCATCGTTAGAGGCCTGTGGTCAAACCAGGTGCCCGGAACCAGTCACCTACGGTGGCACCACCTCTGTCTCCTGCCCAGGAGCTTGGGCTTCTGCCCCCACAGCTGACCCCCGGACAGTGCCACCTCGCCTACAGTAACGTCCTCACCACCACCTGCCTTGTCCTCATAGCCCCATTTCAGGGACTCCAGCTGCGGAGGGGTGCTGCTGGCAACCTGTCGGAGTCCAGGGAAAGAAGAGCAGAGAGAACAATGGGAAGCAGTGAGCCTGGGTGGGTCATGGAGACACCAGTCTGTCGGCCTTCCTCGTCCTCTTCAGAGCAAGACCTTCTGGCCTGGACCCGCCTGGAACCCCTCAATCCTTGGTCAAAGGCGGGACTTGGATTGTTGTCCGAGAACTATGCCTGCTCTGCCCCCAGCCTCCTTACAGGGACCCCACCCCCTCCCATGCTCCCTAACCCCCAAACCTGGGGAGCCCATGGACTGCCAAGAGCCCGTGAGTGTTGATGCTGGGCGAGTCCCAGGGTCCAGGTGACAGCGGGGTGTGGAGAGTGTCACAGAAGGAAGTGTAGAAATCACAGAGACTCCGGTGGAAGAGACCTTGAGGAAGTGGAGGGGGCCTAGCCTAGGAGCAGGGCTGGGCTCCCATTTACTCAGGGCCTATGATGCACCGGGGACAACAGATATGGAAACTGAGGTTTAAAATGTGACTTACCCGAGGTGACATGGCTAGCCAGAATAACTACAGCTATATTAGGACTTTATCACGTACTTCATACTGTACCAA
This sequence comes from Trachops cirrhosus, assembly GCA_028533065.1. Taxonomy (NCBI): domain Eukaryota; kingdom Metazoa; phylum Chordata; class Mammalia; order Chiroptera; family Phyllostomidae; genus Trachops; species Trachops cirrhosus. The sequence goes on along the minus strand of CM052545.1, from coordinate 94,118,465 downwards.
GCATCATGTCTTATTTAATCCTCACAACAACCCCATCAAAGTCCCGTTTTACCAATGAGGAAGCTGAGGCTCAGAGAGGTTAAGTAACCTTGCCAAAGTCACACAGCTACACAGGATAAAGCTACCAAGTGATTTTAACTCGTTCTAGCTGGCCTCTAAAGCTCCTGCCCTTTTGTTGACTCCACGGGCCCACTAACTAGCTGTTTATTCGTTACCAACTAGGTAAATGGAGCCCTTACTTTGTGGCAGGCATTATGCCAGCATTCTCCAAATGTGCCAGCCAGCATTTTTCAAAACCTCCTGGATGCAGAGTTCTCACCTGGGAGAAGGGAGAATCAAATAGCAAAGATACAGCCCCTGCCTGTCAGCCAGGCAGCAGCTCAGGAGGCTGAGAGCTCAGCCTCCCCTTCTCCCCTCCAGGCCCCGCCTCTCACCCCGGCCCCTCCACAGGCCAGCCCCGAGGGGCTGTAGGCTCTGGGAGGCAGGCGTCCTGGCTCTACCCCAGACACCGGGGCCACACAGGTGGGTCACTTTCTCTCTCTGGGTCTCCATCGCCTCGGCTGTAAAATGAGGAAGCTGGACCAAGTGGTTTCTGTCTCCCCTCTCAGCTTTGATGCGTAGCAGGTACCACGTCTGGGTGGGGTCAGCTGGGCAGGGCCCTGGGTTGGTGCCTGGAAGAGGTGCAGGATGAGTGGGTGAGGGGCTGAGGAAGCCGCCCCACCCCCAGCTGCGGTTTCTGGTGGGGCCACCTTGGCAGCAGATGGAGGGAAGTGTTTGTCACCCTTCCAACAAAGGCAGTAAAACAAAAGCCTCCCGGGGCACGATGGGAGCAGGCAGCAAAGGCGCCAAAAATAAAGCACACGGCACACCTCTCCTGCACTGGCAGGCAGCTGCTGAGGGGCCCGGCCTGGGGGTTGTGAGAGAAGAGTTCAGATTTCATGGCCAAGAGCACACACGGTCTCACAACAGCACACACATGCACACATGCAAGTGAGGCACCCCTCATGTATACGGCCGGCTTCTCGGGCCTGAGACCTGTGCGGCCACACTGGGTCCCGCACTCGGCAGGGCCCCCCCTGGACTCTGCTTGGCTGTCTCTGCCTTGAAATTCTTAGTAATTTTTGAGCAAGAGGCCCAGCATTTTCCTTTTGCATTGGGCCAGGCAAGTTCTGCAGTTAGTCCTACTGGGATATGAGTACATACATTTGTAAGTACATACATTCACCGTATGCTTAAGAAGCACACAAACGGCCCCGTGGCTCAGTGGATTGAGTGCTGGCCTGCGAACCAAAGGGTGGCTGGTTCAACTCCCAGTCAGGGCACATGCCTGGGTTGCGGGCTGGGTTCCCAGCAGGGGGTGCACGAGAGGCAACCATACATTGATGTATCTCTCCCTCTCTTTCTCCTTCCCTTTCCCTCTCTCTAAAAATTAATAAAATCTTAAAAATAAAGCACACAAATTTTATAGACAACATACACAGGGTATAAATACAGGCACCCACCCTGGGGTGGACAGGGAGAATGACAGTGAGAAAGAAAGAGATGGGCGGAACCGAGTCTCCAGGTGAGCTGTGGTCTCCTAAGAGTCAAGACAGTCTTGGGCGCCAAAAACTGAGAATAATGGCCCTGTCCTACCGCACCCCTGCCCATGCAGCCCCTCCCCCCACTCCCACGGGGTTGTCACAAGAGCTCCACCTCTGCTTCTCATTAGCTACGTGGCCTTAGGCAACCACTTAACTCCCCAGCCTCAGCCGCCCCCCTGTCAGTGGGGACAACAGTGTGCTCACCACGGGGTTGTGAGGTGTGCCCAACCCCGGATTCTTAGACATCTCGTCTCCTCGTCAGGCCTTGCAATCTGATCCTTGGCTCAGAAATTCCAAACCCCTCATTAACAGCAGATGTTCAGACGTGTTTATTTCTCTTCGCCGTCCCTCCCTTCCCAGCCAGAGAGCACAGGAGAGTGGACGCAGGCTATGGCGCACCACCTCTTCAGGTCCCCCTTCGGATCCCACTGCACTCGCCGAGTCCAGCAGGAGGACCCCACGGGCCTGGAAACCTTTCTTCCTCCTCGACTTTCCTCCCCCAATCCTAATCTTCCCTGTTTAAAACCCTTCCAGACTCTGCACACTTCCCTGGGGGCCCGAGAGTCTGTTAGAAGCGCCCAGACACTAAGCAGCTCTAAGGGGTGTCTACTGTGCACCCTGCCCTGTCCCCATTACAGTCACCCACGTGGAGAGGGGAGCGGCCACCTGAGTGGCCACCAACAAGAACCCTGGTTTCACTGGAACTCGGACGAGGGCGTAGATGGCTCACGTCCACACGCACTTCCTTGCTTTACTAAGAAGGAAAGCGAAGCACTGAAGGGTGAAATGACCCGAGAAAGCGCTGTTGGGGCCTGTGCTATTTCTAATATGCAGCCCCTAGGAGACTGATGCAGAGCGGCCCCTCCCGCCCGCCCCCTCCCTCCGGACACAGCTGGTTCCTGTCCCCAGGTGGGCTGGCGGCCAGTCGGGGTGGGAGGCATGGTCACCAGGTGCCCCTTGGCTGGGAGGAGGGGGTGAAGCAAGGAATCTGACACCCAATTCCCATACTAACTTCACTGTTTACCATCTGTGTAACCGTGACCGGTGCCCTATCCCCCCCAGCCTCGGTTTCCCCATCTGAAAATGGGCATGGTGTTTTTCCAGCAGCTTTAGCTGAGATGGTGGGTGTGGGGGCTCTTCGTAGGAGTAAAGGGATGTCAAAATAACAACTCCTTTTTTTAATTGGCTGGATTAAGGATATCCAACTGAAACATTAATACAGAACAAGGGTCTCGTGTCAGTGGTGAGGAGACAACACCTTTGTGGAGGGTGATGACAGACGCTCCCCGCAGCAGTAACTGGAGTAACGCCCCCTCGTGTAGGCACCTGCCTCAAATGCTTAGGGGTCATTTTTTCCCCCAAGGGATGTAAGAATCAGCTCCCTGACGTGAGGACAGAAGTCACTTGCTTTGGTTGTAGAGCAAGGGGAGTGGCATTGCTATGCCCGTGTCATGCGGATCCCCCCAGCGGGTCCTTCCTGCACCTTTTCTGACCACAGCTCCTTCCAGGAAGGGAAGCTTTCGCCACCAAACTGAGCAGGTACAGACCAACTCCTGATTGGCTGGTCTCCCCCAGTGCCCGGCACAGAATAGGTCAACAAATATTTGCGGAATAAACGTATGAATGGTAAATTTGGGGTCTTCCCACACTCTTGACTCATAAGTTTAAAATGTACCGAAAAACTCCTGCGTTGCAGAGACATGCCCAGGCAGATGGGCCCTTCTGAGTCAAGGCTAAAGTAGGGGGCCCCTTTCAGACACGCAGTCCTGGAAGAGCCCCAGACAGTAAACAGAGGACCTCGCCCTCCACTGTCCACCCCCCACCCCAGGCACAGGGTCCAGGCTCTGATGTGGGCTCCTCGGCAGATAGACGCCGTTTCCATGGGAATTGAAACCCCAGTTTGTTTTTCCCTCCAAGGCACTCCGTCATTTCCAGCTCAGGCTGTGCGACGTCAGCATCCAACACCATAACCTTGGGGGCGCTGCTCCTCTGAGGCTGCCGCGACCCAGAGAGGTCACAAGAGGCTGTGGGCACTAGGCCCCGCCTGCCTCTGCTCGGGCTAGGGGTGCCCAACGGGGGAGTGGAGCCGGAGGGGACTCCTTGAACGTCTCTGCTCGGGAGGCAGGGCGGTGTGGGGGGTGCGGTGGAGAGGAGTGGGGGACTGACCGGGGCTCATTTCCAGTAAGAAGTGGGAGGGAGGAGCGAGGTCCGTGTCTGGCAGCCTGGGCCCCAGCGATCTGCAGGGGGAGGAGGGGAGGCTGTGCTCTCAGCAGTTGGAACATCAGCCTCTATTGTCTGAGCCTCTGAGAAACAGGGAAGCAAAAGCTGAGTGGAGAAGGGCTTGGGAATGTGGGGGGAAGGGAGGTGATGGGTGGACGAGCCAGTGGTGAACTTAAAAGGACAGGATGAGAAGAGGGTGGAGGGGCTGCCCTCACTCTGGATGGGGCTCTGCCCTCACTGGAAGGCGCTCTGCTCTCTGTCCGCATCCCGTTGAAGCTCAGAGCCCGGGGAGGCAGAGTCTTCCCGGGCCAGGCGCAGGGTGGACTGCAGCCTGCAAGAGACCTGAGTGAGCCCCAGGGCTCAGCCGAGCCACTCAGATTGCTGGCCCAGGAGACTGACTGCGGCCTCTGCCTCCTACCACCCGCAAGGCAACAGGGAAAGTTCTCTCTTCAGCCCCTGAGGTCACAGGGCCCCAGAGGCAGAGTGTAAAGCTAGGCCTGGAGTTTGGATGCCTTTGAACTAGGTCCTTGACCTCGCTCTCTCTCGAACACCACACACCCGCATCAGCAGCTTGGGGCACAACAATAACGCCCACTCTGCCTCTTCCAAGGGTGCCGGGGGCTAAGTGAGGAAACGGGTGTGAAAGTGCTCGGCAGCTGAGCCTTGCTGTCGTTGTTGTTGACACCTGTGCAGAGAGTTCCACTGGACCTCCGTTTAACCCCAGAAGACGGGGCGACTGCCTTTCCTCAGGCCCAGGCCCCCCCTGATTACTCAACAGCATCCACCAGGGAGGCTTCAGACCCCAGGCAGGCGGCCGAGGCCCGAGGAAAGGGAGAGGAATGCTGAAAGGGAGACAGGATGTGGCCGGAGGCGCGCTCTCCCCCCATTGGCGGCCCTGGCTGCTGCTTTCTGGGGACCCCGAGGCCCGGCGGCTGCATTCCCAGCCCTCGCCCTCCTGCCCTCAGCCTCGGCCATGGGGGGCCACGGCCACTCAGATCACCTCCCCACGGCACTGTGTGGTTAGCAACAACAGACAAACCACTGACCTGATTTTCTGCACAAAGGAAAAGATAATAGGGCACTTCTGAGGGCGTGCTGTGGGTGCGCACATGCGAACGTACAATGGAAACTTTCTCTGTTTCCTTGACAGGAACCCAGCCCTGAGAGAGAAAGAGCGCGAAGCTTCTGGGCCAGGAGCTTCCTGGGGTGCAGCTCGGTGTTTGCCTGAGGTGGGGGCCCGAGTTCGGAGGCATCCTGCAGGGGCCTGGCCGGGCCTCCCTGCTGGGGGTCAGTGCGCTAACCTGACCTGTCTCTGCGAGCTGTCTGCTTTCCCACCTGGCGGTGAGCTCAGGCAAGGCGGGCTCAAGATCCCTTAGCTCTGGCACTGTGCTGGGCCTCTACAATGGGATTAGTAAGACCCCCAACCCCACAAATCACCTGAGGGGCCTGGGTGGGAATGTTTGCCAAATAAAAGTCTCCCATCCTTGTACTTCCTCCAAACCCAGGTTCCCACAGGCCTCAAATATATCTTGGTTCTGCCGGTTGTAAGTGATGAGGGCTAAGTTCTCGGTTAAGTGCTCGGTGATGGGAAGCTGTTCTTTTTATTAATCACTGTCAAAGGGCAGCCGCCTTCCTCTGCCTGCCTGGGACAGCACCCACAGGAGTGGCTGAGCGGCTGGGCTCAGCACGCAGGCAACCCGCCCACGTGCGGTCTTAAAGATGCTCGGGGTCAGAGCCAGAAGGGACACCAGAGGTCACAGGTCAGCTCTTTAGGGACATGTCTGAGGCCTGGAGAGTCCCTAGCTCTCCACTCTCACTCATCCACCCTCGCTACTCAAGCGTGGTCCTAAACCAGCAGCATACCCTGCACCTGGGAGCATGTAAGAAATGCAGCTGCAAGCGCTGGTCTGTGTGGCTCAGTGGGTTGAGTGCCAGTCTATGAACCAAGGGGTCGCTGGTTCGATTCCCAGTCAGGGCACATGCCTGGGTTGTGGGCCAGGTCCCCAGCTGGGGACATGTGAGAGGCAACCGATTGATGTATCTCTTACACGTCAAACGTTTCTCTCCCTCTCTTTCTCCCTCCCTTCTAAAAAATACATAAAATCTTTTTTAAAAAAAGAAATGCAGATGCTCAGGCCCCCGACCTGCGGAATCAGAATCTGCATTTTGACTCCTCGGCCCAGACCTAGGCCTCCCAGGAGCCAGGTTCTACAGCCATGCCCAACACCATGCACAGCAGCCAAACCACCTCAGTCACCAGACAGCAGAGTCAGATGAGTTTGACCGTCATTACCTTAAAAGGCCTCAGCTGCCTGTGTTGAGATGGGCAGGGTGCAACGGCCCCCTCCTCCCCTCCTGGGCGCGGAGAGCTCCATGGCCCAGCCTGCCTCCCACTCCACCTCCTCTCCACCTTCCAGACTGGGCCCTTCTTCAGGCAAGGGCCAGTGGTGGGCTGTGGGCCGCAGGCATGGCCTCCTCTTCTGACCTACTCTCTCTGACCCAGTCTCTAACACCTGATGGTCACAAAGGTGACCCAGGGCTCCAGTTCGACCTGCCCTTCCACCTTGGCTGGTATCCCCAGGTTAGTTCCGGAGCCCCTCGGTTGGCTCCCCAGCCCCAGACTACAGCCAAAACCTGGGCCTCCACTCCCAGCTGTCAGTCAGCACTCCAGCTGAGCCCCAGACGGCTTCAGGGAGGGGAACCGTGTTGGTTAAGAAGGCCATTTGGCAAACCGGAAAGCCATTAAGAGCTATCAGCACCCCTAGGGTGTGGAGGTCATTGATTCACTTACAGCTATTAACATCTTAGTGTGAATTAGTTACTGGTTCTTTTCCAGTTTGCTGGCAGAGTCTGGGATGGGACATCTGGACCATGGTGCTTCTGAGAACTGGTCTCAGGAAACACTGGTCCAGCTCGAGTCCTCCCCTCCCGCCCTGCTGAGACCAACCACCCCTGCTGTCTCAGCCACTCTCAGTCCTCGGGGTAGGGGCCGGGGTGGGATGCGGGAGCAGCCTACACTCCAGAGGCCTGTGCCTGGGGGTGAAATCGCCAGCCTCCTGTTTTCTCCTCTCCTGGCCTGGGATTCCAGAGGTGTTCCAGGCAGAGGGGAGCTGCCTCCACCGACCCAATGGTCTCCCACTCGGAGCTCTGCTTGTAAGGCAGCCATCACATGCTCCATAAAGGTAGGTAGGTGGGAAGGAAGGAAGGAAGGAAACCAACATTTGAGGGGTCCTAATATGTGCAGTCCACACACAAACTATGTCACCATTAGCTCACTCCGTTCTCACCACCACACTGGGTTCATACTGTTATTATTCCCATTTTACAGTCAAGGAAACTGAGGCTGGAAGAGGTTACTAATGTGCACAAGGTCACGAGCTGGTAAGTGGCAGAGCAAGGATTAGAAGCAAGATGTGTCCGTGTGTCCCACTCCCTGCCAGGTCTACAGTGGGGAGTCCCCTTCTCTCACTCCGACACCAGTGGAGGAGGTGGGCGGTCCAAACACGTCACTCATCATGGACTTTGGACAAAAATTAACAAAGTGATCCTCCATTCTGAAGGTTCTTCCTTGCTCTCTCTCCTACCAGGTAAGCAGGAAAGCAGATAAAGGAGCCCCTAACCCCGGCAGGCAGTGGGTGAAAAGCACAGGGGGGGCCTCTCCACACCGAGCTGGTAGCAGCACCTAATATCCGATCCTCCGCTCCTCCTCCCACTCGTGCTGACCCCAAGGTTTAGAAAACCAGTGTTTATTGAACACGGTGATAAGATAGCTGGGGTGGTCATCTCATATTCCCATGAGCAGCGGTTCATGGCAAAGGGACATGCTACCCCATGCCACTCTGAGGAAACCGAGGCCCAGAGGGTTTACCAAGTCCCACAGCTGGGGGCTGCTGAAGCTGAGAGGCAAGCCCAGGCCCCCCGGGTCCTCCCTCCAGGACCACTGCCCTTTCCTTCGCTCTGGAGACCAGAGGCGAGGTCTCCTGTCCGCAAGTCTTCCAGCCCCTTGAACGTGGGTGGTGCCACTCTGGGCCTGACTTCCAAAGGCCGGAGGATCTCACGACAGGCAAGGGCAGCTGGGCAGGCGTGTCCCACGTGAAAAGCAGACCAGCGTCTCCTTATTACTCCTCCTCTGCTCAAAACACTTGCAAGGCTCCCCGTTGGCTGCCCAACGAAACCCTAACTTCCCATGCAAACCCTCTTGCACCTAATCCCGACCACCCACCCAGCCTCAGCACCCCAAGACTTCCCATCGCTCCTGTTGTTTCAGCTAAACGGGTCCGATCTGGGCTCCCCCAGGGAGGCCTGCGTTTCCCTTCCCCTCCACCTTTGCACATGCTCCTTGCCCATCCCCCCACCCCGAAAGTCCCCTCCCAGCCATCACCACCTGTCTGATTCCTGTGTCTCCCTCATGACCCATTACAGGTGCCACCCCCTCCAAGCCACATTTGCACGGTGACCTCTCCTTCCTTCAGCTCCTGTGGGCCTGCTTCACAGGGCTTACAGTTGTCCAAAGCGAGTCTCATTCCCCTTGGCCACTGCAAGCTCCTGAGTGCAGAGTCCTGGTGCCACCCAGGTGCACAGCAGGTGCCTATCAGGCCTGGGTGGAACTGAACTGTCATGTGTCTCTCTGGAGACAGATCTTGCACCCAGAGGGCTGGGATGGCTCCAAGCGAGACTCAGAGACTCAGACTTCCTGGGGTGCGGGGCATTCTTAAGCAAGGCTCTGCCCCTCTCTGAGGCTGGTTAGAGGTGCCAGATCTGTCACCAGGAATCATGAGAAATCTGGGAACAGTGATCCCAGCCAAGGAAGGTCCCACCCACAGCATCTGGAGCCACTTCCTTCCTGGAAGGAAAACAAAGTAGAAAGAGGAGATTAAGCCTCGCTGCACTGGGGATGTGGAAGGCTGGGCCCTGAGTGGGCAGATCTCCAGGAAACAAAGCTGTCAGGTGACAACTGGGGGACCTGCAGGCCCCTGGAAGAAGGATGGGGGTGGGGTCAGTCAAAGACTCCTTCCCTTCCCCTTCTGTTTCTTCTGGTCTCTCCTCCGTGGACCTGAGGCTTTCCTCCCCACCCTTCTCTGTCTCTTACCGCGCCTCCGTCTCCCACTCCTTTCCCTCCAGGACCGCCCGCTCCCCTGGACCCCATGGCAGTAGAGTCACACCTGACTCCAGATTTCCACCCCCTCAGCCTGACATTCTAAAATGATCTTGGAAGCCACGTGTCACTGCTGTCAGCAGTCGCTGACATGCGGTATTTCCCGAGACTGTCACCGGAGCAAAAGACAACCGTTTACCGCCTCTCAGCCACTGTCCATCCTTGGGCCTGTCTGTTACACCCGCCAGCCTCTCCTGACCGTCACAGGTCACTACAGATTTACTGAGCACCTCCTCTACGCTTTCGCACTCATCTCAGTGAAACCTCACAGCACTTGACGAGGAAGCTACCGTCCGGTCCCCATTTTATAGAAGGGAAACTGAGGCTCAGAAAGGTTAAGTAACGCGGCCAAAGTTACCCACTTGATAAGCTGCATTCCACCTGGCCCAAGAGTGCAGAGCCAACCAGAGCGAACGCCGCGCGTTGGTGTCCTCCCCTAGATCATCGCCACCAGGAAGGTCAGAGTGGCGTTCTCGTCAAAACCTTCTCCCCTGCGGAGGCAATTGTCTGACCCACGCTACATATTTTTAAATGCCATTGCTTTTTGGCTCCCCTTTTCTGAAAGCCCACTAAGTGCTGCAGAGAGTGGGGCCACTTCATAAGGTTGGTTCGGGTCATCACAGCAGCCCCGCCAGGTGGTTACCTGGCTGATCTGGAAGCAGGCCCTGGGAAGCTAAGTGAGCTGCCCCAGGAGCCAAATATGGAAGGATCTTGGTCTGTTGGGACGTCACCTGCATTCCACGCCACCCTTGTCAGGTCCCTAGTGACCGGGGAGGCAGCTGGGGCTTTCCTGCAGGGCAGGCGTGGGGATGGAGGAACGTGTGTGTGCGTGCACAGGCATGCACGTGTCCTGCATGCATATATGCACATTTTCCTGCCTTCCATTACCCCGTCTGGTTTTCATTTCTTCAGGGAAGGGGGTGGAGTATGACAGAGCAGTAGAAGGAAAGAGAATTCTGAAGGCTGAGGGAAGAAAAGGTCAGAAAACGTCAAAGTCGATAGAAACTATAAGTATGGCCAACCCCCACCCTGGCCTAACCCAGGGGGAGACGGACCCAAAGAAAGGGACTTGCTCATGTAGCCGGGGGTAAAACTTATTTTTCTAAACCCCCACCAGTCCTCTTTGCACCCACCGCTCTGCCTCAAGGCTGGGAAAGGCTAGAGCATCCACAGTTTCATGACTCAGCTGCGTCATCACCTCCTCCAGGCAGCCCCCCGGGCACCCTCACCACTCCCCTGTACTGCAATGGTTTACTCACTTGTCTCTCTCACCCACTAGGCTGGGAGAAGGCAGAAACAGATGCTGTCTGCGTCACTCCTATCTCCCCAGACCTCAGGAGACACGGCACATAGTAGTCAGCCAATAAATATTTGTGGAACTGAATATTCAGATGAGTGAATGGATAAACCGAGTATGGCATGATTATTTTACATGCTGCTATACGTAATAATTGCCTTGGGCAACACAGTGCTTTCATTGCTCAAAACATATAGTCTTGGTGGAACCCCAGGAGATATCTGTGACAAGAAAAGTGGCATCGAGCATCAGCACGCGTGCACACACACGCGCAAACCAGCACACGCCACTCCCATCCATGTACGTGTGCAAGTGTACAGAGACATAGAGACCCATCCCCTTGCCCTGGCTGGCGTAGCTCAGTAGATTGAGCGCGGGCTGCAAACCAAAGCATCGCAGGTTCGATTCCCAGTCAGGGCACATGCCTGGGTTGCAGGCCAGGTCCCCAGTGGGGACCACATGAGAGGCAACCACACATTGATGTTTCTCTCTCTCTCCTTCTCCCACTCTTCCCCTCTCTAAAAATAAATAAATAAAATATTAAAAAGAAATGGACATATACTTTAAAAAAAAAAAAGAGAGAGAGACCCATCCCCTCGCCAGCCAGTGAGGAGGATACCACCATGAGTCATTTCCTGTTTTATCTGCAGAAACAGAGGCCTCCACCCCGACACACACCTACACTCTCCTGGTCCCTCCCAAGTGCAGGGCTGGTTTCCCCCTTTAGCAGGGGAAGAACAAAAGAAAGCTGGTTGTCCACAAGGGGGCGTCCGCAGACCATCCGACTCAATGTCTCCAAGCCAAGATGGGCCTCAGAGAGTCGAGGGCATCCGCAGGGAAAACGGAGGCACCTGGGTGGGGTGTTGTGCAGAAATGCAGAGGAAGAGAGGGTCAGCCGCCGGAGAGACAGGACTGAGAGATGGACTCCGAGGCCCAGGCGCTAAATAATATATAGAAATGGCAGTAAATGGTCCTTCCTAGTATGTGTTCAGTGTTGACCCTGTGCTGCCCCACGTGGTGGTCGAACTCTGGTCTAACCCCTTACCAGGTAATAGCTGATCTAATCTTCATCTCGCCCCTGCCAGGCTCCGTATTACGAGAGTGCCTGTTTTGTAGATGACGGAACAAATGTCTCAGAAAGATTAAGTACCAAAGTCAGGATTGGAACTCAGAACCAGCTGCCCGTAGTCGGTGCTGTTAACAGCTTGCCCTGTTTCCTCCACATCAGACCTTCAGACCGCTTGCTCCTCAGCCCAGGCTCCACGCCGGCCCCGCTTCCCACATCTCCGAGCCCTTTCGGGTAGTTTCTGAAGGGCCTGGAAGCTGGTTTCCTCTGAGTAAATAACTTGTTGCCCTGAAGCTACCCCCTCAGACACTTTAAATTGTTGCTCTTAGGTTGGCACCACTCCTTTGAAAGCAATAAAGCCATTCCCAGCAACACCCATAAAGCTGTTTCCCTTCCTTTGACCCAATAATTTCATTCCTGGGTCTTATTCCAAGGAAATAATTCAAACGGAAGCCAACTGTTATCTGCATAAATGCATGCACTGAAGTCTTTCTCTAAAGGTCAGAAACTGGGAACCAGACGAGGGAAGTGGCTTAGGAAGCAGGGACATCAGCACAATGGGCAATCAGTCCCGGACACCCACAGCTGTGTCAGTGTGATGGGCGCACGGAAATGCTCTTACTGTACAATGTGTCGCCTTCACACGCCCACCCAACTAGCTGATTCAACCAATCAGGTCCATCAGAGAGGGAGAGAGCCTTTCTGTGCCTGTTCAAAATAGATTCTTAGCCTCCATTGCTGCCCTCCCCCAAAGAAATGGAAGAGAGGCTTAAATGCAATAATAACAGCAACACCAAACTAAATAGTGCTTGGCTTTCTCAAAAGAGAAGTTCTGAAGGCCCCAGGCCCTAAAGATCTACAGGATTTTCTGAGAGTGATTTTGATTACTGGTTATCAGTGATTTTCACCTTTCACACCGTCCTGTGCGACAATAAAGTGATCGATTCTTCGTATTAAATTCCGTGAGGGTAACCGGTGCGGTGTCTGCTTTCTGGGTGGGCCCAGGGAGACACACACCGACCGCGGACCCCGTGTGCAGTGTCTTCCGCAAACTGATGAGTGATAAAGGGAAGACTTCAAAAATAGCATACACACCATGATTTCTGCTCATGGGAATACATATGTTAAGACGATGGTAAGTATGACGGGCCTTTTCCAAGTTATATTTTTGTATTAGTTGCCTATTGCTGCAAGTTACCCTAAAGCTCAAGGGTCTTAACACAACCTTCATTATCTCCCAGGTTCTGAAGGTCACGAATCCAGGTGCAGCTCCCCTGAGTCCTGTGTTCAGGGTCTCTCAGGCTGGAATCAGGATGTTGTGGGGGGCTGGAGTTATCGCAAGGCTCCAGTGCAGAAGAACCCACTTCCAAGCTCACTCACGTGCTTGTTGGCAGAGCTCAGGTCCTCGAGGGCCATTGGACTAAAGGCCTCGATCTCTCGCTGCCTGTTGGCCAGAGGCCACGCTCAGTTCACTGGCACGTGGGCCTCTCCATAGGGCAGCTCCCAGCCTGGCAGCTGGCTTCACCAGAGCAGCAAAGAGGCAGCACAGAGGCGGGCGCGAGCAACATGGAAGTCTCTGAGTCGTAGCCCCATCTCGAGAGTGACATCCTCTCACTTCTGCCACCTTTCGTTCTTTAGAAGTAGGTCCAATCAGAAGGCGGAGACTACGTGGGACCAGTGGTATGTCTACCACAGCCTTGAACTCTACAGCGTCTTCTCAATCACAAAAACAGCATTTCTGAGCATCACCTGTCTAATAGGGAGGCTTTCTAAACCAGTTGGTGAACTCCCACACCTATTCCTCACAAGTCACGGTGCCCTGGCCCCTTCCTCCACGGTGTTAACATCCACAGCATCTGGCCGACTCCCCCCAGACTCACCGCGCCTGGGGAGCGAGTGCCGGATGTGGGGGTGGAGCTGTGTGAGGATGGGGGCAACGCAGACACTTCCAGAGGCCAGGTGTCAGGGAAGGAGGCCACCCTTGGGAAAGGCTCAGGTGGCCTCTGCCTCACGGGCAATCTCATTGTTTTTTTTCCTTTTTTAAGATTGTATTTATTTGTTTAGAGAGAAGGGAAGGTAGGAAGAGAGAGAGGGAGAGAAACATTGATTGGCTGTCTCTCACCCGCGCACCCAACTGAGAACCAGGCCCGTTGCAACCTAGGCACGTGCCCTGCCCTGGAATCGAATCAGCGGCCTTTGCGCTGCAGAATGACGCCCAACAAATCAGGCCTCGCCGGCCAGGGCTCTGCTTTTTTTCTTAACTGGCCAACAAGACCCGGCCAGAGTGGCCTCGTCTGCTCTCTCTAAGCTCCTTCTCGTCTTTCTTCTCAGCTCTCGGAACCAACCACACCCACCTTTCCCTCCTCACTGCCCTTGCTTGTGATCTTTCCCCCGCTGGACCCCGACCCGGCCCCCAAAGCCCCACCTGCCTGGCTCCTTCCGAGCCCTCAGCCTCAGCTGGGGAGTCGCCTCCTTGCAGACGCCTCCGCTGAGCCTCCAGACCAGGTCGGGGGCCCCTCCCCGGACATTGCGGATTCCGACCAGAAATAGCATTTCCAGCAAGCGTGCATGTTTGGGAGACCCTGCCTGCAGCTGTCACAGGCTCTCATGGCTCTCTTCCTTCTCGCTTCTCACTCAGCACACCTGGAACCGATTAGTTAGTTCCCGAAGGTCCACATCTGTCTTATCCAAGCCCAGCAGGGGTGAGAAGGGGAGGGAGAGAGGGCCATGAACGGCCCTTTTAAAGGTGGGGTGGAGTGAAAGAGCACATTGCGTCTGATGTGGGCAGGAGAGAGGTTTGCCGTGGTTCTGGGGTGGGCGGGTAGGCGGGCGCCACACGCAGGACATCTAGGTTGCACTGACAACACCCAGTGTGACTGTCAGGGATCCAGGCCTAGGAGGGGTCCTCCAGAGCTGCACAGAAAACCACATCTTAGGTCTCCCTCAGATACGGTGTGGGCACCCACAACCCCAGTGTTCGGGGTTCCAGTCGGGAAGCTGGAGAGTTAGGGCTGCCATAGTTAGTGCACAAAAATACAGGTGCTGAGTTCAATTTGAATTTCGAATAAGCAACAAAGAATCGGTATGTCCCAAATGGGACACGCGGGTCTTGTGTTTTATCTGGCAGCCCTGCCAAGGTATGAGTTGAGGCTGAGGCACCAAGCCTGGGGTCCATGACTGTTTCAAGGGTTTGTGAGGGGTGGGGTGACACATCCTAGGCTCGCCCCTCCAAACAGGCCCTAGTCAGTCACACTGCTCAGTCAGCATTATTATAATATGTCCACATTCAAAGCAACCTGAGCATCCTTTAAGAAAGTATATTTGTTCCCCCGGGTAGCTGTCACAAATACCACACACTGGGCGGCTTAAAGCAACAGAAATGCATTGTCCACAACTGTGGAGTCTAGAGGTTCAGCTGGGGCCAGGCTCCCTCTGAGACTCGGGGTGGGAGCCGTCCTTGCCTGTCCTAGCTTCCGGTGGCGCCATCAGTCCGTGGCGTCCCTTGGCTGGTAGTGCCAGTTTCCGCCTCTTTCATCACGAGCCATTCTGCCTGCGTCCCTGTCTCTTGTCTTCTTATAAAGACACCAGTTACGTTGAATGAGGACCCACCTCAGTCACGTGTGGCCTCATCGGAACTCAATTACATCTGCAAAGTTCCTGTTTCCAAAAAAGGTCCATTTACAGGCTCCAGGGATTGGGACTTCAACCCCCCTTTGGGGGGGACACAAATCGACCCACGACAAGCAAAACGGATAAATTAGACATTGATACATAGAAGGATGTCCATTATGGATTTTTAGGTTAAAAAAAAACAGCAAGGTACAAGAAAAAACATGATCCCCTTGTTGATCTTTAAAAGAACATATATGAGTCTTGATATGTGATTATTACTTATTCACATACTGAGTCAACAAATATTTACGGAGCTCCCCCAGGGAGACGGCAATGAATCAGGCAGGTCCCATCCCTGCCCTCCCAGAGCCTACAATTAAGTATGGAGCTTGCTAAAAGGATAGACATCTAACCATTGTTTTTATTTCCAAGTGAGCTTAGAGGGGGAAAGGGAAAGATGTTTTCTTTTCAACTTCTTTTTTCTCTGTGCTGCTTGAGTTCTTACAGCAGCATGTTATCAATTTGTAACTTAAAAACAATGTTTAACCTGTTTTCATCGGAAAGGCCAGCCCTTCGACGGTTTCTCTGTGACGTCGGTCCGAGCGCAGTGGCTCTGACCCAGTGTCACCACTGTGTGGGCTTCTGGACCAGCCAGCCAGCCCAGCTTTCCCTCCGTGTGGGTGAGAACACGTAGGAATGTTATACACGACCCAGTCACTCACTTACTGAACTTTGATCAAATGAAAGAGTGAAATGTAATTAGAGATTGATTCTTGTGTTTACTTGATGGCTGTCTCTCCCGCTAGACTCCAAATTCCAAGATGGTGGGGTCATATCTGTTTTGCACAATATTACATAACCACCTCCAGCGCAACACTCAACACATACGCACTCAACAGGTACGCAGTAAAAATGTGTTGAATGATTGACAGAATATCAGCCCTGGCCGGGCACCTCAGTGGGTTAGAGCATTGTCCTGCTGTGCCAAGGTTGCTAGTTCAATCCCAAGTCAGGGCACAGGCAAGAATTAACCAATGAATGCATAAATAAGTGGGATGACAAATGGATGATTCATTCTCTCTGTCTCTCCCTCCTTCCCTCCCTCCCTCCCCCTTCCTTTCTCTAAAATCAATAAATAGATTTTTTAAAAAGAAAGAATATCAGAGCTTGGGATGGCCCCTATCAATCATCCAGTCTAGCCCACTGATTCTATAACTGATAACCTGGAGTCCCGCAGAGTCAAGCCCCAGGGCAAGTTAGTGGTCGTGAAGTCTAGGAGAGCCTTCTCACGCTCAATCCAGGCTCTTACCTAGAAAAAAATGACCCGATACACATTTTATAGAATCAGTTAGATAGAGAGAAGTACTGTCTAATAAATATCGAAATTTTAAACCACTGTTTTCATCTAACTGTGGCTTTTCCCGTTGGGGCTAAGTATTCAGCAGATGTTGGGGTCTGCGGGCGCTCGTTAATCACACCCCCTCACTTCTCCAAGTTCTGATCCAGTTGAGAAATAGTCACAGGAGACAAGCAGGGATTAAAATGTCAGCTGTATGACTGGTCCAGATGGATTGGAGCATGCGGCTTGGACCCAAGGCCCAAACAGGCTTCCTTCTCCTTCTCCCTTGGTTTGACCTTCCCCACCCACTCACGGCAGAGCAGCTGGACTATTGAAGTCCTCCAAGCAGGGGCCGGGCCTGCCCGTGCGCTCACTGCCTAGAGGAGGCCGGCGCAGAGACAGCACACGCTGCGTGGGGTCAGGTCAGTCCCAGAGAGAGAGCCGGGAGCGGGCCGGGCCATGTGCGTTTGATACCTTTTCCTGACAACCCCAGAGGTCACGCCTCCGCTCACAGTGAGGAACCAGGAAGGGGATGCCAAGAAAGTCGACATGTTTCTTCCCGGTACTTTTAAGAGGATACAAGAATGGGGAGAGGACTCAGAGAGCTGAGGGACAGCCTCCAATGTCGTTAAGCGCGATACCTTTTCATAGACTCTAAAAACCGCTGTGTTCCAGGCAGCAGCTCTGAGGTTAAAGGTCGTGTCAGTGGAAGGTGAGTTTGCTGGGAAAAAAAGAAAGGCAGAAAACTGAACAATTGGTAAATTGCACTAATAAGGGATATGTTTTTCTAATGCAACAGGAAGTGCCGGGGAAGCAGTCCTGGGTCGACGTGAGGCTCCGTGACGCCATCCAGGACCAAAGCACCTTCTCTCCCCTGCCACACCGTCTTTAGCAGGTGGCTTTTACCATCGTGCTCACGGGATTTCTTCCCCACCTCCAGGCGTCCTATCGACATTCCGGGCAGGAGAAAGCGAGAAGGGCAAAGGGACAGCTAAGTCCCTTTTCTGGAAACTCCATTTAGTACATGCGTATTTTCTCTTTGGCCCGAGCTGTGTCACTCGCTCAAACTCTGCAAGAGGGCCTATGAAATTTAATTTCTAACTTGGCGAATGGAATTATTTCAAATAAAGGAAGACTAAGAATGAATGTTGGACAGCAGAATGACCTGCCACAAAGGTCACAAAACAATGATGAAAGAAAACACAGAAAATATTGTCAAAGAATTGCTTTTTTAACAGAGATCTAAATGGGTTGGTTTGTTCGGTTTGGGTTTCTTTTTTTCTTTTTGGCGAACATCGAGGAAAGAGAGTATTCTCTGTGCAAACACTTTCAGAGAATAAAGAGATAGAAAACTTAGTTCCTTTTACAGAGCTAGCATAACCCTGAAATCTAAACCTAACAAAGAAAAAACACATACTAAATACACAGATTAATAAAACTGCAAACCAAGCTAAGCGGCAAGCTGACAAAAATCCCAGGTTTTCCCCTTTCTTGGTTTCTCCCATGTTTTATGCAGCACATCTTCAAATAACTTCCCAAGGAACAGTATTCGAGAAGTAAACTTTCTCAGTCTTTATGTATCTACAAATGTCTTTGATCTGGCCTGGTACCCAATAGACCTTCTGGCTGCATATTCAACTCTAAGTTAAAAGTCACTTTCCATCAGAATTTTGAAGATCTTTTTCCATTGTCTTTTGCATCCAACACTGCTGGTGAGAAATCTGGTTCTTTGTGGAGTTTTTTTAAAAGATTTTTTATTTATTTATTTTTAGAGAGAAGGGAAGGGAGGGAGAAAGAGAGGGAGAGAAACATCAGCGTGTGGTTGCCTCTCATGCCGCCCCCACTGGGAACCCAGCCCTCAACCCAGGCATGTGACCTGACAGGGAATCGAACTGGTGACCTCCTGGTTCACTCAATCCACTGAGCTACACCAGCCAGGGTGGAAATCTGGTCTTTGTTCCTTTATAGGTGACTTTTTTCTCTCTGGAAACTTTGAAGAGATGTCTCCTCATTTTCCTGGGTATTCTAAAATTTCAAAATGTTGTGTTTTCTTTATGTTGGGGGCTTGATGAGCTCTGTCATTCTGACGATTTGAATCTTTTTGGTTTAGGAAATTCTGTTCAATTGTTTATTTGAAAATTCTCTCCCATTTCTCTCTCTTCCCTAAAATGCTTATTAATCAAACATGGACCTCCTGCGTAGTTTTATTTTTTTGTCTCTTATCTTTTTCCTAATAAAATTCTCTCTCTCTCTTTTTTTTTTGGCTTTATTTTTTGAGAAATTACTTTAACTTTCAACACCTCCGCTGAATTTTAGTTATATTTTTATGTACAGGGACTTTTTTGTTCTCTAATTGTTTTTTTTTCCATTGCACTACTCCTGTTTTATAAATACAGTGTCATCTTGAATTCTCATAAGTTTTCTTTTTACCTAGAAACTGTTTCTGTTTCCTCAGAGGTCTTACTTTCAGTTTATCTGATTCTTTCTATTTCATATTTCAGGTTTCCTTAAATAGCTTCTCCCTTATGATTACCCATTTATATTTAAAAATAAAGCAGCAGAAATTTTCTGGAAGCTTTGTGTACACAGATAAGACATGAATAGCAGGCTTTGTTTCAGAGTGAGCTGGTCTTTATGCTTCGGTACTTCTGAATGTCAGCCCGTAAAGTGGTTTATATTCTAGGTTGCCACCTTAAAACCCAGCTTTCCTAGTCTTGCTTAGACAGTTTAATTTCTCCAAAGACTTTCCATTTTAGGGGGAAGGGGAAACCAAGAGTCACAGCTGAGCAAGCTGTATACAAGGGCCAGAAAAGTTTATTATTCCATTTACAGACTTTCAACTAAGCCCCCATTTTCAGCCACAGATTCCCTTCCCACCCTCCGATGCACCCAGCATATTCGAGTGCCAAGCTTCTGTGAGCGGACCAGCCCCCTCCGAGGCTGCAGATCCTTCTATGGCAACCCCGGGCTGCATCCTCCACTGCCCCACTTCCCCAGTCATTGCTGCTCCTGAAGCCACTCCTCCAGAAGCTTGTTGAGATTTCTCTCGTCCATAGAGGCCCTCCCCTCAACTCTTTTCTTTGGAAAGACTTGTAAGTTTATCATTTATTCCTAGGACATTTCTGGAGGAAAAAGAGATAAGCCCATGTGCATTGAGTCGGCCATAATGGACGGGAAGTCCCACCTGCCTTGTGATGGGGGGTGGTAGACGTGGGAGTGTGTTCTGTTTCACAATTTTACAGAAATAGACCTGAGCAAACTGTGCAATCTTTCTGATCAACAACACACTTACAAGAAATTCAGAAATACGCAGAGATGGAAGGAAAACACTTTTTATTGCATAACACATTCAAGCGTGTGTTGATTAAAATATATTTTAAATACTCAGCTAAAGTGAGACATGTCCCTAAAGTACCTTCTCAGAATCCTGAACGTTTCATAGAATATATTCAGGAAACACTGGCCTTGTGAAAAGGGGCCTGGGATTTGGAATCAGACGAACCTGATTCAGAGTCTGGTTCAGATCCATCTGCTCTCTCCCGATGTTGGCTCCTCCGCCAGGCCTGCCTCCTTAGATCCCAGGGCGGATGAAGCGAGATAATCCGCAGGCAAAGCACCTAGCGCAGAACCTGGTGTTCAGTAGGTGCTCAATAAATGCGCATTACTGTTCCTCCTCCCTCCTTCATGCAGAACTACTCACCATGCCCCACTTTGTTTGTGGTATTTCCACCTCGGCCCTTCGCCGCTGCTTGAGTGCCTGCTCAGCCTTCCAGTCTCAGATCAGACATTGCCCTTGTTCTGCCTTCGGGGCCTTCCTAGCACCTGTTCGCACCCCTGGGGTAGCTCGTCTCTCTGCAGCAGAGAGTCCTGCATGCCTCTGTCCCTCTGGTGGAGGACTCCTTAAAGGCAGCGTCCTGATCTTGTTCCTCGATGCCCTCCAACACCCAGTACAGGAGCTGGCACACAGTAGGCACTTGATAAATGATGGAATCTAATGAATTGCAACAAGCTAAACCGGATTATAAGAGCCTGAACCGACTGCCAGGCTGAGATACAAAAACCAGGCCGTGACCCAGACAGACAGATACAGGCTTGTCCGCAGTATAAACACCTTGTTCTTTTCCTGCAGGAGTGTCTGAGCTGTTGTCGTAATGACCTCCGCCCCCAACCTTGCCACTCTTCCAAACACAAGTAAACATGTTCAACCCCACGAGACAGGACGTTGGCTGGGCTCGGCCTTTGCCCTGCCCCATGAGACAGAGTCAGGAGGAGCAGACAGCGCTCACCTGGGTTTATGGGAGCCCACTGGGTGGGGAGAAGACTTTTCATTCTTAAGAATGAATGTTTAGCTCAGGGGCTGGGCTGGGGCAGGGCGCTTTCTCTGTTATTCTCTTTACCTCCTTGGGCAGCACACAGCAGAACAAAACATCGTGGGCGTTGAACTCGCCCCTCTTCCTCCCTTCACCTTTACCTCCCCACCAGGCAGGGTCTTCGGGCCATTAGTCAGGCAAAACAGAGATGTGACCCTGTCCTGGGGCCTGGGGTGGAAGAACAGCACCCACACTGGGAGCCACTGGCCTAATAAAGAATGCAAGTGTCTGTCCTCAAGGAGCCCCCAGTGTAATGCGGGGGTGGGGAGACAAAGTATCCTCCCAGCCCTCTCGGAGTTACCAGGCTGCTGTGGTCACACCCGCAGTCAGGAGATACCGAGTCCGAAGTAGGAGACAGCACACACAAACTCAATCCATAACTGAGCAGATACAGCACCAATCATGGTGCCTGCCGTGTCCCTACTGTGTGCCCAGTATCTGACATTTGCATCGCTTACAAGGTCATCACCCAGTGGTCCAGTCTCAAAGCTGTGTCATCATCAAAGATGGCAACCCATGAATAATCATTTCCAAGCTACTCAGTTTATTTGAGTTCCTCAACCCTAACAAAAGGACTTGTGGCCAGAGTGATGGTCCTTAAATCTCCTTTCCCTCGCCCACCGTCCTTGCTCCCACACTGTGGCCACTGTCAAACCTCCCTCCTCTTTTGATCTTGCCCCTGATCCCTTTTCTCCTCGTTCCTCCCCGAGTCTGCATCACGCACGCCGCAGGACAGCTCTGACCATCGGCACCTTCCTTGGAGGCTGAGGGAGGCCGTGGAACTGAGTAAGCCGAGCCTGAATTTGCTGCAAAAGGCAGGGAGGAGGGGACACCTGGGGAGGAACTCTCGCACACAGATAATTTCACCCTTTCACACACACATTATCTCCTGTAAGCCTCTCGGACTCTTGATAAGGTCGTTGCTATTATCCTCACTCCATAGACAAAAAAAATTGTTTAGCAAGTAACATGTGACATGGGACCAAGGACATGCTGTTAGTGATAGAAGAGGGACTTGAAAGGGTTGGACTTCTGACTTCTGTCTGTGGGGAGATAGGATCACTGAAAAGACATATTATACATATATACACATATATCTATATATCAGTTAGCAGGGTGCCCAGAGCGAAGGAGCTGGGTGAGTCAGGGCTTCAAGGGAATGCTCTGAGGAAACATTGTCAGGGCGTGGTGAATTCTTCAATATCTCAGGACATTTCTGTCGTGTCCGTAGGTGTCTGGGACCTAGGTGGGGCGACCACAGGGAGCTCCTCTCAGCCTTGGTCCACTTCCTGGGGCTCACGGTGCGGGAGGACACTCCACAGGGAGCCACTCGTTCTGCAGAGGCTCGGGAGGGACTATGAAGATGCCCCGACACCGAGGAAGACACCCAGAGACTCCCCCCAAGGGTCAGAGTGGGCCAGGGGACTTCCAGGGGCCAGGCTAAGATACTCAGGGCATTTTGTCACAGAACGTGAAGGCTCTGATTCAGGCTGGGGGGCAGACAGTGTCACCCCGTATTCCAAGTGAGAACACTGAGGCCCAGAGGAGCTTCACCATCCTGGAGGAGTCAGGGCCAGGCTTCCACCTGGACCCCCGACTCCCCTGCAGCCAGCCCAAGCTTCCCGAGGAGTCAGTGCTGGACCCCACTTCCGTGGCCCCCGGCCCACCCAAAAATGAAGCCTCAGACAGGGCTCCGACACTCCTCTCCTTTCTTTCTGGGGCCACCAAGTGACTCTGGACCTGGGCTCCTTGGAATGGACCCAGGTTTCAAGGTTTCGGCAAGAAAGGGAACTCGCCCTGACCGGTGTGGCTCAGTTGGCTGGTTGTCATGTTCGAAAGGCAACCGTTTGCTGGTTCTTTCCCTCTCTCTCTCCCTCCTATACCCCTCTCTAAGAATAAATGAATAAAATCTTTTAAAAAAAAGAAAGAAAGAAAGGGAACTCCGTGGATGGAGGGATTCAGGCAATGACAGCGGACTGG
>CM052545.1:93976052-94095343 GCA_028533065.1 Trachops cirrhosus | reverse complement strand
CCAGGGAGATTCAGGGACATGAAAGTGAGAGGAGTTTGAAGAAGAGCCCTCCCAGGCCTGGCCCATGGGTTCCAGAATCCCAGGAGGGGAAGAGTTGAAAGGGGTCCTAAATCTATGAGGCAGAGGCATGGGGTATGGGAGCCTTGACCACCCAGGTTCAAGTCCCAATCCCACACCACTCGGTTCTGTGGGATGTATGACCTTGGGCAAATCCCTTAGCCTCTCTAGCCCCACAGTAAGAGTGCCCCCCCCCACAGAACCATTGAGAAAAGAAAATGAGTCCATTTTAACTGTTATTATAGTATCCCCATTATACAGATGGTGCCACTGAGGTGCAGAAAGGAAGGAAAGACTTCCTTCCCAGGGTGGCACAAAAGTAGTTTCCAAATCAGTTGGCAGGCATCCTAGGTCCTCATCCTGCAGGGAGACCCAGGCCCCCAGTGTACTCCATAATGTCACTAAGCCCAGCCTCCTCTGCGGGGCCCAGACAAGAGCCCTGCCGAGGTCCTGCCCCAGCAAATCCAGGCCTCTGGGAGCATGTGAGGAAAAAGCCGCAGCTCCGTGTCCTCAGCTGCCCGCAGGAAGGAGCTCAGAGACCGATTCCCTTCCACTGCCATTTATAGACACACTTCAGGAGCCCGGGATGCGCCACCCCCTCCAGGACTGGGCCCAGGAGAAGTCTGGCAGAGGCCCACAGGAGCCGTGGACGAGGAGAGGGGCCTGGCTCTTCTCATTAACTTACTGTGTGACTTGGGCGAGTCACGTCCCCTCTCCGGACCACAGGCATCCCTCTGCATTTGAACTCCGTGTGGCACAAGGAGTTAAGCTTCCGAAGGCCCACAGCCTGGGTTTGAATCCCTGCTCTATCACTCATCTAGGTATGCAGCGCATGCAGATTTCTTAACCTCTCTGAGCCTCAGTGTCCATCTGTGAAATGGGCTGGTACTACAGGTGCAATCCTTCCTAGGATTGTGAGGAGAGTTACCAGAGGTAAACACATAGATCAGCACCGGGCACGTGGTGCACGCTTGATAAATGGGAGCTTTCCTTGTTTACTCTTATGAAGCTGTTATGCCCTAGACAAGCCCTTATTTCTAAGTAGCATTTTGAGCCATCCAACTGCTTTCCCAAGCAGCACCTCACTGGTTCCAGGTCACTCTCGGGGAGGGTGCAGACCAGGAATTCTTATGCCCACCTCACAGAGGAGGATGCTAAGGGTCAGATTTCACCCTAAGGAACTGTTGGAGCTGGGAATCAAATCTGAATCTTCAAGATCCAGAGTCCACGTTTA
Organism: Trachops cirrhosus; assembly: GCA_028533065.1. Lineage (NCBI taxonomy): Eukaryota > Metazoa > Chordata > Mammalia > Chiroptera > Phyllostomidae > Trachops > Trachops cirrhosus. The sequence continues at coordinate 94,094,052 of CM052545.1, read as the reverse complement.
TTTCAGTAGCTCCAGGCTGGTCTCAACACCTTTTCTAGCACTGGGGGTCTGACTCTAAAAGGGGGTCTCATGGAAGCACCTTGGAAATAGGAGAAGCAGAGTTGGGGAGTATCGGGGATGAGCGGCAAGGCTCAGGGCAGGCAGTGATAGTGTGACCAGCACGTCCCAGCTCCTTACAGCTTCCTTGGCAGCCTGAGTCCCAGAACCTCTTACCCCTTACCCAGCCCCACCTGTAGCAAAGTGCTAATATGTGACATTATGATTAGACAACAGGAAGGACTTTCCACAGTGAGGAAAATGAGGAAGTTGAGGCATCTCTTTCCCAGATGAGCATCCAGGGAGTGAATATCATCTGATGTCACTCCCCAGCTCAGAACGGTTCTGTAGCTCCTCCCCCTTGTCCCACTGGGCCCAGCCTGCAAGTCTCTGCAGGGGCTGGCCAGTCTGCCTCCCCCACCCCATCTTTCCCTCCCTCTACCCTAGGTGCATCCTGTTCCCATGTGCTCAGTAATGCTTCCCAATCGCCCCGTCTGTCAGGGCCTCTGAACACCTGCCCGGCCAGCTAGCTCCTGCTTTTCCTCCTTACCTCCCTTTATACATGTTCCTTCCTCCAGGAAGTCCTCCCTAACCTCCCCACCAGTGCCTACAGAGCCCCCTCCACTCCCCCCCTTCCTAGTGTCACTGTTTACAAGATTGCTCACCTGCTTACTTGTCTGGTTCACACCCTGGCCCACGTGGAGTAGCAGCTAAATGCAGGGACTCTGACATCAGGCAGCCCGGGGTCCCTTCTGCTCTGACACTTGTTAGCAACTTCCCCCCGGGCAAGTTATTTACCTCTCTGTGTCTCCATTCCCACATTGTAATATGGTGTAATTATAATATTACTTCATAGGGTGGTTATGAGGATTTTAAGACTTTGTGTGTAAACACCAGTAACTATGCAAACAGTAATTACTCAATAAATACTAGCTAGCATTTAATAAATAAGACTGGTACCTAGTAGATATTTAATAAACATCCATTGAAGTTATTTTATCTAACAGTAACTTGCACAATGCTTACTATGTGCCAGGCTATTCTAAGCATGTTACAAATATTAACTCACTTTGTAGATAAGGAAACTGAGGCACGGGAAGTTATCTAACCTGCCCGATGTTATGCAGCTAGTAAGTGGTGGAGCCCAGATGCAAACCCAGGCAGTTTGGCTCCAGTTTCCACATCTCTCAATGAAGGAATAAATATGCCTTTGTTTGGGGGGGAGAGGAGGCAGGGACTTCATCTACAAAAGGTACTCAGCTCCCACCCCTGGCCTCTTTCAGGTCCTGGGAGCTCCTGGTTGGCAGGTGACATCTTCGGGACATAAGCGAGGCTGGTCTGAAGGCAGAGGTAACCCGCCAGACGCTGACCCCACCATGTCACAGGTGATGTCCAGCTCCCTGCTGGCAGGAGGCCATGCAGTCCATCTGGCTCCCCGTGAGGAACCCAGGAGGGCCCTGCACCCAGCACCCAGCCCCAACCTGCCACCGCAGTGTCCTTACTATACCACGCAAGGCTGGGGAACGCAGACGCTGATGGCCCCCACGCCCTGCAGGGAGCCCCACGACAGGCTCCAGCAGGCCCTCCCGGCCGGAGCCAAGGCCAGCGGCCTGCTCCCGTCCCTGGGGGAGCAGGCCTCAGGCGCCCTGGGCGACCTGGACTCCTACATTGACCTCTCCCTGGAGAGCCTCAACCAGATGATTCTGGAACTGGACCCCACCTTCCAGCTGCTCCCTCCAGGGCCTGCTGGCCCCTGGGCTGAGCCCACCCAGAGCGCTTCCCCGAGGAGAAAGAAAGAAGAGCCTGAAGGCTTGGGTAAGGACCCGGGGCACAGTGCCAGGAGGGGGCGGGGGCCAGAGCTCAGGAAGGAGCACTGTTCTACAGAACAGGAGCAGGAGGCAGTGTCCTGCTGGGAGATGACCTGCAGCCTTAAACACTTTGCTTAACTTCTCTATTTTTGCTGCTATATGAAAGGGATAAATACAAATTTCCCTCACTATCCACTTCTATTTGGCTCCTGAGTTTGGAAAGTGATGGATATCTGCTTTGTGTGATTTTTCAGAGAATTTAAATAAGCTAATATATTTATTTAAATATACATAATTATATATATATTTTGTATAATACCATGCATTATTTATATATGCACATATATTTTTTTGTACAATGCCATGCATTATAAATAAGAGCACAGTAAATGGGGGGACCCCAGAACCTTGCTATTCTATGGCGTCCCTCCTTAGGTCCTAACCTGGGCATCTCAAAAATTTTGTGGGGTGTCTATCTGATCCCCTGTCCCTGTGTAGGGGACTATTACCCTGGAGAGGCCCAAGCTGGATGGATGGAGCGGGAGGGACCCAGATTTCAGTCTGTTCAGGGTGGTGGCTCTATTGTGTTAAGTGGTAGTGTGCCAGGGAAGGTCTGACACCGGCCTCCTGGTGGGCTGGAGGAGAGCTGATACTCCCAGCATGGCCCATTTCAGGCCACCGATGTGATGTCACCAAATGTGACCTGGGAAAGAGATACACAGCGGCAGGCTATTGCATGGTATTTGCACCCAGCCAGCCCAGCAGATGTTGGTAACCTCAAGAGTATGGGTCATAGTCGAAAGTAGGAAAAGCGTTGGGATGTGATGAATTTTGAATATTTATTAGTTCTATTTTTAATATGTCAGTGTATTGTATTTTTTCTATAATTTAATTTTTAATAATGGCTGAGTTTAGCAACCAGCCTGACGAAATCCTGGAAATTTAACAATCAGCTGTCCTGAGTTGGTACAAGCCGCCTCCAGCACACCATTGAATCCTCGGGGGTCTAGAAACCCCTACATCCGGCTTCAGTTTCCCAAAGAGTTTTAAGTTTACTTTGAAAATGAAGGTCAAGGAGCAGCAGCCCCATTAGACAGGCTGGAAAACTGAAGCTTCCAGGCATTTAAGTAATCAGCGTGAGCCAAGGAGTGTGGTTAGGATTAAAGATAGGATCCATGAGAATTTCTGCTTATTTACTGAGTGCTTACTATATCCAGGCACTGTGCTGAGCACTTTATAGTAGAACCTTTGATCCTCCCAGTTCACCCCCACGAGGTGACTGTTTTATCCTCATTTTATGGATGAAAAACCCGAGGTTGATGGAGCTGAGTGAGGAGCCCATCCAGCCCAATCACCGGAGTCAGGCAGACCTTACTCGAGCTGTTCACTTCACTTCTTTGTGTCTCGGATTGCTCATCTATAAAATATAAATGAGTCCTTACCTCAAAGGGTGTCGCAGGGATTAAAAGAAATAACACTCGTCGGGTGTTTACCACCAGACCCGGCGCGCTGTGAGTCACTGTAAACGGTGGCTGCTTTATTAAACTCCAGGGCTGTGTTCAGGACCAGCCCCAGCACAGGGTCAGGCTCCGGGGTGAAAGTGAGCCTGGCACCCAGGTCCTCTGGCGCCGGGGGGCCCCTGACCTGCCTTCTGTTCCTCCCACTGAGCTTTGCCTGCCAGGCCAGTTAAAAGAACTGTCTCCCGCCCTCAAGAGTCATTCTGCTTTTTATGGCCAGTCCTGGGCATGCCTCTGCAGGGAAGGTGGATGGAGCCTAATTGCCAGTGACAAGAGTGAGTCCAGGACTTTAATGTTCCTGCCCCAAGGCAGACTTTCCGTTCCACACACTCCAGGCCGGGGGTGGGGGTGGGGGATGTTGAGACCAGTCTCTGGGGAGCGTCCACCTGTGTGAGGGGGACATTGACAGTCCCTTCCTCCAAGGGGCCGGCTGATGGGCAGAGGTCTGTGTTCTCAGATGTCCTGGCCACAACCCGTGTACATGAGGACGTGTCCACCTGACTTGGGCGCTCAGAAGGCAGCTGTGGTCAGAGAGGCCTAAAGAAGCTGCCTAGCTCTGTCCTAGCCCCTTGTGATGGAATTTTTTTTTAAAATCCTCTCCTCTAATCTGCACTTGGATACCTGTGATGTCTGGGAGCTCACGCCCTCCCGATCCAGCCCCTGCTGGTCGGCTCCCTGTTAGAAAGTTGTGTGATCACTCAGAATAGCGAGCGCCCGCCTGTCACTGTGCTGAGCTGCACTGTGCATCTCAACCTCCCAAATCCCTCCCCTTAGACCTCCATTACTGGTGACAAAGCAAGCTCTCCCTGGCCCATGGCAACTGACTCTGGGCACCGCGGTGAGCTGTCACATGGCCACATCTGTTGCCTGCAGAGGACCTCTCTGTGTTTGCAGACTCATCCTTCCAACGTCTGGGGTGTCGAAGGGGAGACAGTCCTTAATTTCGGTGCTAGCAGATGTTCTCTGTTTCTCTTCCCTCACTTGGCAAAATTAAAAATTAAACATCGGTGGTCCTACGTTGATCCCTCCCCTACAGGCAGGCAGGGGCAAAAGTAGGTTTACTGTTGTTCAAATGGACAATAATACAGTAATCCATAAATAATAACACAAGAATAAACTCTGTGCTCCGAGTGCTCACAGCTGTAAGCCTACCTGTGCCCCAGCCTGCAGGTGCAGAAAGACCTTGGTGATGCCCGACCCCAGCATCTGCCCCGTGGAGGACCTAGCAATGAGCTAGCTCCCTGCCCCTGCCTCCTGCTGACCTTCCTTCAGGCTTGGTGGTGACCGGGCAGGGTTCCCATCCCACAGGGGATGTGGCTCCTTGAAGCAAACCCCGTATTTCTTTCTTTATCCTCCCTTCCTCCCCTCCCCATCTTTGGAACAGACCCCCACATTTTATTTTCCAGCAGTTTCTGCCAGGCCAGGCTGTTTGCCAATCCCAAGTGAAGGTGCCTAAATGCTGGCTCTCCTCCCCCCACCCACGTGACCCCACCCACTCACCTGGGTGCTGGCGCCTGCTTCCACTGCAGGCTGCTCAGACTCGCCCCAGGGCCTGTAAACAGTGACTGCACCAGGTGATGGGCGGGGCCTCCCCCAGCCTCGTGCACCTCAGGGCAAGGGCAGGAAGTGACTCACAGCCCCTGGGCCGCTCCCGCACTCTCCCCTGGCTTCCTCCTCTCCCAAGCATGCCTTGGAGAGTCTGAGCGACCCAGTGAGGAAGTGCCCCAGAGCTTCCCCAGACCAACAGGCCCTCCCCGAAGCAGCTGAGCACCTTCTCACGGGGCAAGGCCCCAGGGAAGGGGTCCCCAGGAGCCCCTCCTCCAGGCAAGAGGCCCCCAGTCAGAGCACAGGCGCAGAAGTCCGGTTCCTCTTACACCCTGGCTGTGTGGCCCTGGACATCTCACCTAGCCTTTCTGTGCCCCGATTTCTTATCTGTTGTACGGAATTAATGGTATTTCCTGCTTCCAGGGAGTGATCGTGAGGGCTGAATAAATTAATACAGGTAACATGTTCGTCACAGTGCTGGCACACAGCACTTAATAAATACCAGCCTTTATTAAAAATCGTGCAGTAAATGTTAGCTCCGCCCCCTCCCCCCCATTTCTCTGGGCCTCAGTGTCCTCTATAAAAGTGATGTCTGTTGGCACTGGGCACGAGGACCGTTGTGAAGCTTGAAAGGATTATGGGTATAAACACTATAAAGTCCTATAAAAAATACAAGTTGTGCTTGCCAAACTTCCAGAAGAATCCACCCCATTCCAAGACCTCATTTCTTTCAGAGCCCACAGCACATTGTGCCAAATATTCTCCTCTTGCCGTCAACAGTGGGACCCGCGCTTTAGCCAGAGAGCGTTAGCCACCTGGCCGGTGCTGCCCCCAAAAGCGGGCGGGAGAAGGCGCCCCTAGGCTCCCAGTGCGGGCCAGACTCCAGGCTCCACTCATCCATGCACTTTATCCTCACAAGCGTTGGTTTTACACCCCCACTTTGCACACGAGGAAACTGAGGTTCAATGTGGTTAGGAAAGTTACCCGATGCCTCTTGGCGGGAAAGTGGCAAAGCCGGGGTCACACCCAGGCTTGTCTGACGACAAAGCCAGTCCCGTGCCTCCACCTCTGGAGCAACAAGCCCAGGTCAGCCTGCCATCGCCTCTCCTCTGACGCCATCCTGCACCCCAGCTCCGGCCCGAGCAGGCTCAGACAGAGGCAGTGGTGGTGAGCAGAGCCAGAAGGCCCTACCCCAGAGCGGGCCAGGGCAGGCAGGGACTCCAGAGACGCAGCAGGCGGGGTGCGTCTGCCAGGGCCCAAGTAGGTGAGAGGCGGGCAGACAGGAGCTGACGGTGCAGTTTCCTGCTGGCTCTGCCTCAGTTTCCATCCTGGGAAGCCAGAGGCAGGGGTCACAGGCCTCAGTAACCCCCACTTTTCACCACCTTTGCTGGAAAAGTACTGAGGCCTCCCCCAGGCCAGGAAAAGGGGTGTCCATCCCCACCATGGGGAGAACCACAGGGCACCCCACTCCAGGGAGGAACACGGTCTGGGCACAAAAGTCCTAGATGCCCTCACTGGGGAACTTAAGAGCTTCGGAGTGAGCCAGCAGCCGGGGCCAAATGCAATGACCAGCCACCGTGCACCAGCCACCAGCACGGCCCACCCTGCCCTCTGGGAACTCCTGCTCTAAAGCAGAGTTCTCCAACCCTGCCATGGACCCGGATCCCAGGTTCTTGCTAAAATTACAGATTCTGATGCGATAGGCCCGGGGTGGAGCCTGAGATTCTGCACGTCAGGCCGGCTCCCAGGTGTAGTGAGCTGCTGGGCAGGGAACACAGTGACGCTGGAATCACCTGGGGAACTAAACAAACAACCCGAGGCCTGGGCCCACCCCAGAGATGCTGGTCTAATGGGCGCAAAGGGGAGCCTGGGCATTAGGACTTTTAAAAGCTCATTGGGTAGTTCTAGGGTGTACCCAGGGCTTCACGGTAGGTACAGACATGGAAACAGCTTTCTCACACCCTGAGCAACAGAGGCGCCAGAAGAGGTGCCTGGCACACTCTGCTAAGCAGTCATTTCCGCCTGGAGGGTGGGGCACACACAAAGGGCTCACTATGTGACAGGCATGGCGATGGGTGCCCTACATTCATCTCATTCCATCCTCACTGCCCCATTCAACAGGCGTGGAAACTGAGCTTCTAGGTGATGAAGTCAGTTAGCCAAACTGTCTCAGATAGTAAGTGGCAGAGCCCAATCTGACACCCAGGGCTGTCTGACTCCAAGGCGAGGTCTGTCCCCACCAAGGGAAGATGTCACAAAGAGGGTGACTCTGGCACGGGGCCCTGAAGGACACCAATCCTGATTCCAGTGATTCTCCTCTCTGAGTCTCAGTTGTCTAGTCTGTATAAGAGAGGGGGCTCTCCCAGCCCCTGTCCTGTGAATCCAGCCTCCCGGTCTCACCAATGCTCTGCCTCTATCCCCAAAGATATAAAGTACATCGAGGTGACCTCCGCGAGGTCAGCGTGCCACGATGGCCCCCAGCGCTGCTCCAGCCCATCTGTCAGCCCGCCTTTCGGCTCCCCGCGAGGTGGTGGCCTCCTCCTTTCCAGAGACGTCCCCCGAGAGACCCGGAGCAGCAGTGAAAGCCTCATCTTCTCTGGGAACCAAGGCAGGGGCCACCAGCGTCCTCCACCCCCATCTGGGGCTCCGTCCTCTCATCCCCCACCCTCTCCTAGCATCTCCATCCCCTGCATGAGGAGCAAGGCCTCAGGCCCCCATGGCTTGGGTTCCCCACTGAAGGCTTTTGCAGGCTTGGAGAAGGGGCTGGGGGGCCCTGGCCCCCAGCAAGGCAGCAGGGTGTCCGCACTCTCAGCCAGCCCAGCATCTGACGTCAGCTACGTGTTTGGAAGGTAGGTCACTCCCAGGATAGCTTCTGACGTTTCCCCCATGGTACGTGCACACACACACACACACACACACACACACACACACACAGAGCCTAAAACTGGAGAAGCACCCTGCTCTGAGCAAAATCTGGGAATGCACCAAAAATAAGAGTGGATGTTCTTTTTTATGCCACCGCAGCCATTGGGATCTCAAGCTTTCCATTTAGAATATGATTCAGTACACAAAAATCTTGACTTACATCCACCTCTTGGGAAAAGAATTGTATTCTTCCCAAGGCCCACCTGTATCCTTTCCAGCCCTCTACAGTCCATCTCGAGGAAGGGTTTGGTTCTTGTTTTGTTTTTTGAAAAAAGGATGCAAATAGACTTGAGGGGCCTAGGATGAACGGTTTAGGAAAGAAGAGACTCCTTCCTCTTTGTTGCTGTCAAAACCCAGCAGGAGGGAGGCAGACCTGCTGGCGTTACTGACAATTGCCCAGGCCAGTCCCCCCAGGCCTCCCAGTAAAGCTGCACGCACACACACACCCTGCGCAGGGAGGCCAAACCTCAGGGCCTCTGTCCCCCCCGCACCAGTTCCAGAGCCGCTGTGCGGAAGCAGGCCCCGGCAAGGCGGCTGGGGTCCCATAGCCATGCCTGCTGGCACGGCCCCGTGAGCTCAGGGAGAGTCCAGCTGGGTGCAGAGCTGGCCTCCTCCTCCCCCAGCTGGGGAATTCCCTCTGCATTAGATCGGACGCAGTCCAACACAGGTCCAGCCTGTGTGCAGGGCTCATGGGAGTGACGGAGCGATGGGAATGCTGGTGTGACAACTGTCAGACCTGCCTTACTGGGGAAGCAGAGGGAATCCGTCCAACCGGAGCCCTGTGATGTGCGGAGGGGCAGCCCATTCGGCTACTTTAATCGACCAAAGACTCTACAGCACAGGGACATTTCTGTATCCTTCGGCACCCCTTGGGGGTCAGGCAGGCATGCCTTTTGCTCTGGGCTATAGAGAGTGGATTCTGCAGTATTTTATTTGGTCAAGGCCATAGGCACCTACATCACTAAATAACAGTCTGGCTCTCGCCCCTGAGTGTCCACCTCGACACCTTAATGTTCCTCCCATCTGCTGCTCTCTCCCCTTGCAGCAGCCAGTCCCTCCTCCACTCCAGCCTCTCCAGCCAACAGTCATGTTCTAGGACCTTGGAAAGCCCAGCCAGCTCTTCCTCCAGCCTCCACAGCCTGGGCCCAGTGTCCCTGTGTACAAAAGCCAGTGACATCCAGGTCCCCGGCAATACCATCGCAGGCATGGGCCGGCCCAGAGCCACCTGTTCCCCACCACTGGCCAAGGAACATGCCAGCAGCTGCCCCCCATCCATCGCCAACTCCATGGTGGACATACCCATCGTGCTGATCAACGGCTGCCCGGAACCAGGGTCTCCCCAACCCCAGGGGACCCCAGGACACCAGGACTCCTTCCGACCACCAACCCTTGTCAGCAACCCTTGTCCGGCCACCAGGAGCCACAGCCAGTCCCCACCAGAAGCCTCTCCCACCCCATCCCCAGAAGGCACGGGTAAGCCAACACCTCAAGCATTGCAAGCTTTGACTAGGGGGGACAGACAAAGCACCAGTGGGTCTCTGCAATAGTCAATCAACACACTGACTGAGTGCCTACTGTGTGCCAAGCACCATGCCAGGGAGTCGGGAGAGAGGAAATCAGTCTAGAAAGAGAGACCAACACCAAGGATAACTATAGAGTAGGATAAACACAAGGGTAAAGAAATGTTCGAAGCCATATGGGGCCACAGAGGGAGGGGTGATCCCTTCAGTCTGGAGAACTGGGAGGACTCCTCAGAAGGGACACCTTCGCTGGGTCTGGATGCAGATCAGGCGTCCGCGGCCAGAGCAGGAGAGGAAAGGCGTCCCCAGCAGAGGGAACAGCGCCCCCCAGTGTGAAGGTGTGGAGCACAGGGCGTTTAGGAAATGACTGGAATGTTGGGTGCCGGCGAGGTCTCTGAGAGTAATTTCGGGCCAGATTGTAAAAGGCCTTGAACACCAAGCTAAAGAGTAGATTTTACCCTTCAGGCAACGGGAGAGCATCAGAGTGTCTCAAACAGGGGAGCGATGGGGCAGTGGACGGATCCGCTTGGCAGATGAGTTACGTACAGGGCCAGGCCCATTTGGTGCTGTTTGGGTTCTTATCATGACATGTTCCAGACAAGCCGAAACGGAACCTGAATCAGGGTGGTAGTGGGGGTGTGGAGGAGAGGGGACAGACCCTCGGGCCCTGGAAGCAGCAGCCTCGGTGACTAAACTCGGGAGAGGAAGAGGGAGAGGGCGAGTCAGTCTGCCGTAAGCTGGTGGATGGACGGGCAGACGAAGGCGGACAGGGGAACGGAGACGAGGCATGCCAGGTCAGACAGCTAAAGCCGTGAAACAGCAAACGCCCTCCTCCCTGGAGGCTGCGACTGCAGGCCTCCAAAAGAGCAAACCCAACCAGAGCCCAAAGCAGTAAACAGCAGGCCATGAGCAGAGCCCCTCTGAGCCCCAGGGACACTGCCCCTCCTCGCTCAGCCACCTCCTTCCCAGGGCCGACCTAGGCCCCTCAGCCCTCCCTGGGCCGCCAAATGGGTATCAAGGTGACTCGAGGCCTGGGGCAGTGGGGGGGTGGGGTACCGTGGGCCGAGGGGACAAAATGCTGACTCCAGCTGACTGCTCCATCCCACTCTGGCAGCAAGAGAAATGCACAGGCCTTTGAATCTGCTCTGACTGTTTTCCTAGGACAAATCATTTGCAGATCTTAGTCCAGTTTTTGTGAGTTACTCTCAGCTGGCCACAACACACCTTTTCAAGATGCTGAAATTAAGAACTGCTGCTCTCTGCCTTAGGGACCCGGGAAATGGGCATGTGGGCATCTCGAAGAGCACATTTACTTCATATGGCGATAGTCCTACCCTGGTTTGGTGATGCCTGGGATTGTCGCTCATCACACCCCGGGATCTTATTGGATTCAGCAAAACAGCCTCACAACCAAATTCACTGGAGCTTCACAGGCTATTGGAGCATAAGGGGCCCTCCGCGGTTTCTGAGTCCACCCAGTCCCTTCTGGGCTTTAGGGGCCAAACAGTGGTCCCCAGTCGGAGTCAGGAATCCCATTTCCTGACCTCCGAACACACTCTTTCCTGCCCAGATCTGCTGTTTTCCTTTCCTTCACCTTTTCTTTCATTTTCTTTTCCAAACTGAATAAATCCCTAAGGAACCTGCAGGGTTATTAAGGAGGAGAAGAGTATGAAATCAAACAAATGATGTATCTCAGATAACCTTATTTATCCTTTATTCAGTGCCCAGGAAGCAGCACTAGGTTTGAGAAACAAGTTCTCATTAAAGTGAGATTTTATCTATTTGGGGTTTTTTTAATGCATTACCAAGGCTACAAGGGAAGACCCCTAAATACTTGATGCACCGAACCCTGAAGTTCTGCTGCATTTTGCCCCTTTAGGCAGTTGGAGATACGGTGTGGTTAGGGTAGGAGAGGGCAGGTTGAATGGGACCGCTGGGCAGGGGATGGGGAAGGGTCTCCCACCTCCCCTCTGTCCAGCCTACAGGGCCCCCCCTTCTCTGTCCGTCTCCAGGTTCCTCCAGGGACATGCAGCCCACCATGAAGTTTGTGATGGACACCTCTAAGTACTGGTTTAAGCCAAGCATCACCCGAGAGCAAGGTAAGAGGAAGCACGGGGCTTCAGGGGAAAACACGGTGCCTCGGTGGAGTCAGGCCTGGGTCCCGCAGCCGGGGCCCTGGGTGGTGGCAGAGAAGGGAACGGCAAAGGGCGGGCCCAGGGCCTCGTGTGTCCTGTGGACTTCAGGACCCGAGGACCGAGCTCTAGCGGCGGCGGGGGTGGAGATTCCACAAGAGCGAGGACTTCCTGGGAACAAGAGGTGGCTCTGTCACAGCCACTCTATGAAGACCCTATGGGGCTGGTGGGCAGAGGGCGTCAAGCTGGGGCAGTAACTGTCTCTGACCCGAGGATTGTTCCAGCCATCGAGCTGCTGAGGAAGGAGGCGCCGGGGACTTTCGTCGTGAGGGACAGCTCTTCATACCGAGGCTCGTTTGGCCTCGCCCTGAAGGTGCAGGAGGCCCCCGGAGCTGCCCAGAACGCATCAGGTATGCGCCTGTCTCGGGGCCTGTCGGAGGCAACAGCGTATATATGGTGGGGTCTAATCCCAGCTCTGCTGCTGCTTGCAGGGTGACCTGGGGCTGGGCTCACCATGACCCCTGGGAGCAGGGTCCACCTCAGCCTCCCCCAGCGCCCCTGCAGCCCTGGGGCTCTGTGAGAAGCTCCTTTCACAGCCAGCCTGAGCCGCAAAGCCCCTCCCGGAGTCCCCAGATTCCCTGCTTTAATCTCATGGTGGGAAGAGGAGGAGGAAGGTCCCAGCCCCTCTCCAGGCTACTCTCTTCTGAGTGCCCCCCTCCCTCCAGACCGGACCCCATGTAAAAACACGTGTGTGACAGCTTATCACGTGCTTGCCCGTGGTCTCGCACATGCAACACACAGGGACGGAACGTCCACCCTGCCCCAGACACTGTGGAAGGCACCAGGGAGCCTCACTGGGGAAAGAGGTTAAAAACAGGTCCCTGCAGTACGAGGTGCCTGGTCACAGCCCCTCCCTGAACCCCGGGAGTACAGCTCTGTACAGCGAACATGAGGTGGCGGGGCCACGGAGGGTTAGCAGACGGCCCCACAGAGCAAGTAAGTGGTAGAGTGGAAACCCAGGGAAGAAAAGCCAGCCGGGATTCCTCTACCCTACGCCTCTCGGGCTAAATAAGAAAGTGAGCCCTGGGGTGCTGCTGGCTATCAAGGAAGCCTTGCCCGCGAGCCCAGAGAGAGGAGGGTTGGCGGAGAAGGAGCGGAGGGCATTGTTTGCCCTCCCAGGCCAGCTCCGGCAGAGGCCATCTGGTGGAGAACCATAGGTGCCTGGGAGGGGGGGGGGAGGGGGAGAGAGAAACCAGGCCGAAGAGGTGAGATTTGATCTAAACCATCCCTGAGAGTTCCAGGGACCGGGAGAAAGGTCTCCTGAAGGGAGAGTTACTGGACGCAGAAGCCTTTGAACAGATGTGTGGGCACCTCCTTCAGAGGAGGCCCTAGAGACGGGATTCCCACCTGCAGCCCCAGAGGCAGGAGGAGGAGGAACAAGTTGACCTCTGGATGGACCCAGAGCGGGCTCTGGATCACTTACCCACACCCACGCTTTCCTCTTCTTTCTTTGTCCAGGTGAGGACAGCAATGACCTGATCCGCCACTTCCTCATCGAGTCCACCGCCAAAGGGGTGCATCTCAAAGGGGCGGATGAGGAGCCCTACTTTGGTGAGCCCCCAGGTCCAGGGGTGGGCCCGCCACCCCGGGCCGGGAGGGTAGTGTGGGAAAGGCCTCCTCAATGAATGCCGCCCGTATCCTTGCAGGGAGCCTCTCGGCCTTCGTGTGCCAGCACTCCATCATGGCCCTGGCTCTGCCCTGCAAACTCACCATCCCGCAGAAAGGTGGGTCTGGGCCCCGAGGAGGCAGAGGCAGGGCGCCGGGTCTGCCTGTTCTCACCAGAGGGGAAGAGTTCCGAGTGGTCACGTCCCACCTGATTTGTGGGCTGAGATAGCACCACAGTGACAAGTACATACTCTAGGATCCATCAGCAACATCTCCACTTCCACGCTAAGAGAATTTGAGGGTGTTTATCCCTGAGCCTCAGTTTCCTCATCTGTGAAATGGGGACAGCTGTCATCATGCCTGCTTATCGGACTGGTGCGCAGATTAAATGAGACAACTCAGGCGAGGCTCTTAACACAATGCCTGGCACAGTGGACGATTGATGAATAGTAGCCTTCTTAAGAGGATGAAAGGAACATCAAATTAGCCAGTCTGGGGTGGTTTGGGGTTTTTTCCTTCCAGGTCTAACATTTACTGGGGACTCCCTCATTCATTCATACCTCACTCCACCCAGTAAAGTAGATGTTGCTATTACCCCCATTTCACAGATAAGAAAAGTAAGGTTCGGGGTGTTAAGTAACTCACCCAAAGGCACTCAGAGTCAGGCCTCAAGCCCAAAGCAGGAAGCCCCCTCCAGAGTTTACAGCAGAGCAGCACCCCCAAGCACCCCCCACAGAGCAAGGGAGGGGGTCATCTCCCAGGAGGGGCAACAATGGGGCTTCTGGGAGAGGAAGCAAGGACCGGGGAGCCCCTGGTGGAGGGACGGCGACTGGCTCTCTACGTGCAGCAAAGCAAGGCCTGGGTTGGTGCGGACTGGAATGAAGTGAGGGGTCAGGAGCTTCTGAGGACCAGGTCACTGCAGCTGTCCAGGGGCTGGAGGGGTAAGGAAAGGAAGGATGCAGCAAAAGGCTTGCGAGCTGGGCGCTGGGGAGCCCGAAGCGCCCCGTTTGCCTGATCACAGTAATCACACCTGGTTTCTCAGCCCAGTCACTTCCTGAAGGTGTGGGCGGAGGTGGAGATGTTCAAAGGCAGTAATGAAGCCTGTTCCTAGGAGAGGGGTCCATTCACTCCACCCCTGGCCCCTCGGGGCTTGTTCCTTTGCTTTGGCTCAGAACTGGGAGGTGGAGACGGAGCCTCAGACCCCTGGACAGACTGGCGGACCTCCTGCCTGAAGAAATCTGCGGGTGAGTGGTACGTGGGAGGCTCCGGGCTTGGCTGTGCCCCTGGAGGGCACCTCCCAGCCCTGCACGCACGCACATGCATGTCCACACATGTTTCTCATCAGAGCTTTATTGCTTCATCTTTAACAAGGTGCCACATTCCACCCCTTCCCTGTAAACCGGGAGATGAGAGGCTGCAGGCTGCAGGCCAAGGGGAGGAAGGGCTGGAGAGCAGGGGCCCTGGGGAGGCTGACACCACATCCTGCACACACGGGGGCACAGGCAGACATTCCGGGGTCTGTTTGGACCTACAGTACCTGCTCTAGAGGTGATCTTTGTGTCTGTCATCCTCTGCGGGGTCCTGGGGGCTTCCACAGGCAGAAGGGCCCGCCTCCTCACCAGAGGCCAATCACAGATCAGCACTTGTTTGAGTGACAGCTCCTATTTTGTGCCCCTGAGCACAGGGGCCCCCTCCCTATCCTTGTCTTTTCTCTTTTCTCTCAACAATGAACAGGGGCTCCAAGGAGTGGGTGGAGGTGGAGGCAGCACCAGCCATGGGTCTGGGTAGAAGGAAGGTTTGCCTGAGTGTTCCTACACACAGGGCAATGTTGTCCCACCCCGGAGGGCCAGGGGCCAGGGCAGTACAGAGCAACAGATGATCCCAAAGTCCTCAGGGGTCAGCCGCAAATTAGAGTCACCCACGCAGTCTCAGGCTGTCTGCCTGGTGGCTCAAAGAGGAGCCCTACTGGCTTCTGAAGAAGACAGGCCACCCTGCCTGGCCAGAGGAAGGACCAGGGCCTGGGTGACCCCCGCCCATCCCATGGATCCTGGCAGGGCCCCAGCCCAGTGTCTGCATCCCACAGGCTGCCATGCGCTCTACCTGAGTTCTGTGAGTGTGGAGACCCTGACAGGAGCCTTGGCCATACGGAAGGCTATCTCGACCACCTTGGAGAGGGACGTACTCCCCACACCCACCGTGGTCCACTTCAAAATCACCGAGCAGGGCATCACCTTGACTGACCTCCAGAGGAAGTAAGGGACTTCCCTTACCCTGGGGCTGCAGGGCTGGGCAGGGGGAGCTGGAGGGCACGGCCAAGATGGTTACTGATCAGTGATGAAGGTGGAATTCAGTGTCCTGGACCCCACGGGGTCAGTGAGATGCTGGGTGACCCCAGGCAAGTTCTGTGTCTTCATTGAGCCTCACTCTGATGACCTGCCAGAGCCCCCTTTCACTGTGACTGATGGAGATGGAATCAACCAGCATTCGCTGGGCATCGATTAAGTCTGCACCCACTGACAGAACATCTGCCAGCCACTGGGACTCAGTGGGATGAGGCTGCTCCTTCCCTGGGCTCAGGGATTTACAGTCTAGCAAGAGCCTGGTCCTGGGCTGGAAAAGCAAGAGACAACCAAGACGTAATTCCTATCCTCAGATAGTTAGATGAGGGTGGGCAGGGAGGAGAAAGGGGCCAGAAAACCCCAAAATGTAGGACAGACACATGGCAGAAGCACCCCGTGAAAGGCGGGGAGTACACACACGTGCCCCGGGGCCGGCGGTGGGACAGATCGCGCTGGGCTGCAAGGGGCCCAGCTGGGAGGCTGGGAGGATAGGGAGCTGGACATGGTGGAGGCGCACGACCCAGGGACCAGCTCTCACCGGCTCCCCTTCTCTCCTTTCTCCCCCCAGGCTGTTTTTCCGGCGCCACTACCCCCTCGCCACCCTCCGCTTCTGTGGCATGGACCCTGAGCAGCAAAAGTGAGTTCAGGCTGGGCCACACGAAGAAGGACATCCAGAACCCAGCTGCCCATGAAGTTTCCTTCTGGCTCTGGGATTGGGATCCCAGACAGGCCAGGGGCAGCAGAAGGAGGGGCAGGCGGGATGTGGTGGGGGCGGGGACAAAGCTGGGCATTCTCCACCCCGCTCAGCCAGGGCTGGAGTGGGAGTTGGAAGCATGGAGCAGAGCCTCAGCACTCACTACTGTCTGTGTTCCTTCCCACAGGTGGCAGAAGTACTGCAAGCCCTCCCGGTAAGGCCTTCTGTCCACTCGGTCGGTCACCATAAGAGGTCTCCCTGAAGCAGGGCCTCCTGCCCAGCATGGGGAGGGAATTGAGAAAGAATAGGGGCTCATCCTGACCTTAAAAACCCGTGGTTTTGATGGGGGCGGCACAGGCCCTAACCTCAGGGAGCCCCTTAGTCTGTAGGGAGGCTCCTGGCTGATGACCAAGATACATCCTTGCCCTCCCCACTCTGATGGGAAATACACAGGTCCTGTCCCCAGGGACCCCCATTTCAAAATGAGGAAAACCCAGATCTTGAACTCAGGGACCTCCCAGTCTGACGCTTGGCTGGGGAAGGGGCAGGGAGGGGCTCTGTGCGCTGGGCCTCCCTCAGTGCCCCTCCTCATTCAGGCTGCCTTCTCCCACCAGGATCTTTGGGTTTGTGGCCAAGAGCCAGACCGAATCACAGGAGAACGTGTGCCACCTCTTCGCAGAGTATGACACGGTCCAGCCGACCTCAGAGGTCATCGGCCTGGTGAATGCTCTGCTGCAGGACACAGAAAGGGTGTAGAGGGGAGCTCCCTGCACGTGTTCCCAGATATCCCAAGGGACTTGCTCAGAATTCCTCTCCACCCCTCAACGCGCTGCTGTACCACACTGATGGACCGATGTACTGAACTGAAGGAGACTAGTACTAAGTGGAAACCTTTGAACCCTCTATGACTTTCAGCAGTGACCTTCATTCAGACCCCCCTGGGCCTCAGTTTCCTCATCCAGGAAAGGAGGCCAATAGGACCCACTGTTCCTCCGAGACTTTGGTGGGCATCTGAACAAGCTCCCTGCAATTCTGAAGCACACCCATCCCTGAGGACGCCCGGCTCCATCAGCCTGGACGCCAGAGGCCTGCGCCCCTATTCACGGCAAACAGCAGGGCTGAGTTGTGAGACCGCAGGGCCCTGGCCAGAGGCCGGCCTGGGAGCAGGTGGATGCAGAGGGACTGACTCTTTCCCTCCATATCTGTTCCTTTCCGCATTTCCCTAACAGCTTCTTGGGCAGCTGTTCCCAGGACAAAGCTGAATTCTCTGCCCTGGATTCCTCCCGCCAGGAGGCCATGGCTGCTAGGGCAGCTCAGCCAGGGCGGACTTGTCCCCACGGTCAGAGCAGACCCAGCTGTCCTCACGTTCTTGATGTCTAATTCCCTCCATTGCAAATAAGTGTCAAAGCCCCATCTTTTCTTTTAAGTTTTTGGAAAGCAAGTGTCCTCCTGTCGGTGACACAGCGGTCCCAGTGTTGCCGGTGTGACCACACCTGGGGTGGGGACAAAGAGATCCCTGTCTGAGACCCCTCCAGAACAGACACAAGGAATGGATCTCTCTAGTTCTGCCTCAGCTCGTCTTTCTGAGTCCCCCTGACCCCCAACACACACACACAGACACACACACCACTCGACAGTGGTGTGGCAACAACTAGCCCTACAGCCACAGGGGGGCAGCAGAGAGTCAGGAATGCAGCCAGGCATCCACTCCAAGAGGCTCGGAAAAGCTAGGCCGTCTTTCCCGCCCCACTCCCACCCAGCCTTCCAGAAACTGGGATAGTTTGTCTAGCAGGCCTGGGGTCCTAAGGAAGCCACGCCATGAGGGTGGAAAGGGAGGCTCAGAGAAGAAGCCCACTTTTGCTCTATGAAGACAAGTACCTGCTGTCTTCTAGCCGTGGGCCCGGCTAGAGCATCATTATTTTTGGCCAAAGTTGGGCCTCACAGATTATGATTTCAATCCAGGAAACCAAACCAGACTGAAGCGGCCCTGAGCTGGTGGACCGGCTGAGACCAGCCCACCCAGCCTGTGGTCTGGCACTGCTCCACCCCCAGAGACTGCAGAATGCTAGACAAGGTTCTCAAGGTCACAGTGCCCAAGTTCTCAAGGTCACAGCCCAGGGGCAAGGGGCGGGGGAAGGAGGAGCTGGCAGAGAGCCCTCCATATACTCATGGGTGCCTGTGTGGCTCCCATCACGGAAAATAAAATGTCTGTCTTCGCACAACAGTTGGTTCTGAAGCAATCAGGACTGTCCCCTTAGAGACGGAGACCTGAACAGAGAAGGGGACCGGAGTTGGCTATGTCTTAGAGAAGCCCACCTGTGCCCCACCCCCTCCCAGCAGGACAGTCTCCACTGGCTTCCACTTCATAAACCATCGCTTAAACCACACTCTGTCCCTCTCATGTCCAGCACGATCCCTTTTCTGCCACTCTGCCAGGAAGACAGAGGGTTAGGACTTCTCCTGTGCGGTACCCCCGGCTGGTTTCCAGGCCCCACTCGGGTTCCCTGAGGGACATGAGCCACTCAGAAGAGTCCTTGGACCCAGATGACCCTCAAGCGACCAGTCCAGCCCTAGAGAACTAGACAGGGGCCCTGTCATCCCACCTAGGCCTGGGGGTTTCTACCTGGCTTCTGCTGCTGGCAGTCCAAATCCAAAGGGTACCCAAGGGGGCTGCGGGGGGCACCCACTTTCCTGAAGAGCCTTAGGAAGGGGAGAGCTGCCGCTTCTGTTTGGGCTGAGCCGTGGGCTCCAGGGGCAGGTGCTGCCCTGGAAGGTGTTGAAAGAGGTGCTCCCAACAGCTGTGAATAAATAGCCCTGCCTCCCCTCCCACCACCAAACCGCACTTCCAGCCCCCGGCCCAGCCCGCCCCCTCACCAGGCCCTGGGCAGAGTCTACAGAAGCTAAGAATCTCTGTTGCATGTGCCCTAGTTCATCTTTCCTCCAGGAAAACTTAACACAGAACTTGACCTGGACGTTTGCTGGTGGGCAGAGCAGCCAGCCCAGCAAGGGTGGGTGGGAGGCTGGAGGGCAGAGGGGAGGAAGGACTGTGACCAACCCAGGAACCAGGAGGGGAGGGCTCGTTGCCCCCATACGTGGACGTCCAGGAATTTTCTCTCCAGAAGGTTTCAGGCCTTGCAGCCCTTGGCCTTAAGCCCCCCTCCTGATACCCACTCCGGTGTCACTTCTCCCAACTTTCCGTCCCTCCCCATCCCTTTCTCCACCCTTCTCTCTACACACACAGATGCTGCCTGCCTGCCTCCTCTCACTTCCCCGTGGCTAGTTCCTCTCTCCCTCCTCCCTTCTTTCATCATACCTTCTCCACCTGCCCACCCCTAAACCCATCTCCTCCCTCTTTACAGAAAAACCTTCCCTCTCTCTCTCTTTTCCCATTTAAATCCTTTGCCCCTTTGTCCCAAGTGACTGGACCCAGAGCAAAGCCCAGCTGCTGCTAGAGTGACAGATGGCAAGGGAAGGTGGCAGCTACCTGCACCGCCAACCCTCAGACCCCCCATGCCCCACGAACCCTGCCCCCTCTCTGGCTGCAGAGGGACCTCCGGAAGGCTGAAGCACCCTCACTCCTACCCCCGTATCTGACTACCTCCCCACAGTCATCTACAGAGGCCAGGTACTCGCCTCTGCTGTTTCGTCCTTGACCTCCTATCCTAAATTCTCATGCCATCCAATAGGCTCGGGGCTTGGAACCAGGGCACGGTAAGGGGCTAAGGGCCCCCAACCCAGAGATCGGTACTTTGATTCTTGTAACAACTGCTTTCTGGCCGCATGCTTTGCTCGTGTGAGCCAGGAAAACACACGAATACAACAGTGTTATCACAGAGGTTTGTAAGTGCCACGCGGGCCTGGCAGGAAGGGTAGAAACAGGCAAGATAGACTTTGCCCTGTTGGAAGGAATGAGGGCAATGCTACCAAGGAGACATCATTTAAATTGGGTCTTCAAGGATGGACAGTTTAGCACCCAAAAAAGGGGGCAAAATTTCATGTATTAAGGGTAATGTGAGGCAGATCATATGTGTTTAATCCCACTTTACAGATTATAAGACTGAGATGCATGGGGTTCACCTGCCCACATTCGCCTAGCTAGGAAATGGCAGAGAAAGAGGATCCCAAACCTGCGCCCACCCTACTTGCTCAGCGTGCTCAGACAAGCAGGTAGATGAACTTGTGTGCGAAGCACACGGGTATGAGACGGTATCACGATTAGTGTGGCCGAAGTGTATGGCACCCAAAGGGGTGAGAAAGGGGGCAGAGGAAAGAGGCAGGAGCCGAGTCAGCGAGAGCCTCTCGTGCTGAACGGAGAACGTCTGGGGAACGAGGACTTGTTCCGCGAGCGAACGAGCGACGCTGGACGCCGAATCAGTGCGTGCAGTTGTGCAGGTTGCGCAGGGCACAGCCATGCAGAGAATGTGCTTGGAATGCATCCTGTAGGTCATGGAGAGACATCAAAGGCTTTTTGGCCAGGGAGTAAGCAACCACA
Organism: Trachops cirrhosus; assembly: GCA_028533065.1. NCBI lineage: Eukaryota > Metazoa > Chordata > Mammalia > Chiroptera > Phyllostomidae > Trachops > Trachops cirrhosus. The sequence goes on along the minus strand of CM052545.1, from coordinate 94,073,379 downwards.
TTTGTGCTTTTGAAATATGACCGTGGGGCAGGAGGCAGAGTTGGGGAGAAGTGTGATGGGAAGAGGAAGCCGTGAGCACTTGTAACTCAGGCCAAGAAAAGGATAAGAGCCTGAGAAGAGGGGCTCTTATCCCAAGACAGGCGGGAGCAGGAGCCTGCTTGATCCGGGCCTGGGTCCTTGGTTCTCTCTGAACTTGGAAAGGCCATGTGGGAAGAAGCAGGACCAGAGACCCCCACTCCCCCTTGTATTAGTCTGCTCAGGCTGCCATAACAAAATCCCATAGACTGGGCAGCTTAAACAAGCTGGGACAGCAGATATTGGCTTTCTCACGGTTCTGGAGCCTGAAGCCAGCATGGCTGGGCTCCGGTGTGGGCTTTCTTCTTGGTTACAGATGGCCACCTTCTCCCTGTTCACACGGCATTTCCTGTGCGTGTCCTGGACAGAGGGATCCATCACTTCTCTGGACATCGAGGCTCAGTTTTCTCAATTGCAATGTCCCTACCCTATAAAATTAAGGTTATGGGCCCTGGCCGGGTAGCCCAGTTGGTTAGAGCATCATCCTGATACATCAAGGTTGCAGGTTCAGTCCCCAGTCAGGGCACAGACAAGAATCAACCAATGACTGCCTAAATAAGGGGAATAGCACTTCAATGTTTCTCTCTCTCTCCCTCTTAAATCAATAAATAAAAATAAATAGATCAATGAAACAAAATTTTTAAAAATTAAGGTTACGGGAAGCCTAAAGACCCCCCGACAACTGTGTGTTATGTGCAGGACAGCACCTCTGTCAACCTTTCGCTGAGCACCTAACGTCTACACCAAGTCCCACAGCCCTGGAATGGGAACTCCGTGAGAAAAACGACTCGACTCGCTCAGCCGAGTCCCCAGAGCCTAGAACAGTGCCTGGCACACATCGGGCTGCAGTAAGTATTTGTCAGAAGCTTTGCCCTACAAAGCTATCTCGTTAAATCTTGACACCACCACCACACAAGCACTACTTTTTAGCCTGGTTTGGTGGATATGGAACTGTGGACTAGGTGATTCATTTCCCAGGTTCCAACCATAAGTGCCAGAGTGAGACTTGAACCCAGGCAATCTGGACCCAAATCCATGGTGATGATGATAACAAGGAGCCTATTAAACCAGAGGCCATCAAGTCCAGTCCCCTGCCTCCTCCAGGCACACCGGGATGGGGTTCTCTGCCCCGCCTTCCTGTGTCTCTGCCAAACCCCTCTTCTCCCATCAGGGATTAGGCGCCCCCACCCCACCCAGGTCCCCAGCCTCAGGCTGCTCAGGACGTTGACAAAATCACTGCTCCCCCTTTCTGCCTGGAAGGTGGCACATCCTCCTTTGTCATCTTCCACCGGAATCTTCCATCAGGACCTCCTTCCTTCCTCCCAAATGATAGCCCTTATTAGTTTCCCCTTTCTGGTGCCTGAGGAATCCCATTCCTTTTGGGTGCCCAAACACCCACCTTGGTCTCACAGGGAGATGGTGCAAAAAAAAACATTGTACCCAGTTCTAATCCACTTCTACCATCAGCTTGTTTAAGCCCTTCAGTCAAGCAAGGAACAGGCTCACTAGGCCTAGTATCCCATCTGTGTAATGGGTGAGCTAGAGAAGGTTTTAGAGGCTGTTCTCAGCCTTGGTCTTCTTGGGAGTGACCTTTTCCAGCCACCAGGCTAGAGCCATCCCCTCTCTCTCCACCCTCCCATCCCCCACCTCTACCCCCCAACACACACACACACCCCCTCCAGCCAAGATACTGCCCTGGTCTCCCCAAAGCTTCCTGTGTGGCCTTTCCTCCCTCTTCCCTCCCACCCCAGAAATTCAGGATCCTCTACTCTTTCCCCACTCTGGGTCTTCCTTCTACTTTGGATTGTGCTGACCCTCCCTTTCTCTACCAGTGCCCAGAGTCCCCCATGGGCCACCAGAGTCCCCTACAAGGCCACCATCTGCAAATAGCACAACTGGAAGCTGACCCTTCCCCAGTCTGCAGGGCCATCTCCCCTCATCAGAGTCCCACGAACGTCCCCTGCAGGGGTTTACAAGGCAACTTGCATTTTAAAAGGCAACCTCCCTCACCCAAAAGAAAATTTTTCAAAACTTTTAAGGTCCGCTTACATATAAACCCTTCTGGGCCTGTTGCCTGGGACTTAGAACTCACCCACCCCTAAACTCTTCTGGGGAAGGTTTTTGTTTTTACCACAGCCCCACCCTCATCGCACGGGGCTGGGCCTGCCCAGGGCTCTTAGAAGTGGGGGTGGTCACAGGTCCTGGGAGCAGAGTTCAGGCTGGCCTGGCCTGACCCCTCAGGCTGCGATCAGGCCAGGGGTCACCAAGCAGTCACATGTCACTTTGAATGAGAAGCCTTGAACTGAGGCTGAGAAATGAAGTTGGGAAACAGCTCAGGCAAAGGCAACTGGGCTTTTTTTTTTTTCTTATGCTTTTTTTGGGGGGTGGGGGGACTCTATTGTCCGTGATGCTGGAAAATTGAATTTATTTCCTGAGCAGTCTGGTCCAATTTCCCCTGGGTGGGGATGAGGCTGGGCTGCCCTCCCTGCTGCTCCAACTTAGAGGTTTCTAAGACTCAGACACTGGACCCTGAGCCCTGGCTCTGCCGAGCAGCACCCCACCCCCAGCACAGCCCTCCCTCGGGAAGCCCACAGTCCACCCCCTGCGTTTTGGGGGAACTTTTTCAGGAGCTTCAAGTTTCCTTGTCCTTCTCACTCAGCAACCAGCTGCCTTGGCCTGTCCCCCACGCACCCCGGCTCTGCGTGCGTGCCCCTGGGCTCCCCGTCTCTGTCTCTAGACTCTCCAGGGCAAGCGGGGAGAGAGAGGTACAGCTGCAAAGCATTTGTGCTGGCCGCCAGGCTGGCGGGGGGGGGGCCATCTGCAGCCAGGCAGCTGCCAGGCCTGAAATGACGGGAACCCGGGGCCTCAGCCTGGCTCCAGCCAGGCCCGGCCCTTCCACCCCAGCCCCCAGCGCAAGAACCTCTCTGCCTACCAAGGCCAAGGAGGCCAGGGGTGAGGAGAATGACCTTGAGGCCACTCCGGGAGACGGGGGACAGGCACCACCAGCCCCTACTTGGCAACCTACATCAGAGCTTTGCTGTGGGGGTGGGGAGGTCGTCCTTGGGTCGAGGACTGCCCACCCAGCCTCAGTGAAAGACTCAGCTGATCACCGCACCACCCCCCGTGGTTAACAGAAGAGCTCCCAGGACAATAGGCTGGGGAGCAGGGAGAGGAGAAAGGACTCTCTTTCCCAGCCCCCCGTGAAGAGCACCCCCACCTCCACCATCTCCCCTCTTGGGGAAGGACGCCCAGTGAGTGGACTGCTGGGACAGCCCTCTGACCATGGCAGGCCCATCTGGTCCCAATCAGGAGAGCAGGTCCCCAGATGGCAGAGGGCACGTTGGGGAGGGAGGCCACAGCCTCACTGTGCACCCCCGCAGCCCTCCCCAGAGTGCGGCCCCTGTCCCACTGGGTCACCTTTCACCTCCCAGATGGACCTCACACACAGCCACCAGAAGGCTAGGTGGGGCAAGGAAACCTGAGGGGGCACGGGCCTGCCTTTTCTTACCCAGTGGTCTGTCACCGTGTAAGAATTTTTTAGTTTATTTGAGCCAAACTGACTGACGACAATTGCCGGGAAGCAAAACCTCAACGGATTGAGAAACTGCTTCAAAGAAGGGCAGTGTTGCACCTTATTTTATATATTAAAATCAAGGAGGAGACGGAGGGAGTTACGTGGAATCCATCGGCACTAGATTAGGGAGAGGGGAGAAAGCAAAGGGGGAGGACAGCTCTGTCTGGATATAGGATAGCTAACAGTTAACAATGAGCACGGTAAAAGTAACAGTGGAGGGGGCTTGTGGTCTCTGTTCCCGTGCGGGGGTTGTGCTTTGAGGAAAAAAGGAAATTACTTTGATATTCCGAAGGTATGTTATTGGTATGTTATCCTAGATGCAAAAAAAAAAAAGATCACAGACAGGCTCAGTCAAGGTGAAGACTGACTTTTATTAGGGAAAAATACGGGCCCAGCACAAGACTACCCGCCGTGACCTGCTTTTAGTTAGAAAGTTTTCCTTTCAGACCATCCCGCGTGCTTGCTTTAGGTCTCTGAGTGTGTAAGTAAGGCCACCACCACGCAGGCCTCCCCTGAGCTTGTCGCGTTTGGTATGTGGCCGCTCTTTTGTCCACGGGTCTAAACACACACCCCAGACCTCTGCCCACAGTTAGATGTTCAGACCACACGGGAGAGAAGGGAAGCTGAAGGAAAGGAGGAATGTGGAGAGGAGAGATGGCAAAGAGAGAGTCAGAGCAAGCGAAGGTACTAGAAACCACCAGGCCCCAGCGGGACCTTGTTATAAATGCAGAACCAGAGGTCCTGAGTAGGACGTCGAATAACGCCACTTCCTGACCTTGACCGAAGCCCTGTCCACACCTTCTGCCCACTGGTCTTCCCAGGTACCGTGGATTTCCATCCCCATTTGACAGCTGGGCAAACTGAGGCTCCAGGGGAGTGAAGTCTAACCTGCCCAAACTCACCCAGCTGGTAAGCGACTCCAGCTGTGTCTGACTCCTGAGTCTGGGCCCCAGGCTGCCTCAGGGGCCCACGCCCTGGGGCCATCACTCTCCCTTCCCTGCTCGTCTCCAGCCTTGGACCAGGTGGGACCCCAGTTCTGGAGAAATGTACCCTCCCCGACCAGGCCCTGCTCTGAGTCCCCGACCTTCACCCTCCCATCCCCAACCTCTGTCTCTGGGCCTAGGGTAAAAGGATATGAACCTGGAGGAGGGGGAAAAAAAGGCCCCCCTGGTCATGGCTTAGCACCAGAGTTCTCACCCTGTCTCCAGGCGAACTTGGCATCTGAGCCTCAACTTCCCCATCAATAAAATGGACCAGGGCATCTAAAAGTGGTTGGACAGTGGCTCTGTCGTTACCCAACCCCCATTCTTATCCTAAACAAATGCACAGACTTCCCCTTGGCTTGGAAGGTCTTCATGAAGAAGTTTCTGACCCCAACTTCAGAATTTAAAGCTGGCAAGGGGGCCAGGAGAAGAGGGGACCCAGCCAGCCGTGGAAGCTGCTAATCGCCACCCCGCCTGGGGGACACACTGCCGCCCGCACTGAAAGCAATTTGTCATGCCCTGAATTAAGTGATTCCAAAAAGAGTTTAATTTCAGTTTAATGGCTCTGTTTTTGTGTGTAATTAAATACCATCGCATGGCGAAAATATGTTGTTTGCACTTTAGAGAGTGTGCAAGGGCCAGGGAAGCCAATCCCACCCGGGTTTCTAGTCCCAGGCTCCAGCAGCCCCTCCCCAGTCTGGCTGGAAGGGTCTACGTCGTGGGGAGGGGCACATGAAAGCTGGGGAAAATAGGGGGCTGGTGAGCAAAGGGGTGCTCCTTGTGGTGCCTGCTCGCTCAGTAGAGCATGTTTCTAATTATGTACAGCACCCCCCTTCCACTCCCTGACCCCAGCCCTCCCCAACCCTGGGGCCTCAGACGTAGAAGGGACAGGTCACTCTGACAGTGAGGGTCTAATTCGACCCTTGGCTGGCTGGAGTGGTGTCTGCTCCCCACTGGGTGTGCCCGAAGGTACCCCACGGTCTCTCCTCCACTTATTGTTTCCATTCACACCGCCTCCCCCTTGACTGTCTTCCCAGACGCATAACCCGGCCCTTTTCCCCCTCTCTTCCCTGTGACCACCCAAGGCTCTGCTGCCAGCCTGCCTCCCAGCCCCATCCAACCACATCATCTTGCCTTTCTTTAGGTCAGAGGTGACATTGCCATAGGTGTCAAGAATGCAGGGGGTGTTTCTCCGGCTGGGAATGTTTCAGGGTCACTTACCACAGAGCTATATTCCTCCCCCAGAACGGGGGTGGGAGGTGGGGGTGGGGACGGCAGGCGCCCCAAGTCCTGCATGCTTCATAACATTCCTGGAGCAACTTGGGGGAATCGGGCCCAGAGGGCAGATAGGTTGGAACGAGCAGCCTTTTCCTGGAAGGAGCTGAAGGGATGACAGTGACTGGAACCTCAGGGCCCTGTGAGGAGGAGGGGCCAGGAGGCTGGGCCAGCTCTCCAGAGACTCCCCCACCTGAATCCAATACTAGCGTCAGTCCAAGTCTCCACTTTTTTCTCCCTACTCCCACCCGGTGTTCTTGCCAATGGAAAACCCAGCCCCCAACCCTCAGCAGACATCAGGGCTTGATCTCCACTAATGAGCTGGGAAATGGAAACCAAATGCCTGATGTGGATCGGCACCAATGGGCAAGGAGATGCTGGCGGGGTGCCCCCCACCCCCCTGCTCCAAGCCACAGTAGGGGGGACTAACATTTTGGTGGAAGGCAGAGCACCGTACTCAGGGCTCTGGTTTTAAGTTCATCCAGGGATGGTGGCCCCAGGTCCTTGCTACCTCCTCCTTTATACCTCTGCCAGGGGTGCTGGTGCCCCTGTGGCAATGAGAGTGACCTTTTCAAGGGTATTTGGAAGCTGAGGTGGGAGGGCCCAGGTATAAACTGGGCCAGCAAGCTTTCTCCACATGGTGACACTGCCCGAGACGGTTCACTTTGCCCAGGAGAGTGTCCACATGGACACTGAGCTGCTTTTACTTCCTTCTGTCTGGACCCCTGGGGCCTGGCCTCCAGATCACGGGGGCGAGCGCCAGGCTTCTGTGGGATATGAAACTGCTCCCCTCCAAGTGCATATTCTCTGTTCTCTGATGCTAGGCTGCCCCCCTCCCCCTGCCGCCCCACAAACCCTGCAGGGAACAGCTAATGAGCGAGGGTCACTCACTCACAGCAGGGAGGGGCGTACATACTCTGAGTCTCACTCCCTCCCTCACACACAGTCAGGCTCATACAGACACACCACACAAACACACTCATCTACACACACCCAGACCAGGGATACATGTCCTGTAAAAGCCCACACACCCACATTTAAGGTATCACTTTGCTATATTCACACACGTGTGCACACACATGCACCATAAATACACATATGTCACAAAGGCACATCCCAGGCCATTTGTGCAACTACTTCCTAAGCAGACCTGCTTTTTCTGGAGGCCCATGAAAGAAAGGGACCTCCTACTACCCACTGCCCAGGGTGCAAGGCTAGAGCATTTAAAGAGATGGTTTAGGGGCCTAAAGAGATACCTTTCCTGCATTTGGCTTAGGGACCTCAAATGTAATCAGCCGCGGACACCCAGCCTCCTACCCCAACATGCCTTGGCCCTGGACCCAGAAGTAGGGGGCTCTCTGAAGTGTGGTCAGGGGGCTGAGAGAGCAATGCTTGGGGTCACTTTGTGCTTTGTCTCCTGCTGCTGGCAGTCGATCCATGGTGCCTCCGGGAGGCTAGATGGCTGAGCTGGAGAGCTGAGTGAAGACTGCAGCCCCAGACTCAACATGCAGACCACACAGGTGCCAGTACCTCAGAGGCCAGTGAAATTGAGAGGCCTGGGAGAGCCTCTGGAGCTGGGAATCCAGGACCCCGCCCCAGGGTACAGCGGCTCAGTCTCCAGGCTGCTCTCGACCTCCCAGAAAGAGACCCCCACCCAAGAAACGAGTGCCTGGCACAGAGGTAGGGGAGGGGAGGGACATTGGGAAGTGACTAGGAATCCGATCGTACCACATGGGCACAATTACGGGGCTGCCACCAAAAGCCCACAGCCTGGTGTGCCCAGGGCAGCAAGATCAAAGATGCCCCCACTCTCAACCCCTCAGAATCAAATCTCAGCACAACCCCCAATCAGGAATGCAGGCAGGCAGAGCTGTGGAATGTGGTGGAACGTTTACCCCCTTTCCCGGGCTTCAGGGCAGTGCCTCCCCCTCACCACCACTAAATTAATAAATGAAATCCAGATGCAAACCCGATCTGCCTCATGCCCCAGGAAATGCCCCAGGTCCACACACCAGCTGATCCCAGAAATAGCTGTGGCCCAGCAGGGCTGTCCTGGCTCCCTCCTTTTGGAAGTCATCATTTCCCCACCCGGAGTCTGAACACAGACAGCGCAGACTTTGGGGACAGGGAGGCCCCTTAGGAAGAGGCCGCAGCGAGAGGAGGGGGCACTGACTGACTCTCAGTGGTCCTTCTACCATGCAGGAGAGGCCTTACCCCACCCCTGGTGCATCCCCGTCTCTAATTGTAAATGAATCAATGAAACATAATTGTCTAGCATTTTTTATTTTGTTTTGTTCTGTTTTGTTAAAAAAAAAAAAAGAAAGAAAGAAAGAAAGAAAGAAAGAAAGAAAGAAAGAAAGAAAGAAAGAAAGAAAGACAAGACATTCTGGCCAACTGGTAGGTCCTTAAGTCTCCTTCCATCCAGTCCGGCCAGAAAATGCCCAGGAGGCGGTGTGAAGGGGAGGGAGGTGCAGGGGGAGTTGGTGTGGAGCGGGAGGCAGAGCCACACAGGCTGTGAGCCACTGAAGGACAGAGTCATCCTGGTGACTTCTGACCCCAAGTGGAAGGAAGCAGGGCCCCAGACAAGCCCCATCCCCTGACCCCGAGGTGCTGGTCCTTCTCTCCATCAGGCACACGCAGTCCCATCGCACACTCTTCCCTCTCCCCCTGACCGCTCAGGCACCGGCCCCACCGCCCAGCCCCCTGTCCTGCAGGCCTTCCTCTGACCCTCTCTTCCTTGCTCCACAGGCAGGGACTCGGTTACCAGGCAATAAAGCAGATGGCACTACACCCAACCCAAGAGTAGGCGTGTCTCCGCAGGAAGAGAAGAGGAGCCCAGCCCACAGCCCTTGGCTTTGGGAGTGGGTCCGGTCTCCTGACCATGGAGCCACCCGCTACCCCACACCTTCTCTATGGCCTCCACTCCATGACTAGATCGAGGGGAGGGATGAAAGTGAAGGTACATGCCTACTTTCCTCCTCTGATGATGGCAATGGGACTTCTCCCACAGACCTGTGCTCACTGTACAGGACGTGGCCCCTCATGTCCAAGTCAGAGGAAGTCAGAATAAGAGCCCCCAGGGCTGAAAACCAGAGCTGGCATATGATATGTAGTCAATACATGTTTTTAGATGGCTGAATGAATGAATGAATGAATGAATCCAGGATCAATGTGGAACTACACCGGGGCTCCCCATTGCCACTCTCAGACCGCTCAGGCTGTCTAAGCCCAAAGGGGACACCCTAGGCTCCGGCTCACCCCAAGGGCACACCCATGCTCATAAACACACACACACAACACACACCCTGATGGGAACTTCTGGGCCAGAGGCAGAGCCAGGACTTGGGCCCAGGCTCCCCGTCAGCTCTGCAGCCTCCAGGGGGAGGGGTAGCAGGGGGCACAGAGCCCCCTGCCTACTGGTAGGGCTCATTCGTGGAAGCTGTCAGCCAACTGGTGGCAGTCCAGCTCCCCATTGGGCTCCAGGTCCCCTGAAAGCCTCACTCCTGTCTTCCGGTCCACGCACCAGCACTTGCCGCGCTGCCCATCCAGGGCCGGGTGGCACTGTCAAGACGAGGGCATGAGAGGTCAGTTACCAGGCAGCCGGCCCCGACCCCAACCCAGCCCCCAGTCAGACCACTGCTCCACACGGCCTCCGAGGGCAGAGACTCTTCGATGAGCACAAATCTCCCGAGCTCACTGCGGCGGAGAGGAACTTGGCCAGGAAAGGCCCCGAGAGTTTTAAAAGGCAGGGCCCTGAGAAAAAGCCCTATAGCCTACCTGGAGGGAGGTTGGATTTGAAAGGCTAAGGAGCAGGTTGGAGAGGTTTTGAGTGTGTTCTCAATGCGTTGGCACTTTAAGAATGAAATTATGGTTCACAGCAGGATGCAAGTTGAAGTTAAGGTTAGGAAGTACAGTTGATTGGGAATTAAAACTAAAACTTGAGTCGGGTGAGGCTTACCCAGGTCAGAAATAGAACTGGGAGAAAGACAGAGGTCAAAGTCAGAACAACTAAAGCCGAGAGGCCCAAGTTTGGGTCAGGATTAGACGGGGTGGAGGGGGGAGAAGGGGGGGACGGGCGGGGCGGGAAGGGCAGGGGCAAAAGAGCCAGGATTAGAGCTGGAGTGAGCTTGTCTCAAGGGTCTGGACTGCTCTGGGGGTCAGGGGTCAAGTGTCAGAACTTTCAGTAGGAAAAAAAACAGGGGAAGAAAACCCATAGAACACAAAGGGTTTTCAACACAAAGACTGAACCCTAATGTAAACTGTGGACATTAGTTAATAATAATGTATCTCAGTATTAGTTCCTCAGTTGTAACAAATGTACCACACTAACGGGAAAACTGGGGGTGGGGGAGTAGATGAGAACTCCACACTTCCTGCTCAATTTCCTGTAAACCTGAAACTTCTCTAACAAAGAATATAATTTGTTTAGGGAAAAGTACTTTAAAAATTGGGACAAAAATAAAAACAAAATTAGTGCTGGGATAAAAGTGGGAGAAAGGGTTGGCACCGGTGTGGGGGGCCCTCGCGGACCCCTAGCTCAGTGCACACCTCTCACAACACCCCACGCCGCCCTGGGATGTGCTGACCCGGGGCAGCTCTCTCCTGCTAGCTAGGCCCCGGCTGCCGAGCCACTCTGCGGGTTTGCCTGTCGAGGGTGAAGTGTGAGAACGGGTGTGTCTATGCCCGCAAGGAGCTGGGGAAGGAGATCCAGGCCAGGGCTCCCCAGGGAACACTCAACACGAGGCACCCCAGTGCCCTGCCTAGACACGCCACCCTTCCGTGTGGGGCCAGCTCGGACGGCCAGAGACGAGGCTGGAGCAGGCCAGCCTTCTCGAAACATCCCAGCTTCCCAGGGGCTTGTCAGAGGAAGCCACGTTCCAAGGGTGGAAGGGTGCACAAAGGTTTCTACGTTCCTGTCCTCTCTCCTGCCCACCTCCTTCCTCTGCTTCCAGCCAAAGCCCCCATCTCCGGCTGTCAGGGCTGGCGTCACCTCCATCCTGGCTGCACCCCGGGAGGCTCGGCTGCTCAGCTTGGGTAAGGGGCAGGCTGTTTCCCCCTGAACCCCTCATGACTTAGTCCCTCCATTTCCGGGTGAGACAGCAAGCTGTGACAGAGGAGAGCCACTCACAGAAGGGGCAGGGTGAGTGAGAAAGTGCTGGGCAGCAGAGGTTGGCGGGAATATGAGGTGAACACCACAGATGCTGAAACGAGGGGCGATGGAAATAATGCTGGATGGGGAGGCAGGACAGTTGGCCTGCCATTAACTCATTCTGTGATTTTGGGTCCGTCTCCTCATTTCCAAAATGAGTGAGGTAGGCAAAACGAGCTGAGGTCCAAAGGCTGGGGGGAAGGTTCGGGGAGGGTCCTGGGGTTGGGCATGGTTGGGGAGCCTCCCCTTCCCCGAGACCTCGATCCTGGTTGAGCCTGTCCAGTGCCCCTGGAGCCGAGGCCAGGGCCAAGCAGGAGGGAGACAGGGAGACGGAGACCCACCTGTTTGGGATGGAAGTTGCCGTTGCGGTCGCAGTTGGGGATGGGGATGATGTAGAGGTCCTCGTGGGTGCGGCCCTGTGAGGCGGCCAGCCGCTCCAGGGCCCGGTGCAGCTCACTCTGGCAGGAGCCCTGGGGCTGAAGGAGAGGGAGGGCGCAACTCAGCAGGAGGGAAGACGGGGCAGGAGAACCGGGGCTGGGGGCCGTCTCAGGACTGAAGGCCTAAAGGAGGGTGGGTAATGGGGCAAAGGGCATGGCTTGGGTTCCAGGGACAGTGGTGGAAGCAGCAAAGGACACTGAAGACAGGATCTTGGGCCAAAGAACTTCTAGAAAGGAGAGGGGTGAAGGGAAGGCCCCCCTATGGGAAAGGAGCTGTGGAAACCTATGGGGAAGGACTTGAAGGGGACGGTTTCTGAGCAGGAGGCATAAATGAAATCATACAACCAACATCATGCAAGATCCAGGCCCAGAGCCATCAGAGCCACCCATCGGAAAGGACATTTGCCAGACCCTGGGGCAGGGTCCCAAGGCCCCTGAGATGGCCAGCATTAACCCTTTAGAGACTGAGAAGGTCTGGGGTGGGGAATCTAAGAGAAGGGCCAAGAAACACCGGGAGGCTTGGGGCAACCGTGATTTACCAACCAGAGCAGAAGTATTTCAGTGTTGAACCATTACCTCAGCTGTACCAGTACAGAGAATGACTGAGCAGGGATGGAATTTTAAGGACAGGAATGAGGACTGTCTGGGTCCTGATGACGTACACCCAGTGCACCTTGTACACCATAGGCATCCGAAGCATGTTTACTGTGTAAACATAGTCCTGGTGGTGGTATGGTGGTGGTAGTGGTGGTGTGGTGGTGGTGGTAGTGTGTGTGTGTGTGCCTGTGAACTTGTACATTTTGAAGTTAGAGGTCCTCACCATAGGCCGGGCCTCCTCCCGGGGCATCCCAATGACCTTCATCTTGCCCCCACTGTTGCTCCGGTCTCGAATTTTGGCGAAGTGTTTCTGCAGGCACCTGCGGTCATGGGCGCCGCAGGGGCTGAAGCTGTTGTTGGGGTGGTCGTCCTCATCCTTGTCTGCAGGCAGGACAAAATGAGGAGAGGTCAGCACCAAGAAAGGACAGGGCAGCACACCACCTGCCTTCTTCTTGGGGATTCTCCAGCCTGGCACTGGGGAAAAAGGGGGTGGGGGAGGGTCTGGGGACAGGAACAAGTAAAAGCAACGCCCTGTCTCCTTCCCACACTCCTGGATCTCCTCAAGAGAATATTATATTCCTCTTGAAGTCCTTGACTTGTCCCTCATCCCACCCAAGCCAGTCCTCAGATGAGTCACCAGCTACAGCTGCCCAGACAGCAGGACGGTCCCCTGGTCCCTGCAGGGAGGTCTGAGGCAGGCGGGGAGGGGGGGGCCCTACTGGGTCTTGTCTCCCTCCATTCAGCTCCTTCTACCATCCCCCTCTCCGTCTGCTCTCTCTTCCTGTCTCCTTTCCTGCTCTTTTCAGCATCTGGCTGAGCTGGCCAGGGGATCCTCAGGGTTGTCAGCTCTGCTCACCCTCTTCCAAATGGCCAGAATCAAAGTTTCCATGAGTGATGAGAAATCTGACCCAACAGACTCTCCCCATTGGCTGGACAGGAGAAAAGTGGGAGTGGGGGTGTATGGCTGCGTGTGGAAGTGTGGTATGTCTGCATACACTTGTGTGATGCTCTCTGTGGCCCCGGAGCCAAGAGAACACCTTCCACATCCCTTCAGTCCCCTACCCTTAGACCTCAGACCCCACCCAAAGTCCACGTCTGTCGCCCAGGGCACTGGCGATCTGGAGATGGGGTTGGCAAGGCTGGACCTGCACCCACCCCCTCCCTGGGATCTCCTGAAGACTCTATCTGAACTCAGGAGAAACCCAGTTGTAACTGCTGCTTCTCTCTTCAGGCAGCCGAAACCGGAACACAGGGCTGAGCCGGGAAAAAGGCTGCAGGACCTCTCTGCAGAGCCGCACCACCTCCACGGCACTCGGGCCTGGCAGCGCACTGCGGGCCGAGTGCAAAGCCCCTGCCAGCATTCCAGATGTTGGCAGCCAGTCAGAAGGTCACATCTGGTTTGCGTCAGGATTTTTTTCCTGAGGAGTTAGCAGGTTCCTCCAAGCATGGCAGCGGTCCCAGAGCTGCCTCTGGGTCAAATGGTATTTTTCAGCCCAGCCTAAGTGAGGTTGGGGTGGGAGGGGGGCGGTTAGTTCTCTTTTTATTCTCCTAGTCCTGGGGGTGTGGGGAGAAGCATGGGGATAAAGGAAAACCAGGCAAGGAAGACTCGAGACCCTCAGAAAGTCTATGTCAAGATTTCACACCAAAGGTTATTTATAAAATTGAGTCACCAAGGATGGGAAGAAGGCTTTGTCACGAGTGAAGGGCTGGCTTAGAAAGAAGAATCAAAGGGAAGGAATAAATGGAGCTGAGAAATATACCCCATCCTTTGGCATCTTTAACATTCCAAGGAGGACAGCCGAGAGGGGACTCCTGACTTAGGACTGACATCAAGTTCCTGAAGGTCACCCAAGGAGAACACACTGGAGCGAGGCCTCCCAGCTGACAGGGACGCCAAAGAAGGGGGGGATTATTCCAGAGGAGCAGGACTGCGCCATGGGGGCCGCAGAAGATCAGCCCTGGGCCCTCGATCAGGAACCAGAGAAAAGACCTCAGATCCAGGCTCTTCCCTGAAGACTCTCCTAAGGAGTCCTTCTGGCCGAAAAGGCCTGGACTGGCCAGGGATCACCCTTCCACGTCCACCTCGCACAAAGCCACGAGACTTGTGGATGGGGTCCCTGTGTTTCAGGGGTGTCGGCTAGAGCTGGGGAATGAAGAGAAAATGGACACAAAAGACCAAAAAGAATTGGAGCCAGATCTTGGAACGGCAGGGGCTGGGCTGAGATGGAAACAAAGGCTCCACCTCTTGACCTGGGAAAGGCTGACAGGGTTACAGGGACCCCTGTGGTGTCATTTTTTTACACCAACTGGAGGTGCACCCTTCAGACCTGGAAGGGCTTTGTTGTCTGTCCTCTGAGTGTGCTTTCCTTCCGTGACCATGAAGGAAAGTGCTCCTCTGCAGTGACACTCCCCTCGGTAAGTGCACAGAATGTCCTTAGGTGCGAGGAGTAAGGAGGAGCTCTCTAAGGATGGGGCTGCCTCGGGAGGTAGAGAGCCCCGCAGCCTGGAGGTGTGGGGCGTCCCAGAGGTTGAGGCCTTGAGAAGGAGAGAGACCTGCAGTAGAGGTCCAATGCAAGCAGGCTTTTCCGATGTTGAATTTCTATGAGTAGAAGTCCACAAATGACTCCTGCTCGAAGGATTATTCATGAGTATTTGAAATGTTTATCCTTTCATCGAAGAGGTACCATTAAGAATGGCCATTAGGTCCACTCCCTGAAACCTGGGGCTGCGTGGAGCCTGGAAGCAGAGCTCACGTTCTTGTGTTGGTAGGGCCCCACGTCACGCAGAGGAGGTCATGGGGGAAGATGGGCAGGCAGCATGGCTGGCCTCCCCTCCTTGGTTTCCCCACTGCCCAGCTGGTGTGTACGATTGGAGAAGAGCACACCACGACAGGGAGAGTCGCTCCTCACTTACTCTCACGGGGACGCAGGCACACAGAATATACCCCTACCTGCCCCCTCAGACACGGAGGGGCCGGGACTCAAGAACCACAAACATACACAAACAGCCGCATGTCCAGACCACACTCGCCCACGTGGGCACGCCCACACACGCTCAGGCACTCTGACCCCGCCCTGGGTAGAGACACTGACCTGGGGCGGGCACACTGACCGGAACCTAGCTTGTTGACTTGCTGTTTAATCTGTAACTTTTCCTTGCCTGGCCTTGCTGACCAGCACACTGAGGACCCAACCCGGGATCACCCTAGGCACTGGGTCTGGAAGGGTGAGGGCCGCAGCCTTACGTCTCTGAAAAACCTGCTAAATACTTGCTACGTCCCTGCTGACACAGGAACTCCAGCCACCTGGTGCTGCTCACAGAGGCAGTGCCCTCTGGAAAGCCCCGAGCCTGGCGGGGTCCCCTCTGAGCAGGAGCTGGAGTCAGACCTGGGCCCCCGAAAGGTCTGACCTCCTGAATTCCAAAGGGCTTGTTTGGGAGGCGGGGCTTCCAAGGCAGGCTAGGTCATCTCCTCCAGCCCCAGGCCAATGACATATGGACACACTGGACACCTTGGTCTGTGTTCCAGTAACGACAAGGGAAGGCACCCAGAAAAAGAAGAGGCCTCACAGCTTTGGCACCACTGGCTAAAAAGTTCATGGTCAAAGCTAGAGGATTTCCTCCTTCTTGCTGCCTGATTTCATCCCCATGATTTCTCCTCAACTCCAGCCCCTGCCCCACTCAAGACACCCAGAGTGAGGCTGTGAGGTGGGTGGGGTTCAGCCATGACCTGGCAAGTCACCCACCTGCCCTGGAAGAAAGGCCTTTTCCTTCTTCCCCTGCACTCTGGCTGAAGTCAAGACCACCATGTCAGGAACAGGGCCCTTTCTTTGAGTTCTGGTGCAAGGATGTCCCCCTCACTATTGTAACAAACTGCTGGCCTCAAGAGTCAGAAAGACAGCTGGCTTGTCCTTCCCATGTCTGCAGCAGGAAAAGGCACCAAAGTCTACCCTACCCCTCTCAACTCCTCTGAATGTCCCCCAGCTTTGTACACTTGCCCTACTGTCCCCCGAAGTCCCAGTGTCAGAGGAGGATTTAAGCTTCAAGTTAAAACCATGCAGCTTCCTCTTCATCACCATCCTCATCATCGCTCCAATTTATTGAGCTCTTACTCCATGCCAGACCCCACCTCTGGGAGGCATGTCCTGTCGTAGGCCGGGGGGAGGGGGAGAAGGGGAGACTTGTCTCTGCAGCTCCTGCGACTTTAAATGAAGAGACTCCTGATACCGGAGGCACCAATAATTCTGGCTTTGCCAATACTAAAGAAAAAATGTGAAGCAGCTATGCTCCTCCTTCCCCCCCCCCCCGCCCCCAAGGCACAGAATTTCTGGGAAGGTCCTGTTCCCATGACATGACTGGATTCCCAGTACTGAGGTAGGGGGGACAGTATTTGCTGTGTTAACTAAAAATTAACCCGGCATGCGTGTTCCCTAACCCTGTCCCAGAGGGACCCAGAGCACAGTTTAGGAACTCCCCAGTCCAAACATTGGTGCCACCGTCCATTCCCCTGGGTTCCGTGAATCAAGAGTCAATACACTTATGCAGAATTGTGGACTTCTGAAGTGCATGTTCCGTCCCACCCCTGCTTCTGGTGGTCTGAATGCTGTTAGTCCACAGCTTGCCCTGTCTCAGAGAGCTGGAACAGGAAGGTGGGGGAGCCTGGAGGTGGAAGGGGGAGACCTGCCCTTGACGAAAATAGTGAGCAGCTGGACCACAGCAGTTCAGGGGAGGGGCTATGCCGAGTGGCTGTCCTCCCCTGTCACCTGCTGAAGCTCAGCCTAAGAGGAAAAGGTGGAAAGAAGAGGCTTAGGTCCCCAAGCCTTGGGACGTAGGAGGGACAGTGGCCTATTGACAGTGAGAGGCTAAAGAGAATCATGGGGATAGGGGCCAAGCCCTGGACACCTTGGCTCACTAGAAACCTTGCAGGGCCGCTGCACAACTCTAGGGAGCGCCTTTCACGTGGTGCAGTGTGACCCACACTGCAAGAGGGGATACTTCTGTGACGACTGGGAGTTAAGAGATCAGGGGCACAGCTTGCCAAGAAGGAATCTAGTTTTCCCAGGGTCCTCCAGTTTCGCCTTTCCCTCTCCAAATAGTGCACGCACTGCATGGGTGGGGGGCAGGCAAGGAAGAAAGGGTGAGGGGCGTTAGAGACCGGGGCCCTGGGATCCAAAGGGGACCTAAAGCTGCCTTTGGAGGCTGGTTTGCACGATATCCACAGGATGATCACAAACTTTTCATGTCCCGTGCCTCAAAGCTCCTAGGGAAACAGATTTTTCTCCACTACAGGATGGGGTGTTCCTACCCAGCCAAGGAAAAATGGGTGCCCAAGACCCTCTGAGGGCTCTTCTGCCCATGTTCAAGTCGATGAGGGAGGGGGAGGCTACCAGCCATACTGATCTGGCGCCAGATACCTGCTGGCCAGTGGAGGAGGGAGCTGCAAAGAGAACGTGGTCCTGTTATACGCAGGGAGCCCAAGGGTTCAGCTCCCGCTCCCAGTCTGGCCCGGTACCAGGACCCCTCCTCTCCCACTGGCACTGGCATCTCTGCCCCCAGGATCACCAACTTAATCCCCGAGGACCCCCTCCCCTTCCCAGATGTGCTGGGTGCCAGGCTGGCATTTCTCCTAGAATGTTTTCTGCTGACCCATCTCTCATTGCCCAGGCGCAGGAAGGGCAGAGAGAGGCCTGGAGCCCAGACCCCTGGAGTCCACCTCCTTCCTGTTTTCCCTGCATCCTGCTCTCCTCCAGCTAACAAGCTGCAGAGGATTGAGGAAGTGGAGCGGTCTGGGACCCAGCGCAGGAAGCTCGGGGCCAGAGTCCCAGCATCCGGACTGCAACAATGGAAGCTTCAAGCACCAGGAAAAGAAACAGACAGACAGACAGGCACAGGGAGAGCTAAACAGAGTCAGAGAGGGAACAAGAAACAGAGGCAGACACACAGAAAGGCAGGCAAAGAGAGATTCCAAAAGTAACAGAAAGACGGGAACAAAGACAGAGAGAGCAACAGTGACACACAGAGAGAAAGAGCAACAGAAGGAGGCCGCAATGCAAGTGAGAGAGCAGGGCGGCGGAAACAGAAAAAGGGAATAGGCGAGAGAAAGAGAAAGCAACCGATAATGGGCAGAAGGTACGGAGGAAACGGGAACTCAAGAATGCTGTTAGTGCAACTGGAGGTTGAAAGACACAGCAGGAAAGAACAAAGAAAAAGAGAAAGAAGGAAAGAGGCTGAGAAAGATTAGAAAGAGCCACTGAGAGGCTCACCGAGAAATGGAAAGAGAGAAGGTGCCAGGCAAAGGGCTTTCTAAGCCCGCCTCTCTCTGTCTCTCCTCTGCTCCCTAACCCACGCTCGTGAGGTTTCTGCAGCCCCCGGTTGGCAGCCGGGCTTCTTTCTGCCACCTCACATGACACCTGCCGAGAGAAAAAAGCAGGATGCCAGTGTTCCAGGGCAGGAGGATGTGCCCAGACCTGGCAGGGAGATCCCTGTCTTCCCAGTACCTCTCAAACAGCTAGGTGAGCTGGCCTGGGGCTGTGGGAAGGGCAACTCCCACGCCCCTCACCACCAAAGCCCTCTAATCTGTGTGTCCCACTCCACCCACCTCAGTGTCAAAAGTCCAAGCTCTGGCTTCTCAGTCCTTTGGCATTTCACCTGTAGGTCCCTGGATCAGGAACAGAAAGCCCACCCCCACCCCCACCCCATCCTCCAGTTTTCTGGCTCACTTGCATGCAGGCTGTGGGCTGGGCCAGGTCACTTAAGTTTCCACTCTTGCACCAGCAGCCAGGACTGCTCTTCCCCAGTATGCATCCTTCGAAGGTTTGATATGGAGGGAGGGGAAAAAGTCCTCCTCGATGGTGGCAACAGGCTGTTAGGGAGGGACTCATAGCAGTTTCCTTACTGAGCCTGCCCCGTGCCAGTAGAGCCCTGCCACGTACCTGCCTTCTACACTCACAGGGTATTTTCAAGGGCCTTCCAGGCCAGCCCGATTGGGGGGAAGGGGTTTCTGGGAGGGGCGCACACCAGGGAGGGCGTGCAAGGGCAGAGGCACCTTACCAGAGGGCTGCAGGCTTTCCTGGATGGCCTCGATCTCCGCCAGCTCCATGCACACGCCCTGCCCGTGCATCAGCGTGTGCAGGGGCTTCTCCACCCCTGGGGGCGGGTAGCAGCGCAGGCCTGAGCCGCAGCGGGGGGTGTACACCCCGCAGGGCATCCCCTTGCCCAGGGCGCAAGTGGCGCAACAGCCGCAGCCGGGCTCGCGCACCAGCTCCTCGCAGCCCACGGGGGGGCGGCAGCGCGCCAGCTTCTCCTCGGAGCAGGGCGGGCAGTGGATGGCTTCGTCTCCCAGGCTCGGCCCGGGCCCGGCGGCCAGCAGCAGGGCCGCCACGAGGCAGAGAGGCAGCATGATCGGGCGCGGACGGAGCGCTGGCACAGGGTGCGGGCGTGGAGCGCGGGCACGCGGACTGGCAGCAGGGGGCACACGGATGCTGCGCCCGGCGCGCCTGAAGGACCCGACCGGGAGAGCGCGGGGAGACGGGGCGGCCCCGCTGGCGGGCAGAGACGCAGCCGGGGAAGTTAGCAAGCGGGCAAGAGGGGAGCAAGCCTAGCCACCGAGGCGCTGCGCCGCATCCTCGGCCCTGCCCGAGCAGCGGGCAGCGAGGGGAAGGGGGCTGAGTGGCTGCCCCGGTCGGGCTCCTCCGGTCTTTATACGGGCCCCTGGCCACACCCCCAGCGCCTTCCTAGAGGTGGGGGAACCGGGTAGGGTGGGGGAAGGCGAGGGCGAGAGGGAGACGAGGCCGTTAGGGGGAGGGGGCTCTGTCCTGAGTCGCGGCAGCCGCTGCTACAACATCTGAAAGTCCTTTTCTGCCCGAGAGGGAAGCGGCGCAGTTTGGAAGCCCTGATAGGCGCCGAGAGCGCTTCTGAACCGGATCCCGGGAGGGGAGAGAAAGGGATGGGGAAGCAAAGAGGCTACCCCTTGGCCCCCTCCCCTGACCTTGGAGGATTCATCCCTGACCCACAAAGGCGGCTCCTAGTCCCCCAACTGAGAAAGCAACCTTTGAGCCCGGACTCCTGGCTCCGCGGATCCAGTCTCCCCGGCCAGTCTTTTCCACCCTACCCCAGTGCTTCCAGTCTCAACCAGTCGGGTGAGATGGGAGAAGGGGTACAGGCACCCAACAAGGGGCCTGGAAGGGCCTCATGACCGTAAGACGTTAGCTGGCTCTCTTCACAACCTCTTTCCGCCCCTCCAGACTCCCCAAGGTTCACGTGGGTCCGGGTCCACTCTGCCGTCCCCGGGATGGAATCACTGAACTCCTGGGGAGAGAGGTGCCCAGCCTCTTCCTCCTTCCTGGATATTTGCTTTTACTGCCCAGACCCACTCCAGGGTGGGGGTGGGGGGAGGGGAGATTGCCACTCTCCGTTTGCGAATTGTGCATTGCACAACTGCAGAGGGCACCATTTCTTTTGTAGTCACTGTAGATTTGTATAGCTGTCGTGACAGTTTCCCAGCAGGTGGCAGTCAAAGGTTTTGAGCAAGGGGTGTCTTTTTCTAATTCAGTGAATGGTGCTCTTTGGGGTTGGCTAGGCCCTCAGTGAGATTCTGTTGGTGCCTGTACCCCCGACCCTTCATCAATCCTGCTGATTGGGAGAGCCCCTGGGGTCACATTTGGAGCAGGGACCCATCTCCTAGGTTCTCTCTCAGATCCCCCTAGTACTCACCCATCCTCCGCAACAAACACTTCTGCTCTCCTAGAGCTGGCTTCAGGGTAAGGGCGCCTATCCAGGCATAATTGGTGACCCACTGAGGATTTTTTTTGGCTTTACCTAGAAAGCTGCAGGGCAGCCAAGCTGAAATGCAGATCAGAGACCCTCTTCCTGCTTCCTCTCCCAGGGCAGCCGTCTTCCAGGCTCACAGGGATTGGGCTGTCTCCTACTTCCTCCAAGTGCAGACTGTCCAGGTGATAGGAGGAAGGGGCTGGAAGCCAGACCTGTAGGGACAGAACCAAAAGTTGCAAACTGACGGCACCTACTGGCAGCCATCAAGACTGCAGAAGGGCTGGAGAGTTCTGGCCAGGGACAAGGTTCTAGGATTCCCAATTATAATTGAAAAATAAAATTAAAAAATAAAAGATCCTAGGATTCTCTCCATGCCGTCTCACAGACCAGCTGGGGTTTCTTGTGTCCCAGAGTAGGGTTCCTCAAGTCCCCGTGGGGAAGCCCAGCCTGTCCCTGATTCAGTAAACTGCCCTATGCCCTCTTCCCCGCCGTCATCACACTGGACCCAGTTCTGCCATCAACCTGTTCTGTGAACTTGGACACCACCCCTTGGAGGGTGAATGTCCCTAACTGTAAAATGAAGGTAAGCCATCTCCATTTTTCCTACTCTTAACTTCTTGTGAGAATAAAATGGAACCAGAAAAGATGGTTCTGATCCCAATGCCAGACTTGCCCCCTACAGAGCAAAGGTGCTGGGAGGGACGAGGTTGTGGAGCATGGAGGAAGGAGTGCAGGGGAGACTGGGGTGAGGCAGAGGGAAATGCCTGGGGATGGGGAGTGAGTGTCTGTGAGTGTGGGACGGGTTCACACCTCTACCCCAGCAGCACCCCTCAACCCATCCTCTGGTGCCCCACCCCCACCACTGTCTGGGATAATTCCAAGGAGGCAGGAAACCGGACGTGAGGAGGCCTCTGAGCACCTCCCCCGCTCACGCATCACGCATTTCTGAAACACCTATTGTGCCCAGGCTCTGTGCTGCACACAGGGTACACAGAGATCACTCCCCGCCCCCAAGGAGCTCCCTGCCCAGTGAGGGGAGCAAGCGTGTAAAAAAGTTTAAGTGTGCAGGCACCCTGGGGGCATTTGTATGGGACATAGTGCGGACCCAGAGGCACAGGTGGTCAGTTCTACATCCAGGACATGGAAAGACTTCATGGAGGAGGTGAACTGTGGGCCAGCATTACACGGTCTTCCACGTTAGCATCGGGCTGGCCCGGATTCCAATCCCCGCTTTGCCACTGACTCACCAGGGAACCTGAAACAAGTTACTTAAACTCCAAGCATCACCGTCCTTCCCTGGAACGTGGAACTTCGATAAGAAAGAAAGAAGGGTGGGGAGGGGAAAGAAATGGTGGCCTGTGCAAGGTGTCCAGCACACAGTAGGCACCGAGTGTTTGCTCCCTCCTGGAAACTCTTAACTTCTCCACAAGGCTGCAGACCCCTGGTGGCAGGACCTGTGTCTCTCCCACTAGGCTGAAAGCTCCTGCAGGGCTGGTTTAGTGCCCCCCCCTCCCCCGCCCCGGGCCTGCTAGTGTCTGGGAGCGGCTGGCACACAGAGGGCTTGGGATTTGGAGTCGCAGGACCTGGGTCCAAGTTGCATATGTCAGACATGGTTCCATGTGCTTCATTCATATGCACTTCACAATAAAACATGCAGTAAGTGCTATCATTATCCTATTTTTAAGGTAGGGAAACTGAGGCACAGAGAGGTATGTGAGTTGCTCAAGGTCACACAGCAAGTAAGTGGAAGAGCAGAGATGTGAACCCAGGCAGAGTCTGCATGATTAACCTCCATGTTTTACTGCCTTCCAAAACAGCTGACATAACCATTCTAAACAAGTGCCAAGGACAAAAGACTGTGGTACAGAGTTCAAGCTGGCTGTAGAGGATCAGAGCAGAGGTAGCACTGAGGTGGGACTGGGCCCCAGGCCACCGCAGAACTTTGGCTTCCCAGCCTCTCCCTGGCTTCCCTGGACTGCCCACTGTGCCCACCCTGAGTAGGGAGCTCAGCTTCCCTCCATGTCAGGGGATGCCCAGGCCCCAGGTACGGCATCCTCCACAGTCACCCCAGGTATGCGGGCTGAGCGATGGCACAGTAGTACAGCTGCCTCCTTGCCCAGCAGGGCCCCACTTCACAGAGACCCATAGAGGACATCGGGTCCAGAGGACAGGGCCTGAGTCCTTGCCTTAGGATGTTCGGCTCAAGAAGTGAACACCCAGCAGGGGAAGGCGTGGGGAGAGGAGAGTCCATCTGCAGTTGGGCTGGCCCGGGTCCAGTTTCATATCTCCAGTCCAGCCCGCTCTGCTCCTTGCCAGCTTTGTGGCCACTTCCCCTTCCTCAGCTTCAGTTTTACCAACTGTAAAATGGGGGAGGGGAACTCATTGAGTTGTGAGACCCATCTAGCTCGGGCAGTTTAGGAAACGAGATCTTCTGGAGCCGATTTGCATGGTCCTAGGCCCAGTGCTGGCATGGCTCCCAGCCGTCCAGAGTCGGCACCGTCTCCAGGCCAGTTGGCACCGAGGGCGTCTCCTCCTCATTGCCCAAACCCCGTGCAGGAGATGAGCCAAGTGAATGATGTTGGACCCTGTGAGAGCTCTGTCACCAACCAGAGAGGTGACGGGCTCACTCAAGGTAACTTAAGCCGAATAAATTTGCTGCCTGCTGTGGACTTCCTCTGTATCATGCTGCCTGTGCTGCCAGAGCATCAGCAGGGAGCCATGGGCTCAGGGCTCAAGGGAGGGGGGACCGGGGAGAATCTATGCAGAGCACACTGCTTGCAAAAGCAGAGACACAGGCAGGGCTCTAGCCAGACAGAGACGGAGGTTACAGTGGGAAAATCACTTGCCCTGCCTCTCCTGACACCTCTAAGGTCAAAGGACAAGGTGCCACCTTGCCAGATGCCTCTTGGCCTAAAAGATCAGAAGCCCAGGATCCAAGCAGACCCCATGTCCTTCCCCACACTCCCTGGAGTGTCTCCAGGCCCTGCCTCCTACTCCCCCTGGCCCTGGAGAACAGAGTGCTACCTACCCCTTAGTAAACTCAAAGGCACTCTACCAAGTGATGTCTGAACTCAGAAGGACCACCCCCAACAAGGCTGTAGGATTAGAGACCCTACAGAGTCCTCAGATTCAGGAAAACCCCAGAACGAGGGCCTTGGATCCAGAGAGATCCCCAAGGCTCCCACACACAGGGGTCCTTATTCCCTGGCTACATGCCTCCCTTCCCCACCAGCGCTAGGAGTTCACAAATAACTCCAGTCATGCTTTCCGTTTAGTCCCAGACCTCTCTTCTGGCCTCATCATCCCATGCCCAGAGCCCAGATCTCTGGTCCCACACACCAGCCTTTATGCTTCATCCATTCCCTCCTCCCCACCCCTGCCCACTTCACCCCAGCCTTCCTCTTCTCCCTACCCAGGAGAACATCCCAGCCCGAGGGGCCTCCCAACCTTGGTGGTAACCAGACATCCCAGCCCCACAGGGTAAAAGTGGGGAGGGGTCCCCAGGAAAGGTGAGTGGATTGCAAGAGAGGAAGGAAAAAGGGAGTATGGCCTCCATGTTCCCATCTGCAAAATGGGGGTGATAACCACACCTTCCACCTAGGATTGTTAGGAAAAACTGTACAGAGTGAGTGTTCAGAGGGCTTGCTTCTGGTTATACCTCACTTACTAAATACATGTGGAAAAACATAATGGGATACCACTATGTATCCACCAGATTGGTAAAAATTTTGAATACTGACAATATCAAGATGTGAAGTAAGGGGATTGTCATACAGGAAACAAATTGGTACAACCATTTGAAAGCAACAACCAATTCCACCCCCAGATATACACCCAATGGAAATGTGTGTGTGTGTATTCCCGAGCACATGCAAAAAACTGTTTATAGCATTATTCAGCCAAACACTGGGATCAGTGGTAGGGTAGATAAGTCTACAGTTGAATAAAGTATTGCTATATCTAGCAACATAGATGAATCACGTATTGAACAGAAGAGTACCACTGTATGATTCTATTTATATAAAACTCAAAAACTGGCAAAACTACTGTATTTTTTGGACAATAAGATGCACTTCCTTTCCCCTCCCCCCAAGTTTGGGGGAGTGGGGGAGTGTTTTATAGTCCGAATGTAGCTTACCTGGCTCACTGATGAAGGGGGGAGGTGAAGCGGGATCACAGGTTATTAAACATTTTACCACATTTTTTGCTTCAAAAATTTTTTCCTATTTTCCTCCTCTAAAACCTAGGTGCGTCTTATAGTCCTAAAAATATGGTAATTTATGGTTTTGGAAGTCAAGATAGAGGTCAGCTTCAGGGAAAAGTGTGGAAGTTGTTACTGAAAGGGGTCTTTTAGGGTACAGGTAATGTTTAGTTATTATCTGTATATAATAAGTGAATTTACGAAGTATATTCACTATGGGAACCTTCCCTGAGCTAAATATTTCTTATTTGTGCACTCTCCTGTATGTATGTTAAACCTTCATTTTTCAAAGAAAAAACATTTTTTGCTTGTTTATTTTTTTAAAGAGTGCTGGCTCTCAAGTGGGCCGCCTGGACTGGATTCCTGGCAGTAGGTTTGGGACAATTCAGCACACCCCTTGGGTCTGAGTGTCCTCGGCGTTCATTTAAGTGGCTGTTATATAGGACGCCTACAATGACTCAATGAATGGATCTGTGTAAAATGCTTATAATGATGCCTGCTGCATAGTAAGTGCCCAGTGAGTGTTAGTTGTTAGCCAAGATCAGCCAAGTGAGATTAAGCGCCTGGAGCCAAAACGCCTGCCTGCACCGAATTCTGGATTTGCCATTTACTAGCTCTGTGACTTTGGCCAAGTGACATCCTCCCTCTTATCCTTAAATGCCCTCCGTTGTAAAAGAGGGACAATGCCAGAACTGCAGAAACGATGTGTGTAAAGCACTCGGCACAGTGCCTGGCACAGAGTAAGAATCGATACAAGTTAACCATTATGATTACTGATCACCATGGCAACCCTATGAATCCATTTTTAGATGGTGCTCCTGGAAGTAAAAAGACTGGCTTCAGGTCACAAGCAACTGTGATTTAAACCCATCCGTGGGTGACACAGAGCTTGTGCCCATGGCCCAACTGGCACCCTCACTGAACCCAGAAGCATCACAGCCCAAACCCAGAGAGCATCTCTCCCTCCTGCCAGGCTGCCCCTGTCAGAGTTCTGTGTACCAAGAGGCTGTTGTGCCCACAGTGCCCACCATGCTTTCCATGCCACAGACCTCTTGTGCTTCTGTCCTTGCCCTAAGAAGTAGGGACAGTCCTAAAGCCAGCTGGTGAGGGCTGGGGTGGGGGGCAAAATTTGAGGACAAAGGGACAGACAGAGTCGAGTGGGCCCAGAAATGCAGCCCATACTACCTGGAGCCCCTCACCCACCTAGCCCCCCACCCTCCTCTCTCCCCAATTCTTATCTCTCAGCCTCTGTGGTTCCAAGAGGCTTGATGCTTGGAGCCAGTAATCCTAAAATCTGTGTGCAGTCTGTTCCTCACCCCCACCAGACCTGATGATCTAAACAGTAGCAGAAGCTGGGCCCCCTAGGCAGGGGAAAGCCAGATGGCCTGCGGTTGGGTTGGGAAGGGCTCTGCTCTCAGCCCGGGGCCCACAGGCTGTGGGGCAGAGTGCTCTTGCAGACTTAGCGCTCTGTCTAACCAGGGGTTAAAATCCCAGCTCTGCCCTGATTAATCACACACTCTGGGCTTGTGTCCTCCCCATGGTGGACCTCAGTTTCTTCATCTGTAAAATGGGGATGCCAATCCGTAGGGCCCTGAAGGAAGATCCAACAAGGCCATAAAAGTGGAAGGATATATATCCCAGAAAGTAGGTTACAAATTAGTGGCATTATTAATTATGACTTTTTATGATCTAAAATTCTACAATGTGCTCTGGCTGGTGTAGCTCAGTGGATTGAGCACAGGCTGTGAACCAAAGGGTCGCCAGTTCAGTTCCCAGTCGGAGCACATGCCTGGGTTGCAGGCCAAGGCCCCAGTGGGGGCCACGTGAGAGGCAACCACACATTGATGTTTCTCTCTCTTTCTCCCTCCCTTCCCCTCTCTCTAAAAATAAATAAAGAAAATCTTTTTTAAAAAGGATCTAAAATTCTACAATGCTTTGAGGTGGGAAGATAGAAGGGGAGAGGGCGCTAGCAAAGGGAAGGCCAAGAGAGGGAGAGACTGAAACTTGGAACAGGACAGAGAGATGAAAAGAAAGAGAAGATGGATGAATATGATGAAGTGAAGAGCTTGGAAAGATGGGAGAGACCCCAGTCCAGACCCCTCCTACTCATTCATTCGTGTATGCATTCTTTAGAGGAAGAAATGAGGCAGTAACTGCCAAGCTGGACCGGGTCTCAGAGCCTGCATCTACCCACCAGGCCTGCCCCCAGCAGCAACCAAGGGCAACCTCTGAAGGCAACGAATGGACTGGAGGATGGGGCTCTGCAGCTCTAGTATCCTCCTCCTCATGTCAGGCCCCTGGGTTCAAGGCCAAAGTCACAGCTGGGGAAACAGCTAGCTACCAGGAATGCCAGTCCCCTGCCATGCTCCCACTGGGACTCTCATTAAGGAATGGGAGTTCTCCCCCAGGCTCTGTCGGACCACGCAGACACGGAGCCTCTACTCAGGCTCTCCCCACCAGCAAACAAGAAAGCAGATGTAGAGTGAGGAAGGGAAGGGGCTAGAGCCCCAAGAGATGAGACCACCCGGGAAACAGATGGATGCAGGTAGAGGCACACAGCGTCCCACTCCGTCCTATTTCTTTCTTTCTGGGACCCACCTTCGATTCTGACACCAATTCTGATGTGTGGGGTTTTCCAACACCATCAAGCAATTCTCCAACAGCAGCCGAGTGCCCTACAATGTCACTCAATTCTGACACTGTCTACCTGGAACTAGTATCAGACCTCACGGGTAAAGGGCTCAGTCTTACAAGACAGCCCCTTCCTTCACATGCCAGAGAAACAGAACTCAGAGAAATATTTTACTTATCAGATTAAGGGCTGATTATATAAAGAATACAACTCAGAAACAGCCAGATGGAAGCCTGGCATCGGGCAAGGCCTGGGGAAAGGGCGCAGAGCTTCCATGCCCTCTCCCAGGGAGCCAGTCTCGCGTCACCTATAAGCGTTCACCAACCCACAAGCTCTCTGAACCTGTCCTTTTGTGATGTTATGGGTTTTCAGTACATAGGCATGATTGATTAAATCACTGGCCATTGGTGATTGAACACAATCTCCAGCCCCTCTCCCTTCCTGGGAGGTCAGTAGGTAAGGCCAAAGTTCCAACCCCCTAATCGCTTAACTGGTTCCCCTGGCAACCAACCCCCATTCTTAATTACCTAGGGGCTTTCGAAAACTTGTCTCATTAACATAACAAAAGATACCTTCATTGCTTTCACCACTTAGGAAATTCCAAGCGTTTTAGGAGCGCTGAAGAATACCAAATATGTTTCTTATTATAAATCGCAATGTCCTACCTCTCAAGGACCTTATCTGGGATTTCTGCCAATTTCAGGGTTGGGGAGAAAGTGACAGGCCCAGATGACCCCATTCCTCGTACCACATTAGGAGACATAACTGGCTTTCTCACTCTGCCTCCCAGGCCGCAGCCATGCCCCACGGCAGTCAACTGCAGTTACACCTCTCTCTGGGCCTCAGTTTCCCCATCTTACCATGAGGAGGTTGGACCTAGTGATCTAAGAGCCAACCTAGTTCTTCCTAATCTCTCTTCCATGGCAATCCAACCCCGCTCTTGACCCTCCTTCTGGGCCTGCCCGCCTTGCTGGGCCCCCTGCATGTCAGATAAATGCCATTCTAGGTGAGAAATTTCAGGGAATTTGGGACCCTCTGGGGTGGCAGTGGCAGTGGGGGAAGGGACCAGTAGGAAGGCTGAGGAGTTGGAGTGAGAAAGCCTTCCTGTCCCACTTGTACCTCTACTGCATGCTTTGTCTGCTCCAACAGCAAGAACAGGGACTGAGCCCTGGCTTTCCTGGGGAGGAGGGGCTGTGGGGATCCCACAGGGATCCCTGGCCTCTGAGCACAGCAGCCTCACCTTTGGCAGGAGCAGTCACACCAGAAGTGAAGAGTGGATGGTGTGTGGCTGGTGGGAGGTGGGAGGTAGTAAATGTTGAGGGGGATGAATGGGCGAATGGTGGGTGGGTGACATATGACAGCATTCTGTGGGTAGAAGGGGAGCTGAGGGTCTTCTGAACCAGGGGACTGGGGTAAAGGTGGTGACAGGAGTCTCAGACTAAGAACCCAGATTCCTCCTGAGACAATTTCTATATTTATACTCAAGTACTCTAATGGGGCCCGGAACCCAATAGTTAGTTAATGATTCTGTGGCTCATTTAAAGCCTCACGCCCAGAACCGTCTTAGATTTCCCCAAGTGACCTTAGGGCCATGGGCATTTTCCCAAGCACACATGCTATTCCCTCTCAGGCCTCCTTGCCTTTCTGTCCCACAGAATAGGACACTGCCCTACTCCCAAGCACACCCCACCACTTCTGTTGTTCACCTCCACCCCTCCTGCCTCCTTCCAGGTGCAGGATGGAATTGGACCTCCTGGAGGTCCAAAGTCACCACCCCCAACACATGCCTTCTGCCCTCGGGGTAGCCCCAAGTAAGAGAGGCAGGAGGGTGTCTGCAGAGGAACTCTGTGACTGCCCTGTTTCTGCTTCCAGAAAACAGACTTCACCTGCTGCGTTCAGGTGAGGCACCCGGTTGTAGGAAGGAGAACCTCACCCCTCTGCACCCCCACCTCACCCCATCCTTAGAAGCAATCTGGAAAGAGCAGAACATTTGAGAGAAGGGTAGGAGAAAAGAGGCTTGTGAATGAGATTGCGGGGGCTGCTGACTCTTCACCCAGTCCCAGTCAGGAGCAGGTCCATCCACCCCAGTGGGGAATTCTCCCCTCCCCCTGTCACTTCATGGGGAGGCAGCCTCACTCAGGAGAACTCTCCCGGGATGCTTGCCGCTGCTCCCTTCTGCCCATTCTGGGTTTTCCTGCAGCTCCCTCACTGGGTCTCTGAGTTCAAGGCACAGATGCTCAGGGACAACCCTAGTATCCCCAAGGGCATCCCTGCCAATGTCAGCAATGGGTACTGAGCCTTCCACTGAATCCCCAGAAGATGGAGCAAACTGTTGGTACAGTGGGCCCCAGGTTCCAGGAGGGTGCAAGCAGAGGCTCCTGTGCGCCTTTTTCTTCACTTCGGGGTTTGACTTTGCTGGGCTATTCCTCCAGCGTCTGTGCACTTCTGCAAAAGTGAGGGGGAGTGTCTGCTGCTGGGTACACTGCCCCCCCCCAGGTGGACAATGATGGCAATGACAGTGTCATTCATTGAGGGCCCCCTCGGGGAGGGGGTGGGCACTGAACTAGGTGCTGAGGGTTCCAGAAGCAGCAGGCAAATCCAGGCCTTCAGAAGACCTCGTGGTCTGAACAGGGAGACCTGCGGGCAAACGCAGGACGATCAGTGCTACTTAATAGAGAGAAATGCTCTGAATGGTAAAGAAAACTGAGAGGAGCCCCAGGCGCTTAAGGAGAACTTCAAAGGGAGGTGACATTGGGTCTGAGTCTTAACAGATAAGTAGAAATTTACAATCTTGAGGAAATTACCTAACACCTCCAAGTCTCGATTTTCTCAGTTTAAAGAGTTGTTATAAAGATTGGGGGTAGGGGGATTATATAAACGGCTTATTCAACATTGGCACTCAAAAATTTATGTATATTAAAGGAATTGGCTCCAGTGGTGGGGATGGCAAGTCTACAACCTGTAGGGTGGTAGACCAGTAGGCCGGTGAGGCAGAAATCTTTCTTCGCTGGGAAACCTCAGTTTTTGTTTTTGTTTTGCTCTTAGGGCCTTCAATTAATTCGGTGAGGCTTATGAACACTACAGAGGGCAATCCTTGCACTGAAAGCCCACTGATTGTCCATGTCAATTAGATCTACAAAACACCTTCACTGCAGCACCTAGGGTTTGACCAAACAGCTGGGCCCCGGAGCCCGGCCAACCTGCCGCAGACGGTTGACCCTCTGGACGGGCAGAAGCGGCGGGTGGGCTTCCCCACCGCTGGTGGTCCCGCGCGGGCGTGAGCAGAGTGACGCTGAACGTTCTTGGGAACCGCTGGCGGCCGGGAAACCGGGGGACAGGGACCAGAGCGAGGCCCAGCTCCATTGCTCTGGCTTTCCCAACCATCCGAGCCGCGGGCCACTTCCACCCGAGACTGCCCGTCAGCCACATCCCAACCCCCATTGCTGGGCCCCCTGCCCCCCGGGGCCTGGCCAGCAGAGCGGGCACGGGCTATGCCGGGTGATTAACAAGTGGTAGACCCTCGAGTTCTTTTAGAAGGAAAAAAACAAAAAGCATTAAATCCAAATGGTCATGCCTCCTGATTCTGATACAATTAGCTTACTATTCTAACTGCTTCTTTCGTGGAATCCTCACACAAATTTGAGGTGATACTATTATTTTTATTTTACTTTTTTAAAAAAAAATTTGTTGATTTGAGACAGAGAAAGAGTTGTTGTCCCATTTATTTATGCATTGATTGGTTGCTTCTTACATGTGCCCTGACCCGGGATCAAGCCTGAAACCTCGCTGTAGCAGGACGATGCTCAGACCAACTGAGCTACCAGCAGGGCTATTTATTTTTTTTAGCAGAGGAAACAAAAGCGCTGAGAAACCGCCTCCATCGAGGTCACCCCACTGGCAGATTGTCCGGCTGGGACCGAAACTCAAGGGATGCTGATTGGAAGGAGGTGGCCGGGAGGGAACCGGTAGTCCTGCAAACTGCGGTTCCCTTTTCTAGCACCTCGTAAGGGCGACGGCTTTTGTTTTCACTTTGTTTGTTTTTGTTTTTGTCATTCCAACATTGTGGGTCGACAAGGGAAAAAAAGAAATCCGCCCGAACAGTTTTGCATCAGGGTGACAAAACGCACCGCTCGCGGACATTCTGCTGTCCCACGGCAGAGCCGTTCCGGCCCGCGGGGCGCGGGGAACTTAACGCCCTCCGCAGAGGACGGCAGAAGTCACGCGCGGCGGGACACGCCGCCGGCCGGCCGAGGACGGGGGTCCACCGCGGGACGGCCCCCCGGCCGCCCCCAGCTCCTGAGGCCGTAACCATCAGTCATCCCTTTTGATGGACCGGTGGCCGCCCGCTGCCGCTGTTTCGCGTGTGACCCCGCCGCGCCCTTCCATGACGTGAAAACCACAAGCCACAACCGCGGCACTTTCGTCTCTTTGAAAATAAATTCTCGTAGGGGAGGTTGAGGCAGACGCCGGAACCCGGGCTGCTTAAGCAAATGGCCAGGCCGCCTGTCCCGAGAGCCGGCGCTCGGTCTCCTCGGGAAAAAGAGGAACGTTTCCTCAGGAAAACAGAGCTCGGGTTCTCTTCCTCTCGCTAAAAAACCTCGGGACGGAGGACGGTTTCTACATTTCAGGGATCTGAAATAAGGGGAGCGCTCCCAGGGAATGAATATACTCCTCCCTCTTTTTGGCCCCGTCTACCCCTCAGAAAACCCCTTCACGCTCGCACCGCGTTGTTCCGCTCGGATTTCTGCACCGGAGAACAAAAAGAGCCCTTCTCATTGGCCAGAATCCCAGTCCGTCTCTCCGCTACACCTCAGAGTGGTGCCTTTGGCAAACCCTCTGGTCCCGCCTTCTTTGGCCTAACTGGCTCATTCAAACAGACCCCGGCCAACGCAGCCTTTCATTGGTGGATGTAAAAGACCAGCTGCGATTGGCCCTTCAGGACGGAACCGGTGAGAGCGAGACAGGGATTGGCTTATCTGATTTGGGCGGAAAATTCGAGTCGAGCCGGAGTTGCGCTCCCAACCGACGATCGTCTGTGTAGAGGCCGCTGGCTCCGCGATTGTCTCGTGGACCCCGCCAGTTTAGTCGCTTGCAGGGTTCTCGAGCCCTTTCACGACCGTCACCATGGAGGTGTCACCCTTGCAGGTACAGCTCGCGGAAAAGGCGGGCCGCGGAGCCTGAGCACGGCCGGGCACCCCCCCGCCCGCCCCGGCTGCCCGCGAGGGGTGAGGTGTCCGGGCTGCGCGGTCCCGCCGCGGCGCGCCGGGAGCCGGTCTTCCCTGCGAACGCCGGCCCCCGGGGCTCGGCGTGATCGCGGAGAGGGCGAAACCCTGTACGGCGCTACTGTTGAAGTTGTATCCGCTAACCTGGCCTCCGGGGGGTTGTGTTCCGTTTCGCTGTCCCCGGGGGCCGGACGCGGGCGGCCCCCGGGTTCCCCCGCGTTATCACGGCGGTCTGCCCGGGACCTGAAACGGGCGGCGTTACTGATGCTTTGCCCCCCTCCCTCGGGTTGGAAACGGGGCGGGACCGGGCCCAGGGTTCCCTCCCAGGCGCCCAGAGGAGCTCCCTCCTGCGTTCACGGCGGCCAGTCGGCAGCCCCCCGAACCGTGTCCCGTGCCTGGGACACTGGAGACGCCCGGCCGGTGTCTGTGAAGGGGATGGGACCGCGGGGGTATGTTGTTGGACGCGGAAAGCATTTCCGTGCCGGGTGCACGTAGGGAGGTCGTGTATCTGTGAAAACGGACGCCCAGGAACCTGGAACGGGGTCCGCTCCGACCCGCTGCCAGGCTGTGACCTCTCACAGTGGGTGCACGCGTGTCGCCACGGTGGGCGTTTTGTTCACAGTGTCCGACAGACCTGTGATTGAACTTCCCTTTTCTTCCCGTTTCTCTTACAAACCGCTAGCCCGTAAATGAAAATATGCAAATCAGCAAAACCAAGAAAAACGAGGATGCTAAGAAAAGACTGTCTATTGAGAGAATCTATCAAAAGAAAACACAGTTGGAACATATTTTGCTCCGTCCCGACACCTACATCGGCTCCGTGGAGCTCGTGACGCAGGTAAAACCGCACTGGACGCAGTTCCCACGTAGTTCAAGGGCAGGTGCTTTCGGTGTCGCCGGAACTAGCCTGACCTGATGTGCATGTACACACACATACATAAATGCACACATATGAACATACATAAGTGTGCACATTCGGTGATCAGGACGATGAGACAATAAGTAAAGGGTGAAAATAACACATCTCTTGGCCTTGTTTCTAGCAAATGTGGGTTTACGACGAAGATGTTGGCATGAACTACAGGGAAGTGACGTTTGTTCCTGGTTTGTACAAAATCTTTGATGAGATTCTAGGTGAGTAGGTTCTTTTATATACAGACGTACAGTGGAATCAGTCGTAGGCAGTTTCGCTCCTAACAAACCCTCTGTAGCCAGAACTGTCATTTCAAACAGTTGTTGGCACAGATGGGGCAGTAAAGTTGAATTCTTTCCTAGAAAAAGTACTATGAATAAATTAAAAATGCTGGATTAACACCTTGTTGATGCTACTGCTGTGCCTGAAACTTTTTCTTTCTGTGTCTTTAAGAATTTTTTAAGTACTTCAATTTTTTACATGTTTTTTTTTCAGTCAATGCCGCAGACAACAAACAAAGGGACCCAAAAATGTCTTGTATTAGAGTCACAATTGACCCGTAAGTCTCTTACTCAGTCTTTTGTTTGTTATAGTTTATTGTTACTGTTAGTTGCATTTTCTTGGGTTTACTGTAAAGTTGGGGTATTTTAATGAAAGTTTGCAAAAACACAGAAAGGCAGAATACTAAAATGAACAATCTATGATACCTGTCATCCAGTTCCGACAGTTATCAACATTTTGCCATATTTGCTTCAACTATAGTTTTTCTACAGCTTTTTACAACAAATTACAGACATCCTGATGATCTGTCCCTAAATACTTCAGTAAGCATCATCAACAATTGAAGTATTCTGGATTCTAGAGCTTTGGAGCTATTTTTTTCCCCCCACATAATGTTATGCAAATAATAAACCAGCAGGTGGTGATAGAGAGCTAACAGTTCAGGTTGTAAACTCTGGTGTCCCTTTGTGGGTGGTCAGGATGCTTGTTTCACCTTTTTATTAGCCTCATCAAAATCCAAACAGGCCTGGCTGGTGTAGCTCAGTGGATTGAGTGCTGGCCTGTGAACCAAAAGGTCCCAGATTCGATTCCTAGTAAGGGAACAAGCCTGGGTTGTGAGCCAGGTCCCCAGCTGGGGGCCTGCAAGAGGCCCAGGATCAGCGATGGATGGATGTTTCTCTCACACATTGACGTGTCTCTCCCTCCTTTCCTCTCTCCCTAAAAATAAATAAATAAAATCTTTTTTAAAAATCCATATACAATTCTTGGCATTCTATTTGCAAGCAGGGAAGTTTACAATTGATAATGTTTTTCCCTTTCATATTTGTTTTGCAATGAGTTTTGTTGGGTGGGAAAGCTAAAAGAGCTAGGACAGTACAGATGATCCTCTTAAAAGCAGTATAATAATACTATACCCAAATTTGGTTCTTTCCATTGAGTATAAATCATTTCCCTTTGTTTACCCTAACATTTTAAAATCTCATGTTTTTTCAACATTATCAGTGTCTGTGTAGGTGTTGGAACAGATTTAATTTTTTTTTCCCCTCTTGGCTCCTATTTCAGGAGTATCAGGAACTGAGCATGATGCAAAATGTAGTTCATGCTGAATTTCAGAAGAAATACACGGAAAAGAGCCATTAAGAAATTAAGACCATGAATTTACATATTTTAGAAATAATGATATTTAAATACAAAACATGTTTAAGCCAGTTTAACAATGAAATTCCAATTTTCTTTCCTTAGGGAAAACAATTTAATCAGTATATGGAATAATGGAAAAGGTATTCCTGTTGTTGAACACAAAGTTGAGAAGATGTATGTCCCAGCTCTCATCTTTGGACAGCTCCTAACTTCTAGTAACTATGATGATGATGAAAAAAAAGTGACAGGTAGAGTATTGAAGAAAATAAAGAACATATTGTTGCTTAAAAAAATGAAATAAATATACCTATTCAATGAGCATCTATGGCATAAAGCTTTTTTTAAGTTTTAAAATCTTTATAATTGTATCTCTTTGCCAGAGATTAAGAAATAAAACTGTTCATGAGATAAAAATTCAATAATATTTTAAATTTATTTGCCCAGGTGGTCGAAATGGCTATGGAGCCAAATTGTGTAACATATTCAGTACCAAGTTTACGGTGGAAACAGCCAGTAGAGAATACAAGAAAATGTTCAAACAGGCAAGTACACAGGAAGCTGGTGCTTGATTACAAATTATATGATACCAACTTATAATGGCATAAATGGTTGACTTAATTTAACATGATTTATAATCTTAAAACATGGAAAATTATTCATAAATTAAACGTATTTGGTTATTTTTTTAGGACTTACAAATTTGTGTTATTTAACTCTAGTTTGTGAGGTGACTTGAATTTTTCATCTTTCCCATTCTTTACTCCCACAGACATGGAGGGATAACATGGGGAGAGCTGGTGAGATGGAACTCAAGCCCTTTAATGGAGAAGATTATACATGTATTACCTTCCAGCCTGATTTGTCTAAGTTTAAAATGCAAAGCCTAGACAAAGATATTGTTGCACTAATGGTTAGAAGAGCATATGATATTGCTGGATCCACTAAAGATGTCAAAGTCTTTCTCAATGGAAATAAGCTGCCAGTGAGTGTTTTCCAGTCATGAGGGAATTTGTGATCATTGTCAAAAGCAAAATTGGTTTTCTTTCCTCTCATATGTTTTTCTTAACACTTCTCAGATATGTTGCTGAGAAGAAAACTATACCACTTTTTAATATGCTCATTTTAAACTTACAAATGGAAATTTCTTTCTCAAAGAAATACCTAACTAAATCCTTTTCTACCCTTCAATTCTTTCATGTCCATCATTAAACAATAATTTCATTGGTTTTGAAAAATATTAGTTATTATTGAATCTGCTTTTTGTAACTTTTTTGTATACCATTTTAATTCTTATACAGGTGAAAGGATTCCGTAGCTATGTGGACATGTATTTGAAGGATAAGGTAGATGAAACTGGCAATCCACTGAAAATTATCCATGAACAGGTAAACCACAGATGGGAAGTGTGTTTAACAATGAGTGAAAAAGGCTTTCAGCAAATTAGCTTTGTCAACAGCATCGCTACTTCCAAGGTAATTTTATTCTTGGATTATTAATCATGATTTCTATTTTCAGATGTATTCTTACTGTTTTTAATATGTAAAATGAACTAGGATATTTGGTTACCTCAGTGCAAAGTAAGCTAA
Organism: Trachops cirrhosus; assembly: GCA_028533065.1. Classification (NCBI taxonomy): domain Eukaryota; kingdom Metazoa; phylum Chordata; class Mammalia; order Chiroptera; family Phyllostomidae; genus Trachops; species Trachops cirrhosus. The sequence continues at coordinate 94,036,328 of CM052545.1, read as the reverse complement.
ATTAGACTTTTATGTTGGTTATTATAATTTTGAGGATGCTGAGCTTTACAATCGGGCATTTTTCCTCACTAGGGTGGCAGACATGTTGATTATGTAGCTGATCAGATTGTGGCTAAACTTGCGGATGTTGTGAAGAAGAAGAACAAGGGTGGTGTTGCAGTGAAAGCACATCAGGTATTGTATTTTAGCACAGCTTTCTTTTCCAAAGTCAAGGATGAAGAGGAAGGCTATTAATAAAGCACGAATAAGTTTTTAGTGATTTAATATCAACTTTTACTGCAGGTGAAAAATCACATGTGGATTTTTGTGAATGCCTTAATTGAAAACCCAACCTTTGACTCTCAGACAAAAGAAAACATGACTTTACAAGTCAAGAGCTTTGGATCAACATGCCAACTAAGTGAAAAATTCATCAAAGCTGTGAGTACTTAGAGGGAAATAAAAAATAATAGCACCTTTATTTTCCATTGCTCTTCTCAGCTCTGCAGAATAAAGATTCCTCCCACATATTTTTTCACTCTAAAAAAGGAAATTTAAGCCCTGACTGGGGTTTGACATCGTTCTGCAAAGCGAAAGGTCACGGGTTTGATTCCCGGTCAGGGCATGTGCCTAGGTTACAGTTTGGTCTCTGGACCTGCACATGCAAAAGGCAACCAGTTCATGTTTCTCTCTCTATTCCTTTCTCCCTCCCTTCCCCTCTCTCTAAAAATAAATGAAATCTTTTTAAAAAAAATTAACAGTTTTTACCTCACTGTTCTTACCACGGTCTTTGATTATCACCTATACGCCTATATTCCCCCCATTTTCTTTTTAATTTATTGCTTTGAGAGAGAGACATCGGTTTGCTGTTCCACTTATCCATGCACTTACATTGGTTGATTTTTTAAAAAAAGATTTATTTACTTTTAGAGAGGGAGGAAGAGAGGGAGAAAGAGAAGGAAACATCAGTGTATGGTTGCCTGTTGCACACCCCCTACTGGGGACCTGGCCCACAACCCAGGCATGTGCCCTGATTGGGAATCAAACTGGCAACCCTTTGCTTCACAGTCCGGCGCTCAGTCCACTGAGCCACACCAGCCAGGGCTGGTTGATTCTTATATGTGTCCTGACTGGGATCAGAACTGCAACCTTGGCATATCAGGACCATGCTCTAACCAACTGAGCTACCCATCCAGGGCACCTGTATTCCCCCATTTCATATCACCATTCAGTTTAGATCACTTCTGAACCTGGCCCATCTAAGTGCTTACCAAACATAGAGTGCATGAAGTTTCTCTCCATCACACATCCAAAACTCAGTTCTCTCCATACTCACTGTCCTCCATACAAGGACCTCTTCCATCCCCCCAAAACAAAGTTATTTCCTATTTTAGTAAAAGGCCCCCAAAATGTTGCATAAACAAGAAAGCTGGGAGCCTTCTCTTTGCCCCCACAATCCAATAAGAATCATGTCTTGGATGTATCAGTGGCCTTCCCTTATCTGTTTTCTTAATGGTCCTTAACATTCATACAATTTCAATCCTTTCTTTGTAATTCCCTTGAGTAATCTGTTTGTGTTGTGTCTTCACTCTCTTTTGGAAGTCTTTCATTGATTTCCACTCTTAGAAAAAGTCCAAATTTCTTAATTTGGTCTACAAGACCCTGCCATCTCCAACCTCAACTCAGGGCCACTCTTTCCTGTGTTATCTAACCTTCAGTCCTACAGGCTTTAAATTCTGGGAAAACACAGTACCCTTCCCCTCCTTAGAACTTTTTCACATGCTGATCTCCCTGAAATGCTTAAACCTTTTTAACTACTCTAGGTCTTCAATGTCATTTCCTCAGGAAAGCCTTTACTTTCTACCCTTCTCCCCCACTAAGTTTGTTCCAGCAGAACACTGGACACACGCCTATATGCAGCACATTTCCCTTTATCCGTAACATTTAACACACTTGTGATTTCTCATTTTATTTCTATCCTGTCTTCTTTGCTATATATTAAACTCCATGAGGATAAGGACCATGTCTAATTTGTTTTAACTGCTACATGTTCAACATTTAGCTCAGTGTCTGGCCCAGTATAAGTGCACAGTCAGTAAATATTTATTGAATGAATGAACCCAAAGGAACCAGCTTCCTCAGCAGTGATAACCCGAGACCGGAAGGTGTGCCACCCTCTGTCCAGAAATCATATTTCTATCTCAATCTTTGAGTTATTTTTATGGTAGCTCATTTGATATTCTAGATTTCTGAAAGAACTCTTCTTCCCTAACATGAATTCTTCTCATTTTCAGGCAACTGGCTGTGGTATTGTAGAAAGCATACTAAACTGGGTGAAGTTTAAGGCTCAAGTTCAGTTAAACAAGAAGTGTTCAGCTGTAAAACATAACAGAATCAAGGGAATTCCCAAACTTGATGATGCCAATGATGCAGGTACACACTTAATGTTTCTAAACTTTAAGTCTGACAGTTGTTATTTGCCTTATTCATTAACAGCATACCATGAATACTTTCTCTTTGATAGTTAATATCAAGAGAATATTTTTACTTTGTTAAAAAAAAAGTGGATTCCTTGTTATTAAATACTTAGTTCATTTCCAGTTTTGGGCATTATAAATAATGTTGAGATGATTGTTTGAAGGTATAGAACAAAAATGTTTACATATTGATCTATTGAGGAGAGGAAAATATTTTCCTCAACCCACTTAGGTCCCTGGCTGGGTCTGAAAATTGAAATGACAAACTGACAGGAAAAAAGCATACAGATTTACTTAATGTAAGCCAACTTGTTATGAATTATAAATTATTTGGGTTTTATCACAAAGCTATTAACAGCATGTCTGAATTAATAGTTGAGGTTGACTTAAATGTGCCAATATTAATTTGTGTTTTTTTATTTTAGGGGGCCGAAACTCTACTGACTGTACACTTATCCTGACTGAGGGAGACTCAGCTAAGACTTTGGCTGTTTCAGGCCTTGGTGTGGTTGGGAGAGACAAATACGGGGTTTTCCCTCTCAGAGGAAAAATACTCAATGTTCGAGAAGCTTCTCATAAACAGGTAGAATATAAAACTATCTTTAGAATCTCTATCTAGTTTTATAATGCAGGACTTTATGCTGGATGTTTCATTCCCTCCTTGGACATTTTAAAATATATTTTAGATTGTTTTCTGTTTTAAGAAATTGGGTACATTATAGCATGTCTTAACAGATATTTCTGACTTACTAAAGTATAGGCTAATAATAACTCAAAATACCAGAGCTCAAGAAAATCCAAGCAACATACACCATTGTATCTTTGTTATTTTCAAATTTATAAACAATATACGTCCATTTCAGATCATGGAGAATGCTGAAATTAACAATATCATAAAGATTGTGGGTCTTCAGTATAAGAAAAACTATGAAGATGAAGATTCACTGAAGACTCTTCGTTATGGGAAGATAATGATTATGACAGATCAGGTCAGATTTGCTTTTCAGAAACTTTAGATTGTTGCAATAAATTAAGCATGTCTTATTGTATCGTTGCTTTCCTGCCATGAAAGGAAATTACTTAGCTTGTAGATTTAGTCATTGTCTCTAGTCAGATACTATGTTTATATCACATGTACTACATATACAGGTTAAGAGTCTGGATTTGAATAGTCTTTGAATATTTGAACAGCCTTCTTTTATTCATCCCCATTTAAAAAATTGAGAAATTACCAGTATGTCGATCATAATTTTTTTTTGTTTCTAAACAATTCTAATGTGTTTGGCCTTCCAAATATTTCTAGGACCAAGATGGTTCCCACATCAAAGGCTTGCTGATTAATTTTATCCATCACAACTGGCCCTCTCTTCTGCGACATCGTTTTCTGGAGGAATTTATCACTCCCATTGTAAAGGTATACTAACTTCTAAGATACCATAACGCACAGGTGGTAAACACAAGTCCCGAGGGCTGAATCCAGCCCTCCACCTTATTTTATCCAGCCCTGCACCTGTTTCTACCTGGTGGCAGTGCCAAACTCCTTGCCCCTCGTTAAGGAGTAGTTACATTTACACAGTCCTAAAATTACATTTGGCCCTTTGAAGGCAACCACGAGGCTGATGTGGCTCCCGGTGAAAATGAGTTTGACACCCCTGTTAAAATGGATATTTGAAGGCCCTACTTCTCAAACCTTGATACACACTGAACGCCAGTGAAGTGTGTTGGTGTGTAGGAGACCCAGCCCTGTGCAAAGTCACAGCAGTATGCTCTTTACCACAGGTGTCTAAAAACAAGCAAGAAATGGCATTCTATAGTCTTCCTGAATTTGACGAGTGGAAGAATTCTACACCAAATCATAAAAAGTGGAAAGTCAAGTATTACAAAGGTTTGTAATGAAACTCGTATAGACCTTCTCATTTTGTAATACACCATTATACAAGATTATATGGAATAACTTAGTATTCTTGGTTGTGTAGGTTTGGGCACCAGCACATCAAAAGAAGCTAAAGAATACTTTGCAGATATGAAAAGACATCGTATCCAGTTCAAATATTCTGGTCCTGAAGACGATGCTGCAATCAGCCTGGTGCGTTTGAATCATATTTCATACATACATTCTAGTTTTGTTTTTGTTTTGTTTTTTTCCCAAAGAGAGAAACATCAGTGTGTGGTTGCCCCTCACATGCCCCCAACTGGGGACCTGGCCCGCAACCCAGGCATGTGCCCTGACTGGGAATCAAACCAGCGACCCTTTGGTTCGCAGGCCTGCGCTCAATCCACTGAGCCACACCAGCCAGAGCACATTCTAGTTTTATAAGCACTGCTTTAGCCAGTCAATTGAAACATTTTTAATTTCTATATAATAGAATGTTTTTTAGGTTAGAGTATTTTCAGTAAGCATATCCCAGAGAAAGGGACCAGATATTTTACAAAACTGAGTTTTTGTTATTTCAGTTTTTATACAAGAGATATTTTGGAAACTATTAGTACCAGCGATATCTTTTTCATCTTCTAATTTGTAGGCCTTCAGCAAAAAGCAGACAGATGATCGAAAGGAGTGGCTGACTCATTTTATGGAGGACAGAAGACAACGGAAGTTACTTGGCCTTCCTGAGGTAAAATTTTAAATATATCCCACAAAATGGACTATTTGCTGACCTTTTAGGATTGATAGAAGAAATTTAAGTTACTGAGTAGTTATTTCAGTAAAAAGTATGATAATCGATAGCTATGTACATGTTCCTATTCTTATTTAGACTGCTACATAAAAGAAATTACCAAGAGAGTATACTTTATTAAATTGTGCAGTAATTTAATTTGCTTTATCTCTTAAAACAAAATACTTCTGAATTTTTGAGGGACTTAAGAACTGCCCTAAAAATACTGAGAGGTTTCTTTGTTTCATTATTTTGAACTAGATCATGTAATACTCTCTTTGGTCCCTCAGGACTACTTGTATGGGCAAACCACCACCTATCTGACGTACAATGACTTCATAAACAAGGAACTTATCCTGTTCTCAAATTCTGATAACGAGAGATCTATCCCATCTATGGTGGATGGTGAGTTCCAGCTTTTTTAGTCTCTTTTTGTCATAACATAGAAATCAATGCCTAGAAATAGTTAAATGGAGGATACTAACATTTGCACTTCTTCCATTTTGAAGGTTTGAAACCAGGTCAGAGAAAGGTTTTGTTTACATGTTTCAAACGGAATGACAAGCGAGAGGTGAAGGTTGCCCAGTTAGCTGGGTCAGTGGCTGAGATGTCCTCTTATCATCATGGTGAGGTAAACACACAATCTCTAATGTTTCCAGAAAACATGATAGCAGAAATACCTACACAATCATTCTCCAAACACTTAGTGAGAATATAATCTTGTATATCCGTAGCAGAGAACAATTTGGTGAAATCAGACAAGATAGTGCTTACACTTTGGCCTAATAAATCTTATTTCTGAAAATAATATTTATATAAGGATATTCATAGGTCTGTAAGGATCTGTGTTCAAAGATGTTTGTTATAACTTCGATGCTGAAATTTAGACATCAAAAATGTCCCAAGTGAAAAATTGTTATAAATTGTGACACATCTGTGCATGGAGACAGTGACATAGCTGAAGTGAATCTCCATATCAACAGTGAAGAATGCTTGTGTACTGTGTCAGGTGAGGGAGAAAGAGACAGAACAGTATGTAAAGCAAAATGTCTGGAAGGATGTATTCCAAATTACTGACGTTATCCCTGGGAATTGGAAAGGGCAACTTTGCGATTTTTTTATTTTTAGAGAGAGGGGAAGGGAAGGAGAGAGGGAGAGAAGCATCAATGTATGGTTGCCTCTCACATGCCCCCAACTGAGGACCTGGCCTGCAACCCGGCATGTGTCCCAACTGGGAATCGAACCTGTGACCCTTTGATTTGCTGGCCCACGCTCAATCCACTGAGCCACACCAGCTGGAACTTCCAATTTTTTATACATTTGAATTACTTGACTTTACACAACCATACATTCTTTTTTTATTTTTTGATTGAATTTTTTTTTGTATTCATTATGTTTAAAAAAAAACTAGATTGCCTATAAGTTTCTAAAACTTTAAATGTAATGATTGTCTTGCTTGCTGTTTTCAATTGAAATACAGTGGGTGCTCAGTAAATGTTCATACAACAAAGATTTGTGGAATGTTTACCATGTACCAAGTATACAAAGATAATGTTTCTTACCATCAAGGTATAATCACAGTTTAACCAAGAGGGCCAACACACAACCACAGAATAAAGTTACACATGCTAGAGTAGAAATGAGCAAGTTGTGACTTAAAGCAGGGAATTTTTCACTCTGCTTTGGATGAAGAAAGGAGCTATGCCTTCGAGGACTTGATTGAAATTACTGGAAGGCAACAGCCCTCCCTGAACTTGGAGCCTAAGTCTTGGGTTAAAGCAGTACATCTGCCATGTACTTATCTGGGCAAACTCAATAAACATTTATGCCTCATACATCTTACAGGATTATATTACGGCTTAGTCATAATAATGGGTATGTATTATTAAAAGCCTACAGATCAGATTAACAGGTCTTTTCCTTCCTCAGATGTCACTAATGATGACCATTATCAATTTGGCTCAGAATTTTGTGGGTAGCAATAATCTGAACCTCTTGCAGCCCATTGGTCAGTTTGGTACCAGGCTGCATGGTGGCAAGGATTCTGCTAGTCCTAGATACATCTTCACAATGCTCAGGTGGGTAATGCTTTCAATTTCTAGTGAATTCCCATTTCCAATTTTGAAATAATGTGAGATTGAGTTGACAAAAAATATTTTAAAATTCAATTAATGAGAAAATATACCTTTAAAAAATTTTTACTTACTGATTTGAGAGAGGGCAAGGGAGAGAGAGAAACATTGATTTGTTGTTCCACTTATTTATGCATTCATTGGTTGATTCTTAATGTGCCCTGACCAGGGATCAATCCCACAACTTCGGCGTATTGGGACAATGCTTTAACCAACTGAGCTACCTGGCCAGGGAAGAAAATGTGCCTTGATGGAGATGCTTAGAATATTAATTTTTAAAAAAAAACAAAAACCAACAAAAAACTAGCTCATTAAAGCTTAATTACGCTACTCTTTGCCATAAACAGCTAGACAAAATTCTGTTTCAGTTTGATAGCCATAGACTTTGTATCCTTTAGGTGTATTGTTTCCTTATCAAACTATAAATGTTTTTACTTCCATTTCTTATGTTTTCCTCTTTCTTTATATAGAGAGTAGTTTTCAACCAGGATAGATTTTGTCCTCCCCAGGCGACATGTATTGTTGCAATGTCTGGAGACATTTTTGGTTGTCTTAACTAACGGAGCCATGCTACTGGCATCTAGTGGGCAGAGGCCAGGGATACTACTAAACACCCTGCAAGGCACAGGACAGCCCCCCACAACAAAGAATTATCTGGCCCAAATGTCAGTGAGTGCCGAGTTTGAGAAACCCTGCTGCAGAATTTGGGTCAGAGTAAAGAAGAGCTTGATTCTGCCTAAATACCGCAGTTGAAATTGTACATCCTTTACAAGGCTGTGAAAAGTACGTTATGAATGGTCAAGTTTTCAGCTGTCAACTTATTCAACCTTTCAGCAGCACTGGATACAGTTAATCACTTCATCCTTCTTGAAACTCTATTTTTCATTTGGCCTCCAAGACACCAGACTATTGGTTGTCCTCCTTATTAGCCCTTTTTGCTGGGTTCTTCTCATCTTCCCAACTTCTAAATACTGTTCTGCTTCAAAGCTCCGTCACCAGATCCATTCAGTCTGGTAACTCCAGCCCTGGATCTCTACACTGTTACATGTCTGACTGTCCTCTTAACAAGCACACTGGATATCTAGTAAGCAACTCAAACACAAGTCCAAAACAAAATCCTGTCTCAGTAAATGGAATGTCATCCTTCTAATTCTCAGACTTAAAACCTTGAAGTCACCTTTACTTCTTTTTGCCACACTTGTGTCCAGTCCACTGTCAAATCCTCTGGGCTCTGCATTGGAAAAATACTAAGCCACACCATTCATCTAGACAATTATAATTTAGTCTACTCCCTTCTTTCTTATGGCAGCCAATTTCTTTAAAATAGGTCACTGGTTCAGAACCTTCCAACTGCTTCATTTAGAGCAAAATCTAAAGCCTTAGTTTATCTAACCAAATCTTGTATGATCTGTGCACTCACTCCCCATATCTTTTGATTCCATCTCATATTATCTGTGCTCCAAACACCACCTGGCCTCTTTGACTGTGCATGCCAAGCACACTCCCACTTCATGGCCTTTTACTTGTCCCTCTTGCTTGCAATACTCTGCAGATAACCTCAGAGTTCCTTCTTTCCATTTCTTTTCTGCTCAAATGTTTTCTTGTCAGAAAGTACCCACTATTCCTTAGCACCCCTTCAATCACTCTTACCTACTTTATTTTTCTTCTTAGCATTTATTGTACCACCTGACAAAGTGTGTGTTTGTTGTCTAGCTCCCTGTGAGCTCCTTGGAAGCTGAGACTTTATGGTATCAGTGCTTGGCACATAGAAGGTGCTCAGTAAATATTGTTGAGTCAACATTGGTCAGCAAGTAAAGGCAAGGTAATTTTCATGTACAGATAATAAGGTTAACACATGTCCTTTTCATGAAAGTTAATTTATGAATGCCAGTATTTTTGTAAAATAACCTTCTTTGATTGTTTTCTTTAGTCCTTTGGCCCGGTTGTTATTTCCACCAAAAGATGATCACACATTAAAGTTCTTATATGATGACAACCAACGTGTGGAGCCTGAATGGTACATTCCTATTATACCCATGGTGCTGATAAATGGCGCCGAAGGAATTGGTACTGGTTGGTCCTGCAAAATACCCAACTTTGATATTCGTGAAGTTGTGAATAACATCAGGAGACTGATGGATGGAGAAGAACCTTTGCCAATGGTAACTATTTTGTGTGTATTAGAAACCTCAGTTTTCCTCTGGTTTCAATTTAGTAGACTATGTGCTTAAAGAGGACATAAATATACAATTAACTTTACTTAAATGTTAGATTTATTGTTTAATGCTATTGTGATTTCTGTGCTTAGTGTCCCGTTTACAAAATGTTGTTTTTTTTTAAATACCAATTTAGCTTCCAAGTTACAAGAACTTTAAGGGCACTATTGAAGAGCTGGCTTCAAATCAATATGTCATTAGTGGTGAAGTGGCTATCCTTAATTCCACAACCATTGAGATCTCAGAGCTTCCCATCAGAACATGGACCCAGGTAAGTAACTGTGGGTTTTTGTGTGTTTGTGTGTGTGTGTGATCAGCAGAAACACTTTTTGTACTAATGCTTGTTGACTATTCACGAACCTATGTTTCAGAAACTTACAAAAGGGTTATTTATCTCTTTAGACATACAAAGAACAGGTCCTAGAACCCATGTTGAATGGCACCGAGAAGACGCCTCCTCTCATAACAGATTACAGGGAATACCATACAGACACCACAGTGAAATTTGTGGTGAAGATGACTGAAGAGAAACTGGCTGAGGCCGAGAGAGCTGGACTCCACAAAGTCTTCAAACTCCAAACCAGTCTCACATGCAACTCTATGGTGTGCCTTGTTTTATGAGATACATATGTTTCCCTTTATATTAAGATATCAATTTTAAAAGGAAATCATAGGCTAATTTTATGTTTTGAAAGAATAAAGTCATTCCTCTAAAACTGTTAAAGTTTAGCCAGTTTACCTATTCTTGGCTCTACCCTTATTTTTCTTTTCCAGGTGCTTTTTGACCACGTAGGCTGTTTAAAGAAATATGACACAGTGCTAGATATTCTAAGAGACTTTTTTGAACTCAGACTGAAATATTATGGATTAAGGAAAGAGTGGCTTCTAGGAATGCTTGGTGCTGAATCTGCTAAACTGAACAATCAGGCACGCTTTATCTTGGAGAAAATAGACGGCAAAATAGTCATTGGTATGTGTTTGAAATAACCGCTTGTACTAAACCACAATTGTGTCAAACTGCCTTTAAACCCTTCTGGTGAGAGTAATGGTGGGAGGGAGGGCAAAAGCCATTTAGTTCAGCTGGCCACTTGAATGAGCATTTCTTTGAAAGACTTAGTTAGGTCTTTTATAGTTTGAAAGATAGCTTTCCTAGATTGAGCATCTTGAGGAATCAAGATTTAGTTGACATTGAGACAGAGCTAAAAGAGGTGCCTGTGTAAAATAACTGATGAAGAAAAAAGTGTGACAGAAAAAAGGGCTGGAGGTAAGATTATAAATGCTTCTACTATAAGTAAATTGTATCCTTAAGCCTGAAAGAGTCATGTCTTAGGGGATTTTTTAAGATGTTCTAGAAGCAACCAAGTCAGGGTTTAACTGACCAGGGGGAAAAAAAACAGTTTTGACTAAAGCTTGGTAAAAGGAAGGCTTAAAGAGATAGCTCAAAAAAAAGAAAAAAGAGCCCTGGCTGGTGTAGCTTAGTGGATTGAGTGCAGGCCTGTGAACCAAGAGGTCGCGGTTCGATTCCCAGTCAGGGCACATGCCTGGGTTGCAGGCCAGTTCCCAGCAGAGAATGCACAGGAAGCAACCATACATTGATATTTCTCTCCCTCTCGCCTTCCCTTCTCTAAAGATAAATAAATAAAATCATTTAAAAAAAAAAAGAAAGAAAGAAAAGAAAAAAGATAGCTCAGTTCTAGCCAGAGCTAGGCAACTAACTCAGGCTACTGGATTACATTGCAGGTCCCCAAAACATAACACGAGTTCCTAGTGATCAGAGGGAATTTTTCTGGTGATACACAAAAATGCTTGATTCAGTTGTTACATGTTCAATTTCATGAATTTTTTTTTTAAATTTATTTATTTTAGAGGGCAAGGGAGGGAATAATAGAGGGAGAGAAACATCAATGTATGGTTGCCCCTCACGCACCCCCTACTGGTGACCTGGCCCACAACCCAGGCATGTGCCCTGACTGGGAATTGAACCCATGACCCTTTGGTTCATAGGTTGGAACTCAATCTACTGAGCCACACCAGCCAGGGCAATTTCATGGCTATTTTTTTTTTAAATAACACTAACATGTCAACCCCTTATTTTCACAGATATTATTGCTTAAGACAAGACTAAAATTAGTAATACTGAACGTGACATAAAGAAAAACAAAAAGTAAAGTTTGTATTGACTACTGTAAACATTGGAAGAGAGGTTCTATAAATAAAGGGAATGAGTGCAACATGGACAAATTAATATGTGTATGGTGGCACTAAAAACTTGCCCAATCAAATATTGGAATTTTTAAAAACCGGGGAGTATAATTGAGGTGTAGAGACCAGAAATAATGGTTTGGGTTGTGTTTTGCTGAGTTATATATGATTAGGTCACAACCTCACATGATTTGACTGCCACCTTGTGGTAATTTACACTTGTCAATGGTTTAGGGCCATGATCAACAAGTATGCCGCAAGAATTTTTGAAACATGTAATATCTTACTATTTATTCAGGGGCACTGACCTCTTTTGCCTTAGATTGTCAAATTAAATGACAACAGCTAACACAACAGTAGCCATGTGCTGTGAATGAATCAAAATCATATCTTTTTTTGTCAGATTGGCAAAAAATACATTTTTTGACATGCCACAGAATTTTAGTAATTATTTTATGTGTGCCATGAGATGAAAAAGGTTGAAAATTGCTGGTTTAGCGAGAATGCTTAACTATAGCTACCCTTGAATAACAAAAGTTTGAAGTGGGCAGGTCCACTTATACACAGGGTTTTTTCCAATAAATATGTTGGAAAAATTTTTGGAGGTTTGCAACTATTTGAAAAACTCACACCTTGCCTAGGCTTTCCTATAGCTTCTTCTATTCTAAGCTCTTCCTTGTTTCACTCTCCCCAGCTTTAATAAACATACTTTCAAAATCAAAAGAAAAACGTCATACATGAACCTTATGATTTTCTTAATATTTCCTTTTCTCTAGCTTTATTGTAAGAGTACAGTATATAATACATATAACATACAAAATATATGTTAATCAACTGTTTATGTTATTGGTCAGGCTTCCAGTCAAGAGTAGTCTATTAGTTAAATTTGGGGGGAATCAAATTATGGAGATTTTCAACTATTTGGTGGATCATGCCCTGACCCCCTGCATTGTTCAAGGGTCAACTGTATATACCAGGATGTACAAATATATGGGAAAGACAGTTTGCTAATTTCCACTTTTAATTTTTTGAATTAATATAGTAAAAACTTATCACTTTCCTAAAATAGTACTCAATACCAACCATTACCCCTGTTTACATTTTTTTAATAGAAAATAAACCTAAGAAAGAATTAATTAAAGTTTTGATTCAGAGGGGCTATGATTCGGATCCTGTGAAGGCTTGGAAAGAAGCCCAGCAAAAGGTAATTTTTGGGTTAGCATTTTTCTAGGTTATTAAAGACTGTATATAATCGAATGTCTATGTCCCACATTTCCTATTAAAACTACATTTAATTCCTCCTCTAGGTTCCAGATGAGGAAGAAAATGAAGAGAGTGACAATGAAAAGGAAACTGAAAAGAGTGACTCTGTAACTGGACCAACTTTCAACTACCTTCTTGATATGCCTCTTTGGTACCTAACCAAAGAGAAGAAAGATGAACTGTGCAAACTAAGAAATGAAAAAGTGAGTTGCTGATGGATGATGGTGCATGTTGCTCAATTATGTTCCAATTGTGAAAGCAAAAACTTAATTGTGTGCTTAATGAAAATGCTATTTATGCACATAAATTAAATTAACTCTTAAATTTCTGACTATTTAATGAAGGAGCAAGAACTAGAAACATTAAAGAGGAAGAGTCCGTCAGATTTGTGGAAAGAAGACTTGGCTGCTTTTATTGAAGAGCTAGAGGTGTGTAGTTTATAATGCCCATGTCAGAATTTTTATTAATAAAATAATACATTCTAGCAATATACCTCTTTACCGAGATATTTCACAATTGGCAGTAGAAAGAATATGGGAGGCATAAGGAAATATTCCAAGATAACATATGAAAGAACAAATTGTTTAAAACTAGTTTGAGGATGCCAGGAAACATACTAAGCTGGAAGTTTTTGAACAAAGAAAGGGCAGGAGTTGATTTTTGACCTATTGAGACTAAGAAGATAAAGAGAATTTAAATGTGAGGGAAGACCATCCCAACCCAGTCCCCCCAAGTCAACCTAAAAGGACAAAGACAGTTGACTTTTCAGGCTAATCAGTAGTTTCAGAAGATCCCCTGTTACTTAATTTCACTAATACAGTTTTCCAACATTATTTTAACATAAGAAAAAGCACTTCATAAATTAAGCTGGAAGGATTAACATGAAAATTCATATTATTGCACTTCAGAATGATATCCAACTTATAATCAGTTGATTGGATAAGTGTACATTACTGGAATTACATCCTTATTTTTTGAGTTTACAAATATGCATATATGTATTTTATCCCTAATCTCATTTCCCCTTCTTATTCCCAAAAAGATTCAGTGGTAAGATCAAGAGTAGCACCCAGTCTTCTGTCTCCACATTGTCCAAAGTCTTAAATTATATTTTTACTATTGTGGTGGTATACTTAGTTATGGAACAGGTTATCACAAATTTAAGGTATAACAAATTGAAATCAGCTTAACTATTGACTTTTATGCTATCTCTATGAAGTTTAAGATGTTATAACATCTTTGTTAGCTTATAAACTTGCTTTCTTCTATCCCTTTTTTAGGCTGTTGAAGCCAAAGAAAAACAAGATGAACAAGTAGGACTTCCTGGGAAAGGGGGGAAAGCAAAGGGGAAAAAAGCACAAGTGGCTGAAGTTTTGCCCTCTCCCAGTGGAAAAAGAGTCATCCCCCGAGTGACCATAGAGATGAAAGCAGAGGCAGAAAAGAAAAATAAAAGGAAAATTAAGGTAATACTCATGAAAACATTATATGTAAAATACTTTAGGCTCATTTCCACATAAAATTGAACAAATTATATCATAAATTTTTTACGCCTGTAGTTTGGGATTTAGCCTATATCTAATCATAACGTTCCTTTTTTATGAGCCTGATTTTTAAATGTTGAAGTATTTTGAAAATCCTGGCTGCTGTGGCTCAATGAACTGAGTGCTGGCCTGCGAACCAAAGCATAGCTGGTTCAATTCCCAGCCAGAGCACATGCTTGGGTTGCAGGTTAGGTCCCCAGTAATGGGCATGCAAGAGTCAACCACACATTGATGTTTCTCTTCCTTTCTTTCTCCCTCCCTTCCCCCTCTCTAAAAATAAATAAATAAAAATCTTTTTTTTAAAAAAAGGTATTTTGAAAAAGGTTGTACCTATACCTTTATTCGGAGAGCTTAGCCAGAACCCAGAGGAAAAATCATTCTTTGACCAGATACAGATTGTATATTTGACCTTATATTATTCCAAGTAATAAAACTTGGCAGAATGTGACCATTTTCATCATGCTTTTATTTTTTTAATTTTAATTTTTTAATTATTAATTATATTTTATTGATTATGCTATTACTGTTATCCCAATTTTCCCCCTTTGCCCCCCTCCACCCAGCAACCCGCAATCCCCACACCAATGTTCATGTCCCTGGGTCATGCTTATAAGTTCTTTGGCTATGCCATTTCCTATACTGTACTTTACATCCCCATGGCTATTCTGTAACTACCTATTTGTATTTCTAAATCCCCTCACCTCTTCACCCATTCTCCCACACCCGCCTACCATCTGGCAACCATCAAAACCCTCTTCTGTAGCCATGATTCTGTCTCTGTTCTTCTCGTTTGCTTAGTGTGTGTTTCAGATTCGATTGTTGATAGATATGTATTTATTGCCATTTTATTGCTCATAGTTTTGATCTTCTTAAATAAGCCCCTTTAACATTTCATATAATAATGGTTTGGTGATGAACTCCTTTAGTTTTTTCTTGTCTGGGAAGCTTTTTATCTGCCCTTTGATTCTAAATGATAGCTTTGCTGGGTAGAGCAATCTTAGCTGTAGGTCCCTGCTCTTCATGACTTTGAATATCTTGCTATCTTTCAGAATGAAAATACTGAAGGAAGCCCTCAAGAGGACAGCATGGAACCAGAAGGCCTAAAACAAAGACTAGAGAAGAAACAGAAAAGAGAAGCAGGTATTAAAACATTTTAAGGAGCCCTGGCTGGCATAGCTCAGTGGATTGAGCACAGGCTGCGAACCAAAGCATCGCAGGTTCGATTCCCAGTCAGGGCACATGCCTGAGTTGTGGGCCAGGTCCCCAGTGGGGACCACATGAGAGGCAACCACACATTGATGTTTCTCTCTCTCTCCTTCTCCCTCCCTTCCCCTCTCTAAAAATAACTAAATAAAATCTTTAAAACGAATTTTTTTAAGGAAAATTGTATAGAATTGAGATAAAATTATGTTTGTTACCTCGTAAATCCCTCATACATATTGAATAAGTTCTTAGTGGGTAACATGAAGGAGAGCTATGTCTAAAGTGTACTTAAACTTCCCCCATATTGTCCTTGGGATTTGAGTAAAAATCATTTTGTAAAATGAAATATTTTGTAACTGGAATTCCTCAGTTGGAATCCAAAGAAAACAAACCCAGTTTATTAGATTTCACTTTCTAGCCAGTTAGGAGATTCTAAGACATCAAATGTATTAATATATAAAGCTTGAGGACCACATCTTAGTCATGTTTGTATTATTCCTTGAGTTTAACACCCTGCCTAGGATATAGTTAATACTCAGTTAATTAAATAGAATTAACAGTTCTATTAACCATTTGATTATGCCTTTACTGAGTACCTACTTTTTTTAAAAAAATTTTTCCCAAGATTTTATTTATTTTTAGAGAGGAGAAGGGAGAGAGGGAGAGGATCAATGTGTAAGATACATTGATTGGTTGACTCTCACAAGGCCCCCTACTGGGGATCTGGCCTGCAACCCAGGCGTGTGCCCTGACTGGGAATCAAACCAGCGACCCTTTGGTTCACATCCCAGCACTCAATCCACTGAACCACACCAGCCAGGGCAGTATCTACTTTTTTTAACTTCTTCATTGAGATAGTCACATACCAAATTCATCCATTTAAAGTGGACTAGTGATGGTTTTAGTATTCTCCGAAGTTTTAGATAATTTCTTTCCCCGAAAAGAAATGCTATGCCCAGTAATAGTCACTCCCCATTTCCTCCCAACTCCTTCTCCCCTTAGGCAACCACTACTCTATTTCTGTCTCTCGATTTGCCTGTTCTAGACATTTCATATAAATAGAAATCATATATGTGGTCTTTTGTGTCTTCATTTAGCATAGTGTTTTCCAGGGTCATCCATGTAGTAACATGTATCAATGCTTCATTCTTTTGTTGTTACCAAATAACAGTTCATTATAGAGATATACCACATTTAGTTATTTATTCATCAGTTGATACATATTTGGGTTGTTTCAACATTTTGGCTATTGTGCATAATGCTGCTATGAACATCTGCACATAAGTTTTTGTGTGAACTTCTGTTTTAATTTCTCTTGGGTAGACACCTAGGAGTGGAATTGCTGGGTCATATGATTTTTCTGTGATAGCTTTTGAGGATCTACCACACTGTTTTCCAAAGCAGCTACACCATTTTACATTCCCATCAGCAATTTGTGAGGGTTCCAGTTTCTCTACATTTTCACCAACACTGAATGTCTTTCTTTCTCATTCTAGCCATCCTTGTGGGTATGAAGTGGTATCTCATTGTGGTTTGGGTTTGCATTTTCCCCTTGGCTAATGATGTTGAGCATCTTTTCATGTGCTTATTGGCCATTTATATTTCTTTGGAGAAATGTCTATTCAGGTCCTTTGCCCATTTTCTACCATTCTGTGGATTTTCTTGATGGTATATTTTGAAGTACAAGTTTTTACTTTTCACGAAGTCTCATTCATCTATTTTTTTATTCTTTTTTTGCTCATGCTTTTAGTGTCATATCTAACCTTTTACCAAATCCAAGGTCATGTAGATTTACCCTTATGTTTTCTTGCAAGAATTTTAGTTTTAGCTCTTACATTTCGGTCTCTGATCCATTTTTGAATTAATTTTTATATATGACTTAAAGAAGGAATCCAACACCATTCTTTTGCATGTGGATATCCAGTTGCCCCAGCACCATATATTAAAAACTTCTTTCCCCACTGAACTTTGCCCTTGTCTCAACTATATCCCATCAATTGATCTCTGTCTATTCTTGAGTATTTACTTTTCATAGATAACATGTGGTCAGTTCTGTGCAGAGTAAAAGATAAATAAAACAATGGAAACATCTAAGTATTAAAAAGAAGTAATAAAGCTATGTTGTGTATGCCATGCTGTGCAAAATTATATATTAGCCTTATAATGCAGCATACATAAACTTTAAACCCAACTAACAATCGTGTAGCATATAAAAACTGATGGATCAGTTATATATTTTGAACATTCATGTTCCCATCACTGTCTTAAATATTGTGAAGGCACAAGAAGTGGGAGAGCCCTGACTGGCGTGGCTCAGTTGGTTGAGCATGGTCCTGCAAAGCAAAAGGTTGCCGGTTTGATTCCCAGCCAGGGCACATGCCTGGGTTGTGGGCCTGGTCCCCAGCTAGGGTATGTGCAAAAGGCAACCAATCAATGTTGTTCTCACACATCAATGTTTCTCTCCCTCTCATTCTCCCTCCTGTTCCTTCTCTCTAGAAACAAATAAACAAACAAATAAATAAGAAAGAAGTGGGAGAGCATGGCATTTACCCTTAAGAAAAAAGTTATAGCAGTATACGCTAGGTATTGTAGTGGTTTAGCGAAAGGTGAGATCAGTGTGGGTGCATGTAGATTATAGACGTTTTGTGAAAGGGGTTAGATTCTCAAAGATATGGTATAATTTAGGCATTCCATGTTGGGAGAAGAAATATGGGCCTATAATATGCATGGAACAATGAGAAGGCCCTCTTAATGGAAGTGGGGGTGTATAGGAAAATAATGGAACATAGTTAAACCAGTTATGGAGAGCCAGAAAACCAGGTTGTGGAAGGATGAATTAGGATTCAGCTAGGAAATATGAAATCAGTATGTATACTGATAAAAATATGAAGAAAGGACTATATCAGAGCAATAACCTTTAATTGCCAACATGAGGGAAGTAAAGAGCAAAGGATAGGTATGAGAGACATTTGGGGGAAAGAATTAACAAGACTTAGTGACATTTAACTGCCTCACAAAGC
This sequence comes from Trachops cirrhosus, assembly GCA_028533065.1. Lineage (NCBI taxonomy): Eukaryota > Metazoa > Chordata > Mammalia > Chiroptera > Phyllostomidae > Trachops > Trachops cirrhosus. Next base: position 94,017,638 of record CM052545.1, on the reverse strand, counting down.
CATGAAATACCCCTCAAGGTTTGGTCCCAGCCTTTCTTTTCCCTTTGAATTGTCTCCCTTGCCTTGACTTCAGCAATAACTTCTGTTGATCTCCTTGTAATTATTCTTGTTGCTTTATGAGCTCCATTTTTAACCTGAGAGAACTTCTTAAAAGGTAAATCTGGTCATATTGGTTCCCTTTTGAAAACAAAATCCTTGCCCTGGTTGGGTGACTCAGTTGTTTCAAGCATCGTCCCATACACCAAACGGTTGTGGGTTTGAGATTTGATTCCTGGTCAGGGCACATACCTAGGTTGTAGATTCAATCCGCAGTCAAGGCACATACAGGACACAACCAATCGATGTTTCTCTCTCTCCCTCTCTCTCTCTCTCTCTCTTCCTCCCTCTACCCTCCTTCCCTCTCCCTCCCTTTCCCCCCCCCCCCTCTCCCTTACTCTCTAAAATCAATAAATGTACCCTCAGGTGAGGGTAAAGAATAATAATAATAAAACAATCCTTAACAAGACCACCCTCTCTCTCCCTAGCTTCTACTTTCTAGCCATAACGGATTTCTTTCAGATCCCTTAAGGAACTGTTTTCTCACATGCTATTTCCTGAACTGGAAGATTTCATCACCCACCTCCCTCCCACTAGTTAACTCTTACTTAACCTGCAGATTGTAGCTCAAGTATCTTTCTCTTGGAGAAGCCTCATCTTTATATGCATAAGCATACATACCACATACCCTACATAAACACATTGTATTTATTTATGGGATTAGTTGGCCAATCTATAAGCTGCATGAGAAGAGGGACTACATGTTTCTGCTCACCTCTGTATTTATTCTCAGTACTAGCTCAGAGCTCAATAAATATTTAAAGGATGGATGGATGATAGATGCAGAAAAGTGAGTCTCCAAATATGTGAAGGTAGTTAATTCCTTTTCCTTCTAGGTACCAAAGCAAAGAAACAAAATACATTGCCATTTAAACCAGTCAAAAAAGGAAAGAAGAGAAACCCCTGGTCTGATTCGGAATCAGATATGAGTGGTAACGAAAGTGACTTTGATGTCCCTCCACGAGAAATAGAGCCACGAAGAGCAGCGGGTAAGATAAACTGAAGAACATGTAGATATACTAAAAAATTTGACTGGGCAATATATATATCTCAGTGCACTCAATCCCAGAAATTGTTATATGTTAGAGCAGTAATTATATTATTTTTTTTAAGAGAGAGAGAGGGAGGGAAACAGTGATTTGTTGTTCTACTTGCTTATGCATTCATTGGTTGCTTCTTACATGTGCCCTGACCGGGAATTAAAACCACAGCCTTGGCGTATTGGAACAAAATACATTGCTCTAAGAACAATGCTCTAACCAACTGAGCTACCTGCCCAGGGCTATGTTAAATTTTGTTTAAAATAAAGCATCTGCCCTGGCTGGTGTAGTTCAGTGGATTGAGCATGTGCTATGAACCAAAGGGTCGCTAGTTCGATTCCCAGTCAGGGCATATGCCTGGGTTGCGGGCCAGATCCCAAGTAGGGGGCACACGAGAGGCAACTACATGTCTATGTGTGTCTCCCTTCCCCTCTCTAAAAACAAATAAATAAAATCTTTTTTAAAAAAATTAATAAAATCTTTTAAAAAACTAGAGCATTTTTTAGGAAATTCAGCTGAAGCTTAAATCTTCATGAAATGTTATATCAATCTGTGGATCAAATAGTCTATTAATCCTCTTTAATTCTTTATATATGAATGTTTTTAATAGCAAAAACCAAATTCACAGTGGATTTGGATTCAGATGAAGATTTCTCAGATTTTGATAAAAAAAGTGAAGATGAAGATTTTGTCCCATCAGATGCTAGTCCTGTTAAGACCAAAACTTCCCCAAAGTAAGCGTCTTCTCTAATATGGATTTTATCATGATCATTTTTCATAGTTGATATATTCTTTGTTTGACACATTTAGAATTGGTTGTCAGGATGTAATTTTTTTTACTCTAGACGTACGAACAAAGAACTGAAGCCACAGGAGAGCACCACATCAGGTATGTGTTTAAGTAAAAATAGTGAGGCGTCTGCTTCACTGGGTGCTCAGATCCACCTGGGTTGTAATCCAGACTACCCTAGCCAAGTCCTGCCTTTGAAAATAAATGTGGGTTTTCATTAGCATCACATTGATGTTGTCCATTTTTAGTTTTGCAAATAAAGAGGCTCTACATTTAATACACTAAAAGTATCGTGTGCTTGCCAGGTGCTATGCTAGGTGCTAGAGATACAAAAATAACTGAATTCATAGAAGGGACTAAGCAATGAGTGGATTTTCCCATGTTGCTTACATGTACTATTTTCTTTTTCATTTGAAGTCCTAGATCTTGATGATGATGCCAAGGACAATGCACCACCTCCTCCAAGCTCACCTGAGGCTGACTTCCCAGCCGAAACCAAAACCACAAACCCTGTTTCTAAAAAGAGAGTAACAGTGAAGAAGATTACAGCAAAAAGTGAGCCTAAGTCTTTTGAGATGGGTTAATAATACTGGGATTAACTAACTGGTTGCTACAAGTCAGTTTCCATTTTTTATTGCCACAAAAATTTGCTATTGATATTAAAATTAAATCTTTCCTAAATGAAAGAAAGTCTTTAGATCTTTCTTTATAATCATAATTGGTGGTAAAAGGTTTAAAAGTAGCATCTTTCTCAAAATGCCAGGCATTATCCAGCTCATTTCTATGACTGGGATAGTTATTTACAAACAGTTGTAAATGTTTAAAATAAAACATATTCTTATTTTTAAAATGGATGCTTAAGAACACTGATTCTCTAGCATATTTTCAGCTCTGTTGGATTGACTTTTCCTGTGTTATATATAAGCAGTCAACAGGTTGCTAAAGACAGTTCACAGTGAGAACCATTCATCTGAGAGTGGCCGTGATGAATCCCTGTGTTGACTTGCAGGTCAGTCTTCCGCCTCCACTACAGGTGCCCCAAAAAGGGCTGCACCAAAAGGAGCCAAAAAGGATCCAGGCTTGACTTCTGACGTCCCTCAAAAGCCTGATCCCCCTAAAACCAAGAATCGCCGCAAAAGGAAGCCATCTACTTCCGATGATTCCGACTCTAATTTTGAGAAAATGATTTCTAAAGCAGTCACAAGCAAGGTGAGTGTTTATCCTAACCAGTCCTTTGCTTGTAGATGTTTTAAAATGTAACCAAGCTTTGCTCTTAATGATTTGGCACATTTTTAAGAAAATAAATGTAAATCCCAAAATTCATTAGTTTTTCCTGTATTTAGTTTAGTTGTAACAAAGTTACATATGCCATTGAGTCCATGAGAGAGCTGCCCTAGATCTATTTCTTACGACATATTAAAAGGTAGAAGACTTGAATTGTAGTCTGCTGATACATTTTCTGCGTTGAAATTCTGCTGTCAGGTTGACATGTGCAAATTACTTGTGCTTTTCTCTTTTAGAAATACAAGGCGGAGGGTGATGACTTCCATGTGGAATTAGACTCCGCTGTGGCCCCCCGGGTAAAATCTGGGCGGGCAAAGAAACCTATAAAGTACCTCGAAGAATCAGATGAGGATGATCTGTTTTAAAATGTGAGGTGACTATTTTAAGTAATGATCTTATTGAGCCCAAGACTAGTTTTAAAGTTACCTCAATCTCTTTATTTTCCTCCCCTTTGAATTTAGTTTGGGAAAGATAGTTTTAATCTGGAACCATCAAAGCGGGGAAGTGTGTAGACCTCAGTGTCCTTATCTTTTCGTAATGCCACCTAAATGGTGATCCATCTCGTGGGTTTTGTTTGCGTCCCTGCTTTATGTTTTCAGTCTGTTTTGTCTTTAAAATCTAATTTTAACTTCTTCTGGACTCTAGAGGTAGCTGTGTGGTCACTTCAGCATAATGTAGTTCACTGACCATAATGCATTAAGCTAAAATTGGATCACTTTGATATAAATGTGTCTACTGACTGTGCCTTCATTCCTACTTTCATAAATATGAGATAGAGCACGATTAATTGTTTGCTCTTAGTTGCATAGGTAATTTTCCATCAAATAGAACTTGACAGTTCTAGTACAAATACTCTCTCCACTTGGCCTTTTTTGAACTTTTGTTCAAGCAATGAGTTGCTCATATCCTTTAGAATATCAGCAGAGGTTAAAGAAAAACACCCTGGCTGTTTACCCTCAACACAGTCAACAGGAAGAAGGAAATTATACTGTAAGTTATGTGACTATCTCAACTTTTGACTTTTTTCCTCTTGCTGCCTCTGAGTCTGAATTTCCCAAAGAACAAATTTCTCAGGAGCTCTGGATTGCAGAAGAGTGAGGATAACATTCACTCAAAGATCTCACATATTTTATTGATGCCAATCCTTAGCAGTGAGCTGGTCTATCCATTTTGGGAAATCTCCATAATTTTCAACTTGTAAACTCTTTTAGACCTTTCTGCCTTTTACATGTGTGTAATTTGAGTGGTGTTATAAATGTTTTTGTAAATATTTAATATGTTTTTCTATTTAGCTTATTCCAACAATTTTGTACTTCAATAAAACATTGTGAACATTGTAACTGATTGATTGCCCCTTTTCTCCCTGCACTATATCTTTTTCTTACTCTAAAATATATCCCTCTTCACTTTTTTTTTTTAATAAAAGTTTAAGCCTTTTTTTTCTTAACTTCCTTTTGAGAACTGTTCTGATCATATTCTCATGTTCTTGACAGCACCTGGCCATAGTGATGGGTCTAAGAGATAGGCATTTGACCTAATCAAGGCCAATCCAGTTTTTTTCATGGGTTTTATACGTGAGTACTAAGTTTTTCTCTACACTCAGAAGGCCTTGGCCCTTCAAAAACTATTACATCAGTAAATAGTTTTAAATATGCATGTATCTTTTTTTAATGATTTCCTATTTTAACAATTTTTTTTATTGATTCTAGAGAGGGGAAGGGAGGGAGAAAGAGAAGGAAAGAAATACCAAAGTGAGAGAGAAACATTGATCAGTTCCCTCTTGCACACGCCCCAACTGGAGTGTGTTTGGGGACAAAACCTGCAACCCAGGCATGTGCCCTGACCAGGAATCGAACCCACAACTTTTCGGTTTGCAGGACAACACTCAACCGAGCCACACCAGCCAGGGCTTAACAACTATTTTGATAAACCTGGTCAACTACTTGATATCAGTAAATTATATTGGGACAACTGGCTAATGGAAAAAACAAAGAAACTTTAGGTAAATCCAACCTCTCCTCACATCTTACACCAAAGTTAAGTTCCAATAGGCAAAATATTTAAATGTCAAAAATAAAACTATTTTAAAAAGTACTAGGAGAAAAGTAATCTTGAGTTACAGAGGGATAACCTAAACATCCCCAAGGGTACTGTTGACAAAAATATGGAAAAATGAGTTCTTTCATCAGGACCAGGACAAAAAGGCCAAGCTCTTTGTCCCAGACTCACTTTAAGAAATTCAGTTCAAGAGCAGAATTGGACATGTGCAAAAAGCTAAGTAAAGATACACAAATGCAAGTTCTAGTAACACAGGAAATGCCAATATCCTTGTTATGACAGAGTTTTGCAAAATGCTACCATAGGCAAAGTGTATAAGGGATCTCATTATTTCTCACAACTAGGTGTAAATCTATAATTATCTCCCAAAAGCCATATACAAAGATGTTTATTGAAACTTCTATAATAATAAAGTTGAACGTAACCTAAATGTTCAAACAGGAGACATTTAGTAAAACAATTAGTTTAAATTATAATAAAATGAGGAATACCAGGTACTCATTGAGAATGATCATGTGTACTGAGTAGAGAAGGCAGGTTACAAAGCAAAGGTGAAATCCCTGTTGGGCGAGTATGCATCTGTTTATAAACTAAATAGAGGGAGAAAAGCACATACTCCCTCTTTAGAAAGAAAAATAAACCCTCTTCAGAAACATGTCCCTTTTGAAAGAAGTTTACTCCTGATCAGTAAAGTACTTGCTAAGAAGACTTCAAGTAAATATATTCCTGACTGTTCATTCCTTAAGACATTGGAATTCTGCCCTGGCTGGTGTAGCTTAGTTGATTGAGCGCGGGCCTGTGAACCAAGAGATCACGGTTCGATTCCCAGTCAGGGCACATGCCTGGGTTGCAGGCCAGTTCCCAGCAGGGAATGCACAGGAAGCAACCATACATTGATATTTCTCTCCCTCTCTCCTTCCCTTCCCCTCTGAAGATAAATAAATAAAATCTTTAAGAAAAAAAAAAGTTTCTCTTTAATAAAAAAAAAAACATTGGAATTCTAAAAGATAAAAATTTTAGTGCTAATAAACAGCAGTCATACACATTTAGTCCCTTTATAAAATGTAGTTATTTCCTACACATACAAACCATGGCTTAGATAAGTAGATGTTACATCAATTATAAGTTCCAAAAGAATGCTTATTGAGAAAATAGGGGATTCAAAAATTGTACTAGTTGAAAGGTTTGTTTTGCTGCAATGGGACTAACTCATTAACTTTCTCTTCAAGTGTAATAGAATACAGTCACGTTAATATGCCATGTCTTGCCCGCCTAGTATCCCTTTCCTCAGATTTCCACTTTTGGAAAACTATTGTGAAAATTGAAAAGCAAAAAAGTTTGCATCCAAAAATATTCACTGAAGCATTATTTACACCAGTGAGAAACTAGGGACCGCAGAGATGTCCTGAACTGGTTAGACTAGCACATCCTTACCATGTAGTACATAGCTGGTAAGTCACGTTTTGCCCTGGCTGGGGTATCGTACTTAGTTGGAGCATCATCCTGATGCACCAGGTTTGCAGGTTCGATCCCCAACCAGCACATGCAAGATTCAACCAATGTGTGGATGGGTGGAGTGGTGAATCAATGTTTCCTTTCCTCTTTCTCTAAAAATCCATTAGAACATGGATTTTAGAAAAACATTAAAAATCATGTTTTCCCAGAACATTTAATAGTACAGGAGAGTTGTGTTGGGTGGCTGAGAGGGGGTGATACAAAACTCCTATACAGTTTGTCAAAGCTCATTGAATTACATTATAAAATGGTGCCTTTTATTGTAAGTTATATACTGCAATAAAGTGGGAAGAAAAACTATTTAGACAGTATGAGGCTCAAATATAAACCAGTGCTTCTCATACTTGGATGTGGTTACACTGCAGGTTCTGATTCAGTGATTTAGTAGGTCTGGGGTGCGGCTGGAGACTATTAATAACAGGCTCCTAACTGATGTCAGCGCTGATGGTTGGAGACCTCACTTGGAGCAGCAAAGGTACAAGCCACATACCGGTACCTCTTTCTGTGTGGTCCCTGGACCAGCAGTATCAGCGTGACCTGACAGCTTGTTGGAAATTCAAGTTATTGGGCCCGCCCCAGAACTGTCTCGAGAGCACTAATATTCACAAGCACCGAAATTAAACTCTGATGCACACTAAAATATGAGAACCAACGTTACATGCATAAGAAGGCCTATTGTGGAAGAATGTTCGCTGATTTTCTCTGGATAATGAGATCTGAGTAATTTTTGTTTATAATTTTTCTGGTTATAACAATAACATAGGTGCTAGTTCTAACGTGATATTGAACGTGCTTTTCTCATCCACTCACGTGCTGCACCATTGCAAATCCGAGCAGATGTCTGCAGGCTGGTTTGAAAAACTCAGTGATGGTTAGGTGTGTGTGTCAACTTGAGTGGGCTAAAAAGGATGCCCAGATAGCTAGTAAAATATTTCTGAGTGTGTCTGTGACAGTGTCTCCAGAAGAAATTAATGTTGGAATCAATAAACTGGACAAAGATTCCCCTCATCAATGCGGGTGGGCATCAGCCAACCTGGTGAGAACCTGAATAGGAAAAGGTGGAGGAAGGGCAAATTTGCTATTTCTAAGCTGAGACATCCAACTTTTTCTGCCTTTGGACTCTGGCGCTCCTGGCTCTTGGGCCTTGGGACTCAGATTTACATCACCGACCTGGTTTTCAGGCCTTCAGACTCTGGCTGAATTACTCCACCTGTCATCAATGTCAAGTGAGGACTTACTGTGTATATCCTATTGGTTCTATTTTTCTGGAGAACCCTAATTAATAAAAACTCCCAAGTCCACTGTGGTACCCACAGAACCCAGGATCCCCTGGGATAGTAGATACGCCAGCCTCGGTTCTGAAAGCTGCAAATAAGTTCACTTGGGGTTCCTTTTTTTTCTTAGGAATCCTTTGTTCGAGCCTCTTTCCTTAGAAAGACTAATCTTCCCAATCTGGTCCTAAAGATACGAACAGGATACAGTCAGACTAATATGCTGTGTCTTTGCTGGACCAGTTAAAACTTTAACACAGAGCCGCTCCTCGCTGGCATAGTGTGTGCTGCTGAAGGCAGCGAAGTCCCTTGTCACCAGGAGGTTCTCGGCAATGCGCAGTTCTTATTTCAGGCCCTGCTCGCAAGTGAACTGGTGACAGTAGATACATTCACACCCAGGGAACCTTGGCGCCACTGCACTGCCTAATACGTCAGAGTGACATGCGCACACAGTAACCTGGCAATAAATGGCAGCCCCGTAGGAGAGTTTCATGAAACAACGCACTTCCTACATGTAGATGTGTTGCAACGATGTCAAAAATATTTAATGGAAAATAAAGCAGAGAATTGTTGAGTTTTGCCTATCACTTCAGCTGTGAGGAATTAAGATGCTAAAAGATCAGTGGGCACAATTTCACTTCTGGGAACCACCAGAAAGCTTTCATACAGCCACCACCTGAGCTACTGATAGTGTTCTCAGTAGTGACAGTTTACCTGGGGAAACAGGTTGCAAAGCTGCTGAGCTGTGGCTAGCGTTCAACCCAGAATGACCTTCACAATATCCGTCAACCACATCAAACCGGGTGCTGTTGGCATGCCTAAAGAGATGATCACTTCCATTACGGCATCTTCTGAAGAGCCCTGTGGTCTTAACTTTTCTGTTTATACAACCCCCAGATACAAAAAACGTTCCCAGCAGATTTAAAGGGCAGCCCATCAGCTGATTTGCGCAAGGCTGGAAGTTGTAACTCCTGATAGCAACGTCTCTGGGGCAGGTGTCAAGTTGTTCTTGAAAACTATACACTATTTACTTAGTTACCCGTTGACTTCTTGGCAGTTGCCCACACTTACCGGTTGAGGTCCTGTTTATAGCTGGTCTGCAAAATACTGTGCTACATTTTAACATTGAGCAAGAATAGCATTTAGTACAAACAGCCCAGACCTTGAGATTCTTGTCCTATCTAACAAAGACAGTGAAGGAAGAGGCAGAAAGAGGCTTGCCCAGAGAGGTGGAGAGAGAGAAACGTGTAAGGATGCCAAAGAAAGTCTTACTCTCAACCACGTCCTCAGAAGATGTTGGTCTGCAGTACAGACCAACGTTATTTTTTTTCTTTTTAAAGCAACTTTATTGAGGTACAATTGACAGACATAAAATGTACTCATTCTAAGATGACTTCTGACAAATGTATATTCCTGCAGAATCACCATGACGACATATTTCCATCACCCCCAAAAGTTCTCATGTGTCTGTTTAACCCCGGACCCCAGACAAACGGATCTGATGCCTACCCTTTTAGGTTAGTTTTACCTATTCTAAAACCTCATGTAAATGGAATCACACAGTATGTATGTTTTATGTCTGGCTTCTTCCATTTGGCATTATGTTTTTGAAATTCGCCCATGTTGTCTGTATCAACAGTTCCCTCTTTTTTTAACTGCTGAATATTATTCCATTGACTGGATTGTTTATCTTTTCACCTGTTGATGGACATTGGGTTGTTTCCAGTTTGGGTCTGTTCTAGATAAAGCTGTTAGGAACGCGAGCATGCATTTTTTAATAGACGTATTTTCTCATTTCTCCTGGGTAGATATCTCAACGTGGAATTGTTGGGTTATTTGTTAAGTATATGGTTACCTTTCTAAGAAACTACCAAACTTTCTCAAAGCAGTTGTACCATTTTACAACCCCCCTTACCTTTGTCCTCAGTACTTCCCGGAGTCAGATTTGTTTCTTTTTGTAAGACAGCATCTCCATTGGCCTCAAGGTGGCCCAGTACAGCCTGATGAGTGCGAAAAGATGCACGTTATTTTGGCCAGAGGAAAGGAAGCCCAGTCCCTGGGTGCCTTTGGCTTCTGTCCCTAGTAACTTCCCGTGACCTCCCAGGGCCTGGCCAAGGGCAGTCCCTAGGACCCGAGCGTATTGCTTTCAGGGGGGTTACTTTGGTGTGCCCTTCCACTGACCTTGAGTTCATCTGATCCCACTTCTGCCCCTGGGGTGACAGGGAAAAAGTTGAGGACCCAAGGCTGCAGGAAGTGACGGTGGTTGCTCGTACCAGCTGGCACTTACAAACAGCAGCCATGCGGGAGGGGAAAGGGACTTTGAAGGATGCCCCTTTATAACTCAGATCCTCACCCTCCGCCCACCCCATGCTCCCAGCAGTCTCTCTCATCTGTCCGGTCACTCTGGGCTTCAAGGAAAGGGAGAGAGGGGCTCCCAGGCCCCTCGGCCACTCAGATGCGGCCACCTGCAGGTCCCAGCCGCCATCAGGCCCAGCTATTGTCCTTTTTAAGCAAAGTTGCTCCATGTACAACCTAGAAATGGGGGGAATGGGGAAGAGACCAGGTGGGGGCCTCCAGCTGGCAGGCAGTAATGGCTTCTCTGCTCAAGAACAAGAAAGAGGGGATGAGACTGGCCAGAGACACATGAAGGAAGGCCCAGAGGGGCAGGGGTTTGGAAGGCCCTGGGGACAAGATGACAAGCAAGACTGCAAAGTCGTCCTTCTTCCTAGGGGAGAGAGACTGCACAGGAGGAGCTGGGCGGGGGCTGTCTCCTGGTGGAACTGCATTTCTCTGATGCCCCAAGTCAGCGTAGAGGGCCAATACCAGACACAGATTTGTGACAATGAAAGCTAAAAAAATTTTCCTTTCTTGGGTGCCAGGCCACCTAGAAGGAAGACTACATTTCCCAGCCACCTTTGTAGAAGGTAATCCTGGCCAAAGGTATGCAAGAAGGTGGGTCACGTAGTAGCTTCCTGGGATTTGACAAACAAGACAGGTCCTTGCTTCTTTGTTTAGTACGTTTGTTGCTACAGCTAAACCTAGTCCTAAATAGAGCCAAGGAACATAGGAAGACCCGACTGCCAAGCCATTCCCAGTTAAGGCTGAGGGCCAAGGGCAAAGTGAGAGGCGCAGCGGCAACCAGTGAGCAGAAGGGTCAGGTCTGGAGGGTCTGCAGGCTTGGGGAAGCCTCTGAAGGGTCAGGAACTGTGCGGCCAGGTCGGGGAGGGGCTGTAGAGGACTAGAAGCCACTAACAATCAACCATGCCCACCGCCACTCTCGCCCTCACCTTTCACATGCAGGCTGAGCTGGGGACAGGGGAATCACTTCGGGGATCACAAGCTCTAGGGGACACCAGAATAAGCCACTGAGGCATGGGACCCACTGGCGTTCTCATCCTCTTGAGGCAAAGAAGATCTGCACCCACCCCACTTCATTCATTCATCCACCTGACAAATATTTACTGAGCATCTGCTACACGCCAGGAACTGTTCTAGGTGCTGGAGACAGGACGGTGAATAAAGCACCCAAAACCCCTGCCGTCCTGGAGCTAGTAGGAGAGATGGATGCTATGCGGGATAAATAAGAAAAAGTATGTTATGTAGCGAACAGTGCAAAGAAACTAAAGCTGAGAAAAGGGATAGGAAGCAAGGGGTTAAATTCCAGTTAGGGCGGCCAGTGAATGCCGCACTAAAAGGCATCATTTCTATCAAGACCCAAACACGTTAGAGGGACACAGAAAAAACAGTTGTGTCCCGATGGTGTCACTTACTGGGTGCAAACAATTACGTGCTTGCATGTGTGTCCGTCCGTGTGTGACAGACGCGGGCAGGGGCTCCACGCCAGCCAGATGGGGTAGGGCGAGGTGTCTGGGACAGAGACCGACTGTGCACCGGGACAGGACGGGCCTCCCAGCCCAGCCCAGGACCTCAGGCGTGGCCAGGAACGGAGCCACGTGCCGCCAGCCCTGCTCAGCATCAGCGACACCTCCTCCCAGGCCGGACGGCGCTATCTGGGGAGGAGGATGGGCCCCCGAGATTGCAGCGTCTCCTGTGTCTGGCCCTGTGGCATCAGGGGCCGGGGACACTGCAGGGTGACCACGGGCTCTCTGCCTCCTGCCCCACCCTAGCCCACCACCTCTGCCACCTTCCTCTCCCTGCAGGCAGACAGGCCTGCTGGGGTTTTTCCAGGCTGAGCCAGTGGCCCGACCCAGCAGGGAACATGGGACAGGGCAGGGACCATTCCTGGATAGTCAGGGGAGATGAGGTGTGGCCCCCGAGCCCCCATGGCTGCGGATGGAGGTCAGGGGTCGGAAAGCAGCTTTGCCGGACACAGGAGGGGGTCGTGGCTGGGGAGGTCTGCAGTGCCCCCACCCCCTTCCTGTTTTGGGGATATGGGGCCCCCACATGTGGTTTCCATTGGACTTCATCCAGGGCCGTGTCTCCCCACCCAAGCCCACTCCCAAGGGAATCCTGCACGGGGGTGAAAAGAGTGGATGGACCAGGGGTTTTTCCAGGCTGGGCCGGGCCCCCGAGCCAGTGTGGATGGAGGGCACCTCTCCCACCCCTTCCTGAAACCAGGCCCGGGCCCCCGTCAACACGGAAAACTACACAGGCCCCACGGCTGAAGCAGAGAGGAAACGTCACTGAGCGACTGAGTCCCGGCCCCCGTCCCGCTCAGGAAGGGGTGGGCATGGCCCGCCTCCAGTGTCTATGCCCATCAGCCCGGCCAACACCCCGGGGGCTGCCGCGCCCCAGGACACCACCTGGGAAGGCCGGCCAGGCTGGACGGAGGACAGTTCCATGACGGGCTTAACAGTACGAACCTCAGGGTCAGGTGTGGGGCTGGGACCGCCCCACAACTTACGGGCTGTGTGACTGTGGGCAAGTGAGCCTTTGGGGCCCAGCTGTCCCCCCCAGGCTGTCAAGTCCTCTCACTGGTGTGACGCGCTCTGCACTGGTGTGACAGGGCCTGGCCCAGAGCCGGTGCATCCGTGAGGGAGGGGAGCAGCATGCCGGTTGAGCCAACTCCTAGAAAGGCAGAGCGTCCCCTCCCGGCTGCTCAGGTCACCAGGGGTCATTCCAAGGGACAGCTTCTCCTGCCACCCAGAACCGTGGGAGGTGCTCCAGTTCAGAGCCTGGTGGGAGAAATAGGCCTTTCTCTCTATTTCCCACACTATAAATAACACACCCGTTATAGTAAGTCTGGAAATTACGGGAAGCAGGAAGGAAGTAAAAGCTTTTATCGAACTACCAAAGCCGGCCACTCTTGGTACCTAAATGGCTTTTCTACGTGGAGTTTGCTGGGCCCGTGTTTTCTGTTGTTCCCTGTAACACGGCTGGGATCTTCCCATGAAGACAGAGGACTGAAAGGAAACGGGGTTGGCTGGCCCAGCCACCTCAGGTGACAAGCCAGGAGACTGTCCCAGAGGCCAGTGACTTGTCCAAGGTCAACAGCAGAGCTGGAAGCAGAGCTACTAGGTGTTTTCTGCCTCTTAGGACATCAGTGCCCCCAACACCAGCACCAAACCTCCCTCCAGCCCTGCAGACAGCCTTCCAAGGGGACAGACAGTCCGTGGACCCAGGATCTAGGCCTTCCGGTCTGGGGAAGTCCATTGGGGGGACTGGCTTCCATGGGGTTCCCTCAATAAAGGGTGCAGCTCTGGTTAACCCCCTCCCCCATTTCCGGATGGAGACACAGCTGTGGGATGGGGAAGGGGTGGGGGTGGGTGAGGGAGGAAAAGGGAGGGCTGGCAGAGCCCAGTAAGGGGCGTGGCCCTGTGTCTGTTCCCAAGGGTAGACCCAGCCAACAGGGTCACCCTGTCCCTTTAAGAGAGGGGGGAGAGCTAGCCCCTCTCGGTCATCCTGTCCTGTCACCCATCCCGGCCAAATCTGAAAGGGAAAATGAAAGAGGGACCAGGAGGAGCAGGTCCCAGCCATCTCCCAAGATCCCTCGCTCACGTCTAACACCTCAACTCCGGCCACGGGTGAGTGGGGCCGACGGTGGGTCTGGGGGCCCCGGGAGCCGGTGGGGCCTGTGTGAGTGTGTGGGGGGAGGCTCTCGGGAGAAGTGGGAGACTGGAGTCGTGGGGCGCCCGGGAGGAGATGGGAGAGGACTGGGCCGCATGCCTGCCTTGCTGGGGTGGGATGGCAGGGGACACCCAGGAAAAAGGGTCCAGACAGAGTGACAGAAGTGGGGTTACTTTTCTGTCGCCCCACAACTCAGAGAGAAATTCACTGCAGTGAAAAGGGCAGAGAAAGAAAAAGGCGGCGTCCCGCTGGGTCAGCTGGGTGCCCGCCTCTCCCAGGTGCACCAGATTGGGTCTGGAGACACCACTCTCCCGCGTGGAAAACAGCAGGCAGGGTGCAGCCGGCTTCTGCTTCTGCAAAGGCCGTCAGGGGCATCCGGCTGACCTCCAAGCTCCCCTCTGAGGAATCTAGGCTCTGGAGGAGCACAGGGTCCAACAAAGCCACCCATGGGTGTCAGGCTAGAGCACAGGGTGCGGCTCCTCCCCAGCACCCATCGGGCCCAGAGAGACGGACACCCATAGTGGAGAAGCACCTACCCCCTCCTGCCTCCGCCTCTGCCCCCCTTGCTAACTCCTTTCTTCCCACAAACTGCCTGCCACCCTGACGCCCGACTCACCCTGAAGTTAGAGGAGGTCTAACGGACCCCACCCCGTGGGCGTGGACGGGTGGGGGCGCCGACTGTGGCCTCTGACCTCACGCCCTTCGTCCCCAGCGCCATGGGGGAGTGGGCATTCCTCGGCTCGCTGCTCGACGCGGTGCAGCTGCAGTCGCCGCTGGTGGGCCGCCTGTGGCTGGTGGTCATGCTGATCTTCCGCATCCTGGTGCTGGCCACCGTGGGCGGCGCGGTGTTCGAGGACGAGCAGGAGGAGTTCGTGTGCAACACGCTGCAGCCGGGCTGTCGCCAGACCTGCTACGACCGCGCCTTCCCGGTCTCCCACTACCGCTTCTGGCTCTTCCACATCCTGCTGCTCTCGGCGCCGCCGGTGCTCTTCGTCATCTACTCCATGCACCAGGCCAGCAAGGAGCCGGGAGGCGCGGCCGCCGAGAAGGGGACGCCGTGCGCGCGGGGGCTCCCGGAGGGCCCGTGCCCGCCTTGCGCCCTGCGCGCCCGTCGCGCGCGCCGCTGCTACCTGCTCAGCGTGGCGCTGCGCCTGCTGGCCGAGCTGGCCTTCCTGGCCGGCCAGACGCTGCTCTACGGCTTCCGCGTGGCTCCGCACTTCGCGTGCAGCGGCCCGCCCTGCCCGCACACCGTGGACTGCTTCGTGAGCCGGCCCACCGAGAAGACCGTCTTCGTGGTCTTCTACTTCGCCGTGGGGCTGCTCTCGGCGCTGCTCAGCGTGGCCGAGCTGAGCCACCTGCTCTGGAAGGGCCGCCCGCGCCAAGCGGCCGAGCGCGACAATCGCTGCAACAGGGCACACGAGGAGGCCCAGAAGCTGCTCCCGCCGCCGCTGCCAGCCCTGCCCTCCAGGCGGCCCGGGCCCGAGCCCTACGCCCCGCCCGCCTATGCGCACCGGGCACCGGCCGGCGACAGTGAGGGTGGCAGCGGCCGCAGCAAGGTGTCACTGGCCACGGTCCGCCAGGACCTGGCCATCTAGAGCTGCCTCGGGCGGAGGGTGAGGTCAGAGCCCCAACCCCGCCACCGCAGCCCTCGCCGCAGAAGCAAGCAAGCAGTGGCTCCTGCTGGATTTGCTCCCAGGACGCCGCCTGAGCAGAAGGCACGCACGGGGAGGCCGGCGGGGCAGCCCTGGTTCGCACTCCCCTAGTGCGCCCAGCGTCGCTGGGGCACAGAATGAACCAAGGCCGTCGGGATGCCACGTCCCGCGTGGGAAGGAAGGGGGCGGGGCGGGGGAGGAGGTACAGGGCAGGAGGCTGGGAGAAGGTGGTCAGGCCAGAGCAGAGGGAAAGTGCAGGTTCAGGTGGTGGCCTGGTTGTCTTACTGAGGACAGAAACAACTGTGACACCAGCATCCCAACACACCTGCGTGGGCATGCGTGTGCCCTGTGTGAGCTCCGTGTGGGGGGATCTGATATGCCCTCCCTGCCTGCAGGGGCATCCCAGGAAGGTCTCTGCCCGCGAGAGAACCCACACAGGGAGGGGAGCAGGGCATGTGCCCTTCGCCCTGGTCTGTCTGTGGGGCTTGTGAGCACCATCCACACTCGCAGGTGGCCGGGGCAAGACCCTCCCTCCTCACAGAGGCAGAATGGGGGTGGGCAGCGGGTCAGAGGGCAAGACTTTTCAATTCTAGCCTTGCCCTCCTCACCTGCCGCTGTTTTCCCCGTGGTCAGCATGGTTAAGTCCCTCCCATGCTCGGAAGAAACCTCCCCCCAAACATGCTCCTGGCCCTGCATCCCCCCCTTCCCTCCTCGGGGAATACAAATGTGTCAGCCTCCTGTCCCCCCTCTACCCCCAGCGGTCTTCCTCCTTTACCGCCCCAGCGGAGCCGCTCTCCATAGGGTCAGCCAGGACTGACAACCAGAGGCACCACCTGACCTCAGCCTGGGCTCCCTCAGACCCTGCTGAGCCCGTCGCCTTGACCCCCTCTCCCCGCCTTTCTCCTACCTCTCTGTCCTCCGTCATGCCTCTTCTTCCTCAGTTCTCTGGCCCGGACTTCTGCTTGTACAGCAGCCAGAGGGAGCTTTCCAAACAGCCCCCTACTTCTGCCACGTGGGCTTCTGGGTTCTCAGAGTCAGTCCAGCACCTGAACAAAGCTTCTGAAGCAGCCCCCCACCCCCCACACACAGACCCTGCTTCTCAGGCCTCTGGCCCTGCTGTCTGGCTTCCCAGGGTCGCCAAGCTCCAAGCCATCCCAAAGTTTCTCTTCCTAGCAAGCACAGTGACCAGTTTTGCTTCCAGTGCCGAAACACTCTGTACCTCTGCCTGAAGCAGCCCCCTCTCTGCAGCCACCCTCCCCCAATCCTAGTTAGCGAATGCCTACCCACCTTTCTGCTCACTGGAGAAGAAAACAGAAGCCTCCTGGAGAGCTTCCCCGCCCCAGGTCGGAGCAGGATCCTCCCGGCCACCTGTGCTTCCCCAGGCAGAGCACGTGCCCTCCTCCTCGCTGGTCCATGGGAGGCCCTTAGCAAATTTGTACTGGACGAGGAACTGAAGGTGTCCCCGAGGCCCCCGAGTGCTTACCCACACTCATAGCGCAGGTCACTATCTCTCTGATAACAGTTCTGGGTCTGTGGCCGGGGGCCTCCACCCAGACTCAGACCTGAATGCCAGCTGTTTTCCGGATGTACCCGTGGAACAGATATTCATCGAGCACTTACTATACGCCGGGCGATGCTGGAGATCAGCGCTGCTCCGTAGAACTAGGACGGGAGCCACAGGTGTGATTTCAAGCTTTCCATTAGCCATGTTAAAAAGTAGAAGGAAACAGGTGAAATTAATTTAGCAATAAATTTTCTGTAAGCCGATACACCCAAAAATGCCGGCACATCATCAATATAAAAAGCACCAAGGAGATAGTTTAGATTCTTTGCGCTGTCTTGGGGACCCGGTGTGGATTTCGCACGTGGCTCAGGCTGGACCGACCACATGTGAAGACTCAGTTGCCACGTGTGGGGGGTGCTGCCGGGTTGAACAGAGCGGACCCAGGTGCTGGTCTACGGCGGTGAAACTTGCCTTTGTGGAGTTTACATTCTGGTGGGGAAGGCAGATAATAAACATAGAATATACCACCAGGCCAAGGTAAGGGGACAGAGGGTGACATCCTTGATCAGGGACATGTAACAGAATGTAGCAAGGGGCGAGCCATGAAGCTGTTCACCAGGAAGAGCATTCCAGTCGGAGGGCGTGGCCAGTGCAAAAGGCCCTGAGGCTCAGGAATATGCTGGGGGTGTTTGGGGCCGGCAAGGACGCCAGTGTGGCTGGAGTGGAGTGGAGTGAGGCACAGGGAAGGTGGGGGTAACTAGCACCCCAAATGCAACCACAACTTTCTTTTTTCAAAGATTTTATTTATTCTTTTAGAGAGGGGAAGGGAGAGAGAAGGAGAGGGAGAGAAACATTAAATGTGTGGTTGCCTCTCGTGCGCCCCCTATTGGGGACCTGGCCCACAATCCAGGCATGTGCCCTGACTGGGAATTGAACCAGCGGCCCTTTGGTTCTCAGGCAGGCGCTCAATAACCTCAACTTTCTCAGTTCTCCTCTCAGTCGCTAGTGTCTCCACCCACCCGTGCCACCTATGCCCACCGATGCCGTGGCCCATCCTCTGCCTGCCTTCCCCATCCCATCAATCACTTGGTCCACTCATTTACCATCTAAGCATGTCCTCCCCTTGACCACCCTTCTGCACCCCTTCAGAGGCTGCCCTGGGTCAGTCTTGTCGCCAGTGGCCCAGGTACTCCCACTGCCTCAGCTCCTGCCCCCTGCAATGCCAATCTGAACACCTCCCTTGCTGCCATAAGATCCCTCACTCCCATCACCTCAGCATCAAGTCCAGCTCCTCAGCTGGCCCTGATCTGACCTGTCCCAACCTGTACAGCCTCACCTCCTCCACCATTCCAACCGAAAACTGAAAATGGTTAGAATACAGAGCTGGAGACAGTTTTTGATTATGTGAAGCTGTTTATCACTTCTGCATCCTACCTAGCTAATGCTTCCCCTTAGAGCTTCAGCTGGGAGGGGGCACCTCTTCCAGGAAGACTTCCTAGCTTTCTCTTGGGTCTAGTTAAATTCCCCTTCCTTGAGATCCTGTATACCCACGCAAGACCCCATCACTGTCCTACCCCAGTTGTATCCCAGTCACCATCCGTGGGTCAGTCTCCCCATGGAGGACGGGGCCTGGCGCCATGCAAAGCACACGTCAGCCCTGGATGACCAGATGGCACCCCAGTGCGTCTCCACTGGGGGACACTTGACAAAGCCTGCAGATACATTTGGTAGTCACGGCTGGGTGGAAGGTGCCACTTGCTTCTAGTGGGCAAAGGCCAGGGACGTTGCTAAATGCCCCATAATGTACAGGAAGAATTTCTGGGCACAAAATGTGCTGCCGTTCAAAAACTCTACTCTGCAGCCGTGAGCTGTGTACCATGGCGGGCAATCTCATTAAGCCTTGGAGGGTCCCAGCGGCCAAGGTACTGCCCCAGGGGGACACTTTGTAAACGTGTGGACCACTACCCACACGAGGGGGGCCTGCTGGCATCTGGTGAGCAGGGACTAAGACTGCCACGAGGTTCTCCCGCACTAAACTATTGTCATACACAACTTCAGAATGTCCCACTACACCTTTACATGGTGAAAGCCTGTTTCACATGTAAACCATTCAGGGTTTCATTAGGGGATCTTTTGATTTGCATGGTTTTGTTATACACTGTTAGTTTTTATTTCAACATCCAACCATACTCTTCACCTTCCCCGCGCTTCACCAACACAATGGCTTCTGACCTTCTGACTTCTTTAAATCCAAGTGCGTTCATTGAAAGCAGAAACAAACACGGGACTACGTCTTATCTGCCATGTGGCTGTGCCCAAGCATTTACATATTGAAATGCATAGCACTTACCCTTCACTTCTCCTCTGCAATACAGTGCGATAGCATGTTGTATAGGTGTCTGTGTTACATTTCATTTCGGATTCACAAAGAAAGTGTGAGAAAATGTTTATTAAGGGAGGAGAGCCGCTGGTGAGCTCGCTCCAACCAGGGCCGGAGGGTGAGATAAGCGAGGAAGTGGCGCCACCTGGCGGCAGTTGTAGGAATGGCAGGCGGACCGCCGCGAAAGACACCCTTTCCTGCGCGGCGCCGCTGTTAACTCTTTCCAAACACAGCCTCCACCGCCACCTCCCCAGACGTCCCAATACTGCGGTATCTGCCGCTTCTTCCAG
Organism: Trachops cirrhosus; assembly: GCA_028533065.1. Lineage (NCBI taxonomy): Eukaryota > Metazoa > Chordata > Mammalia > Chiroptera > Phyllostomidae > Trachops > Trachops cirrhosus. The sequence continues at coordinate 93,997,731 of CM052545.1, read as the reverse complement.
AGCTTCAGCGACCCAGAAATCTGGCTGAGAGGTGGAAGCCTTGATTATTGGTTTTCCATCTGCCACTAATTTGCTGTGTGGCCCTGGACAAGGACATTGCCCTCTCTGAGCCCCTTTGGTCTCTGAGGACCGTTGAAAGCTGCCGCACTCGACCCTCTCAACCAGGAGCACCCAGGCTCCCCTGCAAGCTGTGCTCTGGGCTTCCTGCTCACAGACCTTAGAGGCAGAAAGAGGTCAGAGGGATGGCGGGCTGGCCTCAGCTTCTACCCCAATCCGTGTTCTTGAAAAATCGCCATGAACGCAGGATCCAGGTCCCCGTGCTAACCACCACTCTGCCACGAAGATCATGTCTGTGTTCACCCCCAGAATAGAACTCTGCTATCAAACGACCCCCAGACTCCACCTCCAGGTCCCCAAGGGCTAGGAACTGTCAGAGGACAGGGCTGGTTTCTTCTCCCACAGAGGTTCCTGGGGAGCTGGGGCTGGTGTCTTCCCTCCCACTGGGGGTTCTCTGAAGGCAGGGGCAGTTTCTCTCCCTCTTCCTTCGTCCCCTCCAGAGTGGGGCTCCCCGAAAGCAGGCCTGTCTCCCGCCACAGGGTCTCCAGACCGCAGCACAGGGCGGGCCATGGTGCTCCTGCTCGACCCCTCAGCCCCAGCCCCTTGCCCAGACCCAGACACTGAGAGAAGGCGGCGAGGCAGTACAGCTGAGGCGTGTGTAGAATAAATATAATTTTAATTTTTTATCCAGTAGATCTCAGTGGAAAGTCCAACAGTAACAGGTGCACCAGCGGGCTCTGGGGAATGAGACCCCAACCCTGGGGCACGGGGGGGCAGGGCAGAGCCGGCTCCCCCAGCCCAAGGGTGCAGGGGAGGGGACCGCCCCCTTAGGCCCGTCCTGCGGGGCAAGGAGGGGCACGGGTGTAGGGTGGGGGTTGGGGGCAGGCCAGGGAAATGGAGGAGCTGGGGCCAAGCTTGTCTGTCGGCCTGTGTGTGTCTGGGGGTCCTGTGGGTGGTGCTGGTGGCTGTGAGGCTGGGGGCAGGGACAGCTCAGGCCCCTTGGCCTGCCCCCTCAAAGTGGGGGCTGGAGGGCTTAGGTCACGTGGGCCCTGATGCGGAGCGGGCAGCTCAGCCAAGTACAGAGGGCGGGGAGACGCTCAAGGGTGTGCTGAGGGCCCCTTGCTTGGCCCCAACCCACCTCTGGTGGTGGGCACCCTCCTTCTGGGGGCTGCCGGGAGTTGTCCATAACCAGTGGTTAGGCAGAAGGAGAAGGGGGCTGGCTGCTTCCCCCACACAGAGGAGGGGAGGGCAGGCCTTGGAAAGTTAGTACTTCACAGTTTTAAAGAGAAAACAGGAGAAAAAGGCCAGGGAGGAGGCCGGGGGACACAGGGACACAGAGAGTGAGTGGAGGCCCCTTTGAGCCACTGCCCTCCCCCAGGGCCCACCCCCCAGCTCTGGATCCAGCTCCCCCAAATACACAGCACAGATTCCTTCAGTATAAATGTGCTTAAAATGAAAATTCTTATTTAAAAAAATCAAAACCAAAAAAAAAATTAAAATAAAAACAAAACCAGCGAGAATACCTGGGGGTTGGTATGGCAGGTATGTACAGGGGGAACCCCCCGCCCCTGGCCCACCCCCTCTGTCACCAACGGAGGCAAGGGGGGCTCCCCAACCAGGAGGCAATGGCTTGCAAGTTCCGAGGACGGGGGAGCCAGGTCCTGGCATGTGCTGGTGACGAAGATGCGGCGAGGCGGGCAGACAGGGGTCCTGATGAACACAAGGCCCCCAGGCCCCATCCCAAGACCCAAGACCAAGGGTCCTCATTCAGCTTGTGACCTTGCCCCTGATGTCAACCCAGGCCACAGAGTAACAGTCCGTAGCACCGGGCCTCTGTCCAATGAGTGGCCACCTCCTCCCTCTTGTCCTGAGGAGGACAGGGAGGGGGCAGGGCTGGCTGGGGTGGCATGGTTGGTAGAAAGGCAGAGAAAAGCCGGGCGAGGGGCAAGGGCTATGTCCGTGGGGCGCAGGCGGTCACGGGGAGTGGGTGGCCGGGCTGCTTCTGTTCGAGCTGGGGCTGAGGCTGGGGCTACAGCTACGGGGCGGGGGGGCCAGGCCACCCCCCTCCCGCCCGCCGCCCCCGGGCTGTCCGCCCAGAGTGTCCAGGCCCTCTGAGTTCTCCAGCATCTCCTGGATGAGAGGTGGCATGGAGCCCGGGATCTCCATCTTCAGAGTGATCACCCGCTCGGCCCCTGCAGGAGAGGAGGGGCAGAGGTCAGCACGCACCCCCGCCCCCAGCCTTGCAAGCCCTGCAAGCCAGCATGGCCGGGAGGGCGGGAGGGTGCAGCGGGTAGGCGATCAGCAACCACCACACGGCGAACTTGGGGCCTGGCTCTTTGACACAGTGCCTCCCTGTCTCTTAAGTTGACTTTGGGGGCGGGGGCGGGGTGGTGGGGAGAAAGAGAGACAGAAAGAGAGATTGCCTTATTGTTCCACTTATTTATGCATTCATTGGTCCATTCTCACATGTGCCCTGACTGGGGATCGAACCCACAACCTTGGGGTATTGGACTGATCTCTAACCGACTGTTACCCAGCCAGGGCTGTGAGCAGCTCTCTTAAGTGCCCATGTCCAAGGGACAGTGGGGAAAGCGGTTGTGAACACGGGCTCTGGGGTCACACCACCTTGTCCGACACGGGGTCCTTCCTATGTGCTACGTGTTACGGCTTCTCCTGCTGTTAACAGCAGCACCCTCCTCACTGCTCAGATGGGTTCAGAGCTGTTGAGTGACCTGCTCAAGGACACACACTTACACCGTCTGGTTCCAGAGCTATGCCCGTAACCACCATGCACAGGGGACAAGGAGTGCTCACAGACGGGTCACCTGGGCATGGTGGGGTCTCGGGGGACCTTGGCCTAGACACGGATAGGGACAGCTTGGGTCCTGATGAGTGGGGCATCGTCCTGGGCACAAAGACACGGGATGTTGGCTCAGATGTGGGGGGCCTGGCCTGGGTCCTGGGCCAGCCCTTGGGACCCAGCCCCGGCAGGGACACGGGGCCGGCCTCCCTCCAGGTGTGGGAGCCTCACCCTTAGCACTGATGCTTCGCAGGTCCGTGATCTTCATCAGCATCTTGGGGAACATGTGGGGGCGGCTGGGCCGCCGTTTCCGCACATAGACCTTCAGCGCCTCCAGCAGCGGCTCCTGCAGCATGTCCACCCTGTCTGGTTGCTCCAGGTCCTGCCGGTCTGGGGAAGCAGAGGTGTCCCCTGAGCAGGTGCCCTGGTTAAGCCCTGGTTAAGCTAGGAACATCGCTGCACTCCCAGCCTTGGCCATCAGGGGGCGCACCTGCCCAGACCACAAGCTGGGCCTCCCTGCTCCTGGGGCCTCCCCACACAGGGCAGTGGAGCGTGTCTGAGTGCTTTAGGATGCAGACTGCCCAAAGCCAGCCGTCACCGCCCAGTTCATGGGGACGGGACCCCTGAACACAAGCAGTGCCAACCTCAAAAGGACAGAAGATGCCCAGGCAGGCCTCCCACTCCCCCCCATTACGGACACCGGCAGGATACTGCAGAACTTGTAACACTCACACAGCAGCGGCAGCCAACACTTACTGGGCCTCACTCCGGGCTCTGCACCTTTATTAATGACCACCTCCATCGGCCCATCGGCCCATCGGCCCATCGGCCCATCGGCCCATCAACTACGAGGGGGGACCATTACTGTCTCGTTTTACGGAAATGGGGGCTCAGAGAAGTTTGGCAACCCATTCAAGGTCAAAGCTGGCCAGGACTTGAACTTGGGTGGTCTGACCAGGTGGGGACCAAGAGTTCAGGTCACCACTGCCACACCCTTGTTGTGTGGCCACTGATGGGCTCCTGCCCTCTGGGACTCAGTTTCCCCCTCTAAGCAGACCTGACAGGGGTCAAGGTCCCTTTCTGATCTGGTGACGCCCGGACACCCGGGTGAGGGGCTTCGCCCCCACCCTGGGCCTGGCCCCGGGACCAGGTGCCCGCCCGCCCACCTCCACAGATGAGGCAGATGGCGCTGAGCAGCCCAGTCTCAGCATCATCCATCTCCAGGGGCAGCAGCTGGTTGGCGAAGGCGAAGACCAGGTCTGTGAGGGGGCCAAAGCCGGCGTTGTGCATCTGGGTCCGGTTCAGGGTCAGCCCGTCCGAGAAGGTCATCGTGTCCTGCTCGGGCGTGTACCTCGTGCAGATCCGCAGGATCTGGGTGCAGAGGAGGCACGAGTTTAGGGACTCAGCCCCTCCCCCCAGCACTCCCAGCCCCAGCAGCTGCCCCCACAGGACCACCCGGCAGCCAGCCAGCCAGCCCGGTGCAGCCCGGCGCCTCAACCACAACGAAAACGTTCTGCACCTGCACCATCCGGCTCGGCGGCCACCAGCCAGTGTGGCCACTGGACACGGAAACCGCGCTAAGGTGCGACTGAGGAACCGAGCGAAGTTTGACGTTGATTAAAGTGAGTTTAAATAGCCACGCACGGCAGGCTGCTTCTGTGTGGGTCTGGTTCAGGGTCAGCCTCCTGTCTCCATGCGGAGAATTCAGATTCTCCAGAAACTAGAACTGCATGGTGAATGTACGTCTACAGCACAAGGTGCACAACAGGAGCTCCTAAGCGTGCACGAGCTTCCACCGTGCCAAACCCTCACCCTGCCTCCTGCACCCAGCACCTGGAGGTGCCAGGCTGCCTGGAGACAGCACCGTCTGCACCTGCCCACTCCTCCCTGGAAGTCACAGCCCACGCTCCCCACCCTGCAGGTGGCTGAGAGGGCTGAGCCCGTCAGGATGCCAGGGAGGAGAGTCCTCATCAACGGAGGCTTTGGCAGCGGCCACTGTCCCCAATCCAGCCTCCAGCCCAGCCCACCCTCCAGCCCCACCCATTTCCTGACCCCGGCTGGACTCAGAGCAGCAAGCCCTTCGAAACCTGCCCTAAGTTCGAGGCGCCCCTCCCACGCCCCTTCTGCAGCCTGAGATGCGTGGAGGGACGTCAGCCTTCGCCATCGCCAGCCAGCACTTATCACAGTTTGCCGCCTCTGGTTACCTATGTCGCTTCCAAAGACGGGAGGTTTTTAAGAAAGGCAATAGCGTGGTGTTCACCTCTGTTCCTGACACCCAGCCCGGGGCCTAGCCACACAGGGCCCCAGCTGAACCTTTATTACAGCTGAACACATGGGAAGATGTGTGGCTGGACGGAAGGCTTAACAGGAAGACGGGGTGAGGGTGGATAGGGGCGTGTGCAGGGAAGCGGGCGCACCAGTGAACAGCCAGGTGCCGAGGGGCCAGGCAGACAGGCAGACAAGCGGACACATGGCACACGGGGAGAGGAAACGTGGGCGCTTGGGTGGGTGGGGCCTCGGGCCAGGTCCAGTCCAGACGGATGTTTGGGAAGGTGGCTATGTGGGCGGGCAGCAGGACGTCCTCCAGAGACACGGGGCGGTGCCCAGGTGGGCGGGTGCAGACCCTCACCAGGATGTCCAGGCAGGCGGCCTTGAGAAGGGTGATCTGGTCAGCGATGGTGAGAGTGGTGAAGCCAGGCAGCTGCTTGGCAAACTCCACAGTCTTAATGATGCACTTGGTGGAGAGTTCACTGAACTTGTCCCAGAGGTCGATGTCCAGAGACACACGCTGTTCCGAGCTGTTGTTCTGAGAGGACGGGGAGAGTGAGGCCCTCTGCTCACGGCACCCCTTGCTGGCCCGGCTCCACCAGCCCCGCAGGCCTGCCCTGAACCCGGCCTTCCCTTCCCGAGGGCTCCTCGAGAAGAGGAAGCAGGAGGAGGGCGAAGAGGGGAAAGGGGGGACGTGGAGGCCGGGGCCGGGCGAGGAGGGGCGGGCCTGGCAGGAGAGGGCGCCGCCCGCCGGGGAGCCGTGCCGTACCGTAGTGTACTTGCCCAGCTGGCAGAGGGCCGGGAAGGTCTCCTGGTGCGCTTTGCGCACCTTCTCGATGAGCTCCCCGACCTCGGGCGTCAGCGCGTAGCTCTCGGAGCACTCGGGCTTGGGCGCCTCCTTCTTCTTCTTGTTCCGGTCGTTCCTCACGGCTGTGGAGGGCAGAGGCCGGAGGTCAGAGGGCAGGTGCAGGCAGCGGCCACCCCCACCCGAGCTCCCACCACCAGCGCTGCTGGCCGCAGGAGCCAGCCCCCAGTGGGTGCACACGCGCGCCGCACATGGGCCACCGCACCATGCCCACCTGACGCGGACACCGAGTCCTGCCCCAGGACCCCAGCCCCCGTGCCTGTGGTCCCACACACCCACTGCAGGGACGTGGTGGGGTCCCCACACGGAAAGCCAGCATGTCCCACGTCCGCACTCTGCCCCCCACCCCCTGCTTCCAGGAAGAACAGCAGCCTCCGCTGGCCCTCAGCCTCCTAGCAGCAGTCTCCCTGGGGGGAGAGGAAGCAGCTCCTCTCCTCGGGCAGGGGTGGTGCCGGGCTCCCCATCCTGAGAATGGGGGGCCTGACGGGAGAATCTCTCGGCCCATTAGCTTGGGGAGCTGACAAATCACCAGGGCGCTGAGCCGCACACACCACTCGGCTTTAAAGAAGCGATGGGGTCGTTACTAGCCGATTATCCCAGACACACAATCACTCACAGGGCCAGTGGTGGCGGCCGCTGACGCTGGAGGAAGAGAGGGTGGGGGCAGGGGCCCCGGGAGGGGGCAGCGGGTGGGGGGGCACTGGCATAATTTGGAGATCACTCATGTCGATTCTGCAAATTCAATAAAGTGCAAGGGAGAGCAGGGAGAGGGAGAGGGAGAGTGGGGGGATAATTTGGGAAGAGAAAATTGCAGCTGTGACAAGACGTTTATCATTCGGAAGCTTTAATTCTATTGAAATGGCAGCTGCTCGGCTCCGGGGCACAGAGCAACCAGAGGAGGAGGGAGCTGGCGAAAGGGGGCGACGGCGGTGGGAGGGAAGGGGTCCCCCACCCTGGTCCTTCTGGGAGTGGAAGGAGGCAGAAACAGAGGGAGAAGGAAGTGCTGGGCCCTGAGGGTCCCGAGTTGTCACCCACTCTGCAGCCTGGGGGAGCCACCGCTTCCTGGGCCCCTAACAAGGCAGCCCGTGTCTCCTGCGGCAGGAGGTGGCAGGGTGATGCAGGACCCCTCCTCTCCGGTCTGGGGCTCCGTGGTCCCCCACACCCCTTTCCCACTTTCTTCTTCCACTGCCCAACCCACAAAGGGCTAGGGGGGTCCTGCAGCCCCCTCCCCCACCCCATCCCCCAAGGCTCAGGCTCCATGGCAACGGCCACGCAGACAAGGAGGCGTCTGTCAGCGTCATTTATCTCTGACATCATCAATCACCGGTCACCACGGCAACATCCATGATTCAACACAAGAGGGTCTCCCTGTCCAGCCCTCCCTTCTCCCTCCATCCAGCCTCAGCTGAGCCCAAACTGGAAACCCCCGCCCCTCTGGGATCTGAGAAGTCCCAGTTCTCTCTTCCAACTCAGGAGCCCAGGCTTCCCCCCTGGACAATGGCGTTCAGATCCCTGTGCCAGCCGCACCCTCCCCGCAGCGCGCACACACACACACCCCCCAACGGGCACCCCTCGGTGCAGGCCCTTCCCTAAGACGTGCAACCCGAAGGGACCTGGGGGTACTTCTGAGGCCGGCCCCAAAGCCAACCAGGGCCTGGAAGCCAGCAGGCCTGGGGCGGACACACAGGCACACGTGTGTGCCAATCACACACAGCCGGCCACGTGCAAACAAGAACGGCTGTCTGCATGTGGACATACGGCCAGCTAGATGCACAGACAGACGGTCGCCGCAGCTATACAGAAACCATCCTTAACCACAAGCCCGCACACCACAGCACAGGCGTGCAAGCTCACATCCCTGCACACACACACCCCCCGCCCCCCGCATTCCCCGGCCTTCAGGAGCATCAGGGGCCCGCCTAGGTGTGGCCCGGCCCGGCCCGGCCCGGCACTCACACTCTTTGGACATGCCCACTTCGAAGCACTTCTGCAGCCGGCAGTACTGGCAGCGGTTGCGGGTCACCTTGTTGATGATGCAGTTCTTGTCCCGGTGACACGTGTACACCATGTTCTTCTGGATGCTGCGGCGGAAGAAGCCCTGAGCGCGCAGGGGAGGGAGACAGGTCAGCCACACCCGCAGTGGGGGCCAGGCCACTGCCACCCCCGTGACCTGCCTGAGCAGGCTAGGTAAGGGGGGCCCACCTACGTGGACACTCCCAAAGGAACCCCCGCACCTGCCCCTACACCGTGGGCAGGCGGGGGTATTCCCCCGACCCGCACCCACAGGCCTGCTCCTCCCTCCTTGGGAAAAGGACACCAGGGCCGCCGGTGCGTCAGGAAAAGGGGGAGAAGGGGCGAGACAGGACAGACGCAGAACTCCGGAGCCCACAGCCCCGGGCTCGGAGCAGGGAGAGGCCGTGCAGGGACGCGCACGGGCCGGCCGAAGGCGTGAGGACGCACGCCCTCTCAGGAACCAGAAGCAAGACACCGGTCACCAGCCAGGGAGGTGTGCATGGACCGATCCCAGGCTGACAGGCCAGGGACAGACCGGGGACTACCAGTCAGGACAGGCAGACACACACACTCTGAGGCCTTCTGCTTTGCCCTTGATCTTGGCCCCACACCTGAGAACAGCCAGCCCAGGCTGAGGGGCAGCCTGGAGCCCCGAGTCCCCAAACTGCACGATTTCTGAGCCCCAGCCTCTGGGGAAGGAACAGGTACAGAGGCCCCGGCCCTGGGAGATGAGGAGGAGCGGAGGCCATGCCCGCAGCCGCCGGGAAGGTGGCAACCACTGCTGCGCCCCGGAGCCTGACGTGGCCGAGGGAAATCCAGCCCGACGCCGGGGAGCCCGCCGCCGGAGCGTCAGAAGGAGAGGCCAGAGCGAGGCGCCTGCCCTAACTGCCTCCTGCCAGGCCGCCGTGGGGAGGTTCAGGCAGGGCCACCGGGGGCAGGCCTCCTGGGTCCCCAGCCAAGAGCCTGTCGACAGCCAGCTCACCATGGCAACCTGGGCAGCGGTGGCAGTGCAGGCTCACGCCCTGCCAGCTGGAGGACGGAGACAGGGGAAGGAGCTCAAGCAGGAGGGGACCTCTCGGGCTTGGGGGCGCCCTGCTCATCTCTACTGCCGGCTTCCTGTCCTCCCAGGCTGCTGCCACCTCCCCCAGAGGCACAAGGGCAACAGCCTCGAGGACACTCCTCCCACCCGCCCCAGAGCAGACTCCCAGGACAAGGCAGTGGGGACATCCCATTGATCTAATCCGGACCGTCTTTCCCGAGGACGCGACTCACCTTGCAGCCCTCACAGGCGCTGACCCCATAGTGGTAGCCTGAGGATTTGTCCTGGCAGACGAAGCAAGGCTTGTAGATTCGGGGAAGGGGGGGCGGCGAGGGCGGGCTGGGCACTATCTCTTCGGAACTGCTGCTCTGGGTCTCGATGGCTAGAGAGAGCAGAGGGAGGGGCGGTTAGAGACCCAGGCTGCTGTCCTTCACACCTGCCCATCCACCTCCAGGCCCCTCCCAGGAGCCCCTCCCAGCCTCCCAACCTGGGGGCAGGAACACAGTCTCGGGAAAGCTGGGACTCCCCAGCCAGGCTTGGGGAATGAGGTTGCCAACGAAGCCATCGGCACCCCCATCTACTCTCCCAGGACCCCACCTTCAAACCCAGAAAGATGAGATGATAAACTGTCACATTCGTATGGATTTGCCTGCAGGCAGGGCTATCCCTGGGCAGTGGGGGTGGGAGCCGGCCTGGTTCTAAAGCCGGGGTCCCCGGGCGGCCTGGACCCGCCTCCCCCAGTTAGGAAGGGGTTAAGGCCCGTGAGGAGGGAGGGACGAGGACACAAGCTGGGGGCAGAGGAAACTGGGGTCAACAGGATATTCAAAGCCGGCCACTCCCCCACCCCCTCGGCTTCCGCTCCCCCCTCCCCTCTCTGACAGCAGCCACAGCCCCTCCTCCACCCAAACAATCCCCTGGCCGGGGACTCAAGGCAGGGTGTGCAAAGAAAAGTTGTAAATGCTGGGACAAAGCAGGCGGGGACTCCCTGATAAGCAAGGGGGCCCCCGCCTGCAGACAGGGAAAGGAGTCCCTATGGGCCCCGGAAGCCCCTTCCTCTGGGTGCCCAGTCTGGGGGCAGCAGCATGACAATGGGGGTCTGTTCCCATCAATGCTCTGTCTGTCTGGCCTCAACACTATGTCCGGGTTACTGCCCCCCTCTCCTCCTGTGATTCAGCTCCAAGAGGGCAACCAGGAGGGCTGACCCAGCCAGCAGGGCAGCCCTCACTAGCCAAGCCCTCCCCAGCGCCTGGCTCCGTGCCCACCACCCCAGGCAGAACAGGGCTGGGCTGGGGAGGGGGCGCGTCTGTGTCTTACGCCTGGGCAGCTGGGGGTGAACTGTGCTGGACGGAGAACTGTGATCACGGCACCCAGACCCCCAAAGGGCCACCCAGCACCCTCCTGAAGCCCCTGCCAAGTCTACTTGTCTAAAGACCAGGAGCACCAAGCAGGCCTCCCTAGGAGGTAGATCCCTACCTCCTCCCACACCCCAGAATCTTGCCTATTCTCACCCCAAACTCCAGCACTCAACGTTCTGGCATTCAAAAGGGCCCAAAGCTCCTAGCCCAACCACCTTATAGCCATGAGTCACATGGCCCCCAAGTCCAAGGCACAGAGAAAAGACACACCTGGACACGGAGGGAGCTGCATGCTCCCACCATCCCCCCGTACCTGCGAACACACCACGGGCCGCCGGGCCGCCGGGCCGCCAGTGACAGAGGAGCCAGGACAACCACCTTGGCAGGACTTTCCTGGCTCCTCTCAGGGCCTGGGCCCCACTTCCCTGGTCAGCCTGGCTGGCCAGCACCGCTGTGTCCCACACCCCATGCCTGCCCAGAGACCAGCCCACAGCAGAGGGCCCGTGGGGGCCCCCGGCCTCTTCCCTGCCCCCAGCCCCGGGCCCTCAGCTCCTCACCCCAACACAAAACTGCCGGCTTGGGGTCCCCCCACCCCATTCTCCCAGAGGCCAGACAAGCAAATCAGACAGGCGAGAGGCCTGAGAACAGCTGCTTTGGGGGGCAGGGTTGGGGGGCCTGGGTGAGGCCAGGAGGCAGAGGGGTGGGTGACAAAGGGGCCCTTTGTCGTGCTAACTTTTTCCAAGACGCAAAAGAAGTAACAATAGACAATCCAAACTGCACTGGGGGGGGGGGGGCGTCAAGGACATAGGCGTGGGGGGGCCCTGGCCTCGAAACCCGGTCAGCGTTCCAACAAGCAGAGGACGAGGCACTGACCTGTCACCCCTCCCCCCATCAGCCCTTTGCCCTGCGCCAGCCTCCCGAGGCCCCACCTCTAAAACGCACCAGACTGGAGGGGAGAGCAGGACAGGGGAGCTTTGGGGGACAGAGTGGGGGGGAGGGGGAGGCAGCGCATGAGGAGACACCGATACCAGGATGAGGGACAGACAGAGGGACAGACAGCTCCAAGGTCAGAGTCGGACTAGTGGGGCCAATGCCTGCAGAAATCTGGAGCCCAGGCAAAGTCCAGCGCGTGTTTATGGAACTGAAAGGATGTGTGTTTTAGAGCTGTTTGCTAGGGCAGGGAAGATGCCCCGCCGTGGGGCTAGTGTGGGCTGAGGCCTTTCTTCCACCCACGAGGCCGTGCTGGCTGCCAGCCTTCGAGGCTGTACGGCGGTCTGCACCCCCACCTCCGGCACATCCCACCTGCCACCCAGGGAACAGGGCGGGGGTTTCCCGGTGCGCCCTTTGGGCCCCGAGTCGGGGCCCAGTCCTCATCTCAGGCCTCCAGCCAGCAGCCTGGGCAGGCGTGAGGCACTCCGGGACCCTCACAGCCTCTGCAAGAGTTAAGGACACAGCCTCGGCTGGGCCCTCACCACCCATGGGGGAGGGACTGCTGTGGCCTGGCCCCTCCCCGCTCACCTCCCTCCCCAGAGGCCCCAGCCCACAAATCTCTCCTCTTCCTGCAGAAAGACCCGGGCTGGAGAAGCACCACACCTTCTCGGCTCAAAGTTCCAGCGCCCGGCGCAGGGCTGGCACCGGCCCAGGAAGCCTGGGTCCCCTCCGGGGCTGCCAGAGGGCCCCTCCCCCGCTCCCCTCCTGTCGGGCAGGAGGCGCAGAGCGAGCTGGGTTCCCCACGCCCCAGAGCCGTTCTTCGCAGGCTCGCACAAGGGGCCGGTTTCCTGGAGGAGATCAGCAGGAAATCAGCCGGGCCCCAGGCCAGCGGCTCCCCTCCCAACCCAGCTGGCGCCCGCTCCTCTGCAGCTCCCCGAGCAGCCCCTGGGGAGGGATGGGAAGGGGGCACAGGGCCCTCAGTACTGCCCTTCCTCCCAGGGGAGGGAGGGGGTGGCTCGGGTGCAGCTCGGCGGCGGAAGAAGGCCCCCGGCCCAGTGGCCGCCGATAAGCATCTTTCCTCCTCCCCCCAGTACAGGGGGCCACGTGCTTCACATTCTTGGACGTCTGGGAGCGGGGCAGAGGCGTGAGCAGCGGAGATTGGTTGGGGACAGATGGGGAACCACATCCTGTGTACCCCTTGTCCTCTAGTGCCCCCAAATGGGAGCTCTGGGGAGGATGGCAACGTCCCCAGGGCCGTGTAGGACGGAGGAGGTCTCTTCCCAAAGCCAGCCCGCTGTCTCTTTCCACCTTGGGTGAAGGAGGCAGGAGTGGAGAACTCTGAGGGGCTGGAGCGGCCTGTCGCCAGAGGACCTGCGCAAACGCCAAGGCAGAGCTAGCGACCCTGAATGCTCTAGACAAGGTTTAGTCCCCCTTCTGGCCTCCAAGTCTTCCAGTGCCTCAGGAACCGCCCCCCCGGGGGGGCTCACAGCCTTGGGGGCTAAGCCCACTGCACCCCACCCACATACACAGACTCCTACACAGACTATGGGCTCAGACGGGGTGTGGGGGACAGCCTCCACTCCCCCCCCCCCGGTCTGCCTCACCAAACCCGGGGACTCAGGGGCCTGTGGGACTCCACGCTCCTCCCCCTTCCCCTTGGGGCCAGAAGGAGCCGAGCTGCCCTCATGGGCAAAGGAAGAGACAGGGCTGCAGCTCAAGGCCTCCCACCCCTGCCTCACCCCAGTCCTCTGGCAAAGGCAGCCAAGGTGCTGGAGGGGTGACCCCGGAAGCCCTGGCCCAACCATCCACTGGGGCGGCCACCCTCCTCCAGCTCGGGGTGGATGGGAAGGTCCTGGTGTCACAGCCCTCACCTCTCCGTTTTTGCCAAAGCCAACCTAAGCTCACACCTCGGTCCCTCCCACTGTCTGAGGTCTCCCAGCCTATCCGCCCCGGAGGCAAAGGTCAGGGGACAGGACAAAAGCAAAGACTGGGGTTAAGGTGGCTCTGGGATGGGCAGTGGTGGGCCGTCTCTCGTCTCCCCTGCTGGAGCAAAGGGGCTGGGGGCTGCCCTCAACCCTCTCCAATCTGCCGGGCCCCAGGAGACCCACCCCAACCCTCCTCCCTGGCTGGCGAGAGGGAGGCCGCAGGTTCTGGAGGGTGGGAGACGCTCAGGGAGAGTGGAGCCCTGAGGGAGCAGGGAAGAAACCCGAGCCTGGTAACAATAACCCCCGAGGCGAAGAGCCAGCGCTCTCTCCCACCCAGGTACGCGGCGGGCAAGGCTGGGTGTGAACACGCCCAGAAGTGCACCGCCCCCCTCACAGCTCCCACAGCACACTGAGCCCCTCCCCCACCGGAGGAGCCTAAACCCAGGCCGGGGACAGTGAGGACAGAAGGTGAGCAGGCTGCCAGGACTCCAGGGTTCTCCTCAGTGCCCCTATTAGGAAGGGACAGTCTGGCACCTGCCCCTGTCCCCAGGTGAACACAGGGTAACAAAAGGACACGGCTGGGGTGGGGGGGGATGTATTCATTTCCACAGCAGCCCCAGACCCGTAAAAAAAACACACACACTCATCCCCCAGGGAACAACCCGGGTTAGGGTTAGCGGGAGGAGGGTTCTTCCCGCAGGAGAAGCTCTCCCCTCCATCCCTGGGCAGAAGCCTCCAAGATGCCAGCCAAGTGTCCAGGACCAGGACGACATCCGGATGGACAGGTGCCCCTCCCCAAGATGGAAGGGTCGCTTCCGAGGGCAGAGGGGTGTCTGATGAAGTTGCCCCTTCCTGCCACACCCCACTGCCAACACCAAAGGCACCCTGCGCTCCCCCGACCCCCACTCTAAGGACACAAGGACAAGGGCTGGGATCTGGGGAGGAGGCCTCTCCTCCTCAGGGCAGACAAGCCCACAAATGGGACCTTTACCCCACCCTCCGGGATGCGAGAAAGGACCACTCTGCTGTGAAGCTACTGGATGCCAAGCAAGATTATAGAAAGTGGGACAAGGGGCTTCATTTTCCCTCCAAGAAGTATAAGCATAAATGAACAAATGTTTCCTGAAAGGAGGAAGCCCCAAAGTTTCTCAGCCCTAATGTAACAGAAATAGTGCCTGTGGTTACTCCAGTTGTGCAGCAAGGGGACAGCGGCTTCGGCAAGAGAAAACAAGGGGAGGTGAAGGGGAGAGACGAGACCCCACCACGCCCCCAGGCTCGCATCCCCCGTGGGTTCGGAAGCCCCACCGCCCACCCCCACCCTATACAATAGGAGAAGGGTGGCTGGTACCTACAGTGGTTTGAGCCATTCCAAAGCGGAGTCCGGAGCGGGGTAGAGTAGGGACCGGGGGCGGGGAGCCCCTTCTCGGGGAGCAAACAGGCCCGGTTCTGGTTATAAAAATCCACCACCAGGAAGGGGTTGGGGGTGGGGGTGAGGCCCCCCACTTCTACACTCTCATACATCTTCTCGGCAAAGACAAGAGGTCCAGGCGGGGAAGTCGTGAGCGTCGCCTCCCTCACTCAGCCGGGGGCGCCATCCGAGGAGAGCAGCTGGGGGCGAGGGGCACGTCCCCCCCGCGCCCCCGCCCCGACTGGCGACCCGGGCGGGCGGCCGCCCTCTGCCCGGAATCCCGCGTTCCCGTTTAAGTCGGCCGCTGCTCCGCCAATCCCAGGTGAAAAGCAGGGAAGTTGTGTGTGGCGCGGGGCGAGGGGGGTCCCTCGGCTTCCCCGGGGAACGCCCGGCCGAGCCCCGGAACTCGGCGGCTTCACCTCGAGGGGTCTCCCGTCTCGAGTCTCATGGTGTCCGAGGCTGAGTCCCGCGGCTCCCCAAGAGCGCCGGGCGGGGGCGGGATCAACGCGGGAGGCGGGGGCTCACCGAGCACTTCCTCCTCCCCGCCGGGGCTCCCGGGCTTCTCCCGGGCGAGGACACCGGCTGGGGGTGGGGACCCCGCGCGGCCCCGCCTCCGCCAGGCCCGGCGCTGGGGCTCGGGCGGTGCGCGCCGCCGCCCCCACCCGCAACCGGAGCCCCGCTCGCCTGCGGTCCCACCTCCTTTCCTCCGCCCCATCCCGTTCAGGCACCACCCCCAGGCTTAACCCTTTCCCCGCCGGACCAGCTGCAGCGGGAGAAACGCCGGGACTGAGACCTAGAGGCGGGATGTGGACGCGCGAGTGGGGGGAGCCTGGGAAGGGGGAGGAGAGAAGAGGAGACGGAAGGGAAAAGGCTCCAGAGGAGGAGTGCGCCGAGTACGGACGGAGGCCAGGCACAGGGAGAGGAGGGGGCTGCGCGCGAAGGCCAGGACGGAAGAGGGGCGGACGTTTCCCCCAACCCAGTTCCGGCTCCCAGCCTCCCCCGTAGCTTGGGCAGTCCCGGAACCGGCGCTGCCAGGCGGGGGAAGTATTGGTGCTAGAAGGAGAGGGGTGGTCCCGGTGTCCTCCCCTAACACACCCCCACCCAGCTCGGGCCTCATTTGCCTAATGCAATGCGACTGAACTCTCGCTGAACTCGCCTGGCGGCGCCTCACCTCCGGGTGACCCACCCACCGCTGCCCGTGACATCACCCGCTCGCCAGCCCGCCCGTGGGGCTCGCCTGCCGGCCCCCTGCCCAGCCGGGCTGGGCCAGCTTCCCCGTTGGCGCGGAGAGGCGCCGCGGGAGGTGAAGGGCACGGGTGCGTGCGGCCAAGTGTTAGCGCCACGGACGCGGCGTGCCGGGTGTCCCGGGTGTGACATTGTGCAGCTCAGGCGCTCCGTCGGATTGAGACACCCGGCTTGTGTCATTGTCTGTGACATCATGTGTGACTGGCCGCCCGCCCGCCGGAACCCGACGCTGCGGCGCGGATGCTTCAGCAAAGACGCGCGCCGCCGCCGGGGCTCCCCTCCCCACGCTCTGCGTGCTTCCGGTGAGCAAAGCCCCGCCCAGGGTGTCTCCCAGCCGCGGAACCAGGATCGGCACCCCCACCGCACAGTGCAGCCCTGGAGAGATCAAAGGACCGGCTGGTCCCTTACAACTGACCACTTCCTCCTGGAAGTCCTCGAGATGCCTGTTCATTGGAAGAAAGGCCTGGGTTGGGTGGGTCCCTGAAGCAGGGGATGCCCCTGGAGGAGAGTGGATCCTATACCTCCTTTTGACCCTGCAGCGGAGGTCACCGATTCCAAAAGGGGGTAGGAATTTACATGCTTCCCAAAGATATTCCTCTAGAAGCCAGATTCTTAACATGTGTATTGTCATTAAACCCTAACAGGTACTACAAGAGAAAAGCGGGCACTATTCCTATTTTACATCAAGGCTACATGGGTTGTCCAAGATCACACTGCTAATAAAGGGCAGTGCATTTGAAGTTTCTGACATCAAAGCCCATATTCCTACCATGCCAGGCCAATTTAAGGGTGGGGAGTATTTTGGAACACCTCCTACCTGGACACTCTGGCGGGCCTGCCCTTGCAGACCTTATGGGCCAGCAGCCATTAAGCAAATATTTGTGTGTGGGTGTGTGCGTGTGTGTCACACTGTGATCACTGATTGGTGTTATGACACAAATATTGTGTGCTTTGAAGGAGAGTTAATATAGGTGTTGAGGGGTCATGGAAGAGCAGAGCAGGGACCTAGTCAGTCAGGCAAAGCATAGGAAGGAGTGCAGTCCCAGTAAAAAAAAAAAAAAAGCCTGTGCAAAGGTCCTGGGTTTACAGAAGTTGATGAGTTCATTCAAAGTACTGACAGAGGACTAGGGTAGATGGAGCGTAAAATTCCAGAGGAAGAGGGGCACGAAACCAGGCTGGAGAGAGGGGCTGAGGCCAGGCCAGGGGGGCGTGTTGGCCTCAGTCAGACTTTTGGGTTGTATCCTACAGGCAGGGAGAATCCACAGGAAAATTCCAGGCACAGGAGAGGCAAGATCTGAGTGACAGTGTCGTAAGCTCGTTCTAGCAGCTAGCTGTGTGAAGAACGGACTGTAGGAGGGCAGGGGAGACCAGCTGGAAGCTACAGTAGTCGCCCGGACAGCACACGACAGGGCAGTCCAGGAAACCAGCAGTGTGGACAGACAGAGGAAGGCAGATTCTTGAAACGTTTTAATGACAGAATCAGGGCAGGGAGGGAGATCTCCGAAAGCACTCACGTGTGCCTGGTCAAACAGCACAGTTCCTGAGACTGGAAAGTAAAGGAGTCTATTGGGCTGGTGGACAAGTGCGTGCCAGGCTCCGAAGTGAGGTCTGGGGCGGAAGGCAAGCCTTGGCAGTGAAGGAGATTGCGGGGGCGGGGGGGGGGGGCGGATGCTTCCTCAGCCCGTGGTATCATTCCTCCCAAATGATGCAGCTACTGGGCCCCAGTCATGCACTAGGCTCTGTGTTCACCGCTGTGAAGGACTAAGGGATCGGAGGCTGTCCCTGCCATCAAAGACCTGGGGGCAGGGGAAACATCTCCCAAACCATTACAGCTCGCAGCAGGAACTAGGTGGGGGGAAGTCACTTCATGGTAGAGGCGAGTGATGTAAGAGAAAAAATAAGGACCCACGGGCATTCAAAGGAGGGAGGGAGAGTGTGGCGAGTAACCGGGAACGTCTCTGAAAGTTTGTGGGAACAGGCTGGATTCAAGATGTCCCTTGTGCCCTGTGCAGGTAGCTCAGTCGGTTAGGGCGTCATCCTGATATGCCGAGGTTGTGGGTTCGATCCCTGATCAGGGCACACACAAGAAGCAACTGATGAATGCATAAATAAGTGGGACAACAAGTTCATGTGTTTCTCTCTCTCGCTCTCTTGCTCTCTCTCTCTCAAAAAACCAATAAATTAATTTTTTTAAATGTTCCTTAAAGGATGGTTAGGATTTCCGGAGCTGGAGCGGGCGAGAAGCCGGGGATGAGATGCCTGTTCTGGGCAACAGCCCGGTGGTGGCACAAGTCAGAGCACAGCACAGTGTCCTGGGGCAGTGGGAGGACAGGGTACAGTGAAGGCCAACCCACGGGGGGAGGGGGGGGGCGGGACTCCATGACAGCCGCCCACAGGCGTGGAGTCTGCCCTCCCCTGCTGCTCCTCTGCCGGGTCGCCCACAGCTCCCCTCGGTCTGTGCGCTTACCAGCACGTCCTCAGCAGGTGTGGGCCCTCAGCTGTGCCAGGCACGGCCCCTGCCTGTCCCCAACCCCATCTGGAGAGGGTGACCAACAGGAGACCGTGAGGCTCTGAGCCAGGCAGACAGCAGGTCCCAGCACAGGGAGGCCACTCCCCTGGACAATTTTTGGCTCCACCAGCCCCTCATCATCACTGTGCATCACTTCAAGGGTACTTTTTTTTAAATCCTCACCCAAGGACACTTTCATGTGCTTTTTTAGAGAAAGAAAGGAAGGGAGAGAGAAACGGTGTGAGAGAAGCACCAACCGGTTGCCTCACGCACACCCAGACCGGGGATCTGCACAGGGACTGGGGATCAGATCGCAGGCGCCCGGACCAGGGATGAACCCACAACGTAGGCTTGTGCCCTGATCGGGAATCTAACCCCCAACATTTTGGTTACAGGATGATTGATGCTCCAAACACTGAGCCACCCAGGCCAGGGCAAGGGTACTTGAAGCTCACCCAGGCCCTCACCAGCAAGCGGGTCGCTGTGGCCTCACAGCGAGTCCCCGAGCCAGGGCTGGGCTCGGAGTCTTGCTGAAGAGGAGGAGACAGGCTCAGAGAGAGGCTGGGCGGCCTGCCCGAGGCTGAACAGGAAGAGCTGTCCTTAAGACTGCTGCCCACAAGAGCACTGGTCTGTGGTCTGGCTGAGGGTCCCAGCAACCCAGTCGTCCCAATGGGGAGGGAAGGGCCTCCATTTCTGATCTGGCTGCCCCGGGAGGCCGGGCTCCCCTGGCTGTGCACAGACTCCATGAAGGAGGAGGAGGAGGAGGAAGAAGAAGACAGTGTGGGCACCGCCCCAAAGTAATTTGAAGAAGGGAAACACTTCCTCTTTCCACAGATGCTACTGCCCCCGAAGGGCAGTCAGGGCTGGCACTGGCCCATCCCCATGGGTGCATGGCCCTAGGCACGGGGTGGACATAATGTCTCGGGCCTGGGCTAGTCTAAGAGGAGGACACAGTCTTCCTTCCCTGAGTCCCCTCCCCCAAACCCACGCTGGGAGCCTGCCCGGGAGGGGCCTGTGCATTATTAATGCTGCCAGATAAAGGTGAGGGGCCCTATTTTCATTCGAAACTCCATCCACTGTCTTTTGGCCCACTCTAATTTTGGACCCCGGGAAAGGCCGACACAACAATACAGACTCCCCCGGGCTTTTCCTCCTATGGTCTGGAAAAAGCAGGCAGGAGGGAGGGAGGGAGTGGCAGGGAAAAGGAGGAGAAGGGTACACCCCCCACCCCTGCCAGGTCTCCACAAGGTCCCAGGTCCTAGAACCATTCCCCAGCCTCCTGGCACACACAGTGAGTATGAGGACAGAAGGGAAAAGCCAATCGTGGGGTTCCCGTTCCCTGATCCTCTGCTGAGTGCTTCCAGCTTCCCTGCCCCCAGCCCACGAATGGAAACAAAATAAGAACATGAACCGAGGCCTTTACACGCTGTTCCTACAGTGTCTGTCTGGAGGTGGGGGAAGGTCTCCTGCTGAGCTCTGCAAACGCCCAGGGCTGCAGTGGGCAGGTTCGGGGGTGAGGATGGGTGTGAACAGATTGTATCCGCAACTTCCAGGACAGGATGGAGATCTGGCCCAGGCCTCCCATGGCTCTCTCCCTCCAGCCCGCAGGATGCAAAACAGAGAAGAGGGGGCGAGGCTCAGCCGGGGCTTCCTGCGCCCCCTACTGGGGAAAGTGGGAGTTCTAAAGCAGAAGCCAGGCAGAAGCCACAGCAGAAGGGGTTTTAACACTGGCACTGCTCCCCCTCTAGGTCTCCGCGCACCAGGAGTGCCCCCCAAAATACCCTCCCGCAAAAGCCAATCTGGATGTTGAAACGGCCCGGCCTTCCAGGCCACTGAGCCCAGAAACAAGCTACTTGAGACATTTCCTCCCGTGTAAATGCAGCCGGCCTCGCTCTCCCAGGATTGCGGGGACTGAGATTGTAAACCAGAAGTTAAGTCCCCCCCACACAGGGGGTGCTCCCCAGATGCCAGCCACCCGTTCTCTCCAACTCCCACCTGGAAGGGCCCGGGTCCCTTTCCACTGTCACGAAGGCGGCACCCCAGCCATGGGACGGCAGTGACCCCAAGCACAGGGGGCCGCCGAGTGCTTGATGGGATGACGCTCTCACCTAGCCTCAGCCCTGTGAGGGGCTCCTGTCCTGCCTCGCAGCCCAGGAACCCCGCTCACAGAGAGGCCACCAGAGTAGGGGTGGACAGAGCCTGAGCCCGCACTAAGCTGCCTACACAGCCTCCCGCCCTGCGGAATGCCTGGGGTGAGCAGCGAAAAAGGCAGGTTAGTTTCCCCTCCAGTGTAGCTGATAAGAATTAAAGACCTTTCCCTCCCCAAACACACAACATAATCCACAGACCACTCCCCCTTAAACACTCGGTGCTCTAAGTCACCACCCCCTCCAGCAAGCCAAGTGACACCCTGTCCCCAGCTCCTCCGGATTGGGTTCCCCCAAATCCATACACTCAGCTCTCTGATCCGCTCACCCAATACACACAGACCATTAACTCCCTTCCCCACACACACCCAGCCTTGACCTCCCCACCCCTAAAACACACACAACCCTGACCCTCTCCACCGTGCACACAGAATCCAGCCCTCCACAGTAAACACCAGTCCTCAGAGGGGGCTGAGCCCCGGGGCGGGGGCGGGGGATCCTGTACCATCTCTGGGACCCCCAACTCTGGCTCCCTGAGATGAAAGCAGGACAAATACCCCGCCCCCCCCCACAGTAACCTGGAGAATATTTGTGTCACTCCATGGCCACCAGGTCTCTAACGGGTACACCCAGGACAGTCAAGGTCCAGCGGCCTCCTGACTTGGGCAGAGGGATGGGAAGGGGGAAGGGGGAGGAGGGAGCCTTATCAGCAAGGTTTCCTACAGAAGGGTGGCAGAGGACTGGAGCCCATCATTGCTCCCTGCAGGAATGGGGCACGCATGTCCACCTCTCCTAGGAAGTGCCTGAGCCCTGCGCCGTCCTGGAGCTGCAAGAGCAGGGAGGGCGAGGCTGCCTCCATCTCCCACACACGTGTGACAATGACTGGTCCTGCTTCGACGCCCAGCGCGGAGAGCAGGGCCCCCCAGCCCCGTGCCAGAAGCAGGGAGATGCCCCTGCTCCCAAAAAAAGGGGAAGGTGAGGGAGAAGCTCGGGAGCTGCAGTTTGGGTCCGGGCAGAAGAGGTGTTGTTGTTTACTAGGAAGGGGAGAGGGGCAGGGAAACCCACAGGCTCATGCAGGGAGGGGGCAGGAAGGGGCATTGCCTAACCTGGGTGGAGAA
>CM052545.1:93918684-93975952 GCA_028533065.1 Trachops cirrhosus | reverse complement strand
AAGAGGAAGAAGCTTGCAACATTCAGAGGGCAAAGCACTCACTCTTCTGGCACCGGACAGGGCAAGGCGGCGTGCGGGGGGGGGGGGGGGGCGCGGGGGGCCAGGCCCCCGACCCCCCTCTGTGAGTTCAGGCCCCAGGTGAGCAGTGTGTCTGGGACACTGTCCCCATCACCAGGGGAAGGACAAGTTGTCCACAGGCACCAGGCCACGGCCCCCTGCTCCCTCCCTAGAAAATCCATCCTGGCAGGAAGCAGACGCTCCAGCTACCCGAGTGGAGATATGAAGCCCAGTCCTTGTAGATGCAGCAACTACCCCACACGGCCACTCGGAACCACAGCCACACCCGCCCACTCCCCAGCAACCCCGAACCCAGACCGGCCTCTCCGTCGCCTGGCACAGACTGGAAGGCCAGGTCAGAATCGGGCTCCTGGCTCCCAGGTCACTCTGACACCCGCCTCCCACCCTACGTGCGTGCGTGAGGAGGACAGAAGGGAAGGAACGGAAGACAAAGGTGTGGGGGGCAGAGGAAACTGAGGCAGCGTCTGACTGCCCCTCGCTCCAGGGCTCGGGATGGGGGCCTCAAGGGGTACAGACAGAGCTCCTACTGCCAGCAGCTGTGGGGCCTGGGAGGCAGGGGGCCACAGCGGGGCCAGGGAAGGCGATCCAGGAAGCAGTGGTGGCGGTGGGCACTGGGCCAGTGCGGGCAGCGAGGCACCCAGCCAGGGCCTGCCCCGGGGACAAAGAGACTCCCTGGCTCTGGGGAGAGTGCACTGCCCCCGCACTGCGAAGGGGGCACTGGCCCGGCCCAGCCGGGAGCGCAGGGCGGCGATGCCAGGCAGCCTGCCAGCGGCCGTGGGAGGGGCGGTGGGTGCCCGGGGCAGGGTGTTCAGTCTCTGCCCACCAGGAGAGGTGGGACACGTTTCCCAGGTCAGCAACCGACCGGCCAGCCTGCCTGTCCACAGCCTATTCTGCTGCTTCCAACCCCCCTCCAGCCCCAGGCCAGGCCCCGGCTCCCTCCTCCCCCCGGCCCTGGCCAGGCGCCCAGCTGGGCCCTGGGGGCCAGAGTTACTGTAAGCGGCCTGGCAGGCCCAAGGTCTGGACTCTGCCAGCTGGCCATAGCCGCCGCCACCTCCCACTACCTGGCTCAGCCAGCCAGGGAAGGGTACTGAGACCCCCATCCAGCCAACAGGGGACCCCCGCAGCAGAGAAAGGAGGCGGAGAGAAAACACAGCCCCTGCCAAAAGCGTGCGTGTGTCCGCAGCCAGAGGCCAGGCCCAGCACTCCTCCTGGGACACTCTCCCTGTCCTCCGGGCTGCTCCGGGGTCCCTCCCACTCCCCCTCCCCACGGGGCAGAGCTGGCAGTGGGAGAGGGTTCTAGCAGCCTGCCCCTCTCTACTTCGGGCCCTTTCCCACCGAGGCACTGGATGGGGGAGGGGGCACTAGGTGGGTGCTGCCCGGAGCAGAGCTGCCTTTTCCACCAAATGTTGAGAGGTTTGTTTACCCGCCTGCAGCCCAGGGTCCAGTCCTTGGAGCTGTTTGTGAGGCTCTCAATGGCCTCCAGGGGTGCCACGGAACAGCCCCGGCTCACCTCTCCCTCTGCGGCCCCCAGCACCAAACACAACCGCAGGACCACTGCGTCTCATCCTCGAGCCCCCCAGACAACGGCCCCCCTTGTCCGGAGAAGACCTCACCACTGCAGCAGAACAGACGCGCCCAGAGTTCCAGAGCCCGAGGCCTGCTGCCCCTCAGAGCTCCCCCACCGCGCCCCCCACCACCCCACTTACTGGCTGGGGAGGGCGTGCTGTAGCCGCTAACCGGAAGCTGGTGCTGGAGAGAGGTCAGAGCGCCCGGCGGGGAGAGTCCACCCAGCATAGGGGGGAAGAAGAAGGCGTAGGGGGGCACCGGGTACCCATTGAGGTGCCCTCCCCCAGGTGTCGGGCAGGAGCTGCTGTTGCTGGCCATGCCAAGCAGCCACAGTCAGAAGGCAGGCGGACAGTCTGGCAGGAGACTCTGGCGGGCTTCAGGCCGCCCCTCCTTGGGGCATGGGGCCTGGGCCCAGAGGGGGTTTGGGTGGTCAGCCCACCCCCCCTTCTGTCCTGGAGCTGCAGTCCAAGGCTAGCAAGTTAATTTCAGCCTCCTGGAGCCCCCACTTTAGCCTGGGGCCAGGGGCTGGGGGATGTCCCAAGAGCCGGTCCTTTGGTCAAGCAGTTCCGTGAGCTGGCACTTTCCTGGGAAGGTCCAGAGCTGGCCTTCAGGACGTGGAAAAGGATGCCTCTCCTAGATGACCCCTGGGTAGGCGGCTGGGGGGGTCATGTCCTGTGACGCTGCAGAAAGAGGAAAGACAGGTGAGTGGGCACACGGGCATTCCCCGTGGAGCTCCCCAACCTGGGCGGCCGGAGATTTTCCCGTGGCACCCGGCTGAGCAGACAGCTGGCACCATGCCTGGATGGCAGAGACAGCCTGGGAGCCGGGCCCAGACACTGCTGGGGGTGGCAGGACAGCGCGGCCAGGCTGGGGAGACGGGGGCAGAGCTCAGAGCCGCGGAGGGCCTCTCACCACAACCCTAAGGGGAAAGGGTCTGCAGTGCGCCCCCCAGGGGCTCCCTGCAGCACAGGCAGGCAGCTGCGCTCCTTCCCCCAGTGCAGGTTACCTGAGGTCAAGGCGCAGAGAATGAGGGCTGCAGGGGTTGGGGGGGTGGGGGGAGGAAAAGCCGCTTCCCTAAAGCATTGGCACTTCTCAGAAAAATGACTCCTAAGCCAGGGGCCCCTCTTACACCACTTCCCCCCCCAAATCCAAGCCCCAGCACCCCAGAAGGGTTTGTCCCACAGGCCAGGGGAGGAGGCCTGTTTACATACATGAAAATAGGGAAATTCGAGCTAAGGACTTCTGGGCATCACTCCCCTGCTTAAAAGCATGGAGGGCCGGGAGGGCCTGAGGGCCGGTGGTTTGTCAGGAGGGCGGGGACCGCGTTGAAGGGGCCAGGGGGACTGAGCTCAGAGTTCACCCACATACCCTGTCTGCAAAAGCAGCATCCCCCGAGGAGCTGAGGGGTGGGGGCGGATGAAAGGCCAGAGGCACCTCCTACCCGAGCGTACACCGACCCACACCCTGTTTGAACAGCTGGGACCAGAGGACATGCACAGATAAGTCCCTGGGCGGGGAGAGACAGCGGTGAACCCGGGGACGCCGTGACACAGTGAGGCAGACAGCAAAGGGGGCGAAAAAAGAAGCAGGTTCACAAGAGGCTGCTTCAGATCCATGTGGGCTGTGTAGAAGGATATGCATACAAGGATACATGCCAATACATGTACGTATACATATATATAGTACATGCATGAAAGACAAAAGATAGACACGGCCCTGGCTGGTGTGGCTCAGTGGATTGAGTGCTGGCCCGAGAACCGAAAGGTCGCCGGTTTGATCCCCAATCAGGGCACATGCCTGGGGTGCAGGTCAGGTCCCCAGCTGTGGGCGTGCGAGATGCAACTGACGGATGTTGGTGCTTCTCTTGCACATCAGTGTTTCTCTCTCTCTTTCTCCCTCCCTTCACTTATTTCTAAAAAAATGAAATCTTTAAAATAAAAAAACCAGAAACACTGCCAATCAAAACCACGTGAGATACCACCTCCCGTCCACTCGGATGACTATAATCAAAAAAGACTGATAGTAACAAGTGTTGGCAAAGATGTGGAGAGACTGGAATCCTCACGCACGGCTGGTGGGAATGAAAGTCAGAACAGCTGCTCTGAACACGGTGCGGCAGTTCCTCAAAAGGTTAAACAGCGTTATTCTGTAACGACCCGGCAACTTCGCAGCTAGGGGTCTGCCCGGCAGAGGCGAAAACGTCAGTCCACGCCAACGCCTGCCCAGCATGTCCCGTAACAGCCAAAACGTGAAGCCAGGTGGCCGCCCGCTGATGAAGGGACAAAATGCCGTATTATCCACACACCGGAATATTACTTTGCCATCAAAAGGAACCAAGTACTATACACACTACAACTACAATACGGACAGACCTTGAAAACGCTATACTAGTTCTGAAAGACCACACTGTATGATTCAATTTACACGAAATGCCCAGAACAGGCAATCCATACAGACAGAAAGCAGATTGTGGTTATACCAGGGACTGGGGTGTGGGTTGGAGGGAAATGGGAAGTGACTGCTGAGAGTAAGGGGCTCTTTTTGCAGTGAGGGAAACTCTCTAAAACCGATGGGGGGGTTGCACAACTCTGAATATACTAAATCCAGTCCACTGCCCGCTTCAGTGGGTGAGTTTTACGGTACATGAATTACATCTCCATAAAGCTGTCAAAAAGAAGGGACAAGGGAAGAAGGGGAAGGAAAAAAACAGAGCCACAGAGACCCAAAATGAGAACGGTCCCCCTTTGCAGCCCCTTTCCTCCCAAACTCCGGCCAAACCAGGTTCCAAGCCTCAGGCCCCAGGCTCAGACCTGGAGCCCAGGGCACAAACACAGGCCCGGGAGGGGGAGTTCCTGCCAAGGCCGCCGTGGATGAGGCCAGTCAGCCAGCCTGTGTCTGGCTGGGGGAGGGGGATGTCGGGACAGGTACTTGCTGCGGAGGGGGCAGCTCTCCCAGGACCTTGTCAATGACCATGACTTTTAGGGCTCCTAATTATGGCAACCACTGGACAACCTCTGTCCTTAGCCCCGAATGGGGTGCCCCCGTCCCTCCCCAGGCACCTGCGACTCGTTCCCAGGCTGAGAGAGCTGATGTCAGAGAGAGAGGAGCCCCACCCATTGGGCCAACTGCTGCCCTGGGCCCCCCACGCCCCTGTGGGGCCCCAGTCAACGGAACTCAGGCAAGGGAAGGAGGGGCTGACGGAGCCTCATCAGCACCGACAGTCTCTCTCTCTCTCTCACACACACACACACACACTCACACACACACACACACCACTCGCAGAAACATGCACACAGGTCTGTGGGGATCGTACGGGTAGGCAAGAGCATGCCTGCACGCCCAGCCTGTGCGGGGGGTGTGCCCGGGAGAAGAGGGAACCCGAAGACACCACCCCTGCACACCTGGGCCCCACCACACAGTGAGCGTGGCTCAGGCCTCGCACGCCCGGCCCCGGGACACAGCTCCCCACAGAAACACAGCCGCAGCCCCCACAGCCTCCCAAGCCGCATACGCCCTGGCCCTCACACAGCCAGGCTGGCCTCTGCACCCCCTCCCTGGGGTCCATAAGCACACAGCGGTACGCCCTTCAAGAAATACTCTGGAGGATTCACGCCCATACTGGGGGCTGCGTCCCTGAGGTGAGGCCCAGAAAGTCATTCACTCCAGGCTCCGGGCATCCTGACCCGGCTTTTGGGGGGTTGGGTGGGTTCAGTCAGTGGCCCCCACAGGAGACATACCTACAGTCGCCTTAATGCTGCAACTCTGCCCGTCAGGAGTTTGACACTGGACCAAACTTCACCCCCTCCCCCGCCCCCGCCCATAGACACACACCTCAGGGAGAGGCTGGAAGGCAGCTCTGCCTGACCCTGCTAAGCCTGCACTTCGGTGCCAAGTTACTCGGCCCCTGGTGGGGGGGTGGCCTTCAGCAGCAGGAAGGGGTAAAGCTCACAGAACCGGGCCAAGGGCCAGGCTGGCAAGGAAACAGGGCTGGGCAAGGGCACGGGTGATGGGGACAGAGCCGGGGAGCACGGGCTCTGCCTCAGGTCCCTCTGGCGCCTCGACCCCCCAAGGAGACACCTGGGCCCCAGCCCCCTGCACCCAGGGGTGGAGAAGACACCATCGCAGAATCGAAACCAGCACCAGAGAAAGGGAAAACAAACTACCCACATCCAACCTCCACCCTGTGCCCGCCACCTCCACTGCCCACAGGCACCCTCCCTGGAGGGAGAGAAAACCACAGGCCCACACCTCCACTACGCAGAGCCCAGACTCGGCACAGCAGAAGGGAGGGGGGCCGGAGCACCTGCCACCAGCCACACACCCCTGCCCACTGGGGCCTCCCTCACCAAGGTGTCAGCGTCCCCGCTCAGGGTCAGGTGCCCCCAGCCACCCATTCGCCGTATTTCCCAGAGTCACACGTCTAGAGGAAAAGGCAGGGGCTGGCTGAGCCCTGAAGGTGGGAGAAAGAAGCAGAGGTTTGATGGGTCAAATCTCAGCTCTGCCACTCTGGGTGACCTTAGGCAAGTCACTTAAACTCTCTAAGCATCTGTTTACTCGCCTGTGGACTGCCTACCTCAACAACGGTTGTGTGATTTAAGAGATAAAAGTCCTGGAAAGCACCTAGCAGGGTGCCTGGCAGACGGGAGGTGCGGGGCGACAGGGTCCCGCCCTCCCACACCTCTCAGCATCACCCAGCGCCTCCCTTCTTCCCAACCAGGGTTAGCATCTGTTGACGGGGCAGGGCAGCAGAATCACCCATTCTCCAGGGTCTGCTTCCCCCAGACTGAGGTGAGGGATGTGGGGAGAGGGATACTCAGCGTGTGGGTGGAGACCTGACCACAGCCCTCTCCCAAATTCCCTTCTTTCATTTCACAAACCAAAAAAGGGAAACCTGTGGATTTGGGGAGGGTAGGAGCGGAAGAGAAATTGACCATTTCCTCCCCCATCGTCAGGGGGGGAGAAGCCAGGGGTCTGCAAACCCAGCTTTCCCAGCCAGACCCCCGTCCTTCACTCTCTCCTCTCCGCTCTGCAGGCTCCCCCAAAACAATGGTTCCCCCTAAACAGAAAGCAGGCAGTCCCAGAGAGACTGAGAGGAGGAAATCAGGATTGGGGCGCTTAAAAGAAGGGGGGCAGGGGGTTTCCTAACAATTCTAGACAGTCAATGAATCATATGCAAATGATACCCAAAGCTCAAAGTCAACTTGTGGGGGGTGTGGGTGGGAACTCCAGCCCTGGCAGGGACAAACACCTGGCCCCTTTGGACCCCCTGCCCTGCCAGGAGCCGGGTGGGGTGGTGCAGATTTCAAACCAGAACAGAGGGCTGGAACTATTTATAAACTTTCCAGGAACATACACTCACTTGCGCGCGTGCGCACACACACACACACACACACAGCCACAACCTCTCCCTTCCCTCATACTCCTCAGTCTGCAGGCAGGGCTTGGGGAGCAGAGATGACGACCACTCCCATTTTCTAGGGGTCCCCTGGCTAAGGCCCTTACCCCTCTCCCCTGCACGCCCCACCCCACTGTGAGTCCATACTCTGGTCCTCAGTTTACCTTCTGCTCGCCAGGGTCTGGGCTGCAGGAAGACCAACCCAAGAAGGTGTGAGGAGATCCCACCAGGCTGGGACAGGCGCGGGGCACCTCTTCCCCACCAGCCCCTTCGGAACCCCGGGCCTGCCTCGCTGGGGCTAGGACTTGTTTGAAGACCAGCCCTGAGCACATGCAGGCCCTGAGCAAGTCCTCGGAGGGGCCAGGGGTGGGCTGAAGTCGGGTGTCTTCCTCCGGATGCTGCCACTGCCCCACCGCTTCAACAGGCAGCTGCTGGTTCAAGAACAGTGGGTCTGAGGTCTTTGCAACATGTGCCCCACCCAGCTTCAGGCTCTGCACCCGCCGCCCAGGGCTACCTGGCCTCACCTGCCACAGTCTCGGCGGTGACTGCGTAACAGGCAGAAGGGGCCGCTGGACAAGCCCAAAGCCCAGAACAGGCCAAGTTCTAGGAGGAGGAAATGGGGGTCTCTGATGGGCAAAGTAGTGCCCCCAACTCCTGCACCTCCAGGGACCAGAGCCCCGTGGGAGCTGTGCTCAGGACCCCCAAAGCCCGAGGTGGCTGCAGCTTTCTGTGGAACCAGAGCTGAAGTCTCCCACTCTCCGAGCAGAGAGTAGGTGAAAGGGCAAGGGGCAGCCCAGGCCTCGAGAAGAGGGAGCAGCCCTGGGGAAGGCAGAAACAGGAAAAGGAAGAGATGAGCCAGCCTAGGCCGCAGCCAGACCACACTCGTGTGGACCAAACAAAGGCAGCTTTGTCCGGGTAGGGGGACCAAAGGGGCACAGACAGAAGGGGACCCCCCAGCTTGGAAACCACCGGCCCCGTACCCATGCTGGCATGGGGCTTTCCCCACCCTCACCTTGGCAGCTGCCCACTCACCAGGGCCTCCAAACCTCCACAGTGCAGGCAGCACAACCCACTCACACGGGGGGCGTTGGGCGGACGGAGTGCACAGGTAGTGTGTGTTGTGTGTGTGTGTGTGTGTGTGTGTGTGCGTGTAGCTACAGCAATCCCCCATCCCCTCGGCTCTGCCCCACCCAGGGACTGCCCACAGTCCGAATCCCAGCGCAGGCAGGCTGCCAGCCGGACTCGGTGGTACCAGCCCCCTCCCAGCCAGCACCCCTCCCTGGGGACCCAGGCTGCAGGGAAGCCAGGAACGCCCCCCACTCCTGCCTCAGGATATCCTTTTGGCTCTGGCCCCAGACCAGGCCTGACTCAGACTCTGCCCCGCCCCACACCCCCTTCCATCGACCCCCCAGGAGCTTCCTACTCCACACCCGACTACTCAGTTGGGGCTAGAACTTGGGGGAATCTCTTCCCCTCTCCACCCTCACCGAACAGAGAAGCCCAGGAGGGGTGGGGTGAATGAGTCACAAAGTCCTATGGCTTGCCCCTTAATAACAAGGCCTGTGGGGTCAGGAGAGGCTGGTGCAGGCTCTGTGTGAGGGGGGCACCACCTCCCACCCCCCCACACACAGCCAAGAATCCTGCCCACAGCCCCACCCCACTGCAGCTTGGACCCCAAGAGGCCACAGAAACTCCCTGGGAAAGGTCGTTTCCATGAGAACACAGGATGGGAGAAAGCTCCAAAAGCACAGAGACACATGAACTGGCATCTTGACAAGGCGGCCGGGCCCAGGCTGGAGGCAACAGGGTCCGCACAGTCAGACTCACACAGTCGGCCACGGCCACGCACACCCAGATGTGGTCCCGATTGCCCCAACGCTCCTCTGACTAGGTAGCTGTCACTCCTTCCCACAGACAGAAGCCTAGGGGGGCCTGGGGAATCTGGGGCATCAGAGACCACACACACTCAGCCTGAAACAGCCCTCTAGGCAGGTCCCCCCAAGCCCCCCCAACTGTGGGCCTGGGGGGAGGGGCACTTTCCTCCCCACAAGAACCAGGGTAATGCCTACAGTGGCCATCTCCATGGCAACCAACAACAAACATCCCGGGAACCACAGTGGGACAGGAAGTGGCAGTCACATGACAGGAAGACTTTTTTTTCAGTGTGGGGAGGGTGAAGATTGTTAGCAGCCCCTGGGAAATCAGCTGTCCTCTAAGTTTCCCCCAG
The DNA here is from genome assembly GCA_028533065.1 of Trachops cirrhosus. NCBI lineage: Eukaryota > Metazoa > Chordata > Mammalia > Chiroptera > Phyllostomidae > Trachops > Trachops cirrhosus. The sequence goes on along the minus strand of CM052545.1, from coordinate 93,966,686 downwards.
TTGGAGCTGGAGGGAAGAGGGGTGGCTAGGAGGCTGGCCACCCCCCACCACAGTGTGCCAGGCTGGTCGCAGGACTGACGGGCCCTCCCTCCATGCCTGCCACTCACGGTTCCCCGCCTTGGCCCCCCTCCCCTCCACTTCCTGCCGTGACTGGAGATCAGAGAACTCCCCACCGCAGCTTCCCCTTCTTGAGTCTCGATTCCTGGGTTGAAGGTTTCACTGTGGGGCAAGGGACAGAAGGCAGAAGGGCTGGGGACCTGCGGTAGGACCCAGGGGACAGAGGTTCTGGGGGGAGGGACTGAGAGGGAGCCACTCCAGGGTAGGTGTGTACACACAGGCACACAGCGAGAGGGTCACGATGACACACAGCGGGGCGCAGTGACACAGGGAGGCTGCCTGACCTCAGGCAGCTCTGAGGAGAGGAGGGCACAGCCACCGGATCCAGCTCTCCGCGCCCCACTCCGGTGCCGTCCTCAGCCTCCGGGTTCATCCCAGGCTTCGGCTGGCCTCCAGGCCAGCGAGGTCTCCACGGTGCCCAGCCCCCACCCACCTCTCCCCTGCCTTTTGTGCTGAGGAATGCCCCTCCCTGCTCCAAGGTGCCCGCCCAGAGAGGGCACCTTGGCCAGAGGTGGGGGGAATGGAACCTCCCTCTACTCCCCTCCCCTTCTCTGCAGATGTCCCAGACTATATTTAGCCCAAACTGGGAGGCCAGCCAGACCCAGACTCCCCACTGGCCCGGAGCTGAGCTCCCAGTTTTTATGCAATTAAAATATTAACACAGAACCACCCCCATCCACACACACCCCATGCCCCCAGCCCTGCCAGAGCAGCAGAGCTCAGAAAACTTGAGTAAGGGCAGCCCGGCTCTGCAGCCAGTGGGGGTCACTGGGCAAATAGCAGTAGACTCATCCCCTTTCCCATCTCCCAGGCCCTGCCCCACAAAGACAGGAACATCACCCATGAGATCAGGCTGACACTTGGGAAGGGGCAGGCTTTCCTTGTTCTGGGAAGGGAAAGGCATATCCAGTGGGTTAAGGGTGGGGGGTGCCTGGTTGCAGAAATTCCACCTGTCATTTTGCAGCCCCCTCCCAGGCCGGCTCCAGTTACAGGGCTGGGGGTTGGCAACAGGTGCTGGCCAGGCTGGCAGCAGCCTAATCCGCCCCCTCCGCCGCCGCCGGCCCCCCCCCCCCAGGCTGACAGTAGTGCCTGGAGGTCCCAGCAGGGCCCCTGGCAGCCAGGATGCAGGGTGGAAGAAAGAGGCGTCGCTGCCAGGCGGCGGTGGGTGGGGGGCCCATGCCCCTTCTCTCAGACCTGCCCCCCACACTCTGTGGTGTGTCTTGGAGGGTCTGGGGAAGCCAAGGAAACCTTAGTTCCATAGCGCCTATTTCATTTCCCCATGATGCCAGGCGGGCGGGCTAGAGTGTGGGAGGTCTGTCTGCCTGCCTCTTCCTCCTCCTCCTCTCCAAATTCCAGGAACAAGCAAGGGAGGCTCCAGTTGCGGAGAGAGAGGGAGAGCAAGCAGGCGGTCCCAGCTGGGGAAGGGGGGGGGGCGGGGACTGGAGCGGGAGGCAAGATCCAGACGGAGCAAGAGACACCCACACCCGAGCCAGACTGGGGACAGACGCACCAACCCTGACACATTCTCACACTCTGGGCCTGGTCCCTGCACACCGCCCACCCTGCGGGGACACCCAGACACCCTCAGCCAATTCTGCCAGTCCCCAGAACACTCCCTGGACACACACAGAGATGCAGGCACTCACCCTCACCCCACATTCCCCCACAAACCGTGTGGGCTCCAGACAGCAGCCAGAGGGTGGAGAGGGAAAGGCAGGGAGGGAAGACAGCAGGCAGCAGAGAGGACGTGCAGCCAAAGCCCTGGGAGCTGGGGCATCGTTGCCACACTCCTTTCCCCAAACCCAGTAAGTCAAGACGACTCTGGCCATCTTGCCAGGGCCCCTGCCAGCTTCCCACACTCCCAAAACCACTACCACCAGAAAGGGGTGTGGGGTGCTGGGCAAGTGGGGATAACCCCGTTTATTCGTCACAGGGATAGAATTACCTTTCCCAGATGCCCCTCAGCCCAGACCTCAGCGTGCTCACAAACAGACGCCCAAACACACCTACCCCTCCAGCCCAGTCTAGGTCCTGCCCCGCCTCTGCCACTCAGAGGACAGGGAGCTGGGCACCGAGGTTTGTGTTTTGGGACAGGTCCCACCCTCAAGTCACACAGTTCTGAGAAGCACCCCACCTAAGACCCTTGAGTCTGAACAAGCAGTGGCCTGGTGGGCGAGGGGAAGGTCCCAGAGGGCATGGCCAACTTCCAAGACCAAATGATTCAGGGGAAGGGAAACTAACTGGGGTGTGGGTCAATGCCCCCAAAACAGACCTGAGGGGCCACTCAGATAGTGTCCTCTCCCCCACACTAGACGGGGTGGCAGGAACCACGTCATGGCACATGTGGGTGACTGTGCCCAGCGGGGAATGCATGGGGGTGATCAGGATGGTGTGCCCACAGCTAGCTTCCTGCCAGGCTGCCACATGATTGGGAGTGGGAGGGGGACCGCAGAGGTGACCCAGAGGAGTAGCAGGGGCATTAACGATGAAACTGAAGGGCAGAGGAGATGGCCAGAATGAAGCCACTCCAAGCCCAGGGTCTGCCAAGAGCTGCCCAGGCCTCTGCACGGCCTTCCACAGTCTGGGGGGGGTACTCTGCAGTGACCACCTCACGCACGCTCATTCACACCCTCAGCATCCCTCCAAATCTGAGATCCTCAGGTCCCAAGGGCCTACGCAAGTCTGACCTTAGTGACCGATCCATCTCAGGACCCACACGACGAAGATTCCCGGGCAGAACTGATGTTCCAGCCCCTCCCAGAGCACCAACATCTTCCACAGCCACGAACTCCCTGACTCCACGACTGCCCCCACCTTCTTCCTCCAGCTCCAAGTCCTCTTTCTCTTGTTCCCTCCCCCAGACTCATCTCCACCGCCCCCCACAGGGGAAGCCCCAAGGCTCCAAGTCATCCCCACTCCAACCTGGGGCTTCCCCAGCCCAGCATCCCCATCAAGCACAAGGCCCTGGAGGATGAGCTCCAGTTGAAGGCTTGAGCCCCAGTTTCCCAGCAAGACCTGGTGTTCTTACTGAACCACTTCCTCAGAACAACCCTGCCCTATAACCACTGAAGCCAGGGAATCAGACAAGAGACATCCCTGAAACTCCCAACCAGGAAACTGAAGGTAGAGGATGGTGGTCAGCAGTGGAAGTGAGAGGTGTGCAGAAGTTGGGGGTATGCAGCAGGGGTCAGGAGAATGGGGAAGTGTTCTCAGGGACAAATCCCTCGGAGAACATTTATATACACACACGTGCAGACAGCAGGCAGGCAGAAGGCAATCTAGTTACAGAAGAGGGAGCCCACACCAGGTGGGCATCCTCTCCAAGACAGAGTAGTTGGTAAATGTCTCCCAGGCTGGGGTGGGGGCTGTTTTTCGGTCTGATTTCCATATGAGTCGGTGCACATCCCCAACCTAGCACTCTGGTGGCCCGTCCCCCTTCCCACCGAGCAGCCAGACTATAGGGCAGTGCCTAGAGAGAAGAGGGGGCATAGCCAAGCTGATTTTCCAGTGCCCCCTCCCACAAACACATCTGGCTAACAGCTTCCCCGCCTCGTGGGTGGCACCAGGTCCCAGACACCCTCAACAGAGCAAAGACGACCACTCTACTACATCCTCTTCTCACCCAAAGAGCTTCTACAACCCTACGGTAGCACCAAACCCGGAGACAACCCTCCCCCGACTGCCCTGGTTCCCGCATCCAATTCTGACTGCTCCCCTCGCTCCACGGGGGACACCAGCTGAGCGGGCCCCGCCCCCCACGCCGGCTGCCTCTGGTGGGGGTGGGCCCCCGGGCTGATTCTCCCCAAACCGCAGGGCGGCTCAGATAACAGGAGGGAGAGAAGGAGGGGGCTAGTCCGTTGGGCATCCGATCTCTCCCCAAACAGGTTTGAAAGTCTTTTTGTTTTGCTTGTTTCTAAAGAGAAAAGAGTGAGAGAGCAAGAGTCCCCAGCAGCGGTTCCGCCACAGCTCCGGCGCGCGGCAGACTGCCCCAGACGCCTCCCCGCTGCGCGCGCGATGACACCGGCGGAGAGAGGCGCACAGACGGGGCTCCCCCACCCTGGGCACGGCAGCGGCGGGTTGGGAAGCCCAGGAAACCCCGGGTTTCCCTGGGAACCCGCCCGGCACCGGGTCCGCACCAAGAGCTCCTATCAGGAGCAGAGCAAGGGGCCCCGATGCCTACGGGAGCCCGGGGCTCTTCCAAAATCCCCGGGGTAGAGGTTACCTCGCAGCGGGGGGAACGCAATCCTTCCTGGCACCGCGTTGGTCCTGACCCTTTGCCTTGGTATTACTCGGCGTCAGGGGTGAGAGATCCCGGGAGAGAAGCCGTCTGAGGGACCGCCGCGGCTTAGCTGCGCGGGTCGAAGGCAGCGGCCATGGCGAGTCACGTGCGGAGGCTGAAACTTTACCCTGAGCCCGACTTGGGGGGCGGAGGGTACCGAGCTGAGGGAGGCCCTCTCCCTAAGGGCCGCCCCTGCCCGCCCACCAACCAATCACCAGCCAGGGGCGGACCCACAGCATCACACTCCACCCTGCTCTCCTTAGTAGACCTGGGGCTGGGAGAGCCTTAAAGGAGCCGCGCCTAGCAGGAGGCTGGACCGTGGGAATCTGTGAGAATCCCTCCCTCTGCCCCAAAAGGAGAGCTTCAGAGCGAGGAGCTGAAGTTCCGCGGGAAGACTGGGGAAAGGGCTAGGTGGAGAAAGGACTGCAGTGTGTGGTATCACACTCCCTTCCCCCCAACACCGCACACACACACACACACACACACACACACACACACTTAAACCTGGGAAGATGCAATGTGATGTGGAAGTGAACAGTGTCTCCAACCCTAGCTGTCAAGCCCCTGACTCCCATGATTATAATTCTCTTCCCGGGACAATTTGGAGCTGAGAGCTGTGTGACCTTAAGTAAGTCGGTTCCTCTCTTTAAATCTTAATTTTCTCATCTGCAAAAAAGGAGAGCCAAAGTAGGTAGACATCCCTCAAGTGCACTCCTCTCTCTTGTCTTCCCCCCAAAACTTCTCCAGCTCGAGTGGGTCGTAGGCTGGGGAAACTCTGGCCCTCCTCAAGCCCTCAGCAGCCCCCCATCCTGTAGCCTTCCCCTAAAAGAGCAGCGGCTCTTGGATCTTCCTAGAGCTAAGTAGGGGGCGCCCAGGAGCAACCCTCCATTCTAGAGAACTCTCGGACTCAAGCTTCTCTCTCCGGGCCCAGGCTGGAAGAGCCACTGAAGCGTGCCTGTTTTCTCTCTCTCTCTCTCTCTCTCTTTCTTCTTAATCCTTACCAAGGACATTTTCTTTCACTGTTTTTTTAGAGAGAGGAAGGGACAGAGAAAAAGAAGAAACATTGATTGGTTGCCCCAAACCCACAACCTGGGAATCGAACCCACGACGCTTCTGGATGGTGCTCCAACCAACAGAGCCACACCCACCAGGGCAACGCTTGGATTCTTTTTTTTTTTTTAAGATTTTACTCATTTTATTTTTAGAGAGAGGGGAAGGGATAGAGAAAGAGAGGGAGAGAAATAATGTGTGGTCACCTCTCCTGTGCCCCCTCCTGGAGACCTTGCCTACAACCCAGGCATGTGCCCTGACTGGGAATTGAACCCGTGACCCTTTGGTTCACAGGCCAGCACTCAGTCCACTGAACCATACCAGCCAGGGCGCAACACTTGCATTCTTGTTCCAGTGGGGCAGGATCTGAATCCCTCTCCATCTGCAAGACCCCAGTCCCCAACACAGCTGCATACCCCCTCCCAGCCTTCGGCTCCAGTTTGAGAGGGTCATGTCCCCACCTCTAGCAGTCTGGGGGGCAGGGTGGAAGCGGAATCACTAGGGAACACACCCCCTTCCCAGTTAGAGAAGTGGCCACAAGTGCCCCCACAGAACTTCCCACTGGAAGGGGAAGTGCCACACTCCCAAGCCTCCAGCCCGGAGGACTGGCCCAACTGGCAGAGCTCCCAAACCCACCGGTCCCACGGCCCCCCTGCTTTACAGATGGAGGAACCCGAAGGCCAGGAGCGAACATGAGGTTTTGTCCACTGTCGCTTTGGTTACACAGCCAGGTCTAGACTTGAGGTATCTGATTGTCTCTCTCCAGCTTTGGCCCCCAGCCTTGGAAAGGTAAGACAAGCCGGGTCTGCGGGACGCTCTGCCCTGAGGTCTGGCGCAGAGGAAAGGTGCCTGGACAGCGCCTGGCAGCGCTTCCCCAGGCTCCTTCCCGCCTGCTGGGCCCGGCTGTCTCCCGCTCCTGTCTGGATTTCCGTCCGCCGGTGTGAACCGCCTGCCCAGCCCCTCCCGCCCTGTCCTGTCCAGATCCATCCGCAAACATGCGCTCAGCCGGCAGGAATGCGCCAATGGCTCCCAGATGTGGACGCCAACGCTTAACCCCTTCTCCCCCGAGCCCCCCAAAGACCTTCAACCTGAGCGCTGCCAAGCAGCCGGGGGCGCTGCCCTGATGAGGGACCAGCCTGGGAGGGGACGCAGCGACAGCCACCCCCAGATCGCACAAGCTGCCCCTGGCCTAGATTCCACCAGTCTGCCTTCCAGCTGAGGCCAGAGGGGAAGGATCGTGAGCACAAAAATGCAAGTGTGCATAATCGCAGGTACACTGCCTTCCACCGAGGGTGGCCTTCACGTACACCTGCCGGCACATGGCATCAGGTACGCTCGCGCACACTGAGAGTCAGGTGTACGAATGCAAACTCAGGACACCCGTGTGCACTTTCAGAGCACACATGTGTACACCCCCACACGCAGGCCCAGGGCACCCATGTATGTACACCCATAAGCACACAGAACAAGCACATGCAAGACAGGCATTTGTGGACACACAAGGACATGCAGCAGAGGATGGGGCACACTCCTCCACAGACATAGCAGACCCATGTGCAGACGAAGGAAGAAATGCACGCACCCACAAACCTGCTCACCATGGAGAGTCAGACACACGTGCACTTAAGACTGGCATCCGTGTGAACACACACACGGCCTGCACACCTTCAGTGCACTCCCTCCTGCCCAGGTACCCAGTGCTGCTTCTCTAATGCCTAGCCTTCCCCAGGCTTGACTCCGGGAGGCAGGAGAGGTCCCAGGTGGGAGGCCAGGCGTCTAATCTGCAGCAGCAGCTGCATTCCAGCTGTGCTGGGGCCACGACTAGGCTCCTACCCGCCATCCTCCAGGGACCCTAACGCAGGAAGGGAGACGATGGCGGGGGTGGGGGGTCCCACGGGCCTAGGGGCTCCTCACTCTTTAGGAAAGACACATCTGGGGGCCCACCCTTCCTCCCCAGCACACAGAAGAAGGGCTGCAGGAGAAGCCCGAGCCACTCGTTTCCCAAGACAGGGATCCTCCTTGGAAACCCGAGAGCCCTGACTGGTGCAAGGCCAGAGGCAACCCACAGCAGTCAAAGCAGTCAAAGGAGATACAAAATAACTCAGACACCCCAGGAAGGCCCACGCTTCTAAAAAACAAGGCCTCCCTCACAGCCTCTGGGGAGCTGCTAGAGAACTGCATCACTGGCGATCTGAACAGTCTGCCAAGACCACCTGGATGCAGGTGGGGTGGGAGACGTCTGCTGGACCTGCAACCTCCTTCGGTTGACGCCTCTTCCCCTCCCCAGCACCCCAGCTCCTCCCCAAAGGAGCTCCTCCCTGGAGCACCCTCATGGCCCCACCCCATTTGATTCTCCAGTCCAGAAGGGTGTTTTGGGGTAGGACTCCTGGTTCCACTGTACAAATGAGGAACCTGAGGCCCAAAAAACAATTGTCTTGCCCAAGGTCATTTGTCAGTGGCAGAGCTACGATTCAAACCCATGGTCGCCTCCTTAACTCGCCCCCCCTTTGCTCCAAGTCGAATTTGTTTCCATGCAGCACCCTGCCACCTCTGCCTGCATCCCCACAACAGAGCTCATGGGAGAAACGCCGTCCTGGCCGGGCTCTGCGGGTCTGTGTCTGGGGCCAGGGCACAGCAGAGAAAGATCAGAGAAGGCACCGAGCCGACACACAGGGCCCCCCCAGCCCCACCCCAAGCACGGTGCCCACCTGCCCAGCAGGCACAGCCGGGTGACTCAGCTGCATCCGGGGGAGATGCCAGGGCAGTGACTCACCTACCGAGAAGAGCTGAGCCTGGCACTTTGCCAGCCCCAGGACAGAAGTGACTTAGTCACCCAGACTGTGATGCCCAGCAGGCACAGCCCGGGGACTGAGGACAGGGACAGGCTGTGTCCTTCATGGTTACATGCGCCCCCTGGCGAAGAACGGACATCCCGGGGCGAGTCATGGCCGTGGGCGCCCACCCCTGCCACACCAGGCCCTGCTCCAGTGCAGGCAAGTTTTGTGAGACCCCTGGGCTGCCCCAAGCGACCCCCCCCCAACAGCCTGCCCCTGCCCATCATCACCACCCACTCTCCCACCAGCCCTACCGCCTTCTGCCACCCAAGTTGTACCCGAGCCATGAGTCTCCTTTAACATGTCCTGGCAGCACCTCCTGCCCCCACAGCCCCCCTCCCCCACCAGCCCCCTCCATACACACACGCACTCATACACGCTTCTGCCAGCCCTGCTTCTGCCAGCAGCTGCTGAAGTTGTTGAGCAGGAGGGGAATCGGGAGGGTGGGGTGCAGGGATTGAGTTACCAGAGGCTGACGGGGTGGGCTGTCACCCAATCCCTTCCCCAGCTAGTCCTCCGCTCTGGGCACAGTCTTCCTCACCCACCTGCTTCCCTCCCACCTCTGGCTGGCAGCCGACTGCCCTTGAAGCCCCTCCACCCTCGCTCCACCCAAGCTAGAAAAGAAACATTCAGGAGTATTTGTCATGCTAAGTCCAGCCCAGTGTAGGAGAGAAAGAGATCAAGACGGAGACAGAGACGGACTGGAAGAATGATTCCCGTGCGCAGCGCTCTGGCGGCAGCCACCACGAGGTGTGTATCTATCTCTCTGCGTGCGTGGAGCCGGAAGGGGACGGAGTAACTCCCCACGTCCCAGGAGAGTAGATGGGGCCCAAGGGGCATCGACAGGCTGAACAACCTCAATCCATTTGCACTATCGATTTCTCACACACTGCAGCAGGCCTGATGGGGGGGGCATGATAAATCAGCCCCCCAGAGACAGAAACAGTGTGGAAAGGGGGGAAGGGCTCCTTTGCCACCATTTGTGGCCCACGGAGACAGGCCTGGGGGGAGCAGGGGGTGGGCCACCGAGGAATGGGAGACGTGGAGGGACAGAGGCGGGGCGGGGGAATGGGTGTCGGATTAAGGTCCATCCGGAACACTTCCTGCCAGCTGGATCCGAAGCTGATTCGAAGAAAAATGGTGGGGGCCAAAGTGCCAAATTTGGCTACACAGGCGGAGGCCCGAACAACTCCAGGGGGCGCCACTGACGTCAGTCTGGGGAATGGCTCCTCCTGCAGCTGTGCCACACGGCGGGCCCGGGAATGGGGTCGAGGCAAGAGACTGAATCCTGAGGAACCGTAACTCTCCGCTGTCCTTTCTGCCCCCCCGGTACCTCAAGCAGCTGCCCTGCCTCTGGGCCTCAGAGGAGTGCCCGCTCCCACCGCCTGTGATAACCTGCCTGCTCCGCAGCCTGCTCCCTTCCCTCGTTGATGGGATTAGCAGACCACCACCAAGGCCCAAGCGTGTGAGGATGGGGGCTCCCAAAGGGGACCAGAGAGCCTGCAAACCCACACGCCAGATCCTAGTCCTCAGTCTGTCCCCAACCCATCCCGCCACCGTAGGCAAATGCCTGGCCCTCTCTGGGTCTCTAAAATGGAGTCAGACAGGACGCTCCTTCTCTAAATTGTCTCCAAGCCCCACAGCTCGCCAGCCCGTGTGCTTGTTGGAACCTGCCCAGCACCCTGTTCACACCAGCGGCCACAGGCCACCTAAACAAACCCCAACCCTGACCTCCTTCCAGCCCGGACGCAGACTCTCGCCACATGGTGGAGACGCACAAACAAACCGAGCTGGGGTTTGCCAGAGACCCTGCACAAACAAGCAGAGCGGGAGGCAGACCAGGCACCTGGCCCGGGTCCTCCCTGCTGCGGTGAGGGAGTCAGGCACACACAGGTGTGGCGAGGGGCCTGGGCAGCCAACGACTAGTTGAGCGTCCTAGGGTAAGTCACAGCCCCTCGCTGGGCCTCAGTTTCCCCCTCTGTAAGGGGACTGTCTAGATGGCCTCTAAAGCCTCTTCTCTCTCAAAGTCCGGTCCTTGTTGGACAGAGACAGATACCCTGAGGGGTCCCCGGACTCCTCCGCCCGCCCCAGCCCAGGCACCTGGGCCGGCACCCTGTCCACAAGGTCCCACGCCTGCCCAGCGTGCCTCCTCGCTCTATCTGCTGCCCCTCTGGCCCTTCCTTAGGCCTCAGCCTGCCTCCTTACCCTCACCTTGGCCAGACCCTCTGCCTTCCCCGTGCTTTTCTGCACGTCCCTCCTGCCAGGGGACAGACCAACTAAAAATAGTCCCTGCAGCCTTTCTCGCCCACAGCTGCCCGAAGAGCAGGAAACGAGGGGGGCAGCGAGGCCCATGTCCTGCTCTCCCCCACACACTCCCAGCTCGGAGCCATGTCCAGCACTCCAGCCCGGGACTAGCGCCAACTTGGCCATCTCGGGGGCGTCCCACACCCCTCCCCTAGGGGGAGGCCTGCCCATAAGTGCCTACAATCACAGAGCTGTCCCAGCCCGGCGAGAGGAAAAGAGAGGAGGCAAGCGGTCTGCAGGGAAACCTTCCCAATTTCTGACAAATCAGTGCCAACCACATTGTGGGCACCAAGAGGGCAGGGGCTGGCTCTGCCGCCTGGTCTTTTGAGGGCAGAGGGAATTGGCGTGGGGAAGTCTGTCCCGGTTTCCTTCATCCTGGCCGAGCGGGAGGGAAGACAAAATAGTGCCCCAGCTTCAATTATTCTAATCCCCTGCCCCCCAAAAATGTATGGGTGCAGATACAGGGGATTCAACAGCCACCCCCAGATACCATGGGAAATACGCTAAAAAGGGTAGCAGAAGATCTTGGCTACCCGCATAGGAAGAGGGAAGCCTGGAGGCTAGAAAAGGCCCAAGCAGCCGCCAAGCTAAGTCAGAGAGACTGGGAGGGAGGAGCTGGCGCTGTGCGCCAGGGACTACAGTGCCCCCACCCCTGTCCCACCTGGGATTCCTGACACCTCTCCGCCCCGGGAGATGGCCCTTCCCACACAGGAGGAAGCAAACCAGCTCAGCGACTCTCCTGCAGCCTGCAGGGCAGCCCCGCACCAGGAGGCAGGCAGGGAACCCAGGAGTCCTGGCGCCCAGCCCTGAGAACGAGATACCTCGGGGAGGGGGACGCCAACCGCCCGGAGTGAGGCACATGCATGGTGTCCCCAGCAGCTCCCAGATGTGACCCATAAGGAGCAACCGGCCCAAGGGGCTGGGTGGGAAAGTGCACACATTTCTCAACAAGAAGAGAGAAGAAAGTGGGGTCACGGGGATGGGGAGGGGAGGGGCCAGCCTGGCTTTCACCTGCTGTCCTCCCTTCCCTGTCAGAGTCAGAGATGCTGACATTCAGGCCACCAAATACCAAAGAGGAGTGTTTCCCCCCCCCCATCTCTAGACCCCAGCCCCTTTGTTCCTGAGCTTCCCCGCATTCCCCTTCCGGGGGGCCAAGCCAAGCCAGGAGTCAGCAGGCACAAGGTGGTGCCCGGGAGGCCCGGGCGGTGCCAGGGGCAGCCCTTGTGCCATCCTCCCACTGGCTTCCCTCCCGCCTGCTCTCAGCCGCCACACATATCTCAGCTGTCGGATCTGATCAGGTCTCCTGCCCAGTGAGCCGGACAAGGAGGCCACTGGGCAGGGGAGAGACAGGGACAAGGACGAGGAGCAGGAATGGCAGAAGAACGGTAGAGACAGGACTCAGGGGAGAAGGTGTGGAGCCCGAGGAGGAAAAGTCTGGTGGAGAATCTGTCCTTTCCGACCACAGTCTCCCTGGCCACAGCTACCATGCGTATCAGCGGGATTCTGCAGCCCCTGGGGGAGCAGCTCTGCCTGGTTCCTCCATCCCGCAGATGGGCAAGGATGGGGGAAGGACGCCGAAGGCAGAGAGACTGACCTAGATTCAGGGAGAGAATCCCATCCTAGAACTCTCCCCAAGCCATAACTACCATTTGCACTGAGCTTTATGATAAATTGTCTCGTGGGGTCTTGGCCCGGCATCCTATCAGGCCAGCGGGCTTGTTACTGATAGCTGATTTTACGGGCGAAGAAACTATTATGGACGTGCGCACAGTGAAATGGCCAGGCTGAGTCTCAGATCCAGGCCTCTGATTCTCAGTTCAAGGCTCACACTCAGAATCGCTGCTTTTCTTTCTGAGTCAAGAGCAGAACTAAGTCTGTATCCACCCCTTCCTCCAAAACCAACCCATAGGGAATTCAGGGAGCTACAGAGGAATGTAGGGTGCACCCCCACACGTGGATATGTGGAGGACATGTCACTCACCCCCAGCACCCAGAGGAGTTCCCTGGAAATGTGACCAGTCCCTCCCACCACGGCCCTCCCCAGGCTACTACGCCCAGAAGCAAGGTACATACACACGGTTCCTCAGACAAGTCATACCCCTGCTGAATGAGATGCCCTAGACCTTCAGAGAACAGAGTCCACACTGGAGGGAAGAATAAGCCACTGTCATCAGTAGGTGCCTTGCAGCCCTCCTTCCAGGGATCCTGCAGCAGGGAAGAAGCCTCAAGGGTAATACCAGGAGCCCGAGGCTCTGACAGCCGAGTAGCCCAGGAGCTGGCAAGGCTGGGTGGCCTCCCTGATCTGGTCCACACCCCCTTCCCCAGCCATCTGGGCTGAGCCTGTTCTGGCCTGGGCCATACTCGGGATCGCTCCCCAGCGGCAGTGCACTCAGCCCCCTCTAGCCAAAGCTTACAGATCTTACAACCAAACCGCATGGTCTACACACACACACACACGCACACACACGCACGTGGGGGCTGGGGGAATCTTTGCACTAGGTCTTGACAGGGATGGGCTCTAAGCTGAAAGAACTTTCCTTAGAGGAAAGGTCACCCCCCCACCACACACACAGACACACACACAACCTCTACTGCGCTCCAGCAGAGCCTCCCGCCACCCAAATGTGAGATGTGCCTGGGAGGAGATGTTACTTCTCCAAGGTGAGTAGGGAGCAGGGGCAAAGTCTTGAGCTCCCGGGGCTGGGAGGCACGGAGGAAGCGAGATAGAAATTCCCCAGCGAGGCTCCCGTCCCGCTCCGGTTCCCTCCGCTCTCTATCACCCCAGCACCACCAAGTCTCCTGTCGAGGTGAGGTGGGGGAAGGGGTATTGGGCAATACTGCAAAGGAGGGTACAAGGGCGTGGGGCCTGGGCAGTCCTTCCCCCTAATTTCCATTCTTAGCTAAAGAGCGGACTGCTTGGGGAAGTGCAGGAAGGGCGCTGGAGGGGCTCTGAGGTTCAGACACCCCACTGTTCCCAGGCTCCCACCTCGCAGGACTACAGTGAGCGGTGGGGGAGGAGGGATGGGGAATGCCTGAACAGGCAGAAAGGGAACCGCCAGATCAGAAGAGAGGCCAGGCGGAAGGCGACCAAGGGGGAATTGGGAAGGGGTGCGCGTGGTCCTACCTGCTCAGGTGTGTGCGGCAGGGGGGCAACGGGGTTCCCAGGAGAACCGGGGAAGCCCTCTTAGCTCGATTCAGGATTCCCCCTGCTTCTGGGTTAGACTGCTGCAAGAGGCACGGGTTTCCACTGGGTCCTAAAGCCCACTCAGCTGCCATTGGCTCTCCCGCCCTCTTCCACCAGCTCGGACTGGGTCAACGGGTGCAGCGCTGAGGACTAACGGGGAAGGAAGAACTCACTGGGAGAAAGACAGAAAGACGGGGGTCTGAGTCATGGGCTGAGGCCAGGAAAAGTCCCGTCTCAAACACACAGCACATGGATGACTTCAGCTGAGGATGAGACAGGAGAAAAGGGATTTCTTCCTGCCTGCTCTGAGAAAATGAATTTGGGCTTTGGTGCTGAAGATGAGGTTAAGATCAGTTTCCTTACCCCTCCCGCTACACGACTCAGTTATTGAGAATTTGGGGAAGGGGACATTCATTCCAGACGAGCCCTCACTTCTACCCCCTCCATAGATACAGCACCCCTCCCCCCTACTCCTAAATGCCTCAGAGGCCACCCCAAGGCAGGGGACTGATTTCCAGCAAGTAAAAAGGACAGTATGACTTGATGGTAGTTGGAAACAGGTAGAGTTTTATATTCCTAGGCTGAGGGGTACCTGGGAGGGTGTCAAGATGTGCAGACAGACGCACACAGGTGAGAGTGCGGGCAGGTGGGGCGGAAGGGCTCGTGCTACGTCCACCACCAGGAAAGACAGTTGGCAGTAGAACAAGATGCAGCTCCTATGAGTCCAGTAGTGCCCCTCCCCTGTCCTTAATAGGATCCCGAACTTTCCCAGAATGAATACGTTAGAGAGATTATTTCCCCAGGTACTATTTGGGATAAATATAGGGGGCAGAAGGGCCTCTTAACGCAATTACATCCATTTCAAGGTTACAGATCCAGTTCAGGATAGCTGATCTTCTCAGTAGCTCGGAAGGGAGAACTCAGGTTTGCTGGGCCAGGCGGACCAGGGAGAGGTGGCTGGGGAGTCTTCGGAGGGCTGGTTTAAGAACGTTTTGCAAGGAGAGTTGCATACAGCCCCAGCAGTGGAGTTGGGGAAATGTCATGGGGTGAAGGGCCAGGCACAGTCGGAGACAGAAATGAGGGAAGGGGGAAAGCACGGCCTCTCCCTAGAAGGGGAGAGGGCAGCAGCACTGCCTCTGCCTCCTTCTGTGTCCTGCAGGAAGAACTGGGGAAAGGAGCTAGACAGTCGGATGGAGGGCCCCAGGGTGGAGCCCGTGGTCGGGTGAGTTCAGGTCAGGCCCTTCACCCCGATGTGCCTCAGTTCTCCCCCAGCTGTTAAACGCCGCTCTCGGTTCTTCCCAGGGAGTTAATGAGTGTTTACAAAAGAGCCTGGAGATCCTCAGATCCCAGCTGGGCCACCACTACAGTTATAAAGCTCAATAAGGGCTGAGTGTTATTTGGGACGAGGAGGAGCAGGGGAAGAGGGAAACAGGCTACCCTCTTACAAACTAAGGATAAAGCCAAGCTCGGAGAGCACACGCCTCAGCTGCCACAGGATATCCTTGTGCCCAGGGACGGAGGTCACGCACCCTAGTACCTCCACCCGCCACCAAAGCCTGGCCTCCAGCTAACTGCAGGCACAGCCCAGACTGGCAGCTGGTCTTCATTAACGCCAGCTTTTCTCACCCCGCACTGTGAGCCCACAGCTTCTCCAGGCTCAGGCTAGAGGGGGCTGCCCTAGCACGACCTTGCAGCTGACTCTGGGCTGGGGGACACCACACCAGAGGCCACGTTACCAGCTGAAAATAAAGTTGAAGCAAGACTCCTTTTTCCCACCGGGAGCAAGCAGAGAGAAAAGAAAGGAGCGTGGGGGTGAAGAGGGTGGAGGTGGGGGAATTTAGGGCAAACAGCAGGCAGTGAAGTCAGCTGGATGGAGGCCCAGAAACCCCCGCACCCTGGGGCCAAGTCTTACTCTAGCTTTGCTTTCAGCTCCAGTCTTGGCTAGGCCCCAAACGAGGGAAGGCCCTGGCTGCCCCTTTCTGCCTCCCCACCCCCACCCTTATTAAATACACATTTTATCTCTCAGCATCTTCATTATCTTAACTGAAGGAGACAAGCAGTGGATGGCGGCAGCAGAGCATCAGGAGAGGGGGGCGGGTGCGGGGAGCCGGCGCACCCTTCTTGCAAAGTGCTGATCTAGCGCTTTCAGGCAGTGTGGGAAAAAGAGGTGGGATCAAAGGGAGCGAGGCTGATTCAGAACTCAATTAGAGCTTCTTAAAAAAGGAGCTAGGTCTCTCCTTTTGCCAGTCTTCAGACAGCCTTCTTTACCCAGGCCCCTTGCAACCAATTAGTTTCTACTGCCAGTGCCTTGGGGCTGGGGTTGACAATCAAGGCGAGACCAGAGGGCACAGCCTTCTCCCCCTGGCGGAGCGGAGCGCGCCTTTTCTGAGAAGGGGGAGACCTGCCGCTACGTGTAGCTTAAAAGAGAATGTCTTAGAGGACACCTTTTCGGGAAGAACCTAAGGTTACAACTTTCCCCAAAAGTTAAAAAGTGGGATATCGAAGGCGGGTTCTTCCTTAATCCCTCGCCAGCCAGGGGCAGCGCTGCTGGCCAAGCTCTAGGGACACCAGGTAACCACCAGACGGGCGCCCCTCCTCCCAGCCTGTCGGGAGGACTCTCTCCTTAGCCAAGGCCTCCTAGGAGCAACATGGAAGTTGCCTCAAGCAAAATACCACTACATCAGAGGGAGCGACTGGAACGCATCTGTGAGGCCAATAAACCTTCACCACTGTGCCAAGACCTATTTTGTAAGATGAAGCACCCTTCTTTTCCCGGGGGGCCTGCTCCACCTCTGGGCAAAAGCACCAGCGATGTTTAGGAAAGGCAGCATCTTACTTGGTTTAGTTGTCTGTCCACTCCACGTCTACTGAATACCTACCAGGCACCAGGCACTAAGTGCCGGGGACAGACACAAATGTGAATAAAATCTCAAGTTTGCTCTCTTTTGGTCTCCCTGAGTGGTCAAGGTGACACCTCCCTATAGATGTTTTTTAAAAAAATCTCCAAGTCCGTCTCATTCCTACTTCCAAGTTCTTACTGGTGTATCTTAAAAGGACACTTAATAAAGGCAGGGAGCAGCAGCGGGTGTCGGGGGGAGAAGAGCGCTCTGCCAACTTTTCTGATCTCTGGGCAGCTCGGACTTCACACACGCCTGCCAGTTACCGAGCCACAAGCCAGTCTTCATCGAGCCAGAAATATCAGTGGCAGCTCTGGGGCTGAAACTCGCACCGATTTTATTGTGTCTATGTCCTTTCCATGGCGATACCCAACAACACTCTATGGGAGCTTAATCTGCTTCTTTGAAGAAACATGAAGAAGCAAACCAGGATACAGACACACACCCCACCACCTTCAGGAGGAAGAATGTAGGTCAGCATCTCTGCCACTGCTCTGTGTGAAACAGCCTCTGATCCTGGCAAAAACTAGTAACCACGAGCCCATCCCATCCCACTAAAAATCCCACTCCTTCCCATAGCTCTCAGCCTTGGTGAGAAAAGCCAGCAAGAAAAGGACTTCCCTCCTCCTCTCAATCTGCTCCCTGGCTGTCTGAATTACACTTAAGACTTCACTGACAAACACGCATCAGCTCTTGCTCCCACAAGGGCAGCGGAAGCCAAGCGGGGACTCTAAGTCGGCTTCACGCATCATTGACAGAACCAACCCTGTTCCAATTGCTGAAGCCTTAAGAGCAGCAATGACCTAGAAATTGACAGTGGGGGGAGAACCTAAGGAAAAGAAACTAACAAACCAGTACACAGAAAACCCCATTTCCAAATACCAGGGGAAAGGGAGAGAAAGGAGGTAGAGGGGAAACGTGGCCCCTTTGAATCTGCAAAGGCAATCTTGGCTCAGAGCCACGGAGGATACACAGCAGCCCCACTGCGAGTCAAGCCATGTTCCTGACTCAAGCCCTACAGTGGAGAGGAAGGCGCCAAGCCTCAACTACAACGAGGTGGGGAGGCTGCTCCTTTTTGGGCAGGATCCTACTGTGGACACAGAACAGACAGCAGCTGCCCACAGTGTGGAAACAAACTGTAAAGCAGTCACGTCTCTTAAGGCTGCAGCATCCAATAAAATGTAATTTAAATCAAGCCTCGCATCTGTTCTCAATCCCCTTCAGTCTCTGCTTTCCATCAGCCTTCGGACAATCTTTGCAATTACGCTGGTTAACCCTCACAGCCCCAGACACTTCCCAGGCTTCTACGTATAGACCTGTGTTCTCCGTCGCAAGTTACCACCAGACGGAATGACTTCTCCGCGAAGGAGCGCGAAGACAATATTTCGACTCCTGCCTGTAGATCATGCTCTGCGACACACCCGCGGGTAGTGTTCATTTCAGAGGGCTCTGCGTGCCCTTCTTCTATCTCATACCACCTGCTGTAGCCCAGATCGCATTGCAAGGATACAGTGGGCAGCGTGAATGAAACAGTGGCCAACAGATCATTTGCACACATATCAAGTTCCCAAACTCAAGTCCATGTCAGAAAGGTAGGAGGAGGCAGAAGAGCTCAGAGAGCAGACTTGGTCGCTGGTTCTCAGACCATTCATATCGCATATGGTTTGCATTCCAAGAATTTGCTTGAGTTACAAAAGTACAGCAATCTCCCGAATGAATCAAACTGAAGTTTTCCCCCTTCCCGCAAAACTGCCCCTGCACTTTCAAGGCAGTCGGTGTTGTCATGGCGCCCTCTGGTGTCCCCATCACAAATCGCCATTTTTATGCCATTGGAAACCAAACCCAGAAAAGGGGAGACTTGAGTAAACATACAAATCGATTTATCTCACAAGACCAGAAAAATAGGAGATTAGGTAAAAAAGCCAACCCCAAACTAAGGCATCTTGAGACAAGTAGCTTCATGTGAGGGCAGCAAGACTGTGGGAGGAATTTTCACATCGCCTTCTGGAAGTTGGAGCTCTCTGGAAATGTGATTGCTTGGAAAGACCAAGGACGCCACTTGAGAATACATGTATTCACGGTCTGCAGCGTCACGCTCTCCTGACTACCCCACCCCTGGGAGGGCCTAAGAAACTCAGCGAGTCTCTAAGACGTCATAGCGTGGGAGCACCTGCAACGCGAACACAGGACACTCCGAAAAGAAAGAAGTCCCGTGACCACCAAGTGTCCTCCAAATCTCCATGCGGACCTGCTTCTTTTCCTGGGCCGCCCTTCTCCATTCTCCGGATTCCAGTCCCCGCAGTCCTTCAAACGCACCAGCGTGTGCGGAAACGGGCGCGCGCACGCACAGCCCACAGTGCGGGTCTGTGTCCTGCTGGCCTGTTCAGGTAGTAAGTGTAACTTAAAAGGGTCTACTTGGTAATTTTTAATGCATAAAAATAGTAAGACCCAAAGATGTTTTATTCTGTGCAAATATTCGTGAATCTATAGATTAAAATTGATCATTTTCAAGTAAAAGTAAGTAGTATTTGTTTTCAGATCTGAATACATAAAGTACTAAAATGAAGACTTTATAGCTCTTTAAGTACCAACTAGATACTTTCGGGTCGGGTATTAGTATAGAATAAAAGAATTTAAGGCAATCCAGTAGCTAAGATATTGCCAACTAAAGTTTTGTCTTTCAGAGCATGCTCTATTTCCTTCTCTTCAATCTTCAAAGACACCTGGGAAGAAGAAAAAAAAGCATTTTACAGGGGAGAACTCACTTAAGCAAAGTTTTTATTACATGCAAAGTCGGCCACGTTGAGCTTTTCTCCCAAGAGGCAATCAAGTTAAACATTGCTTCTTCAATGGCCTTCCAAAAAAATCTCACTCATGCTGCAGCACCATCCTCACAGATCTTAAACTCTACCTAACATAAACAAACTTTGTCTAATGGAGGTCATTTTAAATTCTTTACTTTAACAAAAAATAAGCTCTCAGCTCTGACTGGTGTGGCTCAGTGGATTGAGTGCCGGCCTGCAAACCGAAAGGTTGCCAGTTCGATTCCCAGTCCGGGCACATGCCTGGGTTGCCGGTTGGCTCCCCAGCTGGGGATGTGCGAGAGGCAACCAATCCACGTATCTCTTGCACGTTGATGTTTCTCTCCTTTCTCCCTCTCTTCCCTTCTCTAAAAAATAAATAAATAAAATCTTAAATAAATAAGCTCTCCAAAACAGGACAGTTAAAAGCAGTTGGTTGTACCTTTGTGAGGCGGGTTTCCTTGTTTCTCTTTAATTCTAAAATGCACCTGGCCTCCAAGAGCTCTGAAAGTGACAGACACTCTGACTGGTCCACAGCTGCCACCTGCTGTTTGCGACAGACGTTACTATAGGCTTCGTACAACTGGGAGGAAACAAGGGAAAACAAATGTTGCTTATAAGTCATATCTCTTGTAACCTTTCAATCTTTTAAAATATGTGAGTCTGGGTTTGCAAAACCTCTCCCTCTTTTCAATGAAATTCTCGAACAGGCATTCTGTAGATATTGCCAAAAACCTATACTGCAATGCAAGAAAGGGGCTTTATATATTTCACTGAGGCAGAAGTGGGAGAGGGTAAATGGTAAATTCTCAATTACAACACAAAGGAAATAAAGCCAGCTGCCTTTTACATGGTATCAGTATTTATTCTTACTATTAAAATCCATTTTTAGTCCTGGCTGGTGTAGCTTAGTGGATTGAGCGCGGGCCTGTGAACCAAGAGATCGCAGTTCGATTCCCAGTCAGGGCACACGCCTGGGTTGCAGGCCAGTTCCCAGCAGGGAATGCACAGGAAGCAACCATACATTGATATTTCTCTCCCTCTCTCCTTCCCTTCCCCTCTAAAGATAAATAAAAATCTTTAAAAGAAAAAAATCCATTTTTAATTTATATCAGCTGGAGCATAATACATCTTTTGGAAAACATCTGCACCTTTGGCCGGTGTGGCCCAGTGGATTGAGCACCAGCCTGCAAACCAAAGGGTCGTGGGCTCAATTCCTAGTCAAGGCACATGCCTGGGTTGCAGGCCAGGTCCCCAGTTGGGGGCGTGAGAGAGGCAACCAACCAATGTTTCTATCCCACATTGATGTCTCTCTTCCCTTCTCCCTCCTTTCCCCTCTCTCTCTCTAAAAAAACAAACAAACAAACAAAAAAACCAACAAAACTGCTCTGCCAAGCAGACCCCATCTCTACCCCAG
The DNA here is from genome assembly GCA_028533065.1 of Trachops cirrhosus. Classification (NCBI taxonomy): domain Eukaryota; kingdom Metazoa; phylum Chordata; class Mammalia; order Chiroptera; family Phyllostomidae; genus Trachops; species Trachops cirrhosus. The sequence goes on along the minus strand of CM052545.1, from coordinate 93,945,803 downwards.
CTCCCTCTCCCGACATGCCCAACTAACCTTCCCCAGAGCGACCTCTTTGCTTTTCAACCGCCGGGTCAGCAGCAGCAAAGAGCAGACCAAGATCTTCTGCTGAAGAGGGAAGGAATCCTGTGCTCCCTCCTGGACCAAAGCCATTCTGTTTTCATCAACTTCTGAAATGACTCGGGATATGTGACTAAGACTGACCCGCTTTGGAACCAGTGACTCAGAGGATTTACCTGTAAAATAAATAAATCAGGCTTAACAGATTTTTAAAAACTGTGTGTACTGGGACAGATGATACTAGGTTTTAGCTGAAGAAAATTCAAGTGCAGTCACGCAGTGGCAAAGCGGAAGTTCCAACCCTGCATCTAGAAAGGAAAGAATGACAGACGGTGCTATTCCCAGAAAGAGACCAAAGCTCTGTGGGATGACTGGGAAAGGAGAGCTATTCTTCCTCTGGGCAGAATGGCGAGCCATTTCTCCCTGCAGAACACAACTTCAGAGACAGAAATCCTCGTCGTGAAAGAATAAGGGCCAGAGAGCTCCTGTATCCTGCCTCGAAAGTGCCTAACACCAAAGGTACAGAACAGAACCTTGAAACAAAGACGGCTATGCCCAGTAAGTGAGAAAGGAAGGAAAAAGTTGGGAAAACTACCTAATATATTGAACCAAATGCATGGCTAAACGTAAACAGTACAGCCAATCCTACTTAAGTCCTCGAGACAGCCTCTGCAGGTGACCTCTGAGGTTTGGGTCACTTGCCCACACTGGTCTGAAGCAGAGCAACACTTGAGAAAACGTCACTGGATATCTCAGCAGATAGCGCCATCGCCGAGGCGGAGGCTGGGAGACAGCCAGCGAGCTGCGGAGGACTATGGCCTCATTGTCTGGATGACGGGCGAACTGGGAGAGAGGAGGGACTTGCTCTGCAACGGCCTCTGCCTAAAGTTACTTCCTGAGATCATGTGCGGTTGTCACTTGCTTCTATTTTATTACAGCGAACGGGATGCTGCCGAGGACTAACAGGGGTGGCGAAACTGGAGACCACAGATCGAGTAGCAGAATCTTAAGGTCGAAAGGAACTCAGAGGCCTATTCTTGCTCCCTCCCCCATGGCTGAGTCCCCTGTGAAACAGCCCCAACAAGTGGTCACCTATCCAACTTTCGTTTGAGTATCTTCGGTGCTGGGAGCCTGCCGTGTGGCAGAGAGGCCCAGCTGGTGCTACTTATTAGAAAGTGTCTTCATGTACAAGGCGGGGCAAAAGTAGGTTTACAGTTTATTCTTGCATTATTATGATTATTTTTCTATTTTTTAAAAAGATTTTATTTATGTTTAGAGAGAGGAGAAGGGAGGGAGAAAGAGAGGGAGAGAGACATCAATGCGTGGTTGCTTCTCATGTGCCCCCTACCGGGGACCTGGCGCACAGCCCAGGCGTGTGCCCTGACTGGGAATCGAACCAGTGACCCTTTGGTTGGCAGGCCCACACTCAGTCCACTGAGCTACACCAGCAGGGACTATTCTTGTATTATTATTTATTAATTATTATATTATTTTCTATATAAACATCTGTAAAGCTACTTTTGCCCCACTCTGTATATAGTTCAAGTCAGTTTCCCCATAGATTTCTAGAGCCATGAAAAGTTAATTGCAGCTCTGGCCAGTGTGGCTCAGTTGGTTGGGTATCATCCTGAAAACTGAAAGGTCAAGGGTTCGATTCCCGGTCAGGGCACATGCCTGGGTTGCAGGTTCCATCCCCAGACAGGGCACATGCAAGAGGCTACCAATGGATGTTCTCTCCTTCTCTTTCTCCCTCCCGTCCCCTCTCTAGCATCAATAGAAGAAAAAATAAAAATAAAAAAAGCGAATCACATACACCAGAGGTCAAAAGACAGGAATACATTAATCTAATAATTTATACCAGGAACTGACAACCTCTTGTAGCTACGTGCGTGCCGATGGTGCGCCCAGGGTCACCGACACACCCATAATAAATGTTATTTGGCAGTGAGGGGAAAAGGAAGACTCTGAAAAGCTGAAGAGAAGCCAGTATCTAGTCTACGCACTGGCATGTATTACTTACCTACCACCATCCGAAGCACTAAGTTTGGCTACTTCTGAAGTACTTTTATTAATTTTCTCTTAATAAGGTAACAAAAAATAGAAAGTATTCTCTGTGGAACTACAGTGCTGGAAACAATTTTAAAAGCTTTCAAGCAGTGCAGGAGTGAAGGAAGAAACAATCAAATCGGACTGTCCTGTTGCTAGAGATTAACACTGGACATTCAACACTGAGGACATGCGTAGTTCACGGCCATTTCACGTCTGCCACAGCCACGAGAACAAGGCCGAGGGAAGGAAAACGAACTTTCGCGTCTTTGGATCAGCCTGCCGTTTCCTGTAGCCACATCGCCTCTGTATCTCCGCCCTCCCAGACTGGTTTAAAGGCTCGCGATGCTCCAAGGTGAACTCAGTTCTTTCACCGTCTGGGCTCTGCTTTCACCTGTACTGAGAACTAAACTGCACACAACCTAGCACCCAGAGAGAAGCGATCGAACCTAACCGTTTGCAGTTTTCACTCCTAGAGCTTGGAAAGAAAACTTACTCTGCCCCCACCATTTATCTAACACCTGGGGGGGACCACAGTACTGGCAGGCCAGATGGAAATAAAGCCGACGAAACAGACCACAGACACACATACAAACATGGATTTCACTACGTTCGTGGCGCCTTCCTAGCTCTTTCCTCGGAAGAGTTAAGCTTCCATTACAAAGGAAGACAGGAAGGAGATAAACTACTTACATTCAGACAGTGGTTTGAGGATAGTCTGGCTTTTGACATCCGACTCTACAATTTCAATAGCTCTCCTGTGAAAAATATTTCTAAAATTAATTTAGGCTGAGTCAAACCAAACACCACACCAAACTTGAAAACATACATACTAACAAAAAACATGTTTTATCATTTTAAAACCCCCACACAGAGCTGGGTTATGTCTCAGCTAAAGGAGGCGTAGTGGCCTTGAACTGAGCCACAGACCAGGGACGCTGAGCACTTGGGCGCTGCAAGGCTCCCCCTGCAGGTGCCCCCGGGCCAGCACACGCTGAGCGAGCGGAGACCGTCGGGATGAGGGGAGACGGGATGAGGGGAGACGTCTGGGGTAGGCGAGAGAACGCGGAGGTGGGCAGCTGACAAGACACAGCCACCCCAGACCTGAAAGGGGAGTCCTCGGGCACAGACACAGCACACAGGTGGGCCACACCACGCCAGCCTGCACGACCACGGCTCACAGCTGCAGTCTTTTCCCAAGGGGGGTCTGCCGACTAGGGGAAACTTTCACATCCAGGACCATGCCACCTAGCCACAGGAAGAGCTCACTCTCCCACCGCTCTCTCCAAACTACTTTGCCCACAGGAAGCCATGAGCCAGTCCTGGACCTACTGCATGGCAGTAGGGGGAGGGAGGACCAGCGGGCCAGCACAGCGAGTATCATTTTAATGGACCCAGTGTCCCTACTGGGAAGGAAGAAATTTCATCAGTCAGCACAGAGGCTTTCCCCAGCAGGAGGGACAGGGGGATGGGAAGGGAGAGAGGTCTGGAGCACAACTGTGGGGACCACCAACCGAAGGAAGGGGTGCTCACAAAAAAGCAAGGGGAGGAAAAAAATGTCTAAAGGCAAAGATGGTTCAGGTCCATAAATAAACCTGCTTGAGATCAGCTAATGGAAAAGTAAACTGGAGTCTTTTTTAATACAAATGTAATTAACCAATCTATAATCACCACAGGGAGTGCCAGCAACATCTCATTTGTTCCTCCCTCTGTAGGTAATGGACTGGTAATGTTTCAGACATTAACACGGGAGAAAGGCACAACTCCCCACTGAGAAACAAGTCCTCTTTTCTGAGCATGAAAAGTGGCGGAATAGAGCCTCTTAAGCCACATTCGGTTGAGTTACACGAGACAATTAAAGAGCATTTCTTTTTTTAATAAAAGCAGCCCACAGGGCCATAACTCACCTGCAAACATCCAGTGCTTTGCGCACGTCTCCCGAAAGAGCAGAGACTTTGCGGGCACAGAACTGAAGGGCGGCACTGTCCAGAATCTGCTCTCTGCACACCTTCGGACGAGACGCAGGAGGTGACCGTCTGAACTGCCAGGTCCCCCTCCCTTCAATTTAGGTCCCCGCGGTAAATAGTTTCACACTTAAGTCTAAACTTCACCGGCCACCCGTGAGGGTCTAAGAGATGCCCTTTCTGCTCATAAGTAAATGGAGGTTACACACATAAGTGTATTTTGCAAGAATGTAGTAGAGGTTCATACATGGGGGGAAAAAAGCAAATCTAAATTAAAACCTATTTAGTCATTTTCAAAAGAGAAAGGTTTCTCATAGGCCCTACTTTGAAAAGCCTTAAGAAGCATTTGAGTGATTCCTCTCTCGTTTTTATTTCCACACCCAGGCACCCAATCAATGGAGCTGTGGGGTAAAAACTCTTATAAAATGTTCTCATGATGGCCCACAGGAACTCCACGCTTAGCAATGCCATCAAAACAAAATATGTTAGAGCTATTGTCACGTTTCCCCAACACAGGTGATCCAAGGAACACTCGGTTTGGCACAACGGCTGATACTCACCTGATTGAGTCGATCCTGCAAGATAGTGGCTATCTGATTTTTGGTGTAAGGTGGGAAGTTCAACAGCTGTGGTTTACATTTTTCCCTCGCCTGAAGCCTGGGCAGAATTCTGTCTGTGAGATCCAAGGTATTAGCAATGCCTGAGGAGGAGAGAAGGAACGGTCAAATCATCCTAAAAGAAAAAAATCAACCACCCAGAACCTGAATAAAATTTCCAGGTATAACCCAGAATTCCAATGGCTGCTCCCCCCTCACCCACCCAGCACTCATTACGTGAGACGTATATAATCACCATAGAATGCTCTTTTAAGTTAGAATCGTTCACTGATGAGCAGAATCAGATACTCTAAAAATCAATGGTCTCTGAAATGCTGTATTATTTCATTTCTATTCAGACTTAAAACTGATTTTCTTTTTTTAAATAATTAAACATGAGTTGAAATTTTTTTTTTAAATTAAGGTTTTATTTATTTATTTTTAGAGAAAGGGGAAGGGAAGGAGAAAGAAAGGGAGAGAAACATCAACATGTGGTTGCCTTGAGCGTACACCCTACTGGGGACCTGGCCTGTAACCCAGGCGTGTGCCCTGACTGGGAATGGAACCAGAGACCTTTTGGTTCACAGGTTGGCACTCAATCCACCGAGCCACACCAGCCAGGGTTTAAAACTGATTTTCCTTAGATTAAAATTACTATTATTTTACGTCTACTTTCTTCTTTTGATAAAAAAGCAGAGTGCTGGTCTAAAATAAATAGGTGATAAATAGGCTAAAGAGATCAAAAAAGAACTCTTGCACTGGCTAGGTAGCTCAGTTGCTTAGAATACCATCCCCATTTGCCAAGGTTGCAGGTTCGATCCCCAGTCAGGGCATATATAAGAATCAACCAATGAATGCATAAATAAGTGGAACAACAAATCGATGTTTCTCTCTCTCTTTCATTTCTTTGCTCTAAAACCAATAAATTAAAAGAAAAAATTTAAAAGATTTTATTTATTTATTTTTAGAGGGGGGGGAAGGGAAGGGGACAGAGAGGGAGAGAAATGTCGTTGTGTGAGAAATAGTTGCCTCTCACACGTCCGCAACCAGGGACCTGGCCCACAACCCAGGCGTGTGCCCTGACTGGGAATTGAACCAGCGACCTCTCGGTTCACAGGCCAGCGCTCAATCCATTGAGTCATACCAGCCAGGGCAAGACATTTTTTTAAAAAAGAATTCTTTAGAATAAGCGTGTAACAGTAATAGTTTGAGCACTAACCAATCAGCACCAATCGAGAATTGTGTAGCCAGGGCCATTCGAACAGTGTGTACAACACATCCTGCCCTCTGCTGTCCAGCTGATCCACCTCGTCCAACACCAACACGCTACATAGAAAGAGAAACAATTAGTATCCACCTTCACCTTCTTGCCTCTCCAATCTGTTCGATCTGGGATGACTCGAGGTCACATTCCTACAGCTGCGACCAGTTTAAAGATCATAATTTGTCCTATCTCCAGTCACTGTTACAAATGATCCCCCCTCCACCATTGCAAAAAAAAGTAGCATTTAGGTTTTTCAAGCAATTCGTTTAAAAAGTTTTCCAATTTAACATTAGAAGGTGTAATTTTCCTTTCTCCTTCCCCTTTAAGCTTACGTAACTACCTCTCATAGAGCAAATATAGGAAAATTTCTTTTTACGAGCAAACCGATGAAGAGATTAAAACGGGGGCTTGTGGGTAGCAGACCTTGAAGACTTTCGCAGAGCAACACTTACACCATGGGGCCCTTCTCTGCAGTCAGATGGTTTTCCAGTTTCCTCATCACGTCCTTCCCAGCTGGCCTGGATACTCCTTCCTGACAAATCTCCTGAGCAATAGCTGGGAATACAGCCTGGGCACTCCTCAAGGACATGCAATTCAGCATGATAGTTCTAAAACCCTTCAGTTCTTTCTAGAAAAATGCAAACATAGAGGAGTTATTTTGGTCACGGATAAAGATTTGATGGAACCTGAAGTGTCTTTGAGGAGTTAACAGTATACAGGAGAATAACCTCTATTTTCATTTAGAAAGGTTTAGATGATGAAACTTAAAACATCTTTTTGGGAGAAAACTGCACCTAAGACCGCCACTGTTTCTTAACCTGAATAACGGTCATTTTGGCAAGAGCATCATAATTCAGATTCTCAAAGTACCTTGAGGTCTTGCAGAATTCGGCTTAAGCAGGCAGTTTTTCCGGTTCCAGGAGCACCAGAAAGATAAAGACTTCCAGCCTTCCCCCCGCAGATGTGTTCCCTCAGGAAATTCCTGATGACATCCATCTCCTTTTCCCTGGCAGGCAGCCGTTCCGGGACAGCTGTATTCAGGACCAGCTTCGCCTGCTGGTAGCAAGTGCCTGTGCCAGACACGAAAGGACAATCAGACACAACAGAGGTGACTGAGAGGACCCAACGGGTCTCGTCTGGAGTCACCGGCCTTGCTTACAAGGCTGCATTAACAACTGCCATGCAAGAACAAACCTTCCTGCTTGAACAGCCTCGTGCATGCAGATTCTTTCTCCCCCGGCCATCTCTGCTCGGAATTTGGTGTGATGTCTTGACCTTTCGGAACCGAGGAGCACTTTTTGTTTTGGTGAACTCTGGCTTGTTCTCTTTTGCTAGAAGACTTAACCGTCAGCTGATGGTCAAACACCAACCTGCGTCCCTTAGGAGTGTGTGAGCGCGGCGGGCCATTCTCCTTCCTGCCCAGCTTCGGCGGCGAACAGGGCAGTAAATGGGGAGTGTTGCACTGGTTGTCATCACCTGACACACATTAAAACCAAAACACGGTCATGTGTGGCAGCGGTCAGTAAAAGGCTTTGCAAAAATCTCGGCCTCCCCCAGAAACAGGTGAATTTCCACCGCAGTCAAAGCCACCACGATAAAATGCCTCTCATTTTAGAAGCAAGTACTGGCCGCCAGATGGCACCACTGAATCTTACTACCGTTTGGGAGAAACCGGGGGTTTCAGTGGGATCCCAGTCTCAGTTCCAAAACAGGGTTTCTCAGCCCTGTGCAGAATGTTTCACAGCACCCCTGGCCTTCTTCCGCTATGCCACTAGCACCCGCTCAGTTGTAACAACCCAAAATGTCTCCAGACGCTGCCCAATCACCCCGCGTTAAAAACAAATTATCTAACACAGGAAAGGATTACCAACCGCCAATCTAAAAGAAGAAAGTCACCTGTGTCTCTTAAGTTCACCACTATTAAAGCAAGTTTCAAAATAATATACAGTACAGCTCAATGAGAGGTCATTTAAAATACACAACGAAGTTCAGTTAAGGAACGGAAGATCAGACCTACTCAACGTTCCAGAAAGTGACTTTAACTTTGAAGTTCAGTGAGAACTTAGCAACCATCCTGAAACTAACCAAGGTGAATACAGTGAGTGATCTTAATGGAACTTAGCTGCTTCAAAGGCATCTTATTATTGAATAAAGAGCGGTCAAGAGCTACCAGTCAAAATACGTATATTGTACAATGGATGGCTTACCCAGGCGTTTTCTGGGGCTGAGAGGTTGACTTTTTACACCAGGAGAACAGGGTATGGCCTGGACGTTTGTCAGTTCCAGTGTGGTGTCATCAGAGTTCTTAGCTTTGTCCAACGTTCGCGACAGCTTCTTTTTCGGAAAACTGATTGTAGCCTGGGACCGGGATCGGGTTTGAGGCATGACGGCAACACAGCTGGGCACAAAAGAGAGAACAGGACGGCCAGTCAACATGTGAAACTGAAGGGAAAATAACTACTAACATGGAATTTATACTGATGACCGACACCTTATTTCGTAAGTAAATTGTTATAACAGTATTTCGGCATTCATTCAATTTTGCTTCCCATCCAAATCTACGCAGGAATGGAGAAAACATGTCTACCAATCACGTTTAAGAAGCTGTTGTAAATATTTATTTTTAGGTTCTGCTTCATCTAAGTTTTACAACTACCTTGGAGGACGTACTGCTATTAAAATGATCTTCAAGGGGAGAAAACTGGGAGGCACAGAGGCCCCAAATTCCAGCAAACCGGGCACTCTGTCTCCAAGTTCTTTCCCACTTGAGCGACGCAGTAAGTTTATCTTGAGTGGTTTCTAACTACTTCTAAGTTCAGTCACCCCAGGTTCGGGTATAGCTGTAGCACCAGCCTCGCCCAGCCACCTTCCACATTTACAGTCCCCATCCCTCCAGATCTCACTCTACACAACTCTCAACACCTCGCCGGAACACCTCCGTCCTACAACATTCAGCTCCTTTAGGTACGCGCAGCCGCCAGACTACTCCGAGGACGCACGTTTCCCTTCCCCTACCGGACCGGATCTCCCGATATCTGAGCTCTCCTCCACTCACTTCACCTCGGGCGTCATCATCGGTACCTGCGGGCCTTGCCACCCAACTCCGCTACTTCCCCTGACCCCAGACCTCCCGGAGCAATCCCATCCTGTCCACGCCACAAGGCTGAGTCGCCTCATGGCCGGATCCTTCTCACCTCTCTCGCACAAGGCTTCAGGGATTACCCCAAACAAGGTCCTGAACAAACCAACAGCAGTAAAACCCAGACGCGCTCGCGCCAAATCTGCACAGTTTTAGCTTTCCGGTCTCCCGCCAAAGCCCGGCCCGATTTCTGATTGGCTGTCGTAAGAGTGCCGCGCGCCTTGGCCAACGCCCACCTTACCTTTCCCGTGCACTCCACAGCCAATAAGAGAGCCCCAAGTCCCAGAGCTCCTGTGAGCCACGCCCACTTAGCCAAAGTCCCAGCTACATCCGGGTCCACTGCGGAAAGACTCGCGGTAACGGAGGAAGCGACTCTGGGTAGAGAACTGTGCGCAAGGCCTGGCGGGAGATGTAGTCTTTGCCGCATGCGACTCTTATTTCTACCCCTTTCTCTTCAAGGGAATTGTAAAGATGTGGTTGCTCCTTCCAACTGCTGCATTTACCAATTTTCATTATCCTAATGGGCCACACTTTTACAGAGCAATTATATGATACCTACCATTTGGGGGTTCTGGATGTCAGGTATGATGCTAGGCATTCCTCTGTAACGCTCAACCCTGCAAGCCACAAAGCAAATGTGCAGAGGGTTCATTACAGGTCACAGCGTCTTGTTGAAGGTTTCCTAACACCCAAACCAATGGTCTTTCGTAAAGTTCTACACATGTATAGAGAAATACTCTACACCTTATTACAGTATCCCCTTAGTTTGTATTTCAAAGGGGAGAAATAAAGCTAGGCCTTTGCTTTTATTTTGTTAAAGGCAAAGAATATAGTTTGTGTACCTTCTTATCATTAATCCCATTAATCAACACTGTGGGGAGTGGAGAGAATTATGACACCTTAATTTTAAAATCTTTTTTTTTATGGCTAAACATTAGGGTTCCAAGGCCAGAGAAGACTGCTACAGAAGAGGCAAGCTGAGCGTTTAATGAAAAATATAAATTAGAGCAGTAATTTACAGGCCAGCTTCCAAAGCTAATAACCGAGCTAAGCCTCAGGTTCCATTAAAGGCCAAAACCCAACTCTAGGTGATGGTAGGCATTTACCTTCCATCCTTCAATATCAAATCAAATAGAGCAATAAAGCCGAGAAATAGGAAAGCAATATTACAATCATCTGTTAATTGTAGCTAGTTCATATAGGAAATAAAAGCCAATACTGAGTGCTTAAGTGTACAGGGACTGAGCTCAAGCATTTTACCTGCATCACCTTATCAATTCTCATAAGCATCCCATGAAGTTATTATTTCCATTTTACAAATGATGAAATTGAAATAGAGGGGGTTGAGTAAATTTTCCCAAGGTCACACAACTAGGAAATGGAAGAGCTGGAATTTGAACTCAGGAAGTCTGGCAGGAGATCAAACTTGACCACTTAAACTTGAGGGAGAATTAGATGCCGTTTCCAAAGTGGCCTTCCAAATGGAAAGAGATGCTGAAGGAGCACGTTTTGGGAAGGCTCTCTAGAAGCTGAGAACCATAAGAGTGAAGAGATTAGGCAGCCATGAATGTAAGAAGTGTTATCCTAGAATGCAGGCTTTCAACCAGATAGTATTTCTGGTCTCTTAATAGGGCAACAGAACCTAGGAAGCAACCTATACTGTTCATGTTTATTTATTTATTTTTTTACACTGTCCTAGGATAGAATGACCACACCTCAGTAGCTTCTGAGGCCAATACATTTCTATCATCACAATTACTTTAGCAAACCTGGTTCCCTTCACTTCTGCAACATCATGCAAATCATGTTTATTTTTATAACCTGGGCACCTAGAAACTGTTCTTAGTAACATGAAATGGTTAACATGTGCCCAGTCAGCTTTAAGGGACGGTGGTGAACAACCTCCCTCATCTACAGAGGCAGAAAAGGAAACCATGAGTACTTAACATGCAAATTGGTGCCTACAAAGACAGTAGCAAATATAGCACTGGTCCAAAAACAGTCTGCGAGAATGACCACTGTGGAAGCAGGCAGAGAATCACAGAATGTCAGGATTGAAAAGTCTCTAAAATGTTACCTACTTGAAGCTTTCCCTTCTTGATATTCCAGTAACCTGACATACTTACCACCAGGCTGTTCCTTGTTTCTGGGCCTGTCCTTGCTATTTCCTCTGTCTACACAACTCTCCGAGAATGGTGAGCCAACACTGCTCCCCATCCTCCTTCCCTGGCTAATTACCATAAGGCCTTTTAATACCCTGCATAGTTTTCTCCTGGTACCTGTCCTGAAATCTTCTAGACTCGGAGCTCCTTGGAAGCAAAGGCCATGTCCTAGCCATCTTCATAATGTAGATTCCGAGTACAGAGTAAAGTACGCAATAAATGCTTGCTGAATGGACAGGACATTCCTGCAAATTGGGTATCCGCCTTTTTCATGGACACTTCTTGTGGACAGATACCATATAGTCCTTTAAATCTCACACACCTAAACCTGAAAGTGGAGAATAAATTCAATTGTGTATAAAAACAATCCAGACTGGGTTCCGGTGAGGTCAGAGGTGAAGCGTATTTCCCCCATAGTTATCCTCTGGGGTGGTTAGGATTCTAAGGTTGATATTTTAGTTCTCCTACCTTTGCAGAGTAATAGGAAGTCAGACAGGAGCTTTCTTTGCAGTGAATTGCAGTTTGTGGCTTGGTTGAGCCAGAAAATATGTAACAGGCATGTTCACAGCAAGCAGCAGTTCTCAGTAATGACTGAAGTGGGTGCACTGTGGTCTCCATCATCTGCCAATTCATACAGTGTCATGGGGGAAGCCCCCACCCCGTCAAATCGCAAGTGGAAGGACCTGTCCAGCATCCTGTTGCGTGAGTGTACACACACACACACACACACACACACACACACACACTACCAATACCATCCCAACAGAATGGAGAAAGCTTATACTTTATAGCATTAGAAGTGGAGGGACACTTAAGCAAGCTCCATTTGAGGGCTATTGAAAGTCACAGGAGGAACAATTAAATCAATAAATAGGTAGTTTATTAATCATATTAATAACAATGATGGGTCAAATAATCAGGAATTCAGCCAATTTGGCAAGTATGGATGAAAAAGAGCCCCTTTTCCTGTCCTCCCTCCCTCCCCCCATAGGTTTGGATATCTAAATTATGTGAGTCATACACACGCCCACTATGAATCAGTATGGGAAACAATTTCAAGGCCTTCGCTAGTGAGGAAAGTGCACGTTAAGCTCATTAAGTCTTTGTGGTGATTAGTCAGCTGACCATAGTAAGCAGAGAACATCTGGCTCAATTTTTACACCCAACGTCAAAGTTCAAGAAAGCCAGTTAAGACTTCAACTTAAAAAGCAGTGAAGAAAAACAGCAAACGCCCATATAAAAACAGACACACGGAGTCTGCATGCTCTGCCCCGCCTGTCCTCCCGCACCTCAGTGAGAATCTGCTGTGCAGCACAGGCAGAAAGAATCATAAGGGACATAAAGAAAGGACACAAGGCCAGAAGGTGTCCTGAGATTCCCTGGAATCACAAGCAAAGGGGAGTTAGGTGGCAAATATAAATAATGACCAAGTCTATCAGAGTCACCCAGTCAGCACGGCTACCTAGAGCTGCGATTTTCAAAATACAGCCAGAGGGGAGGAGGGAAAACCCTTAAGAAGCTGCAGATGCTTCTGCCCAAGTCAATGTATCGACTTCCTCAGAGGACCTGGGTTCAAACCACCGCACAATCTGGAATAGGAGGCAACAGATTTTCTCCCCTCTCTGTGTCACTACATGAGGCGGGATTCCAGACAAGAGTACACAGTTTCCGACTTTTTGTTTTTAAGCATGGTTTAATTAAACTGCACGGATCCAGAATAAACAAGTGTTCCAGATAATCTAACCTGAGACCAGATTATATATTTTAGAGGGGGCCGGGAAAAAAAAATCAATGCTAATTGGAAGGGGGAGCATTGTAATCAGAATATAACTCCAAAACAAGTCACACAATAAATTATTTTTTCTTTAAAGAAATTGATCCACATGCAAAGATGGAGACACACACACACACACACACACACACACTCACCACACGTCATTTTCTAGTTTTTTATTCAGTGTTGACTACGACCTCCATGCTGGTTTTCTTGGGAAATGATGCAAGACACATATGAGACAAGCAGGCTTGCCCCTGCCCCTCTACCAGCAGTGGAGTGAGATTTAAGACAATCAGGGAACCCACTAAGATGTTGGAACCAAGAGTAGAAAGAAGGAAACAGCCATTATCAAGGAAGATTTTAATTGCTTCAAAGAGGGAGAGAGGAAGAAAGCACAGAAATCTAACACAAGTAAAGGCACAATGAACGTGGAGTTGAATGGAACCAAACCTTTCCTTCAATTAAAGTTATCCTTTTTTTATTTGTGTATATGTTTTGAGTGTGGCTGTAATTTTGTTTCATTTTGATGAGTCTTGAAGGTAGAGTTATAATGTCTTCTGGTCCCTAAGTTAGGGTGGCTTACGGAAAGCTACCCTGACTACACAGCCAGGGACCGAGACTTAACAGGGAAAGAAACAACCGAAACGTGACGACTCTGATTTGCAGTTGGTTGCAGGTTGGGCTTGCAGAAGGACAGCCAGCTCCGTGTAGTGCCATTAGAGGGCCTCGGGTGCCCTGTACTCCACCCCCGAGCTTCGCAGAGGACCCTGGAGTCACACTTCTCCCCCCTCCCCTAAGCACTCAGCCTACAGATTATTTCAAGTGATCAGGAGAATTAAAACACACCCCAACCTGAGTTGCTCTGTAGCAAGTCTATTTACAATTTTTTCTCACCTCTCCCTGGAGGTAAATCTGGGTTTCAAGTGGGGAAGCCGTGGGGTGAGGAGGTGCCCCCAGCGCCATGGCCAGCGGCTAGTCTCCTTGCCTTCGCCAGCTGGGAGGGCCGGGATGAATTTCTGGAGACAGCAGCGAGCTTCACATCCACTAGGTGGGGCAGCCACAGGCGCTCTCTTGTGGGCCCGGGCTGTGAAAACGAGGGGGCTCTGCTGCGGGAGGAGACCCTCATGACAGAGAAAACCACACCTGGAGTACCAAAGTGCTGTGACCCAGGCTTGGTGACCAGAGAAGGGTCGAAGAGGGGCACCCAGCTGGCTTAAAAACCCGGAGGCCACTGCCCTGCTCCCCAGAAAGGGCGGTAAGAAACAACTACAGTATTAACTTTTCCCCACTAGAGAAAAACATCATAGAACGAAACCCACACAAGGGCTTTTAACGCAGCTTCCTGATGCTTAGCTGGGCAATGCCTCCTCCTTCTGGGAGAGGGTAAGGGGATTAATGGGACTGGGCAACAGCCTCAACATGAGACCACCCAATCTTCCGCTGACGAGACGACATTCCCATAAGCAGATAAAAAGAGCAGTTTAAAAGGTGAGAAGTTCCAGTGCTCTTGCAGCCAGCCCACCTTAAATCTATATTACAAGCTTTTTACAACATACAAAATAGATCAATAATTATGAAGATCACATTCCCATTCTTCGATAGTAAATATACATGATAATAAATCTGTTCTTAACAGAGGGACCAAATAACATATAAGGCAAAGATATTTAAATAAGTACTGTGTCACCAACATGCGCTGAAGAAAATGCATCTGACTAGATCTAACCCAGGCCTCTTTTCATGAGGCCAAGAAAATGAAAATACCTCGATACCCACGTGACACAGTCCAAACGCGGGGGAAGATGAGGGGCAGCAAGTCACAGGGGAGGAAGGTATCAGCCCCAGTGAAAAGCTGGGGGTTTGGCTTTTACTTGTGATACTCATTTTGATGCTGTATGTTTGAGGAAAGGGGAAAAATACACTTTGACAACATTGTACAAAAGGCATCAAGTCCCATTTCAAAAATAAATGGGAAGACTTCACAGTCCAAGTTTGGTAACGGGTCAGCATCTGCCCTGGAACCCCGCTGCAGTACCCGCTCTTGTACTCTCTCCCTTTCCCTCCACTAGCGCTCCCTCCCTCGGCTCCGTTCACTTCAGGATGCCGGGGACGCTGCCGGGAGGCAACTACTAACAGTTCTGAAAATAAGAATGATAATGATTAGAAAAAGTTTGATGACAGACCTAATCATTTTGTCCCAGGAGTCAGTGCAGTCCAGGGGATGACAGAGGATAGCAGTCCCCGTACAAACAACCCAGGTTGAGCCCCCCCTCTCTTCTAGCACTGGGGAGGCTTGGGTTTCACCCAGCACCACGCAGATCCTTGCTCTGTGATCCAATAAACTGGAAAGGTCCCTACGGTAGTTCAAGCCTGTGATGTGTCTGGTGAAATTTTTAAACTGACGTCTCCCAACCACTTCGAGGAACCGCCATGGCCTCCCTGCTCTCACTCCAAGCTTTGAGTAGCCTCTGCGTGTGGCCAGAGCTGTGCGAGCAGCCCAGGGCCCTGCCCGGCTGTCCGGGAAGGGGAAACCCGCGTCCTACCAGCCAAGCTCAGTTCCTGTCTGGGTGGGGAACCTCCATGTTCTCTGTCCTCTGACGAGGGCCTGGGAGATGAACACAGGACCTGTCGCTGGCTGCCAAAGATCAGCCAGGCCGAGGCACGCCTCGCCTCGCGGAAGTCTTTGGGCTTCTTGGCACAGGGGAATCTGTGACTACGCCCATAAACTTCCTCACCCGTCTCCACTCTGCTGTTAACCCCCGCAGTCCTGGAGAGGCAAGGGCGGTGAACAGAACAGGAAGAGCCCATTCAGCCAGCAGGCCCTGAACCCCACCACCAGCTTCGCCCTTCCCTTCGTCGTCGTCACGGAGCACCCAACAGGGGCTGAAGTTTCTGGGCAGGACTGAAAGGGCCAGAGTCTTCTGGGCCAGTCAGGAAGGACTGATGTGGACTCAAGGTCAAGGGTAAGGCCAAGACCTTGGCCCTATCTTCCTATCTGGAATGAACAAAAGTGACTTTTCTCCTCAGGGTCTGAGCGGTGGGGGGAGGAAACACAGCCCTCAGCCCCGGCACCCTGAGGAGATGGGGCGGGGAGTCCCAGGGGGCTCCCGTGGCTCCTGGTCCCTTTGCCGCAGAGGAACTGACTAGCACTAAAGGGCTCCCAGTTTATTCTACCCTTTCTATTAGACGTTTAGTTCAATCGATTAGTATTTAGTGTTTATATCCAACTTATCCGTGGAGTGAGGGTATGGAGTGGGGTAAGAGCAAAACCAAAATACCCCTAAAAATAAAGCAGACCCATTCTCTTGCCCTTTCTCCAAACTTGACCTTTAAAACAGATCACTTCTCTGCAAACTCCTTTCTTGTTTGACTAAAAAATGCACCTCCCACACCAAGTCCTGGCCATGTCAGCCTCCGAAATGGTGAAATATGCCCGCCAAGCTTCCCCCAAAGTGGGCAGGAGGAGACAGGAGCACCCTTCTCCACCCTGCCCCAATAACGAGTTAGTTCATCACAACAAGGCACCTTTCCCCACGAGGAAAGCAGGCGACATGGAAGCTTCTTCCTCATCTGGCCGGCAGGGACTGCTAGAGGAGGGATGGATGCAGGGTTTGAGACCCTACTGTCCGTACAGAGAGTCCAATCACCAAGTCCAGAAGACAAGACGCAGAGATGGAGGTGAGCTGGGAGGACGCGTGGAGTCTGGAGGCTGGTTGCACTGGAGAAACACATTAGGAATTCTCATGCAGGTTTCCGGGGAATGGAAGGGACCGTCTGAGAAGAGGAGAGGGTCCATCCTTTTCCTGAGGAACAGGACCAAGCCAGGTTTCACCTGAGAATGGGTGGCAGAGGTGGGGCTCCACGGGCAGCTGATAAAAATAATAAAAAACACAAACACAAGGTCACCTACCAGATCCCAAATAACCCAAACATTCCTAAAATGAGAGACAGGCTCTTCAAACTAACGTATAAAATCTAGGGACTAGGTTTTGGTTTTGTTTTTGATTTTTTTTAAGATTTTATTTTTAGAGAGAGGGGAAAAGTGGGAGAGAAACATTACTGTGTGGTTGCGTCTCACATGCCCCCTACTGGGGACCTGGCTTGCAACCCAGACATGTGCCGTGACGAGGATTTGAACTAGTGACCCTTTGGTTCGGAGGCTGGCAATCAATCCAATGAGCCACACCAGCCAGGGCTTTTTTTTTTTTTTATTTTTTAAAGAAAATGCAGGTGAGGAGAAGCAAATTTGAACTGAAGAAAAACACAAAAATTCTATTTTCTATGCAATCATGGAAAAGCTTTCATAACTGCTCTTCTCACCTCGGTTTGTTTTGCTAGGATATACTCTCTGAAAGTGTTTATATTCTTCCGGAGCAGGAAAGTCTTCTACTGGATGGAAAGAATACTTTGACTCAAAATCATCTACGAAAAGAACAAAATATTAATTCATACCAGCCGACCCTTCCTCATGCTCCCACACAGCTCTGACCCTCCCCTGCCCAGTCTCCGTGCACTCTGATGCACGTGAGGGCCTGCCTTCCCCACTACACCGAGGTTCCTGAGGACAGCAACAGTATCACTCTACGTGCCCCATATGCACAGAGGTTTTTAGAACATTTCCACCCAAAAGCAGGCACAGGAAAGGAGCTCAGCTGTTTGTATGGGAGGAGAAAGAAACATATTTCTGTAACACAGTCATCTTAGAGACTATCACCATGGGAAAACAATGGAACTGAATCCACAGAAATTAACCTAAAGTGGGAATACTTGTCCCCACCTAGAGAGAGAGCCGACCAGATAATCCCCTCTGGCCCAGGTCACCCTCACTGAGCTCCGCCGCACAGCTGGGACAGCCATCTCATGGCCCCTGCTCCCACTGTCCACATGGCCCCTCTACAGGAAGGCTCAAAAGTTCCCCGAAAGTAGCTTGATGACACTGCAAGGACTTATCTTCAAAGCAAAAACCCTGGTCCACCTAATCAGAATACGCTAGAGCTAGGGCAGAGAGGGGTCGACCACTAAAGAATCCAGAGTGTTAGGCCTGAAAGGGATTGTACAGATCCTTCCAGAAGTCCTCAACAGAGGGTCTAATGACAGCTTCTGGATAAGCTCTGCTTGGGACTCCATCCCAGGCCTAATAAATTACAATTTCTTAGGGCACCCTCCTTCTCCCTCTCAAGATGCCAGCGCTCTCCCCACCCTCTTCTCTCCCCAGGGCATACTCTCTCTCTTTGGAGCAGGGTGGGGAGCCTTTCCCTGTCTTCTCCCCCCAGGTACATTCTGTCTGCCTTTCTTTTTCCTAAACTCCAAGGGCCCTTCTTTTGCATCTGTAATTAGTTTCCTGAGCCCACACACTTTAGCTGGCTCACCTTTTCTACCTCTGTGACTTTCTAAATAAAAGTTTGCTTCAAAAAAAAATATCTTAGGTGGGGCCTAAGGCCCATGATAACCTTGGAAAAGTTAAGTGACACTCCTGATCTAGTCAGCCGCCTGGTTTCTCAGATAAGGGAACTGAGACCCAGCAAAGTGAAGCAACTTCCTCAAAGTCACAACGCTAGTTAGTGGCTTTGGATTACTAGATAAACGACATGTTCAAAGTGCTTGTGTGTGTATGTGGCCGTTTTATAACTTTATTCAACAATCAATAGTCAGTTCTCATCCATATTAACTTTTGTAGATTTTTTTAAAGTGGTGACAGGTATGTAGGTAACCAACATATAGAGCTCGTTTGGTGAATCTTCATCCTCACTATGGTAAGGGACATTCCTTATTCTTTTGGCCCAGACAGCTTTGCTGAGCCTGTATCAATAAGTACGTCCAGAGTTCCCATCTTCTTCATGGTAAATCTCTTTTGAGCGCTCGAGGGGCACGCTTCTTGAAAGCCACTCCAAGGATGCACTTGTGAGTGCTGACGGTGTCATCTCTGGTCACTACCACACTGACGGCAGAATGGCCCTTCTCGCCACCCTTCTTTGTGGAAGCCACTGTGCCAGGCCCAAGTTGGAAAGAAAGTTGGTTTTGTTTTTAAAGGGCTAGGAAGGAGCTCTCCTTCTTAGAAGAACATGTACTCCCTGTCTGAATAGTCCTGAAAAGGATAAAGTCTCTGACTTAAAACGTAACCACAGATAATGCTCCTCGGGGAGCGGGGGAGCGAGAGATGGCTTGAGAGTTAGTGTGACGCCTGCTGATTGTATTTCAATCTATCCCAAAGCAACCATGCCTAGAATCTGCATAAGGCAAGGGATGTCAATGGATGGGCCTAGAAGTCAGAGGTGAAGGCAGGAGAGAAACTGCTGTGACCAATGGATATCAAGTGACCATTCCCATTCTACCATAGCCACTGGAATGAGTAAGTCATCACAAGAACTAGGAGACTAAAACAGCTGGCTACTTACCCAAAAAAGATCGGACGGTGGTAATAGAATCTCTGTGGCCATTCCTCAAAGGTGGTGGAGGAGGAGGTGGTGGCCCAGCTGGCGTCCTTGAGGGTGGAGGTGGGGGCTTTCCTCGGCTCAGAGGTTCTGACCCATGTCGGTATGGTGGTGGTGGGGGAGGAGGAGCATCCCTGGCACCATTTCGGATCATGGGTGGTGGGGGTGGAGGGGCTGCAATTAAAATCCAAAGCAGATAGTTCTGGATGGAGAAGCTCCGTGAGACTCCAAGCATCAGGTTAAACACCACATTTACCCTCCTCTCATCCCTGTGTCTTTAACAGCATCACCATTCTTCCAGATCCCCTAAAGTTCAGAACAAATGTGTGGCCCTTTCTCATTTCCCAAGACAAGTCAGTTAAGAAATCTACCTATTCTTAATGAATTCTTCCCTGCTTTTCCATGTCTTTCTCCCCAATTTTAATGCAGGGCTTTCTCATATTTAGCCTGTTCTACTGAAAAAAGCCTCCCAAATGTTCCTCTTGCTTCTACGCTCTTGCCCCGCCAATCCATTCTGCACACACCAACTCACTGATCTCCCTGAAATACTCGCTCACACATTTTCTGATGGCTTTGCATTCTTACATTATCAAGTTTCAAATCCTTAGCTTCCACCCCCACTGGGTTACACAGTAGCCCACCAGGGCAGCCAGCCTGACCTCACCTTCTCCACGCCCTTTCTCAATTCCCAGGCTGGGTTAGGGACCCCTCTTCTGCACTCCCACTGTCGCCCTGTATCTCTCTTCCACTCTATTCTACAGGTGTTGTACTATAATTATTCACCAGCTGTGCCTCTTCCCCAGTATACTGTCTATTCCTTAAAGTCAGAGCTGCGTCCAAGTTCAAGTTCCCAAGCTCAGCCCAATGTATACAGCGCATGTTAGGTACTCAATCAATCTTTGCTGAACAGAACAAATTCCGTATGCTTTGCTCTTGTGACTCCCTGACAATACTTAGAAATGCCGTCTCTCTTCCCTTGCTACCAAATTCTTCTTATCCTTTAAGGTTCAACTCAAGTTCTATCTTCTCAAGGCTCTCCCAAAACAATCCACTCTATTCCAACCCCCTCTCCTTCTCTGGTCTCCCAAGGCATTATAGGGTATGTCACTTATTTTAGCACTTAGTAGTACAGACTAAAGTGAGCGATTTAAAAAATATGTACAGTAGGAGCATCTGTGTAAGTTATACATCTCATCGCCCCCAGAAACTGGGAACACCTCTATCAGCATTGCCTTCAAACCCGGTTTATGAGACAGACCCGTAAATATTATTATATGACGGTCACATCTCATCTCTGAGGTTGCACCAATAACAAAATCATTCATACCTAAGTCTGATTCTGGCTTTTGGACATTTTCAAAAATCAAATTCACCTTTAGGAGACAAAAATTTGCCACTAAGTAGAAAGAAACATCAAAAGCATGTTTGAAGAAATGGAAACACCACTGGAATGGGTTCTAATATGTTTAAGTTATATTACTTCTATGCTTTGCATTACCTACAATAGCAACTACTATGCATTTGGTATCCACTACCTTCTAGGCACTGTCCTAAGTGAGTTACAGCGATAAAATCTTTAAGAATTCTTGCCCTGACTGGTGTGGCTCAGTGTGGCTCAGTGGATTGAGTGCCAGCCTGTGAACCCAAAGGTTGCTGGATCGATTCCCTGTTAGGGTGCATGCCTGGGTTGCAGGTGAGGCCTTCAGTTGGGGGACTGTGAGAGGCAGCTGATTGCTCTCTCTCATCAATGTTTCTCTCTCTCTCTTCCTCCCTCCCTTCCCCTCCCTAAAAACAAAAAGTTTTTAAAGAAAAAAAAAAAGGAATTCTTGCAGCCATACCTGCAAAGCATGATGGTATCATTTCCATCTCACAAATAAGGAAACTGGGACTCAGGTTATTTGTCTGAGGTCACAGATCTAATAGACCCACACTACTTTTCATAACTAAGGCAAGTATTTTACAATATATATTCTCAAAAAATTTATAACCCAGGGGGATGGAAGTATGTCTTTTGTACCTAGGCCTTGTCCAATAAATAATTGTTATCTAAATAATACATGGAGAGACTACTTGGCTTAACAGACAACACTGTTTTAGTAATATGAGCGTATCTCACTATCCCTCCTAAAATATTCCAGAATGTCTGCAGAGTAACCAGAGTTCTGCATGAAACAGTAACGAGCTGGTGTGTGTAGGCGAGCAGTCCGGCAGAGCAGGCCCAGGGAGTGTTAGCTCCACTTCGAGTAGGACACGCTCAGAATGTCACCTCTCCCTCGCTCTTCCCAAGGTCTAAGTATGGACAGGGAACATTTGACGTAATAATTAAAGGGAAATCTTAACACCTCCCAGGAGATCTCTGACCCTTTTCACTCCAAACCTGCCCAAACTGAAGCTCTTCCAGGTCATCCTCAAACTATTTCCCTGAAACCCAGATTTTTCTTAGGGCCCTGAGAATTTGTGCCTGCTTCTAGGGCTGAGCCAGGGAGAGTAAGGCAGACAGAAGGAGCTAGGCTCAAAAGGACACCAGCTAGACACAGAGCAGATGGGAGTGATTACGGCCAACCTGGACTGACAAATAGAGCAGGACCAAGAGCGTTTGGCTCCCGTCAGCTCCCTCCCTCAGGGGCGGCCACCCCAACCAGGGTCTGCCGTCTCCCATAAGTTTCTGAGTTCTTCGTAACATCCAGTTTTAAGAGTCTTTCAAGTGACAGAGCTGGAACCAGGGACTCTAAGAAACAAGCAGCATGTAAAAAAGAAAGCCTGGAGCAGGAGAGTGCCTTTTACAATCAAAGACAAACCCAACTTCGAGGAAAGCACAATGGGATCAATTCTTTCAAGAAGAAAAAAAAAATCCCCTTAAAAACAGTGTTTTACTCTGCAAAGGAAAAAATTCAGGACACAAATTCTGTGGACCAATTATGTGAGGTTTTTTGTTTTTTTGTTTTAAATGACACACTTCTCAGAACCTATCTTTTTTTTTTCTTTTTTTTTAAGATTTTATTTATTTATTTTTAGAGAGGAGAAGGGAAGGAGAAGGAGAGAGACAGAAACATCAATGTGTGGTTGCCTCTCACATGGTCCACACTGGGGACCTGGCCCACAACCCAGGCATGTGCCCTGACTGGGAATGGAACCTGCGGTGCTCTGGTTCGCAGCCCACGCTCAATCCACTGAGCTACGCCAGCCGGGGCTGTTTTTTGCTTTTTTGTTTTGTTTTGGTCCCTGAGCATCCCAAGAAGGCGAAAGACTCCATATTCCTTCAAATGTAAAAATTCATACAGAAACAATAATACATTATCACATAATATTGTCATACTGTAAGTTAATAACAGAGATAAATCCACGAACTACCTGGAAGTCCTTTGCATAAAACCTCTAACATTCATCAGCACATAACAGTTCCTAAAGCACTTTCACACATACCTGTACTTTGCTCTGTGTAATGGGTACTTTTTTGCCCAAATTTTTGAGGGAAAAATAAGGATGCTCATTATATATGGTATAATGATACATGCCATGGGTATAATGACCCTGTGTATAATGTGCACAAAACGTGGGTGCACATTATACACGGCAAAATACGGTACCTTTTTATTTACAACCACCTCTGAAAGTACTGCGAATACCATTGAGTGATCAGCCCAATGTCACACAGCAAACAGAGCCAACGTGCCAAAGACCTTTGACTAAAATATCTCAACTTTTTTAAACATTTTATTTATTTTATTTTTTAGAGAGAGGAAAGGAGAGAGAAAAAGAGGGAAAGAAACATCAAATGTGTGGTTGCCTCTTGTACGTCCCCTACTGGGAACCTGGCCTGAAACCTAGGCATGTGCCCCGACCAGGAATCAAACCGATGACCCCTTGATTCACAGGCCGGCGCTTAACCACTGATCCACACCAGCCAGGGCTCAATTTTTTTTTTTTTTAGTGTATCACTCTTGAGAACTGCTGCTCTGGTTACTGATATAAAATGCAGGCTGAAGCCTCTGCCAGACCTCAAGAGTTGGTGGCAGAAAAACAACATTGATTACTTCACATATTTCTAAACAAACTATAAAGAGCCCTGGCTGGGGTGGCTCAGTGGATTGAGCGCCAGCCTGAGAATCAAGGGGTCATCGGTTTGATTCCTGGTCAGGGCACATGCCTGGGTTGCAGGCTAGGTGCCCCAGTGCGGGGTAGTGGGTATATGAGAGGCAACCACGCATTATTTCTCTCCCTCTCACCCTCACTTACCCTCTGTCTAAAAATTAATTTTAAAAAATCTTAAAAAAAAAAAAGAGAAAGAAAAGAAACTATAAAGAACTGAGCCCTGGCTGGTGTGGCTCAGCGGACTGAGTGCCAGCCCAGGAACCAAAGGGTCACCAGTTCAATTCCCAGTCAGGGCACACGCCTGGGTTTCGGGCCAGGTTCCCAGTAGGGGGCACATGAGAAGCAACCACACAGTAATGTTTATCTCCCTCTCTTTCTCCCTCCCCCTCTCTCTAAAAATAAATAAAGAAAATCTTAAAAAATTAAAAAAAAAAAAGAATTGAGAAGTGGGAAGCAAGAAGGCTGCAGACATTTAAAACTACTCAGTTCAATGTACAGAAACTACATTTTTCTCCACCTCTTTTCCTGGATGGAGTTAGAAAGGTACAGAGTCTGCTCAGATAAAGGGTTTTTTAAAAAAAAATTGTAAATGAAAAAAATTTTTTAAATCTAAACTTTGTAGAATCAAAGGCCACCTTAGGACTATCGCCTTACGGCTAAAGCCAGGTGATATGGAATCAGGAAAGTACAAGGTTACTACTGGATGATAACCGTATGTGTTGAACTGCCAGCTCCCAGAGTGCCAATCTCTATGTACCTAGCCAAGCAGCAGCACGGGTTAATGGGCTTTTAATCCATGCTTCTTGATGACATAACTTCTTAATCAATTATCTACACCTACAGGGGCTGACTTTAAAATACAAGCTCAAAAGCCTTTTGTGGAGGATCTGGCTCAAAGTCCAATGATACAAGATAAGGGAGTCAAAACTTCTGGGCCTAAGAAAGCCCGAGAGAACTGTCACGGTCTCCCTCACTCTCTACTTTCAGTCAGGCTATTTTGTAATAAGAATACACAGTTTTGTCCTGGTTGGTGTGACTCAGTAGATTGAGTGCTGGCCTGTGAACTGAAAGATCACCAGTTCGACTCCCAGTCAGGGCACATCCCTGGGTTGCGGGCCAGGTCACAAGCTGGGGGCATCAAGAGGCAGTCTATCACACATAGATGTGTCTCTCCCTGCCTTCTCTAAAAATAAATAAATAAAATCTTTGGAAAAACAAAAAAGAATACACAATCTCATCTATTTCTTCTAGGGTTCCTAATCCCCTTCTTACCCAGTTTAGGGCCATGGTCCGGACCATTGTTATAATCACTCCCTTACACACCCTTAACTCCCTCGCCTCACTCACTTGTGTCTACAAAAGGCTAATCCCTAGTTAAATACAACTCTGCTCCGACTCAGTACCTGCAAATGCATAGCTGAACACAATGAGCTGATTAACCTCACTGGAAATGGATGACCCCTGGTGTTGAGTGGGCCTTTCAGGTTCCTGGTTATCCTAAGCACACTTCCCTACTCCATGCACTCTCCCAAGCTCCCAGATGACCCTTTCATGTCCTCTTCTCTCCTCAAATCTCCCTCACCTTGCTTTCTATCTCACCAAGAAAAGAGAAGCAAACAAGAAGAAACTTTTCACATGCTCCTACCATTACGCACCCTTGACCCACTTGCTTCTATGCCTACATGCTTTACCTTCCCTCCTGTTACTATGGAAGATCTGTGTTCTATTTTTTTTTTAAGAGAGAGAGAAAAGGAGGGGGTGAGAGAAACACTGATTTGTTGACCTACAACCTTGGCGTATCAGGGCGGCGCTCTAACCAACTGAGCTACTAGGCCAGGACAAACTACCTGTGTTCTTATCTAAAGCCAACCCCTTACCTATGGAGCAGATTCCATTCCTTCTAGCCTCTTCAAGGGCATTACACAGGCAATTTCCCCCCCTCTCTGCTGGATCACTCCATCAGCAGACAGACAGACAGACAGATACTGAAATATCTCCCATCTTGAGAGGAAAAACATCAAATTCTCAACCCCCTCTAGCAACCATTCCATTGATCTGCACCCCTAGTCCCCTTTACAGAAAACTCCTTAAGGCATTTCTGCATTGCTATCTCTAATCCCGCTACTATTCCTGCATTTGCAAACCCACTCCAATTAGACTCTCACTTTCACCTTCCCTCTGCCACTCCGCAACACCCCAAAAGGTCCTGCGCTGTTTGGAGTCCCCAGAAATGACTCCCATGTTGCTGAGACCAATGTCATTCTCAGGCTCCAACTTAACTGACCTAGCGGTAGCACTGGACACACCCTAGAAGAGCTGGATGAGACTGTTTTCTTTTTACAAAATAGCACGACTGAAAGTCGAGAGTGAGGGAGACCAGGACAGCTTTTTGGGGCCTTCGTATACCCAGCAATTTTGGCTCACTCAGTCTTGGAGTTTTTCCATCACTATCTTTATTTCCCTTCTTCCTTCCTCACTAGAGGCTCTTTCTCAGCTTCCTCTGATTGGTATTCTTCATCTGGCTTCTAATTAGGGCCCCGGGCCTTAGACCCTTTCTTTGCACTCTCCCTAGGGATCCTACCCAGCATGCGGTTTTCAGCGTCATTCCAATTTCTCCCTCTAGCCCAACCTCTCTTCTCTGATCTTCAGAGTTTGATGGCCAATCACCAATGAATTGTTTCCTTTTGAAAGTCTAATAAGCATCTCAAACTTCAGCTGTCCAAAACCAAATTCCTATCTTCCCCCAAACCCACCGCGGTCCTACCCAGCTGCCCAGTTCCTTATCACAGCCTTACAAGAGGTCTCCTTTTGCCACTTCTGTCTTCCGGCAGCCTGTTCTCAACATAGGAGCTGGTGCTCTTTTTAAAAGGTCAATCAATGCTACTTCTCTGTTCCAATCCCTCCAGTGGTGTAAAGCCCAAGGTCTTTACCGAGCCTTACAATGTTCTCCCATGGAAATCTAGCTTTCCGACCCCCGTGTTCTGCCACTCTCCCCCTCACTCATTCTAGTCCCATCTCAGGGCCTTTGCATTTGCTCTTCTCAATGCCTGCTTAACTTGTTCCCTCACTGCCTTCAGGTCTTTGCCAAATTGTCACTTTATCAGTAAGGCCTTCCCTGACCCTAACCCCGCCCCATCCCACTATATCCTATCCCCCTTCTCAACTACCTATACATTACACACAAACATATGTATGTGTGTATATACATATATGTGTGTGTGTGTGTGTGTATATATATATGAGATCTGTCCAGAAAAAGTCCAACCATTGTTAATATAATGAGAATGGTTTGCATAACCTGAGAGCCAAGGAGAGTGGACTGGAATGTACATGTGTGAACAATGTCAACTTCACTGTACTAATCTGTGGGGGTGGTAGACACCGTTGAGTGAGCATGTGTACTGTGTGGCCGCTGCATTCAAAATGACTGAGTAGAGCAATGAATCTGCATCAAACTTTGCATTAAGCGGACTTCCGGCCAAGATGGAGGCATAGGTAGACGCACTGTGCCTCCTCGCACAACCAAGATAGGGACAACAAAGATATAGAAACAAAATAACAACCAGAACTGACAGAAAATTGAAGTTTATGGAAGTC
>CM052545.1:93806109-93918184 GCA_028533065.1 Trachops cirrhosus | reverse complement strand
TTTAAAGATTTTATTTATTTATCTTTAGAGGGAAAGGGAAGGAGAGAGGGAGAGAAATATCAATGTATGGTTGCTTCCTGTGCATTCCCTACTGGGAACTGGCCTGCAACCCAGGCATGTGCCCTGACTGGGAATCGAACCGTGATCTCTTGGTTCACAGGCCCGCACTTAATCCACTAAGCTACACCAGCCAGGGCCCTTTTTTTATTTTTAAGATATATTTTGATTACGCTGTAACAGTTGTCCCAGTTTTTTCTACCTTTGCCCCCCACCACCCAGTAACCCCCTTCCCTTCAGCAATCCCCCGCCTTAGTTCATGTCCATGGGTCATGCATGTAAGTTCTTTGGCTTCTCCATTTCCTATACAGTACTATTCTTGACATCCCCGTCTATTTTGTTCCTACCAATTATGCTTCTTAATCCCTGCACCTTTCACCCCATTCACCCTCCCAGCTGATAACCCTCCAAATCATCTCCATATCTACGATTCTGTTCCTATTCTGATTGTTTGCACAGTTTGGTTTTTTAGATTCAGTTGTTGACAGTTCTGAGTTTGTTGCCCTCTTAATGCTCATGGTTTTTATTTTCTTCTTTTTCTTAAATAAGTCCCTTTCACATTTCATGTAATAACGGCTTGGTGATGATGAACTTCTTTAGCTTTACCTTGTCTGGAAAGCACTGTATCTGCCCTTCCATTCTAAATGGTAGCTTTGCTGGATAGAGTAATCTAAGTTGTAGGTCCTTGCTTTTCATCACTTTGAATACTTTTTGCTAGTCCCTTCTTGCCTGCAAAGATTCTTTTGAGAAATAAGCTGACAGTCTTATAGGGACTCCTTTGTAGGTAACTCTCTGCTTTTCTCTTGCTGCTTTTAAGATTCTCTCTTTATCTTTTAACTTTTGGCATTTTAATTATGATATGTCTTGGTGTGGTCCTCTTGGAGTCCAACTTGTTTGGGGCTCTCTGTGCTTCCTGGACTCGTATGTCTACTTCCTTCACCAGATTAGTGATATTTCCTTTCATTATTTTCTCAGCTAAGTTTTCAATTTCTTGCCCTTCCTTTTCTCCTTCTGGCATCCCTATGATTCAGATGTTGGTATGTTTAAAGTTGTCTCAGAGATTCCTAAGCCTGTCCTCATTTTTTTCTGAATTCTTTTTTTCTTCTTGCTGTTCTAGTTGAATGTCTTTTCCTTCCTTGTGCTCCAAATTGTTGACTTGATTCTCAGCTTCCTCCCTTCCACTATTGGTTCCTGGTAGATTTTTCTGTATTTCACTTAGTGTAACCTTCATTTCTTCCCTTATGTTTTTGAGGTACTCGGTGAGGTTTTTAAGCATCCTGATCACCAGTGTTTTGAACTCTGCATCTGATAGGTTGGGTATTTCTGTTCTGTTTAGTTCTTTTTCTGGGGCTTGTTCTATTCTTTCATTTGGGCCATATTTCTTTGTCTTCTCAATTTGGCAGCCTCACTGTGTTTTATGTAGAGGGGCTTTTGACTCCCTGTAAATGGCACCTGTAAACTGTGTGGGGTGGAGCTTTAGGTGATTGATTACCAGGTGGGGTCAGATGGCTTCACCACTGTGTGGTTCTGTGTGGGAGGAGGGCTCCAAGAGGGGACAATGCCGCTGCCTGGCTTCTGGAGGTTTCCCCATGTAGCCCATGCAGGCCCTTTAAACAAATTTTCCTGAAAACCCGGCAGTTTCTTCCACTGCCCCAACCTCCAGTGATTTTTACAGCCAGAAGTTATGAGGATTTATCTCCCAGTGCTGGAACCCTGAGCTCTATGGTCTGGCCTAAGGCTGGGATTACTTGCTCTCAAGGTATCCCTCCTGATTTTTATCCGCCACACATGAATGTGGAACTGCCTATTCTGCCACTGCACGCCTCTCCATGCCACACTGTGTCTCTGCGCCTCTCCACACCCATAACTCCACCCCTCCTACCCATCTGGATGAATGTGGCTTCTTTAAATCCTTGGTTGTCAGACTTCCATATGGCTCCATTTTCCGATGGCTGTTATTTGTTTTGAGAAGTAGTTGTACTTCTCTCTGAGGTTGCGCAAGGAGGCAAAGCATGTCTACCTACACCTTTATCTTGACTATAAGTCAGATGCCTTCCTAAAATAGGTTCAATTCAAATTCCAGTTTCAAAATAGATCCATCAAAAAAAAACATCACCTTCATCAAGTGACTAACTTTAGTGGTGACTACTGGCAGTGGCTCGTAACCTTTCCTCTGCCTCCATATGGACTGCATGGGTGCCAGGCTCCAATCAGTGACACTGAGTACACAATGGCACGTACATACACCGCAGTAGGATGTTACCGGGTCCATGTCACGGTGAGGACCCTGAAGCCCCAGGAGTGGGAGTGCGTGCACACCAGAGGGAAGGGCAAAACTGAGCGACGTGAGGGCGACCGCCTAACCTCACTCAGGAGGGAACTACAAAGTCAGGAGTCAAGTTTAGCTCTTCTCATCCCCTTCTGCTTCAATCACTGAAAAAAAAGTCTCCACTGGAAACTGGTTGGATTTAGCAAATTCTCTACTATTTTTTCCAAATTCAAATTCAACCCACTCCCAGTTTCTATCCTAGTGATAGAATACAATCAGTTCTCTATTTTTTCCAAAAACAGCCAAACTTATGGAAAATTGAATTAATGCAACTTTCCTTTGCATGAAAATCCCCAAATAAGCTTTATTACAATGAATTTCGGATTGGCACGTGCCATCACTAGTTCAATGCAGTGATTCTGCTTTGAGAACTGCTTTTAGTTAAAAATAAACGAACCAAAGCCAGACGGGTACTGGATTTATCAGGGTGATCACTTTGTAAGGTATACAAATGTCTAATCACTATGTTGTATACCTGAAACTAATATAATATTGTATGTCAACTGTAATTGAAAAATGAAAAAAAATTTTTTAAATGAACCAAAAACAGTTCATAAAGTTTTATGACAGAAATAAATTTAAGGACCAACTATTTTTAGTCAAAGGATAAATTCAGGCCTCCTGGAGCACTGTCTATTGCAATTTTAAGAATCTAACATTCCTGAGATTAAACTTTAAAAGCGGGTTAGCTACAGAATTTCTAGTCTTTCCTTTCTATTAAATTAGAACAACGAACCTCGCCATCTGTGCTCTTCAGAGTCCTTGATTTTCAGAAATATTGTGAGACTGCCTCTAGTTCAGTAATACAGCAATTTTTGTTCCCTTCTTAAGCCCTTCCATCTACCCCATGATATAATAAGCTTTTCACATCCTCAAGGTCAATTTCTCAGAAGGAAGGAAGGGAGGGAGGGAAGGAAGAAAGAGAAAAGGAGGGAGGGAAGAGAATGCAGGACTTTTTTTTTAAGATACAGGGTTTTTTCTTTAAGAGTTTATTTATTTATTTTCAGAGAGAAGGAAAGGAAGGGAGAGAAGCATCGGTGTGCAAGAGAAACAGCGACTGGCTGCCTCTTGCACACCCCCAGTGGGGACCTGGCCTGCAATCTAGGCATGTGCCCTGACCAGGTATCGAAGTGGCAGTACCTTGGTCAGCGGAACAAAGCCCAACCCACTCACTAAGCTACACCAGCTAGGGCTCAATTTCTTTTAAATAAAGATCAGAGAGCATTATTTCAAGTCTTCCTGATGTCAAATTTATCAAAGAATTTAGAGATGTCTTCATAAAACCATGAAATGAACTTTTGAAAGTGCTTTCTTCTATTCCTCAAAAAAACAAAACTACTTTTCTATTAAATTTCCTAACATTTCATCCAAAGATTCCCATGTTTTAGGAGCAGGAGACTTCTGAGTACAAAGACACTGACTATTGCATTTTGCATGTGAGAAATAAAGAATCCAATTTAGTTGTTGCTTTTTTCATGTTTAAAATAATATAAGAGGTATCTTAGTTACCACAACAATTTGGGGACTTTATTCAAATGACATTCTGCTGTTATAAAACTCAAGTTTTCATCCCAAGTTAGTTTAAAAAGAAAAAAAATCCAGAAAAATCTAAATCTTAATGCTATTTGCTTTCGTGCTAACAGATCTCAGGTAACAGCACTTTCCTTTAATCTTGGCTTTGACTACAGAGTAAATTACAGTGTCGAAGTACCCAACAAAATCCTACAGGGGAAAAAACTGATCTTAAAATGTAGGCTGCCTCGCCTCAGCCAAGTCTCAAAGGCCTCAGTTCTACCTCACAAGAACAAGTTATATGGCCCTGGCTGTATGACTCGGTTGGAGCATCATTCTGTGCACCAAAAGGTTGCCGGTTCAATTCCCGGTCAGGGCACATACCTAGGTTTTGTGTTTGATCCCTGGTTGGGATGTGTAGGGGAGGCAACCAATTGACATTTCTCTCTCCCTTCCTCTCACTCTAAAAAATCAATGGAAACATGTCCTCGTGTGAGGATTTAAAAAAAAAGTTACATGAATAGGAATTTGAGATGTCAACAAGAAAATTATCTCTCCTTTTTTAGATACATATTCAATTCTTTAATATCCTATTAAACCTCTTCCTAATACAAAGAAACAGAGAAATAGGTAAAGAGATATTTCAAGATCTTCTTTGGACCAGTGGCTCTCCGACTGTCTCTAGCTACCCTAGAGAAGACAGTTGTGTCTTAAGAAGATTCCAGACATTCTCCCCGCTGGAATTCTTCTGATCCCATAGTTCAAATGAGAAGAAATCTAACAGTATCAGAAATGGAACATACACGTTTGACAGAAAGTCAGCTGCTCTAGGACAGCAAGTGAAAAGCCGAGATGGGAATGGGCTCAACGTGTTACAGAACTAGTAAGAAAGCCAGGATAGCTGGAACACCGTGAGGAGAGTGGTAGAAATCCAAGGCCTTGCAGATCATCCTCCAAATCCGAAGGTAGCATCCTTCTCCATTTACTATACCTATAATACCAAAGAAGCCTAAACGAACCAACAGCTTCACACCTAAAGGAAACCATAAATTCAGTCAGTTATTTCATTAATCCCAGACTGCACCTGATCTCCTAGCTTAAGCACAGCTAAAAGAACCTATGTACTAACTGGAAGCCTTCCAGGGTTAAAAGTTACCTGATGGTAATCTGCCTGCGTGTCCACCTGCCCTTCAACTTTGCTCTTGAAAAGCAGTACAGTGTGGGGAGGTAGGAACTCATTACCATAGTGGCGCAAGGGCACCCAGCTCCTACGCCAAAGAACCCCAACATGGGCGAAGAGCCAGATGCTACCGAAGAGTACTCACATGCCACTCCAGGGGACAACAAACAGCAGGAGTCAAACAGGTTCCCATAATTACACGGGAACTCATGTCAACACACAATTATGAACACACCTCCATGTGCTCTAGGGCAGAATACAGTACAGGGTCTCCACTAAGTCATTTCTGGTTTAAAATACAAGAAAACAGACTAGAGTAACTTTCATACTGTACAAAGGCCGCCTCACCCCACAAGGCTTTGTATAGTTTGAAAATCATCCACAGCACTCTTCTCTCAGTGGAGACGGTGCTAGTTCCCCTTTGAAATTCAATTCCGTCAAACCTCTGATGAAAAAGATTTCTATCATGGCGGAATTAATTAAAATTCTAAGGTTAGCTCCATGAGGGAAAAAATCATTTTTCCAACAGCAGGCATTTTTCAATCATGGACAACTCAACTATGCAGCAAATCTGACTGACGCAACAAATAATAAAGTATCACATACCCACTGTGAATATTTAAACTGAAAATCCTGTGACTTCTACAACTAAACCTGGTTGTTTTACTTTGTTTTTTTCTTAAGATTTTATTTATTTATTTTTAGGGAGAGGGGAAGAGAGAGAAAGAGAGGGAGAGAAACACCATTGTGTGGTTGCCTCTCACACATCCCAAACTGGGGATCTGGCCCGCAACCCAGGCATGTGCCCTGACTGGGAATTGAACCAGCGACCCTTTGGTTCACAGGCCAGCACTCAATCCACTGAGCCACATCAGCCAGGGCAAACTCTTTAGATAAATGATTTTTCACAGTTACAAACAGCACATAACCCGGGAAGAGAAAAGGAAGATGGCAGAAGAAAGATAACTACGTAATGAAATCCTTTCAAATGTAATTTCTGTAATAAAAACGTAAGTATACATCCCAACAAGAGGCTTTTTCCCCCAAAATATGACTCTTTCCTCTTGTCCCACAGTTTTTAAAAGTCCTAAAAACATAAACTCAGGAGACTACTTATTCACATACGACTTGATGTGGTAACTACCAGGGACCACAGGTTATTCCCAGATACAGGGCAACCCAGGAGCCGCGTCCTCTCATCTAAAATGATGGCAAACAATGAGTGAGAAGTCTACTCTGTGTTCAATTAAATAACTACTGCTGCAAAGGACAGCTTCATTAAAAAATAACTAATGTAGAGCAACGGTAAATTAATGTCTGAAAATCATCCTAAACAGATAATATGGAATGACCGCACCAAACATCCCCATCCCCTACCCACCCCAAAGCAAAGAGAAAACCTGTTAACCTGAAAGCACTCAAATACTGGGAAGGTGGGGGAACATGTACAGAAAAATAGTCAACTGCTAACAGGCAACAGCTAATAACCACAAGACCTCCAAGAACTGAGAACTAGGGCACTACACTTGGCCTGTACAACATTACTGAGACAGGCACTATTTGGCTCCTGACCTCCAAGCAAATCACAGAAAGCTAGGCACAGCTGCAAACATCTCATTTACAGATGCTTCAGAATGGCAGTAAAAGTTTCCTTTTAGGCCTAGGGATCTATAAATACACAAAAGAAGAGAATATGCCCTTTCATACTGTCAAAGTTAAATATAATCTTCCAATCACAGTGCTCGAACATCTCCAAAAACGATACTGCATACATCCAAGGCAGATCATTAGTACATCTGTCTTCAAAGCCTGAGTTAATTTCCGATTTTACAAGAAATAAAAATAAAAAATTAAGATTCCTGGATTTGGACAGGGAAATGATGCAGAAAGTAGCTCAATCTCCATAACTAATTTTCTCCCCACCCACACATCCCAGGACACAGAGGGTTTAGAAATGTTGGCTTAAAAAATGGAGTCAAGCCCTGGCTGGTGTAGCTCAATGGAGTGAGCACAGGCCTGCCAAAGGGTCACTGGTTTGATTCCCAGTCAGGGCACATGCCTAGGTTTCTGCCCAGGTCCCCAGTAGGGCGCACGCAAGAGGCAACAACCACATATTGATGTTTCTTTCCCTTTCTGCTTCCCTTCCCCTCTCTAAAAAATAAATAAATATAATCTGAAGGGAAAAAAAGAAGTCAAACGAGGCCAAAGTTATTACCATCAGCCAACATATGACTAAAGAGAGGAATTAATCAGATTAAGAACACAAATTCTAATTTAGAAATCCAGACCAAAGCCAGACAGACTGAAACACAGTCTGAATACAAAAGCAAAATTAAGGGAAACCTCAGGAGTTTGCTTTGATGATTTAAGATAGCAATAAATGGTTCAGAAGACCCTTCTAAAACAGAGTCTCCAAACTTGCCTAAAGACAAGATACAACCCAGGGCATTTGTTACAAACAGACAAACAAACAAACAAACACAAAAAGATTCCTGAGCCCTAATCCCTGACCTTCTAAAATCATAAATTTTCCAGAAGAGAGATCTGGGAATCTGTACATTCAACAATTCCCGGTGTTAGGGAAGTCTGAAAAACAGTACAGGACTATTAGTAATCAACTACACAGACACTCTCTGAATAGGTGTCAGCAAGAAGAAGCTGATGACCGTGCTGGTTAAACATGAATATGCTGCATGCATTTTATCACAAAACATCATTAAAAGTACACAAAGGGATCTTTTTCTTAAAAGCTTAAAGATAAAAAACAAAACAAATAAAATAGGAAAGGAGACAACAGCAGAAAGAGAGATGCCAACAAAATTTTGGAAGCTGGAGAGCAGATGCACTAGTGACAAATAACTTCCAACGCCTGCAGCGGAAGCAGCAGATTCCGACCACGGAATCTCAGAAAAGGCTCAGGTACCGGGAGGAACCCAGTACCTCCTCTGCATGAAGGAGAATACGAGGGGCTAAAACGGGAACTGGTTGAAAATCCGAATAAGAAACAGAGTATTCCATCTGCTTTCCCTTCCACATTCTGCCGAGCAGAAGACTGGAGAAGTTGAATCAGAGGGCCTCCGAACCAGGAACCAGTCGGAGCTAAGGGCAGGAGTGCCGAGCTGAAGACAGGGAATCAAATAAAAGTCTAACTTACTCTCCTTTCCCCATCTCTCTTCTCCAACTTGGCTCCAGAAACATGAGATGCTGGGCTTATACTCTCTAGGCAAGAGACTGGAGGGTCCACTCTGAGGGAACTAACAAGCCCCCAGTTCCCCCTGAAGTGCTGCCCACCACTTGATAAGCCAGGGCTTCATACTCAGAGTGTATTAGTACCTCATTGTTTTTATCTTTTTAATTAAAAAAATATGTTTATTGATTTTAGAGAGGGAGGAAGGGGGAGGGGGCAGAGGCGGGGGTGGGGGGAGGGAGAGGGGAGACAGACAGACATGGATGTGAGAGAGGAACATTTACTGGCTGACTTCCATACACACCCTGACCAGGAAGCAAACCAGCAACCTAGGCATGTGCCCTGACCGGGAATCGAGTTCCCAACCTTTTGGAGTACAGGACGACGCTCCAACTAGTTGAGCCACACTGGCCACGGCTAGTACCTTATTCTTAAAAATGAACAGATAGCCAAGAATTATCAGACATTTGAAGAAAACCTCTGAAAGTAGGAATCAAAGTAAAGAAACAAAACAGAATTCCTGACAACATGAAAAAATATTTAAGAAATACTAGAAGTAAGTACAACAGAAAATATGGAAAAGCTAAGGAAATCTAAAAATTGAATAAGTAAAAAAATAAAATAATAATAAAAATTTGCAAGGAGAAAATAGAGGACCAATTTACGAGTTTCACCATCTAGATAACAGGGGTTTCCAGAAAGAGAGAGGAAATAAATAATTATGGAGAGGGAATACATTATCAAAGATATAATATAAGAAAACTTCACAGAACAGAAACAAGTTTTAGACTGAAAAGGCCCTCTAAATGCCAAACACGGTCAATTTTTAAATATCCACACCAAGGCACAACATCATTGTATTTCAGAACACTACGGGTAAAGACAAGACTTTCAAACCTTTCAGAGAAAAAACAGACCCTACACAAAGAACCCAGAATCAGAATAGCATCAAATCTCACAACACCATTACTGAAAGTTGTAAGACCACAAAGCAAGGCTTAAAATTTCAGAGATAGGACCCTCCAACATAACATTATATTTAATCAAATATCAACTAGCATGAAGGCAGAAAAGAGACAATTTAGACATGCAAGGCTGCAAGGCCTCAAAAAAGGCACCTCCCCGCAATGGCCCCCTTTTCATAAAGCCTCTGGAAGAGGCTCTCTACTAATGTGTTTGAATGTACTGAAAAGAGATTTATACTTCTGTCTGAGTTTAGGGATGAATCAGTGATTAACAGTCAGTAAATCATGCAAAAGAAAAAAGAAAGAAGGGAGGAAGAGGGAAGGGGAAAGAGAGGGGAAAAGAAAAAAAAAGAATAGCAATTATTACATTTAGAGAAAAATGTATAAAGAAGGTACTATAATCGCAGTACACAGTCATATTATTACACGCTAATTTTTTCCTTTAAAAAACTTTTAAAAATATTTAATTTATTCATTTTTAGAGAGAGGGGAAGGAGGGGAGAAAGAGGGAGAGAAACATCAATGTGTGAGAGAAACATCGATGGGTTGCTTCTTGTACACCCCCAACTGGGGACCTGGCCCGCAACCCAGGCATGTGCCCTGACTGGGAACTGAACCAGTGATCCCTTGGTTCACAGGCAGGCACCCAATCCACTGAGCTATACCAGCCAGGGCCTAGTTTTTTTCTTTTGGTTAACATTTACCGCTACTCTCTTCTGGACTCATGGGGTGGCAGCAGGTGGGAGGAGGCTGGAGACCTGGAAACTACCTTCCCAGAATCTCGTCATTGGGGTTGTGATTTAAATTCCAAGAATGCAAGTCATTCACTTAAGATTTGGAAGATAGGAAAAATGTAGATGCCACTACTGCTCTTCCGGTAGCTATAAGAAGGCGTGTGGCTTTGGACAGGTAAGACATGTGGTTTGCTACAGTTGCCAATATTCTGCAAATTGCCTGCTTTGGTTTTTAAAGCAGCCAAGATTATTAATGGTAGCACTTTCTTACAAATCCCTGTAACATGGTTTTCCCTCACCTATGTTCCATGGCCTTCCAATGGTTTTATAAACACCTAATATCCTCTTTGAAATATCAAGAATGGTTTGTTTTTCTGATTGAACCCTGATATATACTATAAAAACACCAAATACTGATTTAATCAAGATTGTGATGTTCTGTATTAGGAAGCTAGCAGAAAGGCTTGAGGGTAGGTAGAAGTATAAAAACACAAAATCATATTCCATAGTAAAAATTCAATAGGTAATATCTATGAATGGAAAAAATCAAGAAATAATAGTATAACTATGTAAAAACGTGAAGATAATACACATCAGGAGCCTTGGCTGGTGTGGCTCAGTGGACTGAGTGCTTGTCTGCAAACCGAAGGGTCACTGGTTCGATTCCCAGTCAAGGGCACATGCCTGGGTTGCAGGCCAGGTCCCCAAGTGGGGGACACGTGAGAGGCAACCACACATTGATGTTTCTCTCCCTCTCTTTCTACCTCCCTTCCTCTCTCTAAAAATAAGTAAATAAAATATTTTTTAAAAAAGACTTGTGGTACTATTTGACTCTTTAAACTACGCAGTCTTACTATTTTGATTTAAAATTTTTTTTAAATTACTAAAACCCCCAAAATTCTAACACGGTATAAGAAAAACCAAGCTTCAGATTGACCAACATTTTAAAAAATAAAATCTATCTATACTAGATCTGTCCCGATACACCAAGGTTGCAGGTTCAATCCTCAGTCAGGGCACATAAAAGAAGCAACCAACGAATTCATAAATAAGTGGAACAACAAATCTGTATTTCTCTCCCTTCCTCTGTCTCTAAAATCAATAAAATAAAAAAAAAAAAATACTGGATCTGTTATCGATACAGGTAAGGACAGTAGAAAATCCTTCCCAAAACAAAATAATTGAAAGGCTGTTATGCTCACTTCTAGAACCTGTGCCTTGAATTCAATGCTAATGGAGGCAGGCTGCCTAATGTGACCTGAATCTCTGCCACAGCCTGGGTGTCACCAGTGCTCACCACCCCAGAGCTCACTCCACGTCACAGGTCAACTATGTGAGGAACTTCCAGGTCACTGTCAGAAATCGTGACCAAGATTAACTGTAAAGGTAAACACAAAAACAGAGGGATAAGTCTAAAAATCAGTTACCTTAGATCCCTTTTAGGACTTGTTTTTAATTAAATGCACTAACTGAAAAATAAAAACAACCAACATATACTAACAAAACATCTTTAGAAGTTGTAAGAGACTATTAATTAGATTGAAAAGGTGATGACAAGGAGAGCTGAAACCTAGTTATGATGACGACAAAATGACTCTTCTCACTCTGGGCTAGCCATACCTCATAACACTAACCCTCAACTTCCACGGGCCATCCCTCATTAGCACACCCCGAATATAAAAGTAGAGAAGCATATACAGAGAACAGTCAGAAATAAGGAAAATCCAGCGAAGACAGTCTCCATATGAAAAGGCCTGAAAGAAAACTTAAACAGATGCTCCATGAAATGCTGACCCAGACTTCACATGGACACAAGTGTCACACCTCATTTCAAAGATAATATCTTAAGTTCCGACTTGCCACAGACAGCCTAATACCAAAGCTGTGGCTTCCACTGTTGACTTGATGAGTCTTCTCTCTCACTCTCATACCCTCAAGCCATCAGATACAGAGGTTTCTTGCTGAAATGCTAGAAACATTTTCGTATTTTCATTCCTTGATCACTAGTGATGGACAGCTAAACCAAGAATCTACTTTAAGTTAGGAAAATAGGGCAAGCTGATCAAATCACACAAGGCACTGAATTAAACAGGCCCATCTGGGCTCGGAGGAAGAGTACTGTGATTTCTGAACAAAAGTCAACATACCTGCAGATAAAAATGCTTCCCTGCTTTTTCGTAATGGCGCTTCGGCTACTAATTCATTTGTATGCCCCAAAAAGAGTCATGCGTCACGTTAAGATGTATGGCCTAAATGAAGGGTATGATAAGAACATCTGTGCACGCTCTCTCTCTAGCTCCATAAGGCTTACAAAAAATAGTAATATTCCCTAGAAGTAGGTTTTCTGTTTCCTAAATAGCAGGTCTGGCAAACTAACACTCCATCATCCCCATAATCTAAGAACTGCTCCCCAATAATCACTCATCTCACCAATTTCTAAGATCCTAAAATTTTAAGACCTAATCCAGCCACACAAGTTTAATTTGCAGGACCTGAAAGAAATCAAGACTAAAATAGATTTTATCCGGGGAAATTCTTACAGAAAACATGTTCCACTGTATAACATCAGATTTTTTTTTTTATGATATTGATGGTTTTAGCATTAACACCAATAAACCAGTATCTGTGGAAAGAACTAACAGGAAAAAAAATCTCTACTGTAAAGGTTGAGCTCAAAGTTCACTATGCCATTTATTCATTTTTGGAGAGCTCACACACACTACATCCTTGCCTCCTACCACTCTGCTTCTCAGTCCCTGAGATCCAGACACGCTGGAACTTCCTTCGACTCTGGAACAGCCATGTTCTTGCCCTCCTCAGGATCTTCACCTGCGCCTTCTCCTCTGCCCAGAACAGTCTTTGGTCCTCCCCTCACCTTCTAGGTTCAACCTTAAAAGTCACTCCCTCACAGACCTTCCCTGACCGTCCTCCTTCCCTGTCAGACTGGGTTAGGCTTGCAATTAGCTGTCTCCACAGCATTTATAGCAAAAGTAATTATTTGTTTAGTGGATCTTCCTCTCTAGACCGTAACTGCGCGAATGCGGGGACTGACTCAGTTTTGTTCACTGCTGTATCTCCAGCACCTAGCACAGTGCTTGGCACACAGCAGAGGCTCAAAAATTCTTATCTAGTAAGTGAATAACATGGCCCCCCCAAAAATTAGCTTCAGCAACTCTACTTATAAGGGGTGGGCTAAGTAGGTTTGTAATTGTGAGTACACAAAACACAGACTTTACTCTTGTATTATTATTTATTAAAAAGAAAAAAGTAGCCCTGGCTGGTGTAGCTTAGTGGACTAAGCGCGGGCCTGTGAACCAAGAGATCACGGTTCAATTCCCAGTCAGGGCCCATGCCTGGGTTTCAGGCCAGTTCCCAGCAGGGAATACACAGGAAGCAACCATACATTGATATTGCTCTCCCTCTCTCCTTCCCTTCCCCTCTAAAGAGGAATAAATAAAATCTTAAAAAAAAAAAAAAAGAAAGAAAAAAGTATAGTGCATTAATAGTGTGCTACACTTGTTTTTGATTTTTTAATTTTTAATTTTTTTTTAAACCCATGTTTTTTTTTTTAAGATTTTATTTATTTATCTTTAGAGGGGAAGGGAAAGAGAGAGGGAGAGAAATATCAATGTATGGTTGCCTCTCATGGGTCCCCTGCTGGGAACTGGCCTGCAACCCAGGCATGTGCCCTAACTGGGAATCGAACCGCGATCTTTTGGTTTACAGGCCCGCCGCGCTCAATCCACTGAGCTACACCAGCCAGGGCTACACTTGTTTTTTAAAAAGTAAGAAATATACTTATTTGCTTCATAGGTACATGGTATCATTAGAAAGGATCTGAAGAGACTGGTAATGTCAGTTGCCTCTGGGAAGATGAACTGGATTATGAGTAGACTAAAGGTAAAAGGTAAGCTATTTACTGTACAACTTTTTTATCTTTCAAAATTTGAACCACGTCAATGTATCGTCTATTTAAAAAGTAAAATTTGCTAAAGACAGTCCTGTCCTTATTCCTAAGACAGTGATGGAAAGAGTTTAAATGTTCTATATCTGGATATTTGATGACAAGTGTCTGGCCTACTAGCTGAGCATTGGCAGGGCGGAAGTGGAAAAAAGGCAAACTCAGCCATAAATCTCAGACAGCTTTCCTCATGCTAGATTACATCGCTTCAGGAGAAAAATTCCATTTTTGGGGGAACCAAATGTCCCAATCTGGACATACGAAGAATGTTTTCAATCAGAAGGGATTATTGGGAGAAATTATTGGATTCAGCATTTCTATAAGCATAAAAAGTTGATGAATCTGTACTGAAGAAATACAAACACTGACTAAAAATAAATTATTTTCACTGAAGGGCCTTAAAATCTAAATGGAGCTTAATTTGAATCCACAAAGTTTAAGAAACTAAAATTTTTTTGGAAATCAATTTTAAGAATAGGGAGGAAAGCTACACACATTCCTTAAAATACAGATTTGCCAAACTTTAAGATACTCTTTAGGAAAGAAAGGTCAGAAACTTGTTTAAATTCAACTCCAATAATCGTATTTGTTATCACAATCAAAGCCCTGAAGCAACCCTAGCCAGATAGCTCAGTTGGTTAGAGCATTGTCCTGATACACCAAGACTATGGGTTCAATCCCCAGTCAGGGCACATACAAGAATCAACCAATGAATGCATAAATAAGTGGAACAACAAATTGATGTTTCTCCCCTTCTCTCAAATCTATTCTAAATAAATAAATAAATAGCAGCCCAGGACCAGAGTTAAAACCTTTGGTTCTGAACCCGTGAAGTTTCCCAAACCTGCATATCAGGAACAGAATACGCTGGACTAATGATGGCAGGAGAAAGCCGAATCCAGGGCCACCAACGAGAGGATCTGTCTTGGGGTCTCCAATGTGACAAGAACCAATGTCATAGAGTGCAAGAAATGATCTTCATAATCCATCCCAAGACCTATCGGAGACACTGTTATCTTCAACTAATTATCCCCTGAAAAACAAAAGGGTATTTACTAAGTAAAACATACTGAAGCACTTACTACGCAGAACCAAGTATTGAGTACAGCCATTCTAAGTTGTTATGACTTTGCCAAGCCTAAACGGCAAGCCGGAAGGCA
This sequence comes from Trachops cirrhosus, assembly GCA_028533065.1. NCBI lineage: Eukaryota > Metazoa > Chordata > Mammalia > Chiroptera > Phyllostomidae > Trachops > Trachops cirrhosus. Next base: position 93,903,099 of record CM052545.1, on the reverse strand, counting down.
GGTCCTAGCTCCCCTCTTTGATAACTTACTGGCCTCCACAGGCTCTTTCTGCCTTAGCAAACGTATCACCTTTTCTCCCTACCAACTTTGTTTTTCTCCATAAAGTTCTGAGCAGCATTTTAAATACCCTTCTTTCTATACAGTATGCCAAACAGTGCCCGTGAATTTAGCCTGTGGCTCCCCAAGCCCAAAGGCTGAGTGACAGTGGAGAAATAAAGAAGTCGGAAATACTCTCTCTTCTTCAATGCCCTGGACTTTCAAGGCTAGACAAAGGCAATGATTCTGCATTTAATCACAAGATGAATAAGAAACAGATTTGAATTCAGAAAAAAACAGAGGAGTACAAAACCATTCAGTGAAGAGTCCTGCCTCCGTTTCCTCGCAGAGCAGCTCTCGGGATCTGCCCGGGAACCTCGCTTTGACACGGAACACCCCATCTACTCTAATCCGGGGCATATCCCTCAAGAGACAGCCAACCGGAACCCTGCCAACTTCTGCTCAGGAGTCGTGTGAAGAACAGGAGCAACAAGGGCCCACTTTGAGAAGGAGATCAACAATCACATTCAAGAAGAAAAGAAGTTATTTGGCAAAAAGGAGCATGCTGCCAAAACGTTAGTCACAGCTTCGAGGCCCCGGTTTGTGTTTCTGCAGCTATTCTTCGCTTCGACAGAGTCCCTTCTCCGGCCCAGGGCCCCCGGCGCGGCTTCTGCCACCCACCTCATCTGAAGCAGCCAAGAATCCTTTCAGTTTGGTGGTATCAAACTGTGACACAGACAAGATGTCCACCAGAGACTAAAAGGGAGGAAAAAAAATATGTAATTTGCTGTTTCCACTTAGGACTGGACCAAGCAGAGCGGTGGAAAACACAACAGGATTGGAAAAAATGAAAAATCATTATTTTAAACACGCAGACTATACCCAACAGCCTTCCCAAAGCTCTGAGCCTCCATAACTTATTTCAAAACCTTCTTTAAAACAAACCAAAAGCACACACAGTAGGCTGAAATGACAGCAAAATACGAAGCAAGTTTTTACTCCCAAATAAGTGTACATTCTTCCCGGCCTACAGCCAGCTCTTCCTAGGTGAGGGTGAAGAGTGTTTTGCTGAAACAGCCTGAACCAGCACACCATGATTTTCACAATTACTTCAAGAGCAATAGGAAGACAGACTCAAGTACACCTGGTTACTCTCCCGAAGAGCCCAAGAAGTCAAGAAAGAACATCTGACAATTTTCGATAGGAACAGGATCCCTCTCTTCCTTTCTTAAAAGCAAAACCTGAACATTCCACCCTTCTCAACACCTTCCCCCTTCCCCTGCATTTCACCTTTGTGCTGACATCACAGAACTAATCAGTAGCAACTAAGGTAAACACTCCCCTGCATGAAGTGCGAGAGAGAATGAGAAAGTGCCCCCTCTCAAGCAAATCCAAGTCAGACCTCAGAAATGCCGGGACTCTCAGGAACACTTCTAAGCCAAACAAGTTCACCTACGAGCAGCGTGTTTAGGGTGTTATGCCCAAAGGAAAAGCTCAATCAGTCGCTATTTCGAAGGGTTAACAGAAGGGTTAAAACTGTCCACAGACACAGTGGCAACGGGGCCAAAGCGACTGTCTAAAATACTACACTTCCGTGAATTTTCAAAAAGATCCTGAAGAAAGTCAGTGTTTGCCAAGGGTAAAGTGATTGAAAAATGCCAGAAAAAAGTTTTAAAGGGTAAAACATTCTGGTGGCAGACTGCATTCTCCAACATTCTCCATCAACAGACCTCATTCACCCCAACTCTAATTTCCCTATCTCGATCTTGATGGCAGCCAATACAAGGTGCCACAATAGGAAATTTGGGGCTACTAAAAGTTGAAGTTGAGAAAAGCTTAAAAAATGGGACCTCCACTCCCCTAGCCCAGTGGCTCCACACACCAAAAAAGTTTGGGGTTCAATCCCTGGTCCGGGCGTGTGCAGGAGGCAACTGGTCACCGATGTTTCTCTCATGTCGATGTTTCTTTTTCCCTTTCTCTCTTTTTTTTCTCTCTCTCTCTCAAATCAATAAATATATCCTTGGCTGAGGATTAAAAAAATATTAAATCACCAACTCTTCCCTAGCACAGAAAAGCAGCAAGGCTGAGAGGAAGAAAATGAGAAAGGCCTGTCTTCTAAATGTCAGTATGCCAATCTTGTTTTTCGAGATCGCTTCTTTATAACCGTTTTCAAGATCCCATTTGGTGGACACAATCTTTTAGAGGCAGTGAGGAGACCAAACCTATACTTCAAAGGGAAAAAAGGAGACAGTTTAACAACTGGCCTCAAATCGTTAATCTTAGTTAATCCTTGGGTGGGCTAGAACAGTCCGTCATTCCCTGAGGTTCGATGTGCAAAAGGAGAAAAGAGTCACCAAAAACATTCAGTAAGTCATTCAGAAACAGCAACTCGAAGGCAAAAACAACGGCATGAAAAAGGAGGTGGATCTCGGGGCAGTCCAAAGCAGTAACAGATTATTCCAATCCCTTTAAAACGACCCATTCCAGTGTACACCAGCTCTTCCAGTTTGTCACCCCAATGTTATCTTTTGAGAATTCTCCTGATTAGTGACTCAACAACACACACAGCCCATGCTGAACACCTGAAGATTTCCACCTTCCCTCACTTCACACCACTCCAAACTGAAGCCTCAATTCGGCTACGGCCAGGTGCCTCTCAACACTTCTCAGTCCAACCTTTACTCATTTCGTGATTCCTACTAAACTAACGCTCTCAAGATTCCCTCCAGTGTAAGCAGTTTCCCGAACCAACCTCTCAACCACTGGTTCTCACTCAACTCAATCCCCAGAATGTCACAGTGGCCTCCTCACCCGCAGCATCCTGTTAATTACCTGTTCCCAACAGGTCCTCCCTCCCCATCTCCCCTTTTGCGCACGGTTACCTCGTTCCGCGCTCTGAGTCGCTGTCTTACTCACCTTACCCAACCCGCAGGATCCTTTATTTCTTGCCTCTTAATAATCTTCCTCCACATTTTCACAGGCAGCGTTCTCCCCACACTAATTCCCAACTACTCCCCCCACTTGGATTCCCCACGCCCCCTCCTCTCCAGGTTCTTCCGACCCAGCCCCCGTACTCCCTCCCCTCAGGCCCCGCCCCCAGGACCCCACACTCCTTCAGGCCCCTCCTCCAACGCCCCTCTCTCCTGAAGCCCCGCCCCAACCCCCCTCTTCCCCCGGCTCTCCCTCCCACTCAGGTCCGCAGGTCATCTCAGCGACAGACCCAGACTCCCTCACCCCTTTCCGACCTGGCCACAGCGGCTCCAGGAGCAAATCCTCCGCCACCTCCGCTCCAGCTTTGTCCCGTCCTGCTCGACCCCCGCCCGGCAAGCTCCCTTTCTCGCCGCCGCCGCCCCTTTTGCCAACCCGGAAATGGATCTGCTCCCACCGTCCCCAGCGTCCGCGAACAAAATGGAGGCGGGGGGGAAAAGGAGCAAGGAGCCGGGAGCGAAGGGACGCTACACGCATGCGCCTCTGAAAAGCCCGCCTCCTACCGGAGGCTGTGAAAGCGGAAGCGGTTCGGTAGCCACCATCTTGGGAAGGTCGCAAGAATTTCACCTACTAGATAAGAGCAAGGTTTGCAACTTTGGTTCCAGTTGTAATCACCTGGGAACACTTAAATAGGGATGCCCAAGTTGCACTCCCAGAGATTGATTTAATTGGCCTGGGGGACGGTGTAGGCATCGGGCCTTTTGAAACTGCGCAGATGATTCAACTGTTGCCGAGGTGGCTAATCAGTGAACTAAACAGGGTCTTGAATATACTTCTTTTTCTGTATCCCACGGCGCGAGTATACACACACACCTCACAAATGTCCTTCCCTAATATCTAGTTAATGAAGATCTCTAGGCCTCACAACCTTACAAGAGCCCAGGAGTCAAGCTTCGGTTGTCATAGCAACTGAGAGGCAGGCCTCCTACCAACAAGTCATAGTTAACGTCAACTTAACCACCTGACTAGAACACTCGTGAACACCGGTCTCCTCTTTCCAGGGTATGAGATTCCCCAGATTCCAGGGGTGGAGGATGGCGCCGCAGTCTACTACACCTGCTTGGGTCTGGGAGAGGAATACTCTGCCCCTCCCTGTTGAGGCTGCTGACTCCATCCCAGCTCACACGATCCCTCCCTAGTCCACCCACAAAAGTACCTTTCTACTTCAACCAAGTCCATTGTCTTTAATATGCTCTCCATCGTCCTTCCCCTCCCCCGAATCTGAAGTAAGGGGACAGGATTGGGATTATAACCTGTATGCCCTTGGCCCTCAAGCTACCCCATCTGTAAAATGGAGCTAATAGTGCCTGTCTCACCTGTTTCATGAGCTCAAATCAGGTAATGAATGGGAAAGCATGTGATAAGTCAGAAGTTATTATTATTTTTGTTTGCCAAGAGTAGAACTGAGCACCACCCACTAGTCAAGTGACTGCCACGGCATCCATTGAGGACCTGCTGTGGGCCAGGCACTGGGCTAGGCACCAGGAGATGACTGCGGAAGTGACTAAGGCACAGCATCTCCCCTGGGGCACTCACTGTGTGGTGGGCAGATTGGCATGTAAACTGCCAGCTGAGATATAAGTCAGCATGTGATTTAGTGCTATGGGGACATATGGGCTCCTGAACATCAAGCCAGAGAGTGATTAATTCCTGCTGAAGAATGGGAGAAGATTTCGTAAACAGTTTCAAACTCAGCTCTGAAGGATGAGTAGAATTTTATTATTAATCAGAGAAGGTAAGGAACACATTCCAGACAGAGGGATCCGTGGGTGCAGAGGTAAAGATTTTCAGGTATGTAGCCTTACATGCCCGAAATTAGGGTGATAGGGCCGGGTGGATATAAACTCCCAGCTCTTCAGCCTTATTTTTCTTCTGGCCCATCTTCGCTGGCTATACACTGTGCAGAACTGCTTTCTATTGCAGCAACACACCAAGTGGTCCTTGCTCACAGCCTTTGTATTGGCTTTACTCTGCCTCTTCCTCACTTTTCAGGCCTCCGCTCAAATGCCCCCTCTTCAGAGGGCCTTCCGTGCCCACCACAGCTAATGTAAGTCCCCATTCTCTGTAACATCACTGTGTGATAACGGCAGTCACTGGGGTGGAACAGAGGGACATCGCACGCAGATTTAGGGATATTGGGGTGGGCGTCACGAGGAAAGTAACCTCTAAGTGAGGATGGATGGGTAAGTAGGAACTGGCCAAGGGCAGAGGTGGGGGAGGAAGCGTTTCAAGGCAGAGTCAGAGTATGTGCAAAACACAAAGAATCACAGCACATTCTAAAAACAAAGTATTTTGATGTGGTTAGAGCTAGAACTCTGGGAGAGGCAAGAAATTAGATCGAAGAAGTAATCACAGCATCTGAAGTTTGTTAGCACTGCCACGTGCCATGGACTGGCTTAACTTCACGTGTCGTAACTCATTTAATCCTTGCAGGAACTTTCTGAAGCAGGTATTATTACCCCCATTTTAGAGATGAAGAAACTGAGACACAGCACAGTTAACCATCTTGCCCCCAGAACCACATACCTACAAACCTGTCCCCAGAACTGTCCCCAGAAACCGTGCGTGCCAAATGACCCGGAATCCTATTGGACCCAGTGTCCCTATATTATAACAACTGTTGTAACTCTGCTATCCCAAAGTGAAATTAACAGATAGTATAACCTATGTGATTCAAAAAGCAAATCAACATACTGCCTGAACAATAGTGAAGACAAGTAAGAGGAAGGTGGTTTCATAGGTCAGTGCTCAGGCACCGCTGTGCTGGGAGATACACGGTACAGTGGTCAGCTGAGGGCGCTCACACCTAGGCTAGAACCACCGAGAACAGGACAGTACCAAGTGCACACTGACCTCAGGGCCTTTTGTGGGGCAGCATTGTCATTTGTGATGTGATTTCCCAAAATGGTGGACAACTCTTTGTTAAAGTTTGGAACAACACACAAAAAACAAATACAGCAGTTGTATTCCTAGAAAAGACAGATTATATTAACAATGTGCAAAAATATTTCATATTTGTACTTTCATTTTCTAATAATTCGCCAGGCTAAGTACCTCGGAGACCTCCTCCCTAAAAGCAACTAAAAATCCTGGATAAAATATTTTTTAATCTTAAATGCTTTGATAAAAAAAAAGGTAAGGAATTTTCAGGGCAAAACAAAGTAAGTAAAGGCAGGGGACGGACACACACACAGATAAGTGAGACACGGAAGCAGGCCTTTGCTCTGCAGACACTTGCCTGCTAGGTGAACATGAGCTTTTGTCAGTGTCTCATGGGAAAAAGGAACAGCCCCAGACCTCCTCAACAGGGGAGTTTCACAGGAGATCTCCCTTCATGGAGATGGGATCCCAAAGGACCACTTTCTCATGGCAAGGGTGAACCAGAAATAAACCAGTCCCCGCCTCCCGTGGGTGTAAGGTTAATGGAGATGGATTCTAGGCTCAGGTGATAATGAATAGCTTCTTCCACCTGGAATGTCCAGTGAGACATTGAAAGACATGCGCATCCCAGGATTATTCTTGGTGGGCCCATCCCTCACATTGGAGTACTCCAGCACCTTGACCCCTGCCCACCAAATGCCGTCCTTATCATTTTGGTAAACAAAAGAGCGCTGCAGATTTCCAGAATGCCCTCCCGAAGGGATGAAGGACCCCTGTCCCGTGCTACACTGTCTAGTTAACAAGGGCCAGTTTGTGAAGGATTGTGTTATCTGTTGTAAAAAGCTGAATTTTATCTCGAGCTCAAGAGGAAAACCAATGAAAGGTTTAAGCTCAGTAGAGCCATCACCCACATCGCCCTCCAGAAAGATCCCTCTCACTGAAGCGTGGAGGACTGATTAGATGGGGCCGGGTTGGCGGCAGGAAGCCCAGTCGGGAAGCTGCTGTGGACATCTAGGTGAGAAACGATGGGGGCCTGCACTGAGTGGCAGCTGGGCATTGGCTGGGCACAGAGGCTTTGGAGGCAGGGCTTCCCGTCTGCACAGCCCAAGGTCTCAAGTCTTCTCCCCACTACTGAACAGGGTAAGATTTTGGGCAGTTTACTCAACGTCCACCAGCCTCGGGCTCCTCCCCTGAAAAACTGAGATCAGACTGAATAGAATACATCTGAACTGTATGCGCACTCGGTAAGAGAGGGAGGGGCCGATGATGATTCCCAAGTTTCTGGCTTTGTGCAGGTGATGCCAACACTTAGCTGGAGAGAGTCAAGAAGGAAGAGGGGATGGGGAGGGGCAATAACCTGAGGACCCTGGAGGGCAAGAGTGGGAAGAGAGGTCCAGGGTAGGAAGAGAGGTCTCTAGGCAACTGAATGTTTAGGTCTGGAACTTAGAAGAGCAGTCGTAGCAATTTTGGACTCATCAGCTGTGGTACCTAGTCTCCAAAGACAGCTCCCAAAGACTCAGGACTCCTGGTATTCATTGAAATCGGCTGGCCTGTGACTCCTTTGAATGCAGTGGAAGTGATACCGTACCAAGTCCAGATGTGAGCCTTGAGAAGAGCTGGCAGCTTCCTGTGCTTTGGGGACCCCTAAGCTCCCATGTGAGAAGTCATCTACTCTTCTGTACAGACCACCTGGAGGAGAGGCCTTGACATGGAGAGAGGTTCAGCCGACCCAGCATTCCACCTGTTCCCACCAGGGTCCGGGATGAGTGAGCCAGCCGTCTTGGACAGTTCCAGTCGCCTTCTGACTGCAGCCACATGAGACACCCCAAGTGAGTCAGCGAAACTGTTCAGCTCAGCCCCCATCAACCCGGAGGATCGTGAGAAGCTGTAAAATGGTTATGGTTTTAAGCCACGAAGTTTGGAGTAATTTGTGATGCAGCAATAGGTCCCCAACAAAAATATATGGATGAAATCTAAGCCCAGGTTTACAGAGAGAGGAGAAGAGGACTTAGGACAGACCCAAGGAACTCCACGTGCAGGGACTCAGCGGAGGAAGAAGGCCAGCAAGGGAGATTGAGGAGGAGGACGAGGAAATCCTGAGAGTGTAGTGTCCTGAAAGCGCGATGAGTGTTGAAGAAAGAATGGTCAGAAATATCAAACGCCACGGAGAGGAACTGTAAGATGTGTTCCTTGGGTTTGGTAACACGGGAGTCAGTGACCTCAGTGAGAATAGTTCCAGTGAGTAGTGAAGGCAGAAGCAGAGGCACTGGGCTGAAGAATGAAAGGGAAGAAACATAAAGCAACAAAACCAAACAAACTGAAGGTGCACATTTTTTTTCCTTAGAGTTACACATATCGACCTGGATGAATCTCACACACGTAATGTTCAGGAGAAAAGTTGCTGAACACTACATACTGTAGTATTAATATAGCGTTTAAAAATGTGCAAATAGCCCTGGCTGGTGTAGCTCAGTGGATTGAGCGCAGGCTGCAAACCAAAGGGTTGCCAGTTTGATTCCCAGTCAGGGCACATGCCTGGGTTTCAGGCCAGGTCCCCAGTGGGGGGCACGTGAGAGGTAACCACACATTGTTGTTTCTCTCCTTCTCTTTCTCCTTCCCTTCCCCTCTCGCTAAAAATAAATAATTTTTTAAAAAATAGGCAAAGGATCTTGTAGTGCCTTGAATAACGTCCTCCAAAAATTCACGTTCACCCAGAACCTCAGAATTTGACCTTATTTGGAACTAGTTCTCTGCAGATGTAATTAGTTAAATTGAAGTCATGCTAGATTGAGATGGGGTCACGTTAGATTAGGAGGAGCCCTAAATTCAAGACTGCTGTCCTTGTAAGAAGGGGAGAGGACTCAGAGACCCAGGGGAGAGCACAGTGTGAAGATGGAGGTGGAGATTAGAGCATCTGCAAGTCAAGTAAATAAAATTCACGTAGCATGAAATCATTTTAATCACTTTAAAGTGGTTTTTAGTGCATTCACAATGTTATGCAACTATTACCACTATCTAATTCTGGCACATTTCCATCACCCCCGAAAGAAACCCTGTACCCATTTGCCCTCCTCCCGTCCCCTAGCAACCACTAACCCACTCTCTGTCTGTATGGGTTTGCCTGTTCTGTACATTTCATTTAAATGGAATCATACAATACACTACCTTTTGTATCCAGCTTACACTGATCATGATATTTTCAAGGTGTATCCATGTCATAGCATGTATTAGTACCTTATTCCTTTCCATGGTCGAAAAATATCCCATTTGATGGATACACCACATTTTGGTTTACCCATTCATCAGCTGACAGACACTGATTTGTTTCCACTTTCTGGCTATTTTGAATAATGCTGGTTTGAACATCCTTGTATGGAGAGTTTCTTTTGGGGGTGATGGAAACGTTCTAAAATCCGTTGTGGTGATGGTTGCACAACTCTGTGGATTTGCTAAAACTCATTGGACTGTAAACCTTAAATAGTGAGTTATATGGTGTGTGAATTATATTTCAAGAACACTGTTACTCAAAAATATGCAAAACACTATATTGTTTTGAGATTATACATATGTAGTAAAAGTTCACAAAAATGCATGAAAATGAGCCCTGGCTGGTGTGGCTCAGTGGACTGAGTGCTGTGAACCAAAGAGTCAGCAGTTTGACTCCCAGTCGGGGCACGTGCCTGGGTTGCGGGCCAGGTCCCCCAGCTGGGGGCATGCGAGAGGCGACCACTCACATATCAATGTTTCTCTCCCACTCTTTCTCCCTGCCTTCTCATCTCTCTAAATAGAAATAAAATCTTTCTTTAAAAATGCATGACAATGATCGCACACTCAGGAAAGTGGTTGTCCCTGACAAAAAAGGAAAGAGATGTGAGCAGGGACAGGTACCAGGTAAATTTTCATTTCTTAAGTTGGGTGATGGAGAAACAGGTCTTCATCATGTTAGTCTTTAAATGTTTTGTGTGATCAAAATAGTATACGGTATATTTAAAAGTATGTTTTTAACAAGAACGAATGATTGGGATACACGGGAAATTTGTTGCAAAAATTACCAGACATTAACTGCAAAGAAAAAAAAAACATCTTCTAACTGGAGAGCTCTGGTAGTGCCCCCTTAACCAGGGGTCAAACTCGGACATCGCTAACATGGGCCAGCCTCTCAGTGTAATGCTGTTAACGGCATCACCTATGAAGAGTTCTTCTCTAGAATATTAATGCTCCAGAACACCACTAGAACTATGTTGTTCAGTTGGGAGCCACTAGCCACTTGTGTAAATTAAACGTGCACTTGTGAACAATTAAAATGTAACTTGTCCAAATGGAGATATGCAGTAAGTATAAAATGCACACCAGATTTTAAAGACAATATGAAAGAGAATATAAAATACCTCACTAATGTTTTTATGTTGATTACATGTAGAAATGATATTTTGGATATATTGAGTCCAATAAAATAGATTGTTAAAATTAACTTCACCTATTCTTGCTTTTTAATTTATTTTTTAGACTTTATTTTTAGAGCGAGGTGATGGGAAATAGAATGAGGGGGAGTGAAACATCAATGTGCAGTTGCCTCTAGCACACCCCCCACTGGGGACTTGGCCTGCAACCCAGGCATGTGCCCTGACTGGGCATCGAACCAGCGATGCTTTGGTTCCCAGGCCTGTGCTCAATCCACTGAGCCACACCAGCCAGGGCACTCTTCTTACTTTTTCAATGGGACCACTAGAAAAACTGAAACCACATATGTGTCTCACACAATAGCTGTATTGGGCAGGGCTGCTCTGGACAGAACTTGCACTCTACAGAAGGGATGAAGGTGCAAGCAGGCAAGGGCATGGGGAGATGACCAGACAAGTAAAGAATCTGGGGCATTTTACAAGGTACCTGTCCTAGACTTTGAAAAGCCAGTGTAATTGAAAAAGAAGAATAGAAAATGAGCTAGTCTAGAATAAAAGAGACTGAAGTGATATAACAACCAAATGCAGTGCATGGAACTAGATTGGATCAGGAGGGTTTAAGTTTTTTAGAAGATCTTTTGAGACAATCTGGGGAAAGTGAATACAGACTAAAAATTAAATGATATCATAGAAATATATTGATTTTCTTAAGGTATGATAATGGTGGATAGATGTGTATGTAGGAGAATGTCCTTATTCTTAGGAGATTATCACGGAAGCAACTTACGTTCAGATAGCTTGGCAAAAGAAAAAATGCGTGTGTGTAAGTAGAAAGAGAGACACACACAGAGAACAAAAGCAAGTTAGCAAAATGTTAATTATAGAATCTAGAAAGGTTTAAGAGTATTCATTGTACTAATCTTTCAACATTTCTGTGTTTGAAATATTTCATGATGAAAAGTTGGGGAAACAAGACAAAATAAAAAAGGAATGAATGGGAGATGAGGAAGCGGAGACAGTAAGTGGAGCCAACCCTTTGAACAAGTTTGGCCATGAATGAAAGTGAGAGAGGGGACGGTAGCTAGAACAGGCATGTGGGGTTAAGGAACATGTTTTTAAAAATGAAGACTTGAGAGGGTTTAAATACTAAATGGGAAAGAGCCAGTAGAAATGAAGAGAGTAAAAGATACAAGTTATTCTGGTCAAACTTCTTACTCATATTTGGGGACAGATTCAAGAGACCCCCAAGAATGCTCTGTCTAACCCACTCTCCTTGTCCCACACCTCTTCCCTATCCCAAGCCTGGTGAAAAAGTAATCTTGGTAGCGACACCTAGTGGGTTAAAAGGGCATTGCTTAAATTCTTCACTCTACATAACCCCTGATCAAGAGAGCTGGCGTCTTTACTACCATGGTCTTCTGACCATCCCAAATTATTGTCACCATTGCTAGGACAGCCTAGCAGGTGCCATGCTACTTAGTAAGCTTATTTTCTCCCCATCCATCCACATAACCCTTGGACCATCTGTCAAGTCTCTCGGCCACTCTCCCCATAAGGAAGCAGAAGACAGGTGGGTTGGAGGGAAGGGACCAGAAAGGGTAGTTTCCTCAGCGATAGTCAGGTGGCCACTGCAGCCTGGTGAGCACAGGGTGGGTGTCTCTCAGCTATTCAAGACCCCGGGATTGTGCAGAGCTTGAACTGTGGCTCTGGAATCAGAATAACTGGGTTCAAGTCCCTGCTAGCTGTGAGGCTCAGGGCCTCCCTGTGCGTCTGATGAGAAGTCTCTCCAGACCACAATTCTCATCTGGAAAGTAGAGCTGGCAGAGCCAGCCTTCTGGGTTTCTTGAGAAGATTAATGAGAGAATGCACACGATGCCCAGCATAGTGAGTGGCAAAGGACATTCTTCCAAACGTCAACTTTTATCACCACCCCTGCAAGGTGTGATGGGTATGATCACAGCTGAGATGGGGATAAGGGGATAACCCGGACCACTTCTTCTGCCCTCCTGACTTCCTGCTTTCGCACTTTGGCCATCAAACTCTATGCTGCTTTGAGAACTGGGTCATCTCTTCCAAAAAAGTGTTTCTTATTGTGCCCCACCACCATTCCCAGACCAGAAGTGAATCTCCTTGGCTTAATTCCCAGAGCATTATCATCTTGTGTCTTGTGCTGCTGTCGCGGCTCCTATTGCAACCAACCTAATTTATTCATTCAGCAAATATGTATTGAGTGTCTTCTCTCTGCCAAGTACTGTTCTAGGTGCTGAACAGCGAACAAGACAGACTCACGGAGCTGATATTCTGGCAGGGGAGTAACCACAAAGCAAATACACAAGGTATACACGATGTCAGGCAGCAATAAGTGTCTTGAAGAAAATACAGAAGGATAAACGGATAGAGAGTAAGGGCTGAGGTGGGGTGGGCTGAGAGAGGTCAGGAAAGGCTCAGGGGAGAGCAAAGGTAAACTCCCTGAGCCACAAATGAGTGTCGTGTGTTTTAGGATCAGTAAGGTGGTCAGTGTGGCTGGAGTGGAGTGAGTGAGGGGAGAGGGGGTAGGAGATGGGTTTGGGGAGAGAGGACTTTGATTTTTAACCTAAGCGTTCTCAGAAAAGGGAGTGTTATAATCCAACTTGTTTTAGTTGAAGTATAAAATAGCTACAGTGAAAGGTATAAATTTCACATGAACAACTCAATGAACATGCACGCACACATGTGCCAGCCCCAGGTCAAAAATACAGAACATTTCCATCACCACAGAGGGCCCCTCCATGCCCCTCCCCAACCAATACTCTCCCCCACTCCACTGAATAACCACTATTTTTACTTCTATCCCTATAGATTAATCTTGCCTGATCTTGAACTTCCCTTAAGTGGAACCCTACAGTATTTAGTCTTATGTGTCTGGCTTCTACTCAATATTATGTCCATAATATTCATTTCTGCAGGTAGTAGTTGTTCGTTCCTTCTTATTACTATGTAGTATTCCATTTTAAGACTATACAACAGCCCCGGCTGGTGTGGCCCAGTGAATTGAGCTCCAGCCTGCAAACCAAAGGGTCAGCAGTTCAACTCCCAGTCAGGGCACATGCCTGGGTTGTGGGACAGGTCCCCAGGAGGGGGCACGCAAGAGGCAACCACACGTTGATGTTTGTCTCTTTCTGTTTCTCCCTCCCTTCCCTCTTTCTAAAAATAAATAAATAAAATCTTTAAAAAAAAAAGACTATGCCACAACTGATTTGTCCATTCTGTTGTTGAAGGACACGTGGGGTTTTTTTCCAATTTCTCTACTGCAAATAAAACTTCTATGACCATTGGTGCACATGTCTTCTGGTGGACGGAAGCACTGCTTCTCTCGGATTTACACCTAGGAGCAGAAATGCTGGGTCAGACAGCTTTCTGAAGTCACACCACTTTGCATTCCCACCAGCAGTGTATAAAAGTTCCAGCTGCTCCACATCCTCACTGATCCTTGGCATTGCCTCTCTTTTTACTTTCAGTCATAGATGATCTGATTTAGGTTTTTAAAAGAGCACCCTGGCTGCAGCGTGGAGAACTAACTGGAGTGGGGGTAGGGGCGGGTTGGAGCGAGGGAGCTGAGAGCACAGGTAGAAGGCTAGTGTAGTCGTCCAGGGAGGCCATGAAAGCGGTTTGCACTGGCTGGTGATAGAGTCACCGTCACAGCAACGGCGGGCCAGTCCCGGGTATGTATTCTGGAACTGTAGCCGACGCGACTGGCCGACGAGTGAGGACGAGAGACAGAGCCGTTAAGGGTGAGTCCTTTTTGTTTCTTGCCTGGAAAACCTGGATGGATGAGAAGACCCTTTTCTGACATACAGAAGATTGAGAAAATAACAGATATAGGACAAGGGAAGGTCAAGGGCTCCTGCATATGACGTCTCCTGGAGCTTAGGTTCCAGATGCCCCGCCCCCTAACGGAACTGGTAAGTATCGGTTGCGTGGGTAGCGCACGCTGTCTGCATGCAGTGCACGGATCTGGGTGGGAGGCCCAGATCCGCCCCCTCGCTCACCCCGTAACTTGGATCTTAGGTTAGGACTGCCCAGCCTCCATCTTCTTCCTTACAGTATTAGAATTAAACAAGATCGCGTATCCATGGCACCTGGAACACGGAAGAACTAAAACACTCGCTCTTCTGAGTTCTGGGCGCGACGTGACACGTCTCGTGAGTCTGGCATCTTCTCCTCTCATCCACATTTTCAAAGCCACTCCAGAACCGTCTTCCTGAGGGGCCCAGCACACGGCAGCGGTCCCCTCTCCCCGCCCTCAGCGCTTCCCCAGTCTCAAAGAAACAGAACGGAGAACAGCAGGAGGGTTGATTCATAGACTTTATTGGCTTTTTTTCCACCCCGCAGTGTCTGCAGAGCCAACTGAGCCCGTACAGTACACATGGTTCACTGTTAAAGCTGTGGGTGCGGGGAGCGGTCCGGAGGCCCCAGGGAAGCAGCAGGGCAAGTGTCAAGGTTTAGGGGAGACTGGCCCAGCAGGGCCCCGCGTGGGAGGAGGGCTGTGGCAGCTGGAGTGAGGAGGCGGCTGAGAATGGTCGGGAGGAGGGGCGGCTGCAGGGAGAAGAGGGCACACCAGCAGTTGCAGTGGGGAGGCAGGGAGCAAGAAGAGGGTCTCGGTCACCGTCTGTAAAGGATGCAGAGGGTGGGACACAGTGACTGCGTCCCTGGGGATGGGGGTGGGGAGTCCATAGACATTTTTTACGGCAGGAACGAGACAGGCCACTGTAGAAAAGGGACTGTACAACAGAACCTATGATACATTGTTTACATATGATACAAGGCTCTTTCCCTCTTTGAGTTTTAAAAAATAAATTACAATTCCAGAGCTTTTGGTAAAAAATATATACACCCTCAGAGCAGGAACAGCAGCCGTTTAGCTCCTGATGCTGCTGCTGCTGCTGCTGCTGCCTCTTCAGAAGGGAAAGAGGTGGTGCCAGAAAGGAGGGCGAGGATGCGCCAGGAAGCCTCACCCAGTCAGTAGCTGCCAGGAGCCCCGGCACCCCTCAGCCCTGGAGGCCCACGATGGGGGAGGAAGGGGAGACAGAGAGGTAATACAGGCACCGAGAAAGTCCAGTCAGCCTTCACAGTCTCCGCCGTTCCCTCCCGCTATGTTGGGGGTCTGCCTGCCCCCAGGTACGGGGATCCACCCCACCCCAGGTCTGATGGGGAGGACCAAGGGGGAGTCAAGACAGGGAAAAGGACAGATCATGATCTTAGCATCAGACAGAGCCAGAAGGGGAATGACCACTCCCTTCTTAGCCATGAGACACCCTAGAAGCAGGAGTGTGGGGAGCAGGTACCCCTAACTCCTGACACCACCATGCCACACCCCACCGTAACACAGAGGGAGGGTCCTGTAGGCCGTTTAGGCCTATGTTTCCCTGAGCATCTTTTACCCTCTCATTGAAGCCTGCCCAGGGACCTTCGGGAGGCCTGACTGGGGGACTTGCTAGGGGTGATGGGTAACCCCTCCCACCTGCTGCTGCTCCCTGTCCTCAAGAGCAGCTTTGTCCAGGAGCCCCGGATGCAGGGCAGCAGGAGAAACTGAGCAGGGAGTGGTGGGGGTGGGGAAAGTACCCACACTGCACCGACCCAGGGGCAGAGTAGACAAGGGTAGCACCAACATAAAGACCTCCCCCCACCCTGGCACACACAACACTTTTCCTCAATTACCAGATTCACTCCTGCTGCTTAAGGGGGGGGGCACACGCACACACACACACGCACACACATGGGCAATATAGTCTTCCGGGGTGGAGGGGTTAACATCCAGGGGTCCCAGCCCTGGCCAGGGAGAAATGAAACGAGACAGGTGGTGGAGAGGAAGGTTGCCAGTCTCTCCCCCTATTCAGTTCTGCAAAACTAGACGGAAGGGTGGGCAGCTTTCCTTCCTGCTTGGGAAGAGGAGGTTGGGAATTCTATATCGGGAACAGACCTCAATGGGAGGCGACAGAGGAAGGAGCTCTCCGTCCGCTTTCCCTGCAGGGGCAGGAACCAGCCGAGTGTGGTTTTGGTTTGAAGGACTGGGGCGGTGGGGAGAGGACTTCAGCAGGATGAACAGGCCTGTGAGTCCAGGAGTAAGTCCATCCGGCTCTTTCCCGAGGGAGGGAAAGTTGCTCCAGCGGAAAGATTCTGGAGGTGGGTTGGGACATCGTGCAAAGTGCTTGAGTGTCAGGTGCCCGAGGACCCTGGTGGGGGCCGACTGAAGCCTCTGTTCTCACTGACTATTAGCCTCCAGCTTGTAGGAAAGCTCGAAGAGGAGGTTCTGGTTGTCGATGACCTGGAACTGGCGCACGTAGGCCTTGGTCTGCAGGTCATGGGGGGACGCCTCCATGTCCAGGCCTGAGGCACGGGGAGAGAGAGGTGATTAGGCCGCCAGAATCTCTTCTTTCTCTCCACACACACTGGCTGGAGGACAAGGTGCAGACTGGGACAGGTGCTGAGTGATGGGGAGGCGGGGTGCGGGGGGGAGGTGGCCTGGGGAGGCCAAGGAGAGAATGGAAAACTGACACATTTAAGGACATAAACATCTGAGCAGGGATTTCTCCCCAGAACCCTCCCATGATTCAAAAACTCAACCTGTGGTGCTCTCAGAACCTGCGTACTCACAAAGGGGCCGGCTCCGGTATTTTCGGACTGTCCTCACTTTTTCAGCCACAGAATGCTGCAAGATGACAAGGACTGAGCCCTGAAAAGGGCACAGAAAGACGCTCCCACCCCTCTAAGCTCCCCTCCTTCCAATCTCCAATTCCGTTGGGTTTACTCCCTCTAGTCTCCAAATCTGGAGGGTCTCCAAAGCACCAAAGAAGTGGGTGTAACAGGGTGCCAGATGAGGGGGAGGTGGAGTTGCCCCCCAAGCTGCCTGTCAGCTTTGCCACCCGGGGGCGGGTTGCTACAGCGATGCCACCAGGGAGATAGTCAGGAGTCTGTCAGGCAAGCTGGGCACCATGGAGAAAGGCTGCTGTCTTTAGAGGGGGTGCCAGGAGAGGGGGAGGATACCCTCCCCCGACTCACAGGGCCGGGGTTGGCAGTGCCACTCACCAGTTTCTCAATATTCACCAAACCGTCCACAAGGGTCTTACTCCCCTCGTGCAGGAACGTCAGGTCTAGGGGACGGGGAAAGAAGCAAGAGAGTAAGAGAGGGAGTCTGCAGAGCCCTTCCCCTCCCCCCGGAATCCGCTCTGTCTCTGGGGGGCTCCTCTCCTCCGGGCACTCAGAGCTGCGCTGGGTGAGGATGAGAGTCAGAACTGGCACGTGAAGAACGTGGACAGGGGAGCATAATTTGGGAACAGCCTCACCTTTGAGGATCAGAGGCACAAAAGGAATCACAGGAGGTTTCATCTTGGAGATCACTTCTCGGTAGCTTTTGTGGTTCCTACAGGGGTCCTGGCAGGAGACGGATAAAGGGACCGATGGGTCCAGGGTACCCCAAAGACATCCCCCATTTCCTCCCTCATTCCCCTCCCCTAGCTACATCTCCAATGAGATAAGGGACTTGAAGGGGTGTCTCGCTGGGGGTGTCCTGGGGGCCTTGATTGTTCCCCCCCCACCTCCAGGGAAAATAGGGTAATCCTCCAGCATGGTGTGGAGAGGAGGGGGGTCTTGGCACTAAAACCCTTGAAAGGGAAGCTCGAGGAAGGAAGTTTACGGGAACTGAGTGTCTCTGGTGTACAAGTCCAGGGGCAGATAAAAGAGCCAAACCCACTCACTGTCAGGTTCTCAAATTTGCGGAACAAGTTCTTGAATTTCCCTGGCAGCTTCTGCAGAGAGTTTGAAGGGAGAAGGAATGTCAGAGAGGCGCTCCTTGAGTTTCCTGGGAGCTTCAGGTGTCAGAGGGGAAAGGGCCCATTGTCTTGCAGGGGCTGGGAAGCAGGTGTCTGGGGACGTGGAGTCACCCTTGGCTAGGTCTGGGGAGCTAGAAGCAGCCCAGAGAAATTAGTTAATCTGGGGAAACTGAGGCCTCTGCCATGCACCGAGACACCTCACTGACTGCTGGCAGAAATGCCACAGCCTGGGCTACCTGCCCTCACACTCAGGCGGGATTCAGCCTTGTTACCAATCTGCGCAAGGCCAGAGCGGCCTGCCCGGGGACTGCACGGGCGCCTCCTTCCCACTCGGGTGAGAGGAGGCTATCAAGACTGAGGCTGGAGGCCAAGACCCCCGGGTGGGCCAGTACAGCTGGCAGGAGAGGAAAGGAAAGGAAAGGGGCCACATTACCTCCCAGGTGAGCCGCAGGCGGCTGACTGCCGCGTTGTCCAGCCCCATGACCACAGCGTAGAAGGTCAGCAGGTCCTGGTTTTGCTTGCAGCTGCAGGATTGGGAGTGGGGGTCAGAGGGCAGTCAGGTGGCCCTGGCACCGTCCTGCCCCATGCCAGCCTCAGGGCTCCCTCCCTCCCCCGCCAGCTGCACTCACATGGCGGCGATCTTGATGAACTTCTTGAGCAGCTGCACGCGCTTGCCCGCAGCCTCGCAGAGCAGCACCTCTGTGGCCACCCAGTGGGTGACCTCGCTGCAGCGCTGCAGGAGCAGCTCCAGGTTGGCCGTCTCCCGGCGGCCGCGCTCCCCATGGAACACGTAGTCCACGAACTCCAGCTACACCCAGGCGGCGACGGTGGCAGAGGGGCGCCCAGGGCGTGGGCGGTGTGGGTGGGAAGATGGCAGTGCAAGGCGGTGAGGAGGGAAAGGCAGGAGGGTGGGGGCGGGAGGGGTAGAAAATAGAAAAGATGGGGACAAGACAGGTTGCAGTAGAGATGGGGGGCGGGGGGACAGACAACCACCGTGAATAATACTCGACCATTTACTGAAGACTCACAAGATGCCAGGCACTTAACCCATCTGTAGACACTACTGCCGCTGCCATATTTTTTTCTTTAATACTGGATATTTGACAAACACTAACCATGGTTCAGGGTCTGTGTAAGCAGCACTTTTTGAGTCCTGAACCACCCTGCTAGGGGGTCTCTCCCTTTGCTCTTTTCTCAGAGGAGGGGCACCAAGGCTTAGAGAGGTTTCGGTGCTCCATTGCCCCAGAGCATGCGGCAAGTGAGTGTTCCAACCAGGGACTTCAGCTGCAGCAACTGCCTCACTCCAGGCCCCCGCATTGGGCCCATTTCTCCCTCCTGGCCCCTCGCCCAGCACCAGCCTCCGTCCTCACCTCGTGCACGCATCGGAATAGCTCCCAGTGGAAAGCGGTGAGGTGGTTGGCCACGTCCTCAGGCTCCACGCGGTGGATCTCTGTGTCTCCAGGAGAGACCTGGATTTCCTCCGGGAGGGGCACCTGGTGGCAGGCATGGGGACAGGGCTGGGCTCCCCTCTGGGCTTGCGAGCATCTGCTCACAGCCCCTCACAGCCCTCACGCCCTGCCGGGGTCCGGCGCCGGCTTTCTTACCAGAGCCTCGAAGCTGTCCCGGGTGCAGGCAAACAGGTGGCTGTTGATGCCCAGGGTGGTGAAGACACAGTCTTCCGTTGGCTGCAGAAGGACCTTCTCTGCGGAAAAAATGAGCTGCTCTGCCTCAGCCCCGGCCACCCGCACCCTCGCACATCTCCGCTGCCGTCGCCATCCCATCCGGAAACGTCTCACCCCGCGCGGACGCGTTCCAGACTAACGCGACTCCTATGATCGCCACTTTATGCCCTGCTCTTAGGGAAACTTTCAAATAATGACGTTTTTTGTATTGATGGCCTCCTTTTTTTGCTCCCCATGTTCTTTCCCAGCTCTTCCTGGGTTCTTTCATTCCTGTGACACCAGAAAAGCAGGGCTTTTTCCTGTCTTAGAGGGCAATGAGGCTGTGGCGACATTGCAGGCTTTTTGCCTTCCCGCAGGGATTGGAGGCCCGACCTGTGTCTTTAGCCTCAAAATCAGAGCACCTTTCAGTACTCAAAGAGATTCAAGGACCAGATACCAAAGTGAGTAAGGCAGGCACTCAGATCAGCACCCAAGTGTCCTGGACCACTGCTTCCCAAATTTTAACGTGCACTGACTAAGAGCCTGGGGGTCTTGTTAAAATGCACGTTCTGATTCTGCAGGTCTGGAGTCTGAAATACTGCGTTTTTAACAAGCTCCCAGGTGATGCCCACGCGGATGGGCCCAGCCCCACCGTTTGAGCAGCCAGGGCCCAGAAGTCCGTCTTTACCCTGCCCCGGAGCACCGGGCTTGTGAGTTCCCCGTCCTGGGGCCCCAGCTGAGCTCTTCCTGACCCTCACCTCCCGAAGAGGCCACAGCTACCAGGATGAGGGAGTCCTCTCGCCCCGCAGGTTCCTCAGAGTACTGCAGTTTCTCCGTCACAGAGCCCAGAATGTCCTGCACAGACGCTGAGAGGCGGCTGCGTATGGTCACGTAAGAGTGGTCAGGCATGTAGACCCGGCAGAAGACTGGACAGAGACAGGAAGGGGGCTGTCATCCGAGGGCAGAGGGACAGCGCTGTCACGGTGCCCTCCAGGAAACCCGTGTTCCCCACTTCATCCCACCGCTAACCCTCAATTGGTTGGCCTGTGAAAAAGATGCTGTGGAAAGGACTGGTTCTACTACGCGGGGAGGCTCCATCGAGGGCGCCCGAGCCCCTGGACCCCACAGGGCCCCCTGAGCCGCTCAGAAAGCCCTGCCCCTCCTAGTGCCCACACTCACTCTCATCGGAGCCCCGGAAGGCCACTCGGGTCTGCAGACAGGAGTCTATCCGACGGAAGTGGCGGAAGAGGGGCTTCACCTGCTTGTTGGGCGGCTGGCTCTCCTCTGGGATCCTGGCATGGACACAGCTGGGCATCAGGAAGCTCTGCCAGGCGTAGGGAGCACCAGGCAGGCAACATCAAGCAGGGACATCAGAACTGGGTCAAGGATGCACTGGCATCAGGTTCAGAGAGTGGTGGAGGGGGTTTGAAGTGAGGACAACGGCCAACAGGGGACAAATGTCCAAGTGACCCAAATCAAATGCCACCTTTTCCATGGATTCTTATCTGATCCACCCCACTCACCAGAAAAGGTCAATTTTGGCTGGGGGAGTGGGGTGGGGAATAGGACAATGGTCTAATATTTGTTTATGTTTGTGTCTTATCTCTCCTGCAAGACTGAGCACTTTCGAGGCCTGCATTAGTTCTTGTTTGTTTGTTTGTTTGTTTGTCTGTCTGTTTGTTTTGGAGGGGCTGGGATTAGTTTTTACTGAATTTTTTTTCATCCTCCAGGCCTAGCACATTGCTTGGCACATGGTAAGTGTAGGTCATCAGCTGTTTGCTGAATTTTGCCAACAAGAACTTCACAGTCTGGGAGGGAGACAGACTTGCACACAGCTACCTCCAACACAAGGCAAGTGTTAGGTGATATAAAAAAGGCAAATGGCCCTGGCTGGTATAGCTCAGTGGATTGAGCGCGGGCCTGTGAACCAAAGGACTGAGGTTCGATTCCCAGTCAGGGCACATGCCTGGGTTGCAGGCCAGTTCCCAGCAGGGGACCCATGAGAGGCAACCATACATTGATATTTCTCTCCCTTTCTCCTTCCCTTCCCCTCTAAAGATAAATAAATAAAATCTTAAAAAAAAAAGAGGCAAACAGAGAGTTATGTTGGTGTGGGGGAGGGAGAACGCTATTCCTAAAAGGGAGGATCTGAGGAACCTTCACTGAGAAGATGGCATGTGACCTGGCCCTTGAAGGACAACAGGAAGAGGAGGGGGTAGGAGGAGGTCCTTCTGGAATGGACCATATAAATGACAGCAGGAAGCTGGGCAAGCACAGAAGTTCAGGCAATGGGGCGTATCGGGAGTGTTGCGGTTATAGGGCTATGTGGGAATGGAGACGGGAAGGATGAACAGGAGGCAGAAGAGAAAAGGTGCTGAGTGCTGCACTGGGATGTTGCCACTTTGTCCTGCAGGTAACGGGCAACCATGATGTTTTTGGAACAGGAGCACGATGTCAAGTTGGAAAGGTCTCTCTGGTGGCAACATCAGAAGGGAGGGACAGACACAAGACCATTAGCTGAAGCCCTGGATTGGAGGCTGTGGCGATAATCCAGGTGAGAGATACTGAGGTTGTGGTGGGGGGGGGACGGAGGGGAGAGAGATTGAAAGGGCCGAAGGTGTGGATGCATAGATGGACAGACAGATGGTTGGATGGAAGGATGAATGACAGATGTGGTGGAGTCCTGAAGCCAGTTCATATTGGCTCAAGAAAGTGGAGTGTTAAATTTTCCCAAATGGTTTCTAAATAAAGCTATTTAAAAAGTGTGTGTGATCTCTGGCCAGATAACTCATTTGGTTAGAATATCATCCCTATATGCCAAGGTTGCAGGTTCGATCCCCGGTCACGGCACATGCAAGAGTCAACTGAGGAATACATCAGTGAGTGGAACGACAAATCAATGTCTCTTTCTCCCTCCCTCTCTCTCTAAAAATCAATTTAAAAAAAGATGCATGGACATTAAACAACCCAGTGTACAGAGGGCTTAAAAAAAGTATGTGTGTGTGGAGGGTTTCTAATCTTACATCCAGATTTTTACCGGAAAAGGCAGTCTCCTGATTGTTTTACTATGTTTCACTGTTATCTCCGCTCTTCAGGTTATTTACATCTCTTCCCAACTGCACATTCAGTGACAGCATGTTGGGAGCTTGAAATCAGCTATGGTGAGAAAATTTATGCCATGGAAATCAGCAAAAGCTACAAATCAGGGTTGGTTTTCTTTTGTTTTTCCCCCTGAAATGCTGGTTGTTCAATATTTACCAGTACACCATTGGAATAAACAAAAAAGTGACTGGAGACAGTGCTTTGTGCTACTCTCCAGCAGGAGAAAGGGACAGAAATAGAACCGTATTGGAGTCAAAAGGCCAGAGGCAGCCCCCGTGAGAGAGGAACACGGGGGACGTCTTTCCTGTCCCCTTCCCAATCCATTCCCCTCACTTCAGCTCCACGGTTTCCACAAGCTGGTGCAGCCTCAGTGTGTCCTCTCGGAGGTCCTGGTAAAGGGACTCATCCTTCATAATCAGCAGGTACAGATCCTGGGGAGAGGGGGAGAGAAGTGAGGACAGGGGTCTCATCCCAAGCATCGCTCTCCGTAAGGGCTGGAGCAGAGCAGGGTCTCCATGCCTTCAAGCGTGGGGGGACCATATAAGCGAAGACCCTTTGGCGTCTTTTCCTTCTAGTACCCAGCTTGACAAGTACGGCTCCTTCAAAGGGGCCTCCCTCCAGAGCCAAGAGCCTGCTCACCCACCCGCCTTTTCTTCCCAGGCCCACCTTGATGATGCGGCCGGCCCCCTCTTCCTCCTGCAGCAGCCCCTGGTAGGTGTCCAAGAAATGAAGGAGCATGGCTAGACAGGCCTGCTTCTGGCCCAGCCCCTCGGGGCCCTCCTTGCCTCCTGCCCAAACAAAGCTGACCCCTGAGTTAAGAAAAACGCCCTGGGCAGGCAGACCTGAGGGAACTGGGAGGGGGAGATGGGAGGCTAAACCACCCCCAAATGTTCTCTAGGTTTGGGGCCATGGAGAAAGAAGATCCTGGGGTCCCTGAAACCAAGACCCCCCTCATGCCCCAGCTCAGAGTAGGGAGAAATGATACCCAATTGACCACATCCAGCTCCCACCTCTGAACTTCACTTGAGGATCCCCTCTCTGGACCCAGCCAGCCCCTGCCGGCCCACGCCTGGAGCTCACAGCAGGCTGATGAAGGCCAATGGTGCTCACCACAAACCTGACCATACCTCAGTGTAAGGCCTATGATATTCTGCTCGGTGGCCTGACGTTTGCAATTAGGTCCGAAAATAACTCGGTAAGAGGCCCTATGCTTACATGAGACCCTATGAATAGCCCAACCAGAGGCTTGTCTCCAGTAGGCCCCACGGAAACACAGCCCTGACCTGGTGTTTACCTCGGACCCTGTAATAATGCACTGGGCAACCAGATGTTTGGAGCAACAATTCAGTGGGGAGAGAGGCACTCTTAATAGAATAATAATACCTCACATCTGCACAGGGCTTTGCCATCTCCAAAGCACTCCCACATCTGCGATCAGGTCTATCGCCACAGCAGCCCAGTAGGGAGGCAGAGCAGGTGCTATCCACCCTCATTTTCTAGCAGAGGAAACTGAGGCCCTGGGAGGTCAGGTGACCTGCTCAGGGGCACACAGCTGCTGAGTAGAAACACCGGGGCTGAAACCCAAGTATGTGTTGTAAGGGAGAGCTTAGGTCCCGATATCACACATGGGGTGGTGGGAGCGGCCTCCTCCGGACCTCCCCTTTTGCAAGCTCCACAAAAGGATATTACTGATGTAGCTCCTGCAGAAATTTCTCCGTGGGGAGGAAGAGAGAATGGGTGAGGACGATGTCATCCAGCAGGATATCTGTGGAGATCAATTGGTGCCACTGATGTCAGAAGGGCACTTCCAGGACCCAACCAGACACTTCCCACCCTGCTCTCTTGCCTCCAAGGGTGAGTTCTCATTGGCCAGACTGGAGCCCCAGCCGCCTGCCCCGTCATGCTCTGCATGCGCGCGCGCACGCACACACACACACACACACACACACACACACGCATGCTTGTGAAGGTTCTGGGCAGCCGCTGCGGGGGTGGGATTGGCAGCTGCCAAGGCAGCTGGAGGGAAGGAAGGGGCACTCTGGTGGCCACGCCCACTTCTCTTCAGTGAGTGTGGGAAGCTGTTCAGATAATACACCAAGTTTGAGATCTGCCCCCATCCCCCATAGACATAGCTCACAGAAGGGTCTCTAGACAGACACAACTTCCAAACACAGAGGTCGGGGTCAGCAGAGTGTGTGCGTCCCTCCTCCCCTCCCCAATCCCCACCTAACAACTTTGAGTTCCAACTAGGCAGGTGAGAACCAGTCCCATTAAAAAGAAGATGGAGCAACTGCCATCTCTTTGATCTTAAAGCCTTTTAAGAGAAACCCTGTGTCCTCTGGATGCCCAGAGATGGTAGGGTTAATGATGGAAGGGTGGAGAGGAGTGGCTCCTCCCCCCACCCTTCCCCCTCCACACCTCCACCTGGGCCTGGCTCAGCCAGTTAGCCAGGTACGAGGTCGCCCTGACTTGCATCCAGCTCTGGGGTAGGGCAGGGCGGCCTGGCACACACAGGCCGGGCGCAGGGAGGGAGCCAGGTGTCCTCATCAGGACAGGTTAGGGCCAGGTCCCCAGGCACTGCCCTGGGACAAAACCAAGGCCTCTGTGGGCCCTTGGCTCCCCTCCCCTAGCCTCCAATCCTCACCATGAAGGTGGAAAAGGAGGCCTCGAAGTCAACTCTCATTTCACAAATGAGAAGAAGCCAAGGCTCAGGGCTGGGAGAGACTTGCCTGTAGCTGGACTAAGAACCCACACTCTTGAGTCTTTGTTTTTTTCTCTCAACATGCCTGAGGCCAACAGTGTCAGGGAGAACCAGTGGTAGGTAAAATGGGGCTGCTTAGACTACTGAGAGAATGGCTAGTGTGGGGTACCTTCTGTAAGTCCTCTCCTCCCACACACACACCCAGGGAGGAAACCAGGATGGCTTAATTACACTGGTAGTATTGGAGAATATCAGAGTGACAGGTTAAGCTGATTCTCATTCACTCTTAGACTGGTTTAGGGTTCCCCAAACCAGTTACCCTGGGAATCCAGTCTGCCAGGCTAGGTAGCACAGGTGACAATCGATTCAGGAGTCCTTCCCCGGGAAACACTGAACAGAGTCTGTGGCACCAGGCACCAAAAGAAGACTTTCTCCCTTTACTGCTCTGCCCAGCTACCCTGCCGTGTTCTTAAAGCGAGTCTGACAGTTGACCACCGCCTCCCGCCCTGATGTCCAGCGCCAGGGCTGAGGGACTAGGAAAGGAGATGCCCGGCACTCTTCCTATATTCTATCCCGCAGGCGAACTGAGCCAGTGCAAAGGAAGAAGAGCACAGGGTGGAGTGGGGGAGATGTGGCTGTGGGGGCACCAGTTTGGTGTCTGTCTCTTCCAAGGCAGGCTCCGGTCCAACGCACAGCCTCCCCAGGGAATGTGTCATAGAGACACGGGCTGTGTAGTGTAGGCGGGAAGTTATGGTTAGGAGAGCTGTGTGTGTCTGATATTTTTCTAATTAAATCCAAAAGGTGTCAGCTCCCCAGGGCACCTGCTGCCTGAGCCACAGGAGAGGACCTGGGTCTCTAGAAAAGTCTAGGGGAGTGGAACCTTCTTTCACACACCTAGACGAGGGCTCCCTGCTGAGGTCTGGGAACACAGAAGGAAACCCCTATCTTGAAATTCTCAGCCAGGGCTCCCAATCGCCAGACCCCGCTGTGCTTAGTGACATGACGAGAACTAGACCTAAGGACCTGCAGGTCTTCTTCCTCAGCACCTAACCAGCATTTTGGGGCCTCGGTTTCCTCCAAGTCCCCTTGTAGGGGTGCTGCTGGGGAGTGGTGAAATAGCATCATCGTTTAGGGAATAAGCCTCTCAGGGTGTGGTTATTCTTTTTGAAAGAGGCCATGTGCTGAGGCTTGCCAGGGGAAGGGTAGGAGTTGGGAAGGCTCAGACCCCCCTAGACGTTGGTGTCTGCCCGGCCACCTCAACAACACCTCTGAGTCAGCCCCCAACTAGAGCACCTCCTCCCCCCACCCCACAAGCTGCTAAGGACAATGAATTCCTTTGCCAGAGCCCCAAAGCCAGCTCGGGCCCTGTGCCTGTCTGGCACTGCCCCACCGAGTGGGCCAGCCCTCTGCCCTGGGTTTCTAAACGGAGGTGGGGACTCCTGGAAGGTCTTTCAGGCTTGGGCACCTCCCTGGGGGGAGGGGGGCATGGGCTGTTCTGGGTAGCTTCCATCTTAGTGTGCCAGGCCCTAATTTTGGGCCCCAGAAGGAGGTAATCAACATCAGGGACCCAAGAGACTATGGATAAGATAAGATATCCAGGGGAAGGGAAGGGTGGCTTAAGGAGAGACAGAGGTTCATCTGTGGGTGAGGCTGTGGGTGAGGCTGCTACAGGGAGCAAAGTGGCACTGCCACTTCCCTTCAGCAGAAGGGGCTGCTCCTCGGATGAGTCCCTACCCCACTTCAGCTGCCCACTCAACCCCACACCGAGGCTCCAGCATAGCGCCACCCCCACGTTCCAAGGGCAAGGAAGAGGACCCAGGTGGCAACCCCCTACTCCGGGATGGATGAGCTAGCTGACTCCTTACCTGAGGCGGCGCTGTCCCTGGTGGCCCCCCCGGCCAGCTGCTGCAGAACCCGGTTCAGAAGATGCTCCGGCCGCTCGGGGGCGCCCAGGGGGGCCCAGGGTGGGGAAGTCAGGGGCTCACCCGGGGACAGCTCATCCGAGGAGTGCGAAGAAGGGGAGCGCAGGGGCCCCCCGCCCCCGAGCGGCCCGGGCCCTGGCACCTCCTCTAACTGCAGCCAACAGGGTCCCCCGCTGCCGGGCTCCTCCGTGACCCCCACCGGCTCTCCACCTTCCTCCTCGGTGGGCGGCTCCAGCCCTGGCTCAGCGGGGGGCTCTCGAAGGAAAGCTGGGAGCAGCAAGCGAGACACGCTCTGACGCCGCTGCAGTGGCCGCGGTCCCCCGGCTGGACCGCCGCCCCCGCCAGGTCCCCCACCCCCTCCGGGCCCGCCGCAGCTCCCCGGACCCCCGCCGGGACCTCCCGCCACTGTTCGCCCCGCCAGCTGCGACGTTTGCTTCTTCAGAAATTTCTCCAGCGGCTTCATGCCCCCCCCCCGCCCCTCTTCTCGGGGCCGCCGGGGGACCTAGGTGTCCCAGGCGCGGGCGGGGGGGGCAGGGACACGATGCTCAGAGCCGGAGGGGCAGAGTGGAGGGCCGTGCCAGGCGCCGGACGGGGGGCCAGAGGTGCCCAAGGCTTGCTGGCCGGAGTCCAGTGGCCAGTGGCCAGTGGCCGGGGGGAGGTGCCAGAGGGAAGGGGTGCCCGTCCTTAGCGGCCCCCCATGCCGGCTGCAGCGGTCACACAGCCCGAAGGGTGGGTAGGCTGCGGGGCTAAGTGCCCAGGCTCTGCGCTCCTGGGCCGGGCTGCGGCGACAAGAGGCAGCGGGCGGAGCGCAAGGCTGAGAGGACGCGGCGGCAGCGGTGGCGGCGCTCCTGACCGCCGGGAAGGTGGCAGAACTGAGACCTCGCCCCCTACTCCAGTCCCCGCCCAGTCCCCGCCCCTGCCCTTCCTGGACACGCCCCCTGGGCCGCGCGAGGCTTGAACTTGGGCGTTGGGGCAGATCATGGGGCCACATGGGATTGTAAGGGGGTGCATGGGATTGGGTGGAGAGTTCAGAGAAGACGCAGAAATTAAGGGCCGAGGTAAGGGTGCGATACCAATGGAGACGAATTCCTGCCGGGGGAGCTTACAGGGACTCTAGTACCATTTCAAAGAACCAGGACAGGTCTCTGCCTTGCATGCTTGACTCACCTACCTGAACTCAGTGAGGCCTACAAAGATCACTCTCAACCCCGACAGTGTGCTCTGTTGACATACTTAGCGGAATATGTGGTCTTTTCCTCTCTTCTTGTAGAAAGGGCTGGGAAGGCCTTGGGTGGATTGACACTCGCCTGGGGGTGGCACTCATCTGCCCTTTCTGGTAGGGCACAATAGATGGTGGGGGCCTGGCCTGTGAAGGGCAGGTACTGGCAGGCAGGCAGGAGCCAGGCAGGGAGCAGCAGGTTGTGGCAGGTCTGGTTGGGGTGAGAAGAGACGGTAGGCAAGGGGGAGGAGAACAGGAGTACAAGGGCACCTAAGCCCGGCTGGCAGCAGGAAGGAGCAGGGCAGTGGAGGTGGGTGACGAGCTCCAGCCGCAATCTGACATCATGGAGCAGAGAGAGCCCTCCAGAGTTGACACAACCATGGAGTGTGGAAAGTGGGGCCAAATTTGCACACCAAATGAGCCTTATTCCTGATGCCTATGCCAGGAGCATTCTGTTCCTGAGGAGGAGGTGGGTAAAGAGATGCACTCGGTACAAGCACATTAAGGTTAAGGTAACAAGGTTGGGGAGTGGCGGCAGGTTCCAGTTGGGTTGAGGCACCTTGGACATTGCCGCACCCCTGTTTACTGTACACCGACCAGGCAGGGACAGGAATGCTGAAGGCTAGGAGGGGTGGTAGAACTGAACAGGGTGTGCACGACACATATATTGGTGTGTGTGCATATCTCTGGCCCTATGTATGCTAGAGCATGTGTTCACAGAAATGAGCTTGCACACCCATCTGTCTGTGGATTCAGAAAGGGAACAGTACATACCGAGCACAATTTTGGCTAAGAAGCTGGAATAAAGATCCAAGTATCAGTGTCCTGGGCTCCCTTTATTAGACACCCCAATATCTCTGAGGTTAAGAGATAACCTGGGGAAACTGGCTAGAGTGGCTTGGACCTGCCCAAGCATTTTATGAACCAAATAAGAAGAGGGAGGGCTCCACTCCCAGCACATGCCACAGTTACCAGATTAAGCTGGTTGCCTTGGTAACCTCCTCTCTGGGCAGGATTTGGGATTGTCGGTTAGGAAGAATTGGGGAGTGTGGAGAATGTGGGGGCTGAAAATAAAAGGGGCAGAGAGACTTCAAGAAACTGGAAGCTTTGGGAGCAGACCCCAGGACCCTTCGACTACTCCAGGATATCAGGCAGAGGCTAAGTTCAAGACCTTGAGTCAGAGGAAAGCCAACGTCGAGTCATGGTCGTCCTCAAACAGCGGTGGTACTTGCCCCAACTGCACACTGGAATCCAGGGGCACTTTTCAAAAATACTGAGAGGGTGCCAAGGTTTATGGTATTTTTAAAGAGATCTCCAAGTAATTCAAATAGCCAGGGTTGAAAATCACTGCCCCAGACGGACACTGCAAACCAAGGAGACTGCAGAGGCTGGGAGACATTGGTATTCTAAATCTTTGCTATTCTGAGTCCCCCACAAGGTAGCAGACCTGTGTGCTGACCCTGAAGGGGACGAGGTCAGACAGGGAACCTATACTCTTATCATAGAATACACTGAGGGAAAGATGGTGGTATAATCAGCAACTGTGAGATGCAGGTGAGAAGCCCGTGGACTTCTAGGAGATGGAGTGAGTCTACCTAAGGCGAATTCTGTCTGCCCCTTATACTCTTCTTTCCTGCCCACCGAGAGGCAGGCTGGGAGGGCAGAGAACCTGGGGGCTTTGCTGAGCTTGAATTTCTTCTTGCTGAGCTGGTTACCAGGGCAACAGAGAGCAATGGGATCTAACTGAGGAAGCAAGAGGCAGGGGTGAGGGGGAAGCATCTTAAAACGCTTATTCCTCCTGCCAGTGACCCACCCCAAAGCTGCCTGCATTCTCTACATGACCCCGGATCAGGCCCATACGCATCACCCTGTGGGGAGGAAGGGAAGCTAACTGACATGATTTGAAAAGGAACTGGGGATGGGGGTCAGGAAAGTCATGGTCATCCTGAGGCAGCAACACCACCGAAGGGTGGAGGGGAATCCCAACTGTCATTTTAAGATGTGCCACGAGGCCCATGCCCCCAGTGCACAAGGATTTGTGCGACTCGAGAGCAGATGCTGCTAGCTCCACGTGCAATCCAGTTGCTCCCCCACACTGTGGACAGCTTCTGCAGTGAACTTCCACCCACTCAGGATCTGGAGGAGTGAATGGTCCCTTCAAAGGCAGGAACTGCCCTGCACTCATCAGAGGCCAAGTGGCAGAGGTAACTGGCAGCATGAGCCACAGCTGGGGCTCTTTCAATTACCCGTCCTCTCTGCCTGCACTGAGACTGACATGAGTGTCTGTCTTAGACTGCGGTCCCTGATAGTTCAGTGCCAGCGTGAGTCTTTACTTTTCAAGAAAACCAGCTACCTGCGCCTGGCCCTCTGCTGGGACCTAGTACAGCTGTACTGACATCTGGCACACCACCCTGGGAGACGTACTTGCTTCAGACAAAGGCAGGCATAAGGGACATGATGTTCACGTAGGTGAGCAGCACCTCGCTAGTTTCTGCCCGACACTCCCAAATGAAGGCATGGCAGGCTACTCGGGGTCCGTGCGGAACGTGGTCAGGGAAGGTCACGGAAGGGGAACACAGACAGACCTGAGGCATCACAGGGGCGCCTCACCTCTCTGGCGTCCACTGCACCGGTCTGAGCGAGCGCAAGTTGTGGCGGACTCTGGGGAAACCAAGGAGTCATTTCCCCCCCTTCTCAAATCAACACTCATGCAAAAAAGCCAAGTTTACAGTCTAAATTTTATTATCTTCAAGTCACAATACCCATCACAAATGTGTACCCTTTAAAACAGTAATAACACACATGGAGGAATTCTTGCAACAAAATACAGCGAACCAACAGAGACAACTGTCACAGTGTCTTAAGGTCTGGGAATCCGGGCATGCTGCCCACAGGCTTGAGGAGACATCGTCAGGTTTAAGGCAAAGGGAACAGCCTACAAAAGGCACAACCACCAGCCACCTCTGGGAGAATCTCTTAGTTATTTCCTCCTTCAGGGTTACAGCTTGAGTGCCTCTCCTCCCTCCCCACACACCTGTGACTCAGAGCGGTCAGGCCAGCTGCTTAAGAGAATAGAAATAGTGACACAACTTGGGGAGAGACAGCTGCCACCTTCTCCCTTAGGTTCTGCAGAAGGACAGAGACAGTGGCCGAGTCACCCCAGCAGACACAAGTGTGGCAATAACAGGAATCTCTTCCGCAGAGGCAGCAGGAGAGTGGTTCAGTGCCATGGATAGGGAGGAAAGGAGCCCTTGCTGCAAAAGTGACTGGCTTCCTTAGGCCTTAAGCCCAGGTGCGGTATCTTCAACTGTTTGCAAGGACAGGAGTAGAACTTGGTGAAAATAAGGTAGCAACACCTACAACATTTGTGGCAGAAAAGACATGAATAATAAAGGACAGGTAGACTGCCTGCTGGGTAGTATTTGCCTCTAGAGAGATGCGTTGGTCCACAGCAACTGGAAAAGGGGGTGTGACAGGAAGGATGGAAGTAAAACCAGGGCCCTCTAATTCCACCTACCTCAAAGACTGAGCCTCCTAGAGACTCTGTGAATACATATCCCTAAGGTGCAAAGGCTCTCACTCCACCCTCCCTTTCTCACAAAAACACTTGATTCGCCATCTCTTCCCACTGTAGAGACTTTGCTCTCAGGAGAGGCCTGAAGTCCACCAAATCAAGAAGAAAGGCTCCTACCACAAACTTTGAGCTTCGAGGAGTTAAGAGGATCCAAGTATATAATAACAAAGGCCAACCAAAAGTGAAAGGCCAGCACTGTAGACTTGGTGGGAAAAGACCAGCTCAGCTGGTAAATTCTCAATCATCTGGGTTGCAGGGAAGAACCAAAAGGGAACCCGAGAAGCCAGTAAACCAGAAAAATAAACTTGTCTCATTTAAAGGCAGAGAGACAGAGAGAGAGACAGAGGGAAAGAAAGAGAAACAAAAGAATATTAATTTAAGAGTAACAAGCCAGGCTTTAACAAACAAACATCTTAGACAACAAAACAAGCAGGAAGGAGCTCCCTGGGAGAAGCCAAGTGTCCCAGGACGAAGTGAAGAAGACCGAGAACCCGGGCTTCCCGACGCAGGCGCAGCAGTCCGGGCAGTCGGGCCCCTGCTCCTCCGAGCACGGCTAACTCGAGTGCAGAGTGGAAACGGGTGGAGGTCCGCCTGTGTCTCCCCTTCTCGTCGTCTCAGACCTTATCCTCAGAGGAAGGCAAGGGTCCTCTTCATTCAGCTGCTTCCTGGCAGGAGCCGCCCCCATCTTTGAAGCCCTCCTGGTAGTGAACAGCTGGCTGTATGTCTCTTCTTTCCTGGGTTCTCACCTCTGCTGTTCTGACAGGGGTGGGGAAAGGGAAGAACCACCAAAGCGTCAGTGGGCCTTCTGGGTAAAAAAGCCACATCCTAAACAATGTGTTTTTAAGTAATGTCCCTAAAAAAAACACAACTCCCGTGGTCTGTCTCCTCCATGGCCTTTAGAATTGGCCCTGCTCTAACACCTCAATTTTTGAAATATATCATTGTTTTTATTTTCCAATTACAGCTTTCATTCAATATTATTTTGTACTGTTTCAGGTGTTTGGCAGAGTGGTCAGACAATCACACACCTTACACAGCGCTCCCCCTGGTATCTCCAGTGCCCACCGGGCGCCACACGCAGTGTTCCCACAGCCGTGACTGCGTTCCCTGTGCCGTACTTTCCAGTCCCCACGCCCACTCTGTGACTTCCAATCTGTACTTGTCAGTCCCTTGACCTTTTCCACCCAGTGCCCCAGGCCCCTCTCCCCTCTGGCAACCATCAGCCTACTCTCCGTATCTATGAGTCTGTTTCAATTTCATCTTGTTCTTTAGATTCCACATATACATGAAATCATATGGTATTTGTCCTTTTCTGATTGACTTACTTCACTTAGCATAATACCCTCTAGGTCCATCCATGCTGTTGCAAATGGTAAGATTTTTTTTTATGGCTCTTCACCTCAAATTTAGGGTTTTTTTTCCCTTAGTAAAAAATGCCCCCCTGTATTTTTTCCTTGCAGCTTCCCACATGAAATTCTGTCAAGTTAACAATGGTTTCTACTTCAATCCTGCTCAATGCAATTGCAAAACACAGAAACTGGCAAATTCTGGGACTCCTTTAAGCATTCCCGACCCCACACAAAATAACTCATGATGACAACTTAAAGCATCAATGAGGCAACTGTTTGTTAAGCAAGCAAGCATGAGCAATAGTTTTAAAAATGTTGTAAGAGGCATACTAAGTTGTACACTTACTTTTATATCGTGTTAGATTTAAAACATTCAGAAACTCGTATTAACTGGAACCCCTGCTTACAACCTGAAATAATAAAGTTAGAATTTGTTACCAGGTCATTTAAAACAAAACAAACAAAACAGAGTGTTTCCACAGAAACACACCCAGAGCAGGACGAAAATCTTCTGAAGAAAAGGAAAGCCCACAGATGTGAGACGTGGCCTGAAGTACGGGAAGGAGCTCTCATACCTCAGGTGGTGGGGGCTTGATGGTGACTGGCTGGGGGGTCCTCCGGGGCGGGGAGGGCTTTGGCTGCACCTGCTGCTGGGCGGGGTTGTAGTAAGTCACTCCTCCGTACACCTGTGATGGGGCCTGGATACCCCAATAAGACAGAATTGAAAGTCAGGAATTCATCTAAACTATGATGGACCGTAAATGTTATTCAGGCACAAAAACAGAAGAACTGGGGAATTTACAATTTTTTAAACCTCTAAGCTGCCCTCCTTAAAAATAAAATGAACCCTCATTTCTGTCTTAGTGTGTCCTAATTATGCTCTGGTTCCTACTTCTTCAAAGCACAGCCCAGCGTCCTCTAATTCCTATCATCAGCTGACAAATGGCTGAGCTCAGCAGTGACACCCTGGATACCAGATGATTTCAACCCACTGGGAGTTAAGCGGCAGAGGGAGAGGTAGGACTGCAAATAGAATAGTTTCTTTATGCAGCTGAACAAATGCCCACCGAAGACATACCAAACACTTAAATGAAACACCATGAAGAAAACGAAAGAGAGTAAGTAGATCATGGGTATTACATAAGCTGCATCTCCAGTTCCTGACCACCAAGAGGCGTGCTGGAGCCACATGCAAATCAGTGACATTGAAGTGTTCACTCAAATTTCTTCGGCATTCTCCCCATACCACATTCCTGTCCGATTTCAAGAACATGTACCTATAAAAATCTGCTCATTAGCCATCTCACCTGTGTATTAGGATATAGATGAGGAGGTGGCGGGGGAGGCAGTGCCCCCGGAGCATAAGGGTAACTGGGATTACCAAAATTCATTACTCCTGGAGCAGAGAAGTAAGTAGGAGCAAGCAACTGCTGAGGTGGTGGCTGTCCTGGAGACATGGAAACTGGTGGGGGATACAGGCCCGGATTGGGCAGGGGCGCTGGTGTCTGATGGGGATGTAAACCTGAATAAGGAGGAAAACAGAAATTGAAATAGAAAATAACAGCACTTCCAGTATGAACAGGCCCAGGATGCAAGTCCTCAGGAGGGACCCAACAGGTGTGCCGCCCAGGCAGGCAGAGTGGCCAGTCTCATAGGCAAGCAGCACAGAGCTCAGGAGGGGGGGGTCTGCAAATACCCCACACACCTACTCACGTACTGGAAGCATACGAGGAGAGGTGCAGTGCTTACCTGGGTGGGGAAGGTGCATTTCTGGCTGCACAATCATGCCCTGAGGAGGCAGTGGGGCAGGGCTGTCACCATGGGTATAGATTGGTCCCTGGAACTGCACTGTAGGATATCACATTGGGATTCTCATAAATTCTCAGTCTTCATATCACATGGACAAATCTCCCTGTCCCCCAAACCCTTTAAGAGAATGTTCTCAATTTTCCATGTGAAGAAAACAGCAACCAGACAATAACCACTGTGAGAAGTCAGAACGGAAATTCAGGAGGCAGGAGGCTGGTCTCTTAGTTTGCTTCAAAGTGCCAAAAAAGATAGCCCAAGTATGAGGGGGAACTCACGTGGATCATAGTAATGGCCCTCCATGATGCTGATATGCACAGGTGGGGCAGGGGGCTCGGGCACAGGCCTCTGCCGCTGAGACGAATAGCGCTTGGCTCGCCCACCCTGCACACCCTGAAATACAGAAATGGGCCTGAGCGAGCAGACTTCCAGATGGCCGGCTCTCATTCAAGTCCCCACCCTCCTTTAGGTGGGACTTTGTATGTGGCATGTCTTTAAAAAATATTTGCAAAATGAATTGAAAAATCAATGAAAAACATTAAGATTTGAACCTAAACCCTCTGCATATCTAAGACCCAAATTAAACAAAACACGAGTAATTGGAAAACTGGCTTCAAAAGCTATTACACGCATGCCCGGCTGGTGTGGCTCAGTGGACTGAGTGCTGGCCTGCAAGGTCACGGGTTCAATTCCTGGTTGAGGCACATGCCTGGATTATGGGCCAGGTCCCCAGTTGGGAGCGTGTGAGAGGCAACCCATCACATGATGTTTCTCTCCCTCTCTTTCTCTCTTCCCCTCTTTGTAAAAGTGAACAAATAAAAAAAGCTACTACATGCACCCCCCATCTATATCTTTCCCCTTCTGTACCATTTCTTCCATCCGGTTGAACTGAGGTGGAGGTCCTGCTCCCATGTGTATGTGGTTGTGCATTCCTGTAATAAACCAAAAATGTCATCCCTGCACAGCAGACAGCAGTGAGACTCAAAGATATCATCAAGAAAATGACAGGCTGAAGAATCCAACACAGTAAATGGCTTTCTGCTTTTAAACTAATGAAATCCTGCTCTGGCAGGTGTGGCTAGTGGATTGAGTGCTGGCCTCCAAACTGAAAGGTCATTGGTTTGATTACCAGTCAGGGCACATGCCTGGGTTGAGGGCGTGGTTTGTGGCTGGGGATGTGCGAGAGGCAACCAATCAACATTTCTCACACCAATGTTTCTCTACCCTTCTCCCTCCCTTCCTCTTTAAAAATAAATACATAAAATCTTTAAATAAATTTTTTTTAGCCCTGGCTGGTGTACCTCAGTGGACTGAGCACCAGCCTGCGAACTAAAGGGTTGCTGGTTCGATTCCCAGTCAGAGCACATGCCTGGGTTGCTGGCTAGATTAGGTCCCTAGTAGGGGGCGCACGAGAGGCAGCTACACACTGATGTTTCTCTCCCTCTCTCCCTCCCTTCCCCTCTATCTAAAATAAATAAATAAAACCATAATTTTTTTTAACTAAAAAAAAAAACAACCCTAACAAAATCCATTTTAAACTATCTCTGCTTCCTGCCAAAGTCACCATGTGGAAATATGCCTTCACTGCCCATCACCTTAATACCTTCACCTTAATACAGCAATAAAAGCCTTTGAACATGAAAAAAAACATTTCAGTGAGAAAATACAAGTTCAAGATTGCCCACCAAATGCTTTCCTGTACAGAGTCTCTTGTAGGTCACAATTAGCACATATATTATCAACCACAGTAAAAAAAATCTCAGCTCAAAAGTTTCTGAGCAACAACTGGACAGTGAGGGACGTTCTGTAAATCTACCTGATTATTTCCGGCCACTGAGGTCTGGCTTGGAAGTTTGGGAAGAGATTCCCCTCTAGCTGAAAATGACTCAGAACAAAAAAAAAAAATTACATTCCAGAGACTGTCCTCCAATGGTAATAAGGTATCAGTAGAAGGGTATGCTCCTGGATCCAAAGAGCAGCTCCAGGTTCCGTTTAGGCTGCACTGGTTTTTGCTGTTTAAAATCCACGCACACCAGAGAAGGCTGCTGAAACTGTCTATGTGAGGATTTCCAACCTTTAAATTCAAATGAGATTTCAGAAATGAAGGAAAAGATCTTTTTATCTATCTGGTTGGAGGAAGACTGAAGATGGGCAAAATGGGTGGTAGATAGGTTCTCGTCTCTAGAACTACGCTGTCCAATATATCTACTAGTCACATGTGTGGCTCTTAAAATTTAAAGTCAGCCCTGGCTGGTGTGGCTCAGTGGATAGAGTGCTGGCCTGCACACCAAAAAGTCACTGGTTCGATTCCCAGTCAGCACACATGCCTGGGTTGCATGCCAGGTCCCCAGTTGAGGGTGTCAGAGAG
Source organism: Trachops cirrhosus (assembly GCA_028533065.1). Classification (NCBI taxonomy): domain Eukaryota; kingdom Metazoa; phylum Chordata; class Mammalia; order Chiroptera; family Phyllostomidae; genus Trachops; species Trachops cirrhosus. The sequence goes on along the minus strand of CM052545.1, from coordinate 93,865,285 downwards.
GCAACCGATTAATGTCTCTCTCCCTCTTTCTCCCTCCCTTCCCCTCTCTCTAAAAAATAAAATCTTTTAAATAAATAAATGTAATAAAACGGAATGGAATGAAAAGTTCAGTTACTCAGACACCTTGGCTACATTAGGAGTATTCAAAAGCACCACCATTACAGAACGTTCTTTTGGGCAGCCTGGCTCTAGAAAATTAAGGAAATTAGACAGACTTTCCTCTCAAAGAGATTAGAAGATTCTCATCCAAATTCAAATGAATGAGTCTCCGCCTTTAAACTTTAACCATGAGTTCAAATAATGAAAACACTGCCACCTTCTTCTTCCACTTTTCTACAGAGAGTGGTAAAGGGTCCTGTACCCAGGAGCTCATTACCAGTCACATGGTGACTAACCAGTTCACAGTGGCCAACTAGTGGGCTAGTCTTAGGTCACAGACTTATCTGCTCTGAGGTCCTTGGATGAATATACCTAGGAATCTATCTGGTTTTTGTCAGACACCACAACCCTGAGAGACTTAAGCCCCATGCTCCCAAACCCAATGATGCAAAGAAAAAAAATCTAGTCATAACCCTAAGGTACCTACCCCGCAGTTCGCGTGGCTGCAGGAACGAAGGCTGTCCTGGATTCCAATTCTGTTCTGCTATGTTCAGTTGGGCCACATCTTGCTCAAGCCCACCTGTGGTAGAATCCACTGGAGCTTCCCAGTTCCCAGGCTTAGCAGGTGGAGGAGGAGTAGTTTCTGGGACTTGAGGTGCTGGGGTCAGACCTTCAGGGGGAGGAGGCACCTCCTCTGCAACCTTGACTGCATCTCCAGCTTTGATTCTGGTTCTTCTTGCCCGGGAATAGGATTTCTTCTCAACAGGCCTGTCGGGGGGTGGTGGTGCAATGTCAGGAGCAGGAGCTGGGATCTCTGAGGCTGCCTCCTCCTTCTCAGGACTGCCAAGCACTTGAGCATCTGCTTCTGGAGATGGATCCCGCACAGGAGTCTGCTCCAGGCGTCGTGACCGGTAACCACTCTCGTGTTTAACAGTCTCACCAGACCGGCCGCCATGCTGCCCACCAGCCTCCAGAGGCCTAAATCCAGTACGACCTTCCTTGAAGCCCCCAGATCGAGAGTAGTTCCTGGGAGCAGACATGCGGCCAGTACCTGCAGCTTTCCTGTTGATAAATGTCCTTGGTGGTAGGGTACCCCCAGGACCCTGGTGGCGATAAGGCTTGTTTGGCCGCTCACCAGTCCAGTTTGGATCTCTTTGTGGAGGACTCCCAAACCTGAATAAATGGAACAGAAAGGTCTTAAACTGAGGGTCAGGAAGACCCCCCATATTTCTCACCCAATTCAATCACTTGCTAGAATGGTATTTCAAAAAGCAGAGTTCTTTCTGAAATACCAATAGTCTAGATTCCAAAATTTCCTCACCTAGGTTTCCGGATTCTTCGGGGTTTAATGTCATCAGGATTGTGAGCTGAGCGAATGTCATATCCATAAAGAGCAATGAGCTCCTGTCGGGACTTTGGGGCCTGTTCATCTTCTCGAAACTTGTCATGCTCCCAGCGGCCCTCATCTTTCCACAGCTTTCGCTGACGCCCCTTGGGTCTGGATAAAACCAGGAAAAAGTGTCTTAGGTAGGCTGAATCTGTCAAGTAAAGATGTTTATGAAACAAACAGGGCTGGGCAGGGAAACAGAAGGAACTTCATGTAGTCTCTCCATCTGCCCTGATAGCCTGTACAAAACAGGTCCCCCCAAAGCAAGAGTGCATCGTAACACCTCAGGGCCTACCGGGCTCAAGTGCAACAGGAAGAGAAATAAGGAAAGATTTCGCTCCAAACTGCTCAGCCCCTTGAAAATACCTCTTTCCTGTAAGGCAGCCTATGCAAGTCCTTCGTATTGCAGAGGCCTTGAGCCTCAGGTTAAGAAAGGCGGTGGCAGTATAGCTGTGGATCCTAGCTGCTGCACCAAGAGTTACCAAATATTCTAAGCCTCGCTTTCCTCATTTGCACAAGAGGTTAACACTAACCTTAAAAATATTGTGAGTGGTAAGGAAAACATAGGTAAAGCACTCAGCAAAGCACCTGGCATACACAAAACGCTAAATACACACTGAGCAGCAGCAGCAAGTGGCCACTACCTGACTTCCTCCTCCTGAGTTTGCCCTCGAAGGTCGTGCTCAAAGAAGAGCCCTTTCCGTGGTATGTACGCTGGGTTCTTCCGATCTTCGTCGTCATCCAAGTGCTTGGGCACTTTGTTCTCCACAGGCTCTGTGCTCTCCTGAAGGACAGACAAAGGCTTCCTTACTCCCTCCAAAGTTGAGGGCCCCTCTTCCAGCCCCCAAAATGGAGGCCTTTGGTGGGTACTGACCTGTCCATCCCCACTTTGCCTCTCTCCTGTCACAGTGCCTTTGGAGTCAGGCTTTTCTTCTCCCTTCTCTTCTTTTGCTGAAGAATTAGCCGCATCATTGGCTTCTGATTTCAACTCTACTTTGGAGTTTTCTTCTTCACTGTACTCCCCTTCTTCGCCCTGAAAAAAGTCTCCCTGTCAACTATGGAGGTAAGATCTGAAAGGTACATTTTAAGATTTTCCATTCTTTAGGAAAACATTTTCTAAGGAACTTAAGAATTAAAAGCAAACATATCGCCCTGGCTGGTGTGGCTCAGTTGATTGGGCGTCGTCCTGCAAACCATAAGGTTGTGGGTTTGATTCCTAGTCAGAGCACATGCCTGGGTTGCAGATTCAGTCCCCAGTGAGGGTATGTGCACAAGGCAACTTGATCTATGTTTCTCTCCATCTCTTTCTCCCTCCCTTCCCCTCTCTCTAGAATCAATAAAAGACAAAAAAAAAAAAAAAAAAAAAGGCAAACATATCAATATTCTTACTAAAATTTCTAGAAGATAAGGGCACTGTGAAAACAAAATCACATAAAATATATTCACATATACAGCTCCATATAAGCTTTCCAGGAAGATACGCAATCAAACGGTAACAGTGGCAGCCTCTGGGGAAGGAGCCCAGGGAATACGGATGGGAGGCAGTAAAGTGCCTTATATACAGAAAGAGCTTAATTGGTGCTGATAGTTTCTCTCCTGCTCCATGAATTGTCTCTTAAACATGCAGTGCCTAATAACTATGCTGTAACTCAAGTTGTGAACTTTCTCATCTCAAAATGGCTTAGAACGGAGATTCTAACCCAACAGTTTAGATTATGTGAACCCCTTTTTAGGATCTAAACTTTTCATGGCTCTGAAACAGAGGCTCAGCAGTTCCACTAACAAAACATATAATGACAAACAACTACTATATATTCAATACTACTTTAAGTTTACATTTCATTAATTCTCACATACTCAAAATAGTAGTATATAAAGGTGAGAGATGTAAATCAGCCTACAGATAACGAGAGCTGAGCCAGTGGGCTTGCAAACTTCCCCCAACTCTATGACTTCCCAAGGCGCTATTAACCCTCAAGTTGGAAAACAGTGGCTCCCATTTTTTGATGTCTATGACACGCACACTAAATTTTCTGCAGCATGAGATCCCCTTAACAGGTAACTGTCCAAAATTACATAATCATAAAATCTGGACTTGGGAAACCTTAGAGAACAAGTTAAAAATTCCATCTTAGAAACAAAACCAAAAGAAGTAAAGCCCAAGTGCTCTCTCTCTTCTCCATCATCTTTTCTCCTCTCCACACATCAAGATTACATAACCCTGCTTGTCACAGAAAAGGTGGGCGTCTGTCCACACACAGGAGGGCCCTGAGGCTGTCCTCTATGTAGGAGTCACTAGAAAGGGTCAGGTAATAGGGGTGCGGCTAATTCTAGGCTGGGAAAATGGGCAGCTAAGGCTCATGCTAAGAAGGTGAGTTACTCTTATCTTCTTGTCCACCCAGGATTTGGACCTAAGAAGGCAAAGCTGTAAGCTAGGGGGGTGGGTTTAGAGAACTGTGAGGACAGACACCTGAGTTCAAGGGAAGGTGGTCTGGTCCCCACTGCTGGGTTAACATGTCAGGGTATGAAGACACCTCTGCCACCTGTTAAATATGTGTCTAACTGCCCTTATTCTCCCACTGAGTCCGACACTTGACCCAAACCAGACCTTTTGTAACTTCAACCCAGACTGGCCTCAGGAGTCTGATCAGAGACTCACCGTGAGATTCCTGATGAAGCAAGAAGCTCTAGGTCTCTGCCCTTTCTTCAAATAGAGCTGAGTCAGCCTGATTAGTCCAGATAAGCCAATTAATTTCTCTTCACCATTTTCCCCCTGTTCAGCCTCTGGATATTTGGGTCTCTAAGTATTCTGGATTAGATTATCAGAAAGGTGATACTGGCATAAAACCTACGGAACTGAGGAAGACTGTTTGACCCCATGCACACTGTGAGAATCAAGCCTTTACCCAGTGCTTCTTAACCACCAGCTGCCCTTGATTCTTCCCATTTTGCCTCAATCAGAAGTTTTCCCTCCTCTTGAGATGGGGACGGGTAGGTGGTAATCATTTAGTTCCTTCCTTGATCCTATTTTCCCTACTAGTTCTGCAGCAGAAATTGCAAGAATATCACTTGGTGTATATATGTGACCTTAATTCATCACACACCCACACACGCACTGACTGAATTCAAACATCTTAAAATAGTATCAGCACAATTAATGAGGAAAGTTTGTTTTTATGCTCTATCTCCTCTAATCTAGTGGTGGAATGTCAAATGAAGCAACTCTTTTATTCCAAATGAGAAACGAATTTTGTTTCCAGGGCAGGACAGAAAAATACAAATAGCTTAGTGCTGAGGACATTCCAAATCAGAGTCAAAGTCTGGTCTAACTGAAGCGAAAGTGCTACCCCAGCCCTGACCAGGTGGCTCAGTTGGTTGGAGCGTTGCCTTGAACATTAGAAGGTTGTGGATTTAATCCCCAGTCAGGGCACGTACAGGAAGCAAGTGATCGATGTTCTCTCTCTCAAACCAATAAACATATCCTCAGGTGAGAATTTGCTTTAAAAAAATAATAAAAAATAATTTTAAAAAAGGGCTATCCTAAGGTCACCATGCTGTTTTGGCTGAGGGCTGACATCAAAACACTTTTCTGGCCCTGGCTGGTGTGGATCAGTGGACTGAGCGCCAGTCTATGAACCAAAAGGTTGCAGTTCGATTCCCGGTCAGGGTACATGTCTGCACTGTGGGCCAGGTCCCAGGGTGAGGACATATGAAAGGCAACTGAACGATGTTTTTCTCCTTCCCTTCCATTCTCTCTAAATAAATAAGTAAAATCTTTAAAAACAAACAAATAAACAAAAAACCCTTTTCCAGAGACAAACTCCCCTACTGCTGATTCCACCACTTCAGTGTACACTGTTCCCAACTCTAAAGCCTAACTGTCCCATGAAGCAACTGCTTCCCTAGCTGAATTCTCACTGCAGAGGTTTTGGCTCATCCTTCCACTCCCATGTATTTCAGAATAAAGGGTGGCGTTGGTGTCTTCCTTGTTTTCAGTGTCTCTTCCAGATTCAACTCCTCCAGCCTCATTTTAAACTCCTGCTCCTCTGGGGCTCCTATCACCTGGCTATACCGCTGTGCCCCTGCCTGGGCCCACCCTGTCATTCACGTGCAGCCTTCAGCAATGAGCTCACATTCTTCACCTCCACTTCAGGCATCCATTTCCATGGCCACACTCCAGACCAGTCTTACCTGTGTGGATGAAAAAAGGGGTTCTATGGAAAGTAACCTCACAGGGTGCACTGATCACTAATTCCCTAAGGGCAGATCATGGTGGGTAGTCACACCTCAGGTCTATAACTTCTTTGGTAAAAGGTTTACCTTTGCCTTAAGCAAGCCTAGTTTCTGTACATCTTCGTTAATACACATCTGAATAAGGAACCTCAAGGGAGCGCATAATCTTGTTCACTATCCTGTAATCCAATCCCTGTCTTGCTTTTTTCCCACTTCCATGTGATTTTCCTTACTTTCTGTCCTTAATTTCAAAGGCATAACAGAAGCATTTGAGATCTTGCTCCCTGGCATATGTGGCCAGTTTGGCTCAAACTCTCATAAAACATTGATACTTGGTACTGCTATGTAGGTTTTATTTATTTTTTATTTTTATTTTTTTAAAGATTTTATTTATTTGTCTTCAGAGGGGAAGGGAAGGAGAGAGGGAGAGAAATATCAATGTATGGTTGCTTCCTGTGCATTCCCTGCTGGGAACTGGCCTGCAACCCAGGCATGTGCCCTGACTGGGAATCGAACCGTGATCTCTTGGTTCACAGGCCCGTGCTTAATCCACTAAACTACACCAACCAGGGCCTATGTAGGTTTTAAAGTAAACCTGACCCATTTTTTAAATCTTAAATTTAAACACCCTATACTTTGGTCAAAACTGCCACATTTAAAAGAATGAAGTTAGACCCTTATCTCACTCCATATACAAAAATTAACTCAAAAAGACCTAAATGTAAGAACTAAAATCATGGAACTCTTTGAAGAAAACATAGGAGTTAACCTTCACAACTTTGGATTTGGCATGGATTCAGCAAAGCCTTCTTAGACACAACATCAAAAGCACAAGCAACAAAAGAAAAAACATTTATTGAATTTCAAAATTAAAACCTTACGCTATCGAGAAAATGAAAAGATAGCCCACAGAATAGGAAAGTATTTGCAAACTATATATCGGATAAGGACCTTGCATCTAAAATATATAAAAAACCCTCACAACTTAACAGTACAAAGACAACCCCATTTAAAAATGGACAAAGTATCTGAATCACCATTTTTCCAAGTAGCAGCAAATTGGCTGATAAGCACCAAGAAAAAAAATGCTCAACATCATCAGTCATCCCGGAAATGTAAATTAAAATGAGATACCATTTCACATCTACTAAGATGGCTAGAATAAAAAAATCAAAAGAGCCTGTTGGTTAGAGTGTCGTATCATAAACCGAGAGGTCATGGGTTCAATTCCTGATCAGGGCACACACCTAGGTTGCAGGTTCTGTCCCCAGCTGGAGCATGTATGCGAGGCAACCAATCAATGTTTCTTTCTCTTTCTCTTGCGTGCTCTCCCCCCACCCCTAAAAATCAAATAAGCATGTCTTTTGGTGAGAATTAAAAAAAAAAATCAAGACAATAAAAAGTGCTGTTTAGTATGTGGAGAAATTAGATTCCCCACACACTGCTTTTGGGAATGTAAACTGGTACAGCTACTTTGGAAAACAGTTTGGCAGTTTCCTCAAACAATTCAAAGGTTACCATATGACTCAGCAATTCCATTCCTAGGTACATACCCAAGAGAAATGTAAAGGTATGTCCAACAAAAACTTGCACAGCAATAACAAAAAATTAGAAACCTGCAGGTCTGTCAATGGATGAATGGGTAAACAAAATGTGGCACACCCATACAACGGAATCTTATTCAACCAGAAAAAGGAATGCAGGACTGATACATGCTACACTTTGGAAACACGCTAAGTGAACGAAGCCAGCCACAAGAGTCCATATATTATATGATTCCATTCATATAAAATTCCAGAATGGAGAAATCTCTAGACACAGAAAGTAGACTTGTGGTTGCTTAGGGCTGGGAGAGATGCGGATGGAGGAACTGGGGAAGGGGTGATAACTAAAGAATACAGGGTTTCTTTCTGAGGTGATGAAAATGTTCTGAAAATATATGTATTCACATATATCTGTGAATACACTAAAAACCACAGAATTGTATATTTAAATGGATGACTTGCATAGCATGTCAATAAAGCAATTTAAAAAACCCTATTATTCCTCTTCTTACCCAGTTTTTCCCTTACCCTCTCACCTACAACTGAAGATATCTACTCCCTTGACCTTCCCACTTTCTCCCCATCAATCAGTCCTTTCCCACATTCGCTTTCCTCTCTTTACATTCCGTGGCCAGTTCACCTCAATCACTACTAATAACATTCTCGATTCACGTGCCACTCCCATGTGCCCGAGACGGGACCAACTCCAACATCTCCTTTCTCTAGGCCTATGACCAGACTACTGGACCATCACTAAAAGGAGTTAAAAAAAACTTCACTCATCAGCCCTGGCTCAGTGGATTGAGCGCTGGCCTGCAAACCAAAAGGCTGCCGGTTGTTTGATTCCCAATAAGGGCACATGCCGGGGTTGCAGGCCAGGTCCCCAGGTGGGGGCGTGTGTGATGCAACCTATCAATGTTTCTCTTGCATATCAATGTTTTTAGCCCTCTCTTTCTCTCTCCCTTTCCCTCTAAAAAATAAATTAAAAATATTTTAAGAGATTGTTTAAAAAGTGGAACAAACCAATGCCTCTCTGTCTCTGTCTCTAAAGTCAAATCAAAACAAAATAATACAACAAAAACACCACCAAACTCTCTCTTAACGTCACAGGCTTCTTTCCAGCTATCTCTCTAAACTCCCCTTATAGTCAAGATTCTTCAAAAATTTTCTTGAAGAAACCTTGGCTGGGTAGGTCAGTAGATTAGAGCATCATCCTGATACACCAAGGTTGTGGGTTCAATCCCCAATGAGGGCACATACAAGAGTCAACCAATGAATGCATAAATAGATGAACAACAAGTTGATATCTCTCTCTAAAATCAATTAATATATAAAAAGTTTTTTATATTGTATTTATTTTTAGAGAGAGAAGAAGGGAGGGAGGGAGAGAAACAGCAACCTGAGAGAGAAATACCAACTGGTTGCCTCTCTTACCGTACCTGCAACTCAGGCATGTGCCCTGACCGGGAATTGAACCAGCAACTTTTCACTTTGTAAGATGATGTCCAACCAACTGAGCCAGACCGAAGCAGGCAATAAATAAAATTTAAAAAAATAAATTTTTTTCTTAAAGGATTCTGAAAAAATGGAAGTAGCATAGTTTTTGATCTTTTTAAACCTCCACATGAAATGAGAGCATCTAGACAGCAAAATCAAAACCCTTCTGATAACATTTACAACAAAACTAGGTTATAAGGTATCCCCAACACCCACAACATATGCACAAAAGAACAAAGCACCAACAGCCACAAGGCCTGCATCAGACTGGTGTCAGCGCCAGAGAGAGCAGAGAAGTAAATGGATCTGAGAACAGGAGAACCCTGAAATGATCAACAGGTACTCAATGGAAAGCAGCACTGACAGCAGTCGAAACTAGGAGGTAACTACTGCCTTCGGGAGCACACAAGCATAAGGATCCTGCAATAAGGAGGTCTGACTGGGGCTAGAGAAGTCTAATCCCCACCGAACCTTGAAATCGTCCTGGCTACCGTGGCTCCTTTCTAGGATGGGGTCCCACACTGAAGAGAAACTGTTGAGATGAGAATCATATTGAACACAGGAGGGATAAAAGAAATGAAGGAGGCCCTGGCCAGGTAGCTCCGTTGGTGAGAGCATGGTCCCGATATGCCAAGGCTGTGGGTTTGATCCCCAGTCAGGGTACATACAAGGATCAACCAATGTTAAGTGCATGGATAAGTGGAACAACAAATCGATGTTTCTCTCTTCTTCCCCCCTGCCTCGCTCTCTAAAATCAATAAAACATATTTAAAAAAACGAAGAGCACAGGCTGGTGTGGCTCACTTGGATGGAGTGTCATCCCATAAACGGAAAGGCTGTGGGTACGATGTCCAGTCAGGGCATGCACGAGAGGCAACGATGTTTCTGTCTTGTGCAGATGTTTCTCTCCCTCTCTCCCCGTCCCTTCCCCTCTCTCTGAAAATCAATAAGCATGTTCTCCTGTGAGAGTTTAAAAGAAAAAATGAAGGAAGGACTAAAACAAATTAATAAGAGAAATAAAAGCAGAAAATCTCAAAAATCAAGTGACTGTATATTCCTTAACACTACAGGAAAACAACAGGAGAGGGAGCTCTGTGAAGTTAGAAAAAGCTATTCTGAGCCGCTTCTAAGTGATCAAAAAAACTAATTTTACATAAAACAGAAAAATATAGAGTTCAAATCCCCTATAAAATTATGAGGAAAAAAATAGAATAGCATTCCTACAGACAATAAAAGCATGCCAGAAAGACATGCACATATATCAAAACTATTAACTTCTATTTCAAAATGAGCTAAAAGACATTAAGAAAATTATATAAGGCATGAAAGAACAGTCGGAATTAGCAAAACTCAAAAATGAAATGAAACAACTCAGGAAGGTATTGAAAATTAAAGGAAAAGAAACACTTCAAAAAGAGGCTAACTACAAGGAACACTAAAGTTAATAAACCCAATAATGCCATAAGAGAAATAAAAGGTGAAAAGAAAATATTTAAAAAATCTTGGCAGGGTGGCCCACTTGGTTCGAGCACCATCCCAAAATGCCAAAGGTGCAGGTTCAATCCCCGGTAAGGACACATACGAGAATCAACCACCTAAATAAGTGCAACAACAACTGATGTTTCTCTGTCTCTCTACAATCAATAAAAAATCAAAAAGTAATGAAGAAAAAGATAAAACAGACTAGAAAGAAAGGGTTAAATAGTGAAGACAGACGAAGAATATGTAGGAGCGCCATGACGTACTGCAGAACAGCACATCTCGTATCTGTGAACACTGACGCAGAATGACCAGTAGCAAGAAAACTCCAACAGAATTACTGGACCTTAAAGAAAATATCCTCAGTACATATAGACAAAACAGCAAGTGACTTGTAAGGGAAAGAACATCAGGTGATCATCTGTTTTGCTCACGATAAATTCTTTGGCTCACACTGTTTTCATGAATCTGAAAACACCCACTGCAGGAAATACAAAGGGACAGAGAGAGCACTTGTATTGGACCACGAGTAGACAACCATCAAAATCTTTCCAAAATGTAAATTGTGGGGAAAAACTAACCTGTAGACTAAGAGACCAAATTTTAAAAAACAGATCAGAGTAAGCTGCAGTATCTAAGTATATACAGTTAGTAACCAAAAAGAAATGCAAGCATGTAATAGATTACTATGAAAATCGGGATATCAGATCTCATTCTCTGATCTTAATCTAGCCCAGCACAACCCCACTGGGCTTTCTGTGATGAAAATTTTTTTATCTGCTGTCCAGTACAGCAGCCACCAGCCATTTATGGATAATGAGTATATAAAATACAGCTATTAACAGTGAAGAACTGAAGTTTTAACTCAAGTTTAATGAATTTAAATAGCCACATTCGGCTGGTAGCTAACCCAGGGTTCCTCAATCTCAAAACATCCAAAACTTAACCCACCACTGTCCCTTCTGAGACCTCCCCCTCCTATGGTCCCACTCTCAGGGGATACCACCGTCCATCAAGTTGGGCATCCCTCTGACCCCTCCTTAATTCAGGCTTCACATTCAACCAATCAAGAAGTTCTGTTAATACCATTTAATCTCTCTCCAATCTGTCTATAGTTCGCAAGTCCCACTGCCATGTCCTTTCCTTAGGGTACCATCATGTCCCTTGGACCATCCTAATAACCTCTTAACAGCTTTCCCTGCCTCCCATCCTGCCTCACCTGCAATTCATCACTCACACTTAAATCTTCAGGAGTCGTTCTTTCCTATTAGGGTAACATTCAAACTCACTTACATACAGAATGGTGGGCTGTATAAATTCAAAATCACCAAACCTCACCTAACACTCCATATTGGCTGCAGTCTTTCCAATGTTTCCATTCTCCAGTGACTACTGCCCCATCCCTCACTCCAAATTCTCATATCCCTTTTACTCTTTGCAGATAACTTTACCACTGACTTGAGAGAAAAGCAAGTCACTTCATCAAACACTTCATTCTATCAGTTCCATAGCCTACATAACTTTCGGTTCTGTCCACTTCTATTTTCACCTCCATCATTCCACTCCGTGCCACACTTACCACTCCCCTGGACTTCCACAGCACCTTTCTTAACTAGCTTTTCTGCCTTCAATCTTGTTGCCCTCGGATCAACTCCCCCATCACAAGTAGAAACAACTGTTATAAAAATAGTAATTCTCGCCCTGGCTGGTGTAGCTCAGTAGATTGAGCACGGGCTGCAAACCAAAGCATCGCAGGTTCAATTTCCAGTCAGGGCACATGCCTGGGTTGCAGGCCAGGTCCCCAGTGGGGACCACATGAAAGGCAACCACACATTGATGTTTCTCTTCTTTCTCCTTCTTCCTCCCTTCCACTCTCTAAAAATAAATAGATAAAATTTAAAAAAAAATTCTCAAATGTTACTGTGCATAAGCATCAACCTGGGATCTTGTTAAAATATAAACGTCCAAGTTTTCCCTCCCTCTGCAAGACTGCTTCAGTAGGACTAGCTACTAGGTTTTCTGATGCAGGTGTTCCTTCGATCTGACAAACTCAGCTTTAATATTTAAGTCTAAACATTCACTCCTGTTTAAAAGCTTCTTATCTTTTCCCCTTCCTTAGAATAAATTAAGATTGGGACTCAGACTAATCATTTACTATCAGTCATACTAAACTTTTCACATTCCACCACTTATCATGCAGTCCATCCCTCTCAACCTTCTTCCCAGACACTATTCCTTCCCTCTGCTACGCCTGGCTATCTCCCCCTCATCCTTCAAGTCTCTATTTTAACATCCCATCCTCTAAACACTTTCAAACAACCTCAGCTCAGTTAGTTGCCCCTGCTCTGCACTCCCGAAGCACCTTATGCTTCCAATATCATGCCCTTAACAAACATTACTGCAATTATTTCCTTAACTGCCTATTTCCCCCTCTGATCCAGAATGTAAATTCCATGAGGGTAGAACCATGTCTGTCTGGCATTCAGTGCCTATACAGCTCCTGGCACAGAGCAAGTATAACTAAGCCCCTTCGCTAATTTGCCTTTATGTATCCATACTGTTCCAACAGTGTTCCAGCCACATCAAACTACTTCAAGTTTCCAAATATTTAACCTTCTCTCCTGCCCTCTGGGCTTTCATGCCTGTGGTTCCCTCTAACTTCCATCTATTCTTTTCTGACTGCCTAAGATGCATTCAGTACCCAGCAACTGACACCTTACTGAACCCTATTCTCCAGCAGGACGTTCCTATTCAATTCCTATGACTGCCTGAGTGTCTGGCCTCCTTACTCATAAGAATCATAAATTTAGGAATTTTGTTAGTGTTCACGGTTGCATCTTAATGCAAAGTCTGATAAGTAGTGATGGTTCTATAAAACTTATACAATGAACCTTTGATCCACAATCCAATTCTTCCTACATATAACTCCATAACCAAAATCCAGAACTCAAGACTCTATTCAACAATCCCAAGAAAGAGCCATTCTGATGACATCTCTAGTAGTTTTACCAATCAAAACAAGTTCAGAAAAGCTTGGCTTAAAGGAACTTTTACCTAAAGATAGAGAGAAAAGTCCTATCTCTAAACTGGGGGATGTTTCTAACACAAGCCAGTTAGAATCCTGCCGAGGGCTTCTGATACAATCCGAAAAAATACCCAACTGGCTGGCTTAACTATGTAAGCAGCATAAAATGAACTGTCATACGTCCTGTGAAGGGCTTCAGGGATGTTCTCATTCTCTTATGTAGAATCTTATTTTCTTCAGATTGGGTGAACACCAACCACTAACAATGTAACACATGTGGCCTGAAGAGGTTTGCACCAAGTTTCCTTCACTCTAACTGAACTACACCTTTTGTAAGCTTTTCAAAAGCATAAATGAAGAGTGCACAAGTAGTAGCAAGTAGGTCATGGTACTTCTGAACCACAGGCATATACATGTTTTTAAAATGCTCTTTCAAAAAAAATACACATATAAATACACATATATAAATAACATCTTCTAACCCACACCAAAGGAAAAAGAACCTATCACACTCACTTCTGAGTCTTCTGCACTTTCATAATCCGAGAGAACAGCTGAAAGAAAACAGAAATGTGTAAAGAAAAAAGTAACACATTATTATGATTACATTTCCTGACTGTGTGCTGTAAGTCAGGCTAAAATTCTCATTTAATTCTGATATCAGCAAACTATGAGGTGGATAAAATTATAGTCCCCAGTTACAGACACGAAACGGGCTCAACGAGTGACTTGCCTAAGATCATGCTGCTAACACCTATGTTCTTTAGTACTACACTACAGAGAACCACTCTGCAGCACCGCCCCCCAAAGCCACAAAAGCAGGAGAGGGTGTCAACTGCTGGAAATAGGTGACCTGGGTGTTTGGGCAAAAAACTCACGATGATGCTACTCACCATCGCCCTCGATGCCATCTTCACTCTCCTGAAGGAAAGAAGTCATGGGTTAGTTTTGTAATTTCCAGAGGCTGAAGAGCTGAAGACTTAACACAAAATGTTTAAAAAGGGAAATGAGGAACGGCACATCTTTATCAAGTAGCCTCCAAGGGAGATACGGGCCCTGGTTTCTGGATAAAACATTCGCTGTCCATCGGCGGCGGCTCTGCACTCCCAGAAACCCCCAACCCCTCCTCTTCGCTCGGAGCTCCGGACGGAAACTGCACTGGGATAACCGTGCTCTTCTCCGACCCTAGGTGCCTCAGCATCTACCACGAGCTCTCAGCCTCCCCTAATCACCTACACCACGCCCCCAGGCCTGCAAGCTACCCACCCCGGCCCACCCCGCCCGCGCGCACTCACACACTCAGACTCTTCAGCGCTCCTGGCAGCCCCGCTCTCCACCCGCCGTAGATGGAGGGCCCCGGCTCGGCCTCCGCGCTGGGAAGGCAGAGAGCCACTGCCGCTTCCTCCAGCGCTACTGCTGCAGCCCCCGGCGCCCCGCGCCAAGGAACCGCCGCTGTCCGAGCCGGAAGCGCCAGACTCTTCGTCCTCTGTGTCCTGCGAAGCTCGCTGCCGTCGCCGGTCCGCCATCTTACGGAGAACGGCCGTAGCCAGCTAGTTCCTTACGTACGCCCGTCGCAGGGGCTGCTGGGAGGCTAGAAAGCTAGTCCCGGCATGCTTCACTTACGGCACTGATCGCTTCGTTTTTCGGGAGCTGGGGGGCTGGGGGCGGGTCTGGCGCCCTGCGGCACGTTTGCGGACGAGCGGGATTACGTAATCTGTTACGCGAGGGGGGCGTGGCGCGTCCCCTGACTTCCTCAGGGTAGGCTCCGGGCGAGGGGATCTGCGTTTGGGCAGCCGCCTTAGGCTCCTCGCCCGGCCATCTTGGCTTTCCGAGTGGAAGGCGTCGACCTGTCACAGCTTCACTGCGGCATTGGAGCTGTTCATGGTTTTATTTTTCAGTTTCTGGTTTCTGCCTACGTTTGATGCAAATCATTTTACTTAAGTTGTTTGGTAAAATCACGAATCAAGGTACACCTTTAAAGTCACGCTGCATCAGATTTGCCACACCATCCATTTTAAGCTAAAGGGGGACGCAAAATCCCGTTGTCTGCACTGAAGCCTGAGGACTTGGTGTCGAAGCATTTTCCATTTCCTCTTCTGTCTGCCTGTGTCTTCCCACCCCAGCTACGTCACCTCTCCCCAAGTGCCACCTGGTGTGATGCTAGTCTCCAAGATTTTAGAACAGATGATTAGGGACCGTGGTGATTCAATATACTGACACGATTTTCCTTTTTGTTAACCAGATGAGGGGATGCTTTGACTTTGGCAAGGCATTTGTCAGCAGTGAAAAAGAAATCTGAGTACGGGGTGCCGCAAAAGTAGGTTTACAAGTTGTGAGTACGTGAAAGTTTATTCCTATATTATTATATATGATGGTATGCCGGAGGGTGTGGCTCAGTGGACTGAGCACCGACCTGTGAACCAAAGGGTCGCGGGTTCGATTCCCAGTCAGGACGTGTGCCATGGTTACAGGCCAGGTCCCCAGTTGGGGGGGCCAGAGAGATGCAAATGATTGACATTCCTGGCACCGACCTTTCTCTCCCTCTGTCTTCCTCTCTTCCTCTCTCTAAAAATAAATAAAATCTTTTTAAGAAACTACTATAAGTAGTAGTTTTTAAATTCTTCAAGTAGAATTGTTTGAATGCTTCCCAATGAAATAAATTGAAGCAGAAGTTCAAAAATTAACAGCCACAATAGTTTATTTACAATTGAACTCTTTATAAGATATTTACAAGACAACCAATTTTACACATCAGAAATGGTATCAAAAGTATGAATTACAACACAGACAACAATATGAAATTGGTTTAAAACAAAGGTGAAGTGGACAGACAAGCAATTTCTCTTTTTAATTTATTAACACTAGCTTAAACTTGTTAAAGAAAGAAACAAAGGACTATGTTTTAAGAGAACTGCAGGACCTTCAGTTGAAGATTGAATTTCACAGTGTTGTACCCCATGTAGGGAAAAAATAAGACTAATTTTCCCCCCACACCCTAACACACTGTAATTTCATTCTTGGAACTTTGCTAATCTACTCTCCAACCTCCTTATCAACAAGCCTCAACGTATCCAAATCAAAGGAGAATCTAGAAGAGGGAACAATAAAGTAAGAGGTTCTAGGAAGAGGGAGAACCAGCGAAACAGAATCCACTTAAGTCTGGCCTGATAGCACCTCATGGATTCTTCTTAGTCTAGCTCAAGTTCAGAAGCTGAGGAGTCACCTTGGTAGGGCACAAAGAAACGGTTAATTTGCTAACCCATATCCAAAGTAGGAATCCAACAAATGCTGAAAATCAAGGAGAAACTGAGAGGAATCAAGGAACAAAGTAAAAAAGACACCGACTGGTCTTTTTTCTGCTTGGGCACGTCATAAAGAAACAACATAGATCAGAGTAAGAAAGCCAAACAACTTGCCATGTTAAAGTGATGGAGAATGTGGACAATCCGGCCAGGTTTTTCTAGAAATCTTCCTTTACTTAAGGTGTGAGATGAGAGCTCCTAGTGGAATAAGTCCTATTTCTCTCTACATTCTTGCTGCAATGAAGTTCACAGCAGGTTCCCTTGTGGAGAGTCCACTCTCCTAAAGATGGAGTTACAAATGAAAACCGAAAGCCACACACACACACACACACACACACACACACACACACACGGAGAAATAAGAGCAGCAAGATCATCCAAGAATACTACATGTGCTGCCGGAATAATTCTTTTTAAAAGTCAAACCCAGGGAGCACAGATCAACAACTCACAAAAGCTTTAGCAGTGGGAGGCCCCTGAGGAACTTGTCGTTTCTTCCCACAATGGTATCCCATTCTCTCATGCTCCACTGACGGGCCGGCCACACACCCTACATACCTTGGCTTCTCCTCTAAAAGTGCTAATAATCTGGGGACATTCTCTTCAAGGATAAAAGCCCCTACCTTCTAGGAGATTAGGCCCCTACTTGTTTTCACACAATAGTCCTAAAGACTAAAGAAAGGCAATTCCTGTATATTTAAGACCAGAGGTCTTGGCTCTCTTTTCCTTCCAGATAGTTATAGGGATCTTACACTGAGACCGAAGTGGCCTGGAGTGCTGTCCTGACCTTTTTTAATGAAAGGGGTGTGTGTGGTGGTGGTGGTGGTGGTGGTGGTCCAAGGTGGTACACATACAAATCTGTTTTTACAAAGTGAGTGGAGAAGCTCATTAGGTATATCTGTTTGTTTCAAGATGTAGACATTTGCCAGCCAAAGGAAGCACATATTTCCACATACACCCTCCCACCTTCCCTAAATCTCTATCCCATCACCAAGAGCTCAGCTAAAAGGATATTGCCCAACAAAGGAATACTTGAGAAGTGATGGACACAAGGACATCTACGCAGGTTCTGGCATGCCATCCCCAAATACCAACTGCTTTCATTTAGAGCCATAACTTGTCCAAAATTAACCATCCCCATTCTCTTTTCCAAAAATGTTATTTTGAAGGGTAGGGGAAGAAATTCAGTTACCCATTAACTAAAAACACAGTCACAGCCAAATATCCCTTCCCACATGGCCTTATCACAGAAGTTTTAAGAGAACTACCTTTTTAGTAGAGATCAGGCGTGTTCCGGGTGGTATGGCCGTAGGCAGAACTGCCTTCTCAGACATTTATCCACCAAACTCTCCAATCTCTTCTACCCTGTGAAGATGACTTGCTCCATCACTTCACTTATTATTCCTCATCTAGTCCTTAAGCTTATGGTGAGGTTTTTCTTCATTTTGTTTTGTATAGGGTAAAAACCACTATACTCAATCTATATGGAAGGGTATACCAGGGCGAGAAGAGTGCCATGCAGCACAGATCCAAAGGCAGGGGATGCTTTATCTTCCACAAGTCTAATGAAAGAGCCCTTTTACCCCTTTAACATAGGCAAATGTACAGAGGCAGATCCCGGAAGCTTCCAGATCTGCCATCCTAGAGATTTAGCTTGAGAGCTCATTTCCCCCAAAGAGGAAAAGATATCCCAATCACCCTCTGTAATTCGCAGTTAGCCTGATGAAAGATTTTGTGAAATAGAGTGATGAAAACAAAACCAAGATCGAGGGAGTATGGGAGGGCATTATCAGTGAATGATAACATACGTAAGGACACAGGTCACATATACAGGTCTCGCCACTCTCTGGGAATGGCATGCTACAACTATCTGAAGACAGAAGGTTCTTGCCAACACAGTTATTTCCTACAAGTCCGGTGAGGTGTTTGCTTCTTCTGGATCTCCAACCTGCATCGGCTACGCTCATCCAACCAGGGCAGCTCAAAATTGCTGGCAAAAAAAATAAATAAATAAAGAAGTCAACTTCCAAGACTATAGGGATTCAGTGTGAGCATGACAGTAACTCCAAAAAAGACACAATGTCCCTCACCACTCCCTGCCCCGACTCCCAAGTCCCAAGTTTGGAATGCCTTTCCTGTCTCAAAGCTAGAGAAATAGTATGCTATTGAACTGACTGAACAATCTATTTCTAACTTAAAAAGCAATCCTCCTAAGATTCCAGGCTTGGGAATATTATCACTGTAAAAACCAGTTGTCCAGGCAGCCTCACTTCTTCTGTCAGAACCATGGCTATCCCTAAGCCACCGGCTCCACTTATATCTAGGCTTACATGCAGTCTGAAAAGGGAGGTGAAGTGCTGACTACCTGAGAGGGGAAGGAAAAAAGAACCCTTTATACTTACTGTGGAGTTAATTTTGGTAACGGTCGTCCAAATGCTACAACAGGCAAGAAGGGAGTAATCATCAAACTTTCAACTATGGAAGAAAGCCAAATGCAGCCGTGTTAGTGACATAGATGAGAAATAGCTGGCAACTATACCTGCTCCAACATAGCGTTTGTTCATTCGAGCAAGCTGTAACCTGGAGCCTTACACCCTTTTTTTTTTTCTTTAAAAAAAATCTACTTTGAGATAGACAAAACTTACCATCATCTGGCTCAGGGAAAAATGAGGTAACCTCAGGCTCAGATTCCTGAATTCCTTTCTTTTTATACATTCTGAGCTGCAATCGCTGTAAAATTCTTTGTTCCCTGATCCTCTGAATATCCCATCTGGGAAAAACAAACCAGACAAACAAAACAAACAAACCCAACATTACTGAAAACCTGCTCTATAAAAGCAACTCACATAATCCAGGTGCTAGGAAGTTCTTGGCTGACTCTTCTTGATTGGGGTTAAGGGGCTGGAGGTGGGAGATGTTAAGGAGAATGGCCTGCCTGGTTAAGGAAGACTGTTTAGGTCTAGCAGTTCAAATCACATGTTGGTGTTCCACAAGGAGTAGAACTGAAGAAGGGCATTCCCGAAGAAAAAGGCCAAACATTTTACCTACAAGTACCACTTCAAACAAAGACACTCAACCAACTGGAAAGCCAATAATTTAAGAGTGCTAAGAGCTCTAAGATTCTCCACAGCATGGATGAGAGAGGTGTCGGAGGTGTCGGAGTCCCAGGGCTCAGTCGTTCCCAGGATGAACATCTCTAGCCTCACCTTTTCCTTCTCTTCTCATCCAGCTCCAGTTTTGCATGCCGCTTTGAAAACACACTGTCATCTAGGTTCTGTGTAAAGAACAGCAGCTGATAAGCTATTTATCAACACTTGACACATGTATACTAACTCATTTCCAGCTTCCAGGAAGGTTAAATCTTTCACCTTCAGGTCCCACCTGAGTCTGTGAGTTCTATGGATATTATGGGAACCTCCTGGTAACAGAATCAACAAAACACATACCCCTTCCTTCTCCTGCCCCCACCCTTGTAGAATCTCCAAATTTCAAAATCATTTCCATAACTTTCCAAAGTGAAAGTCACGTCAAACTGCCCTGGCTGGTGTGGCTCAGTGGATTGCGAACCAAAGGGTTTCCGGTTGGATTCCCAGTCAGGGCACAGGCCTGGGTTGCGGGCCAGGTCCCCAGTAGGGGGCGCACGAGAGGCAACCACACATTGATGTTTCCCTCTCTCCCTTCCTACCCCTCTCTAAAAATAAGTACATAAAATCTTTAAAATAAAAAGTCACACCAAACTGAAATAATCTGTGAAACTGTCATAAGCCCTCCCTACCTCCATATTTTATAAGAATCTGAGTTTAAAATAAATATCACCCTTTTAAGAGTCAAATAAGTTTGGAATATATCATTTTGTTGCTGAGGGGTGGTACATGCTAACTTTTCTACTTAACATGAAATCTAGCTTTGAACACTCCCTAACTCTACTGGCTTTTTAATACATCACTTAATCACTCTGGGCCTCAGTTTTCTCATCTACACAACAAAGGAGTTGGAATGGGTAATTTCTCAAGTTACCTTCTGGCTTTAAATTTTATTGAATCCATCCATACAGTTATTATGACATATTCAAGTTATACCCCCATTTGTACTGTTTCTCTCTCTTCCACTGACAGGTCCTGGGTACCTACCTCCAAAAGGTCTGAAGGATTTGGGTCCCTTAGAGGCTCTACTGAGTGGTCCCTCCAAGAAGGAACTAGAAAAAAAAAGAAAAAGAAAAAGAAAAAGAAAAGGAGGAGGGGTGGAACCACTCTTAAATCCAAGGTCGTATATACAACCCTCCTGTTATTCACTAGGACAAGAGGTCAATCCCCAGTAAGACAAAGTTACCAAGTGATAGGAATCCATTCTATGGCCTCACCTGAAGCCACATTCATGTCCTCGCTATGGTATAAAAGAACCTAAAATGCCATTGCAGTCTGCCAAACACAGGATCACAAAAAAGCCCTAAGCCAATACCTGACAATTCATATTATGGATGCTATTGCAGTTCCTGAAAAACAACTGAAACGTGTAGTCATTTTGGAGTCTACGGTGGAATCGTACCGAGGAGTCTCAGTCTCCCACGTCCAGCTGATGGGGAATGCAGCTCCCCACCATCCACCATCCCGCCGACCCCCACCCCAGGCCCGGCCAGCACAGTTCCTATTCTACTCACCAGCCAAGACTGAAGTTTCTCCTGCAACACTTGATGGCATCAGACACCCTGAATAATGCAGGAGAGAAGAATCATCTCAGTGTAAAAAGAAAAAAAGCCCATACCCAAAATGGAGGAAAGGATCATCACTGAAGTTCTCACTAGGAAGCCATTTTGGTTTTTTTTTTGAGTTGTTCTTTTGAGAATTTCTCTCTGGGGGAGGGGAAGAGGGAACGACAGACAAAAGAAAAGAAAATAAGCCCACCACTTTTTTTTTTACACTGAGACGACTTCTTTTCTTCATTATTTAGGGTGGTTTCCCTGCAACAGCTGATGGCCAAGGATATCAAACCTTAAACTCAGAACATGGCAGGTGAGTAAAAGTTGACCCTAGTTTTCAAATAAAAGATCAGTGTTCTCAAAACTTACATACGTAGTCTTCTTAAACAGCTCCCTCCTCCCTCCAAACAAACTACCTTGCTGGTCCAGCCTGAACAACATGCACAAAGACTTTGGCTTCCTTAGACCAAGCCATTGAGACTTCCTCTTGAGACAGGGCATCAAGAATAAGGATTCACAGGTTATTCACAACTCAGGCTCCTCAACGGGCTGGGACTCCCCCCCAGTCAGACTCCTTCTGTACTGCTAGGCCCACAGTCTCAGAGGTGCTTCGAATTTTCTGTACTAGGGCAGATAGGGTTTTCAAAACCAGCCAGTCACACAGAACAGCTCTGGGCCAAGCCATTTCCCAATCCCGGATGGGAAGTTGCTTCACGGTTTCTCTTGTTACACAGCATTGCCATGGCAGCAAGAAGGTTAACTTAAGGATGAACCTGTTCAACTGACTGAACCAACAAGAAAACCTGAACCTAGATCAGGATCCTGGTCTATTTCATGTACTCGAATGTGAGCCCTAATGAATTTTAGATAATTAAGAAAAGTAATCTATCTTTCCCACTTAATTTTGTCACCAGAACAGCCTAACAAAACCTGGAGAATGCTCTTATCTTATAGGAATGGATTCCCATCCCCATCCCTGCTGGGGCAAGACACAGTGTTAGAAGCTTGGGGCTGCAGCTCTACCCACGGCTTCCCCCACCGTCACCCCAGAGCACGCGTAGTGACTGTCATACACTAACATTACACAATTGAAGGCACATTGCAGTTACTGAATGATGTAGGAGATAGGGGAGCATCTCTGTGTGGAAGCCATAAAGAAAAAAAGGGAATGAAGACCAAGGTCCCACCCCCACACCCTCCCCAAGCAGCTCAGATATCCCAAGATAGTCCTTATTGTTTGAAAAATAGTTTGTAGACCATTTTATTTAAATATATGAACAACCAATGGGCTACTGCAATCCAAGTAAACTCTTCACATTTAGAACCTTTGTGAAGTATAGTAAGATAAAGTAAGACTGTTTGGTCTTTGGCAGATTCCTCCTGCCCCCCCCAGACCGGGACATAGAGATACAGATGAATGTTTATATAGTTAAAGAGCGGAGGCCCAGGAAAAATTCCCCACCCCACGCTGGCTCCCCAACCCAAAAATTACCATTGGCCCCTGAGAACACCCAAAGACCACACCCTCCCAGGTTTCACACAATATCAATTGCAGGAACAGTCGTGCACGGCAAAGTATAAGTTCTATGCATTTCACAGCACAGAAAACCCTTCTTTCAGAGGGCATGCAAGTTGCCGGAGATTACACCCCCAAGTCTGGTGCTCTTGTGATGAGCAACTTACTGGCAAACACATCTCCCAGTGTTGTAAGCAGGCAAATACATTGAGCACATTTTGCTGTGATTCCATCTATTTGCAATGCCTGCACAGTGTCTGTCTCTGGCTGTTAACTTACTCATTCTTGACAGAACTCTGCTTTATTGATTGCACTTTTTAAAAAATGCCAAAGGCATTTTCACACTTGTTAGCTTGACCGCCACCACTAGGGTATAAGAGCAAGTGTTCTCTATGCCTTACTTGCTACAGTCTCCTCCTTCTTTGGAGAGGATTCCCGTAATGGTAACGGTGATGGGGGAGGCTGGTGCCAACGACACAAATACATTTCTGTGGTGGAAAGGTACGGCAAATCTTCTATCTCACTTGAGAAGGCTTTCTCCTTGGGATGGGTGCTGGGTCCCTTCTGGGGAGTGGAGAGTCTTGGCAGGGTGTCCACTGAAGACCGGGTCTTTTCTGGAGTTTCTTGGCTCCTCAATTCACGTTTACAAACAGTTTCGGATAAGGAACCACAGGGCTCCTCTTTAATGGGAGAGTGCTTAGGAGTTTTTGTTTTGACTTTTGAAAATTCAGGAGCCAGTTTTTTAACAGGAATCTTTCTTTCTGTACTTCCAAATGGGGATTTCCTATTAGATAGGGAAGAAAACATAATACAGTTCATTCACTTTTGGATAAAATCTGATTTGATTTCATTTTGTGGTAAGAGAACTAGCTTGTATTCAGGTATATAAATATCTAGGTTCATTTGGCAGTCATGAGCAGAAATAGCATCATGCTTAACAGTATATGTAATAGGCCCTTAGTAAATGTCTGTTGAACAAGTGAGTTTCCATGCTTAAAAAACCTCAATAGTACCCTATTGTCTACTAAACCTGAAAAGGTCCCTATTTCACTCAAGCTCCTTTAGCTAATATTAGGTGCTTACTCCATTCCTGTGGATCAGAGACCAGTCTCTTATTCCACACCCCCATCTTACACCCTCCTAGATACAATCTCAATTTTTTTTCTTGCTGTCTGTTCACTCTCTTTCTCCCAGCACCCCACATTCCTAGAATGCATCTTTTTTTTACCAACCTAAATTTTATACTTCTTTTTCAAGATCCACCTGCTCCTTTAAGTTTCACTATTCTAACTCAAAATAATCTTTAATATCCCTGAATCTTACAAAACTTAGTTTGTCTCACTGTTGTCTATCTGCCTATTTTATTGCAGGTGGATTCTTAGTTTTTTAAATTTATGTCATCCTCACAGCTAATCTCTTTGAGTAAAAGGACAATTAGATTTTATTGTTTTATATCCACCAATGCCTAACACAATGAAAGAATTTAACACTTCCTAACTTGAAGGGAACTGTCATAGTTTTCTTTAAGAAACTCAGCTGTCACACTTGCTGCCCATTCTCTTTAAGATGTACTCTGCATTCTGTAATTATTACTGTGACCAAAATGTTCCTACTAGATTTTTATATCCTGAACAAGAATGTCTCAAGATACTTTCTCAGCACAGAACTCATAATTCAAAATATGACTGTATTAAAACTAATTCTGAAGTCCCAATCCCCTACTGTTACTGGAAACAAGTGTCCTCATCACGGCCAAACAGCAGAACAAAGTTATCAGCACACCTTTTGTGTCCCTTTCCACTCCGCCCACATGAGAAAGGCTTGGGAGGCAGAGTCTGGGATGTCTCAGAAAGCTCTGGCTGGCACTCCAGTTTAATTTTCTCAGATAGCTCGGTTTCCTCTCTCTCTTCAGTTTCATAGCCCTGAAACAGCTTATGCCTTTCTTTCTCGTTATCCTTCTTTACCAGCTGCATCCGCCTTTCCATACGTTCAATCCGAGCAAGAAGCTAAAAAGAGAGTGGCAAAATGCAGACTTAAAACAAAAAAATTAAGTGCAGATACTTAGTCCCATTTAGGAATCTGTATGGTCTTCTATCTCTTTCCATGAACCATAATAATTCAACTTATTTTTAATAGGCAGACATTAATCTAAATAGTTTTCCTTAAAAACAATAGGGAAGACTGCTTAACTTTAGGGGCTAACCTAGTTGGGCAGGGACGTGGGGGAATCTGTAGTTCATTCTTCTGCAAGAGGATCCTCTTTATTGGGAGGGGCCACAACATGCCTTTTAAATGGCATAGTCTCTGCTACTGCTAACCATGTGGCTCTAAGTCAGCTGGGTAGTTTCCAGAATTAACCTTAGTTTCTCTAAGGAGATCCTAGTGTTCTCCAAATCCTATCCTCTCTACTTCTACCCCAAAATGCTATACACAAGGGCAAAGTCCAAAGTGTACATTGAGAAGGAATTAAAAGCTCACACAGCCACGGTGCCAGTAGGGATTGCAGTGTTAGTTGAAAGGGGCCTGGCATGGGGGGGCTGTCACCTAAACAATGAACACTCAATTTTGAAGAATTATAATAGAAACCATTACCCCTAAATCCCATCAATGATGAAATATGCACATTGCCTTGCTGCTTTGCACTTGAGATAACGAAGAAAATTATGTCTATTTATCTGAATATTGACTAAAAATAAAGTCTTTTAACTCTAAAGGGAAACCTACATAATCAAACAGAAAATGGATGTCTATTATCATTGAAAACTGCACATTAACATGTTCTGAGAAAAGGTGCCAACTGTGCTACTTATACCCTCTAATAAGAATTTTATTTGGGTTAGACGGTGATATTAATGTTGCCTCTGTTACATCTATTTAGCTGCACGGATTTCAGTAGAGGCCAAACAACTGGAATAAGAGAAACAAGCTTAAGCAACACCAAGACTGCAATACACAACAGAAGCAGTGAATGCCAAGTTCAGAGTGACACTCTATCCTTAACTCACCCCACTTTTCCTGCCTAGGAAAATCGGCAAAGAGGCCATTACCTCAGGAGCTGAGTATAAACCTCCACAACCAGGAGAGAGCCCCCCTCTCCACCATATACTCTCGTTTCATCTCCTTCTGTTTTGATTCACAGCCTTAACGTTACTTAACCACAGTCTGTGGGTGACATTTCCTTAATTCCTTCTCCCACACCCCCCTCCAATGTAAGGAGATGCTGTGTTGTAATTACAGTACCATCACACCCCTAGACTGCAGTACAGTAGCTGAGCAGTGCCACCTCCATGTTGAGTAACTTCCACAAATCAACACCATGAGATATTTTAAAAGAGACCTGCCCCAGCTCCCATTCCACCTTGCAGAATGCATTCTCCAGTAAAACAGCCACTGCCTGATGCGATTCATTTGGAGAGCAGACAAAATGAATAGCCCTCTGCTCCCTTGCTCAGCCCTTGGCACAAACCATGAAGAGAGAGAGGGAGAGAGAGAGAGAGAGAGGGAGAGAGAGGGAAAGAGAGGGAGAGGGGGAGAGAGAGAGAGAGAGAGGCAGGCAGAGGCTGCTGCAACCTTAACACAATTGTAGAAACCATGTTTATTTTTAGGCAGCTGTAAGGTATGCTAGCACAGTAACACCCCATCACCACAGCTTCCCTGATATCTGAAGGAATATGTTTCAACACATAAGATGCCCTTAACTACTGCTGCAGTAAAAACAAGCCAATAGCCATGCTGCTCAGAAGTACAAAGAAAAAAATAAATGACTTCTCTACTACCTTAAGATTCTAAAATAGAGGGGTTTTTTTTTTGGGGGGGGGGTCGACTGAACACATTTAATAAGCTTACTTTCCCCTGATGCCTTAAAATCGTCCAGCCTCCAAACACCATTCTGATACAAGAGGGCTGGTCAGTGGGTCAGGTTTTAGAACAGATTCCTATGAAAAACTGTCTGAAATCAAAAGCAGTAATTCTCTCAACATCATATAAGAAAACTAAAACAGGATTGCACTGTGAATCACCTCTACCCCTCTGCCAATGAAAAGGCCTACCACTCTTCTATCCAAAGATGCTACAGCAGTGCTGAGAGCAACAGCTGCTACGCCCTCTCCTCCAGGATGCATGCCTAACACAAAAGCTCTTTAATTTCACCCCTCCATGAAGCCACCACATATCACCCCACCTTTCCATTTTCAACCCCTCACAGACCAGGTCTTTCCCCACTCTACATCTCTTTCCCCTAAGTCTGGGGCTGTCATTTTAAATTAACCCTTTGGCACCTGCAACCTTCCCACCCCTCCCACCCCCCTGGGAGGGTGCCCTTTAACCCTTCCCTCCAACCCAACGTGTCTGCGAGCCGGCCTCCGAAGGACCCGGCACCTAAGGTACTCCTTTGCTGGTGGCCAGCCTCCTTACCCCTAACCCAGGGAGACCTTAACCTCCTACAGCCCCCTTCCCCTGAGCATGCGCACAACTCGCCCCTCGGCCCGAACGCCGATTAACCCCTCCCGTACCGTGTCTCTCTCCGACTTCAGCTCCTCGATCTCCTTTTCCTTAGCCTGCAGCTGCTGCTGCTGCTGCTCGATGAGGTCCAATTGCAGCAGAAGTATCTGTTTGAGGCAGGCGGCCTGACTGGAGGCTCCCGAGCCGCCGCCACCGCCGAGAGGGCTCTTCCTCATACTCTTCCATCTGCCCTCGCTGGCCGCCAGGGTCCCGGCGGTGGCGGTGGGCGCGAGGGGTGGCGGCCCGGGCAGAGGTAGTGGTGGGGGTCCCGCCGAGTCCGAGGCGGTGGCAGCCGGGGGAGCCGCCCCACCCTTGTCCCCAGCCCAGGGCGTAGGCTCTTTGGCCGCCGCCACGAGAGAGCCCGTCTGAATGGGCAGCACCGCCTGATACTTGGGTCGAGGACTGCAGCCGGCTCCGGCCGCCGCCGGCTCCCCCCCAATGCCGGCTTGTTTGGTGGCCGGGGGCGGACAGGGCAAGGGCACCGAGCCGCCCCAGCTCTCTTCCTGCTGCCCGGGGGCCGCCCCGGCCGGGAGCAACAAGCCCCGGCCCTTGCCGCCGCAGCCGGCCGGAGAGGGCGCGGGGCTCCCGCCCTGGGAGGAGGCCAGCGGGGGCCCCGGCTCCTTGAGCTTACGGTGCCGGGGGAGGAAGTGGGCTTCGGCCGCCCCGGGCTCGTCCTCGGGCCCGCCCAGCGCCGCAGCCCGCTCGTAGTCCAGTCGCTGCTCGGGGTTGCCGCCGGCAGGGGCCGCGGCCGCCTTGAACACTGCGGATCTCATGGTCATAGTGGTCCGGAGCGGCGCCGGGGACCGAGACTGAGGAGGGGGTGGGGAAGGGGCGAGGTGCGGGGGGTCGAGGACGGAGGAGGGGGAGGGGAGTTTGGCGGGCTCGCCTCAGCAGCGCGGCAGCAGGCCTCGGCTAACGCGGCTCCTCCGGGGCCCGGGCGCCATCCCGCCGGCACGCGGCGAAGTGGAGGCCGCGGCTGAGGCCCGCCGCCGGCCCATGGGGGCCTCGCCGCCGCCTCTGCTGCCGCCGCCGCCGCCTTCGCCTCAGAGGCAGGAGCTCGCGCCCAGCCGCCCCCGAGCTCATCCCCGGAGCTCGCTTCGGCCCCCCCTGGCCCGGCCGGGCCCGCCTCGTCTCCCCACCCCACACCCCCCTTCCCCGCCCCGGCCCCCCGCCCCGGAGCTCGCCTCAGCCGCCCCGAGCCTCCATTTCCCCCCGCTCCTCCTCAGGAGGGGGTGGGAGGGATGGGTCCGCCCAAAGCCCTCCTACTCCGGGAGGGGGGTCTGTCACCTCCCCCGGGGGTCTCCGCGGCTCGGGGTCCCCTCCCCCACAGTCACCCCCGGCGCCTCAGCGTTTCCCTTTAAAAAAACGGAGCCGCTCGTGGCCGCCACAGCCGCAGCCGCCGCTGACCGGAGGGCGCATGCGCCGGGAGGGCACCGGGCGGGAGTGAACCCGGAGCGGAGAGGAGGGAGGCGGGCCGAGCTATTGTGAAAGGGGCCGCCGTCGCCGCGAGGGGGGCGGGGAGGGGGCCGCCCGGGGCCGGCGAGGGGAGGCCGGGGGTCAGGGCCGAGGACCGAGGAGGCCGCGGAGGACTGGGGCGAAGGTGGGCTGCCGGGGCAGGGAAGAAAGGACGAGGATGGCGACGGCGGATGGGGGATGCGGGGGCTCCAAAGGAACGAGGAGGCGCGAGGACGGAGTCTAGAGGAAGCAAGGGGGCTACGGGAGGCAGGGGCGCCCTTCGTGGACTTGTACCCATCGCCCCACGCACCCAGCAGGCGCTGGGCGGCCCCTTCCCCGGACCAGCGGCCCCCGCAGCCCTGCAAACCTCCTGGACCAGCGTCAGGATTCAGTCTCCTCTTGGAGCCTGTGGGTGTTTCCCAGGCGGAGAATTCTAACCCCGCCACCCCCTCCACTTCGCAGCAGCTCCACAAGGGTTCCAGACCAGAAACGGAAGAACCTCTGGTTCCCAGAGTGGGGAGAATCCATGATGTCTGCTGCCGAGGGACTTGGCCACAAACTCCCTTAAGCGAGTATTGCCAGTTACCAACAGTTCTTTCCATGGCCGTCTCCCCAGCCTTCTTGTCATTTCTAGCATCTTCTAGAATTTAGAGGTTCATGAAAGGGTGAAGCAAAGGAAGTCTCAGAAGGGATTTTTTTTTTTTTTTTTTTTACCTTTACTGGGAATAGGAATACTTTAGGATATTCTACTACGCTGAACACTTCTTCCTATCTGTGTTCATTATGTGTGTATGTCTCATTTCCAGGCAACTTTAGCCAGTAAATCCCCACAGAATTCCTCGTGGAAAAAGTTTTAAGTAGTTTTAATTGGTTGTTTCTCTTTTCTGCTGAAGTATATATATATATTTTGTCAATCCATATGGAAATGAAGATGACTAACAACATTCTTGGCCTAATGTGAAACCTCTAATTAAAACTATGTCTCTGCCTTATGGGCCCCAAACATGAAGCGCTGGAAACTGAAACAAATGGGTGTGAGCGTATTGAGAAGCCAAGAGAGCGCCAGTCCTCTTCCACCAGATTCTGTGGCCTCAGATGTGCAAGGGAAGTATTGGGGTTAGGGATAGCAATGAAGGGGAATGTGGCAGGAGGTGATCTCATATGGCGATTGCTTCCATTATCAAGACTTTCAACACTATATCTACACTGATAACTCTCCAATGTGTATCTTCTTCCTAACTCCAAAATCGTACACCCAACCCTGGCTGGTGTGGCTCAGTGGATTGAGTGCTGGCGGATGACCCAATGGGTCGCTGGTTCAATTCCCAGACAAGGCACATGCCTGGGTTGTGGGTCAGGTTCCCAGGAGGGGGTGCATAACAGGCAACCACACACTGATGTTTCCTTCCCTCTTTCTACCTCCTTTCCCCTCTTTCTAAAAATAAATAAATAAAATATTTTGATAAATTGTATATCCAACTACCTAGGAGACATATCTACCTGGGTGTGTAATAGGCATTTCAAACTTAAAATCTAAAATCACACTCTTGAATTTCTCCCACCCAAATCCTGCTTTTTCTTCAGCCTTCCTCTCCTCACCTTATGTCCAGTCTTCAAAGTATATATCCAGAATCCCATACGATCACAACACCTCCACCACCTTGGTCTAAACCGTACCCATATCTCATTTTTTTTTTATTGCAGTCACCTTGTAATTAATCTCAGCTTCAACCTTTGCCTTCCCCTATTTAAACCTATACTTGACGCAGCAACCATAGTGATCCTGAGTGAGATCATGTTTTTTCTCCCCTGTACATTGATGGTTTCCCATCTTACTTGGAGTGAAAATAAAGTCATTAT
Source organism: Trachops cirrhosus (assembly GCA_028533065.1). Lineage (NCBI taxonomy): Eukaryota > Metazoa > Chordata > Mammalia > Chiroptera > Phyllostomidae > Trachops > Trachops cirrhosus. Next base: position 93,834,692 of record CM052545.1, on the reverse strand, counting down.
TATGGCCTATGTAGGACCTGGCCCCCTGGTACTGCTCAATGCCTTACACTCCTACTGCTTTCCTCTCTGCCCCACACTTCCCACCCCCCCAACCCCTGGCCAAACACACACACACCTCTTAGCTGTTTTTCAAACACCTGGCATATATCTGCTTAGATCCTTTCACTTGCTGTTCCCACCACCTGGGTCACTTCTTAAGCTATCCAGGTGTCTTCCTCTCTCATTCTATGTTTTCATCAAATCTTCTCCACCTACCCTATGTAAACTCGTAACTCCCAAAATCCCTCTCTTCTTTATTTTAGTTTTGATTCTGAGAGGACATTTATTAAAACTGGGGACAGTGAAACAAAGAAGAGCCTAGGATGGAAGAAACAACTGAAGAAAGTCTAGGTGGGTCTGCTTTGTCTCTAGAAATGTTATAGGAAAGGGAGCCTTGGAGACGTGTTCCAGGATTAGCCCAACATGAGCTGTCACCGCTCACTGTTCCCATGCGAGGTCCCTTAAAAGTTTAGGAGGTGCAGGCCTGTCAGGAAAGAAGAAGGAGAAGGGAGAGGATTGGTATGCTCCCCAGGAGGGAGAGGACACCTGCTTTATTTTAATTCACAGGACTATTAACATCTAACATGTAATTTACTTTGTTCATTGTCCCGTCCCACTAGAATGTTAAGCTTCGTGTTTCGTTCACTCCTGTATCCTCAGCACTTAGAACCATACCTGGCACAGCGTAGGCACTTAATATTCAGTAAATGAGCCGTTTAGTTATATTAAGGAGAAAGCATCTACCCTTGACCATTTACCTTGGTTGAGAGTGACAATCATATTGGGTTAGCCAAAAAATCTATTTAGTTTTTCCCATGAAATAAAAAACATACTTCATTTTCACCAATAACTTGATTGACTTGGGATATTTTGAGTATGTTGGCTATCTCCCACTATTGGCTTCTAGTGGGTAGAGGCCAAGGGTGCTGCTAAACATCTTCCAGTCCATAAGACAGCCCCACAGCAAAGAATTATTTGGCCCAAATGTCAATAGAACCAAGAAACTTCGCAGGCCAGTTTTTTAAAAGGATTTTATTTCTTTTTAGAGGGGAAGGGAGGGAGACAGAGAGAAACATCGGTGTGAGAGATGTCCATTGGTTGCTTCTCGCACGCCCCCAAACAGGGACCTAACCCACTACCCAGGCATGTGTCCTGACTGGGAGTCAAACTGGCGACCTTTTGGTTTGCAGGCTGGCACTCAGTCCACTGAGTCACACCAGCTGGGGCACAAACCACTTTTGACATGTTCAGTTAGAATGCCTTCTCCATACACTACACGAATCTTTGTGTGTGTGTGTGTGTTTTCAGTTTGTTTTTACATTTCTTGAAATAATAAAGCATAATATGCTGAAAATATTGTGTATTTTCTTCCATCTTCAATTTTAAAATGGCTGCACAAAAATTCACCAACTTTGATTTTTTTTAAAAATGCATGCAAATGCACTTGACAGCTGTCATAATACAATCTAACAGAATTGTTTCGAATGAAGTTAAAAGCAACTAAGCACTACTACAGCCATAGTACAGAAAAAACTAAATGGAATTTTTGGCCAACCTGATAAAGGGAATGACAGCTGGGAGACTCAGTGGTTATAAGCAAAGGCTCTGGTGTGAGAGCAAGCAGCAATCACAGTCCCACCATTTCATAAACTTGTATTTAGGAACACAGAAATGTGGATTTCATATAATTTTCATGTGTCATGAAATATTCTAGATTTTACGCTATTTGAACATTCTGAGCTTATTCTTAGCTTGTGGCACATACAAAAACGGGCATTGGGCTGGATTTGGCACTCAGGCTGTAGTTTGCCTACCACTGGCCAAGAGACCAATAGACCAAACTGGAGGCAATCTTCAACAAAATGGGGGGGGGGTGCTGGGGATAATGGCACTATGTGGTACCCATGTTAGTCAATGCAGGGTGGCCTAGAACTGTTATTTATTCCAAGGTTACACGCTTCCCACTGTGTGCGTTAAAATGTACCTTCTTTTGTGAAATTATGGCGACAGTAAATAGCAATTAGTGCCAGTAGTTTTTTAATGTCCTTCCTTGGCAAAATAAAAAGCTGGTAATCTTATATCAGTCCCTCACATTTTTTTTTTCTGGAAACTTTACAGGTCTGAAATCCAAAGTCTAGGATTTCACTGCTCCAGACGAAGGAAACATGCTTCTCTCCCTAAAGCCAAAAGCCTGGAATTTTGGGATTGGAAGTCTAATCTTCCTGATCTCTATTCGCAGGATGAGGTGGATGATCTGCCAGAAAACTGAAACCTGGGACCAGAAGCTGGGGGGGGGGGGGGGGATTCTCGTTCCCAAACCGTTAGGTTTCAAGATGTGGTAATCCCTGAACTACGATAGACAAGAACACTAGACAGTCAAGAGCAAAAGGCCAAGAGGGGAAAAGTGGAGCTGCTTGCTGTGAGGGAGCCTAGGACACTGGCGAGGCTCTTAAGTCAAGTCCCAGAACAGTTTTCTGCCTGTTTTATCTCTAATGACATAACGATCATTCCCTTTTGCCCTCTGGCTAAGGGCGCAGATGGAGATAAAGCCACTTTCACCACTCCTCTACTTCTGGAATAGTGGAATCACCTTTCTTTCACGGGTATGCCTATTGGGTGAAAAGACCATGTTGCAAGCCCTTTTACCTGTCTGGGTCTTGGTCTCTCCAGCCCAAAAAGAAAATTGAAATACAACACTTTTAAGGCTCCTTCCCGCTCAGAGACTGTATGAAGATGTGTTTTCCTGCTAACAGTGGAGCAGAACTAGGTAGTGAAAGGAGGAGGCTTGTTTTGGCTTTTTCCCCAGAGAGAGAGGATTCATCTGGGCGGCTTCCTGAGACTCTTGGAAAGGTAAATAAAGACTGGGTTGCATGGCTGGCATCAGCCCAATCCTACATGGCACCGAAATAAGACCATGGGTGGAGAGGCCGCTCTTCCCTTCTTCGGGAGGATGGGGGATGGGGAACCAGCAAGGAGCCACAGAGGTTTCCGGCTCCGAGGCTCGCCCCTACCCCAGAACTCTCGCGGACACTGTGCCCGGCATCCCAGGCAGCCACAAGCAGCATGCTTACGTGCCACCCCCCTACTCCGTTCTGCTAGGCCTCTCGGAGAGCAGGGCATACCCTCCCTGCTGCTTTTTTATTTTTTAAAATCACAACTCAAGTTTAGGTATTTTTCTTCCTCTACAAGCCCCGCCAAAACTTTCAGTGAGCTCCACCCACTCCACGTGGACCTCCCTTCCCTGTCCCAGCAACCCCTGCGAGAACTACCCCCCCCAAACACGTGACCAATTGTTATGTTTCCTTCCTGGGGCGGCTTTTCCGCTGGCACCAAGTAACGACTGAACAAAAGTGCCCCCTTCAGGGTGAATGTGGGGCAGCAGCCTGGGGAGGAGATGAAATTTGATTGAGGGCTGGAGTACAATAGGGAGAATGTGGCTGCTTCTGCTTAAAATGATTTCATATCCACATAGTTCCTGGTTAATAACATGAAGGATCACACAAAAAATGAGACAAATTCAAAAGGAGTGTCACCAAAGAAAACTACCTTGGCTTTGGAGGGGAAACTCAGTTGGTTAGAGCTTGTCCAGATACTCCAAGGTTGTGGGTTCCATCCCCAGTCAGGGAATGTACAAGAATCAACCAATAAATGCATCAGTAAGGAGGACAGCAGCCCTGGCTGGTGTGGCTCAGCAGATTGAGTGCCTGCCTGTGAACTGAAAGGCCTCCCGTTTGATTCCCGGTCAGCGCATATCCTGGGTTGCAGGCCAGGTCCCCAGGTAGGGGCCTGCAAGAGGCAACCGATGGATATCTCCCTCACATATTGATGTTTCTCTCCCTGTCTTTCTCCTTCCCTTCCCCGTCTCTAAAAATAAGTACAATCTTTTTTAAAAAGGGGGACAACAAATCAATGTCTCTCTTTCTCTCCACCCCCACCCTTCCTCTCTCTAAAATCAATTAAAAAAAGAAGAAGAAGAGCAAACTACTTTGGGGGTATAGTTGGATAAAGTGTTAACTCCTAGTTGCAAAGTTGGTTACCTCTACTCTCCCTTCATGTCCCCTAGAGTTCTTCATGGTGTTGGTAGGGCTCTCTGAGGTCCTCAAATACCAGGCAAGAAACCCAGAGTTCTTTAGTTAGGGGCTGGACAGCTGGAACATGGCCTGTTCCACGGTGGGTGTTCTGCTTTTTTTTTTTTTTGCCTCCTTCACTACCTCCCCTTCCCCCAACAATACAAAGTAGTTCTCCCTCTATGGGCTCTTACTCCTGTAGCTGACATAAATTATTTCCAAAACAGAGTCTCCTCTCAGCACTGGGAACATTTGCTCTGGATGGGAAGAACCCCAGGAGATCATGTTAGAGGAAGGGGGAGTGGGCAGGACAGCAAAAATTAGTCCAGTGGGAAGGTTTGCTGCGCAGAAAGAGGGAACTGACCAGAAAAAGCTAGAAAATAGGTCAAGTGAAACAAAACAGAGGGAACTGTTTCCTTGGGAAAAATTCTGACCTAGGGTTTCTCCGTTTTCCTCCGCACTTCTTTTCCCCACAGGAGATGTGAGGTTAGGAGACTGGGAAGGGAATTGGGGTGATGGAAGGTATGTGGTCAGAGGCTGACTGGGAGAGAGTTGTATATCAGGCTGTGGTCAGAGAGGGAAGGGTAGGGAAGGGATTTAAAACCAGAATGATCTCTGGGGCCATTTGTCGCTCCAAAATCATAGAAGTCATGAATAGTGGCTAGCCCAAGAGCAACAAATCTTGGGGTCCAAGGAGGGGGACCTCATTGAAGCCAAGAAGCATGCTACCTCTGGGCATGTTCCACATTTGTGGGAGGGAATGGGAGGAGTTCTAGGGCGAGTAGGGAAATAGTGTCCTATTTTCCAGGGAACCAACTCAAAAACAATCAAGGTAGAACGTTAAGGACTAGGGAAGACACTTGCTTTCCTGAAACTCAGCCATCTGTCGGCGCTCCCATTATCAGGTGCTATTTCCAGAGTCCTGGGCCTTGGGGAGGAAAGGGAGGGGGCCCTGGTAGAGAGACAACGAGGGAGACCCGATGGGATTCTCCCTCAGCCCAGCTGCAGTTCCAGATATTCACCACTCGGGGGCTCCCGAGCTCAACTTCAACCACCGCCCCAGAGTAAGGGAGGGAGAGAGGCAATCTCTAGAGGACAGTGTAGGACGTCAGTAATGACCCTGAGAGCAGAGAGGTGACCTAGGGGTCACCTGCTCTGAAAGGGCAGATCTTTCTTGCGGCCGTTGGGAAGCATCCAGCCTCCACTCTCTCTAAAAGGAGTCATGGCGCAGAGAATCAGCTCCCTATCGCTTACCCTCTTCTCTGTGGCCATTTCCTCCCCTGCGCGTTTCCTTCCCCTCCCCCATCCTCGCGGTGGGAACACCACCACCATCCCCCCAGCCTGTCAGAGTCCTGAGAAATGCTCTCATTCTGGCTGGGTGCCAAGCTGTGGACTTCCTGGGCTTTGGGGTGGGGCTTGGCTGAGGGGAAGCCCTTTGGATGAGAATGCCACCCTTTGCTCACCAGCTGGAGCTTATTCATTCTTCTCTTCTCTTCTCTTCTCTTCTCTTCTCTTCTCTTCTCTTCTCTTCTCTTCTCTTCTCTTCTCTTCTCTTCTCTTCTCTCTCTCTCATTCTTAAAAGACTCATCTATCATTCTCTTTCACCACCACCTAATTTCCTACCCCCAGAATAGGATTTCCTTGCCAGGGCAAAACATCCACAATCTGGAGGCAGTGGGCATCCCAAACACTGTGGTTCATTGTGAGAGAGAGAAAAAGCACCTATTTCAGAATCTGACTTCCCTGTTCCAGAAGGCCTGTAGCTAGAAGGAGGGGTTCAGCTGCCAGGGGCTGGAGGTAAGGTGTTTACAAATGGTAATTTGGTTCTGGGGTGCCTTGTGGATCCTTCTCAGAACCCATGGGTCTAAGGAAGTACATGTGTTTTTATACAGTAAAGCCTGGGAATGGATTTCTGCACATCTGACCACCTCTACTCAGCCTCCATTTTCCTGAAATAAGTCAGCTGAAATATGAACTCATTGGTCCCTATCAAGCCCAAGGAAACCTTTCCAGCCAGCTGCAGAAGACTGGGGTAGATTCAGCAAGAATGGGGAGCAGCAGAAACCACTCCCAAATCTAATGAACAGAGAGCAGGCCTGTCAGAGACCTCTGGCACCTGTCCAAGAGGTTGTGAGCAGAAATGTTTTTGCATTTGGGGGTCAGAGAGTCTTCTGGTGTCATCTACAAACGACGTGGTGAAAACTCAGTCCTGTGTTGCTCCCTGCCTCACGGTCCCTTCCTGGCCACTTTTGTAACTGAGGGTCCTTATGATTCATTAGTTTTAAATCCTGGAAATCTCTCGTCCCTCTCTGTCTCTCTCCCCCACATCCCCCTTCCCTCCCTCTCCCTTCCCATCCCAGACCTAACCTTTCGCCTGAATACCCAGCAGCCCCCAGGCAAAGTAGCCCAGACCTGACCGAGGATCACACAGTCTGAACCTCTGGCAGGCTGAAGATAACATCTTGACTTAAGTAAGTTATGTTTCAGCTCCTGACCTCTAAGGTGGAACTATCTCCTGGCTGCTTTCCTGTGAAACTGAACAGAGGGACACTGGAAAAGACGTCAGAACAGTCCTTAAGATCTGAAGAGATGATTTATTACCTTTACCTTGCCTCTGACCGATCAGCGCCAGGACCACCCCTAACCCATAGTGTCTTGTGGTTTTGCCCTATATGATCTGTAACCTACATGCCATTTTTTGAGCATTAGCTCCTCTTTCTGCTGGGTGGCACCATTCATCAACAAAATAGCCAATATTTCTCCTCTGTAATCCTCAGCGTTTGGTGTTCGGCTCTGCTGGCACCGGGTGGACAGACTCTTTCTGGTCTATAACACTTTTGCAGCCTGTCTCCCTGACGTCATCATCTACAGACCTGTGCCAGATTCCCAAGTTCCTATCTTGAAACCTCAGCCCCCACACCCAGGGCCTGGGGAGAGCTGATGTAGGTCACTGCAGCTGAGCCTGCAGGGTTGTCTGCTCCGTGAGCCCAGAGCCTTTCGGGCAGAGAGTAAACCTTGCAGAGAAGCAAAACAAAGGGCGTTATGACAATCAGAGGAGAGCATATTCCTCAAAAAATGAAGCACAACTGGGCACATTTGAGGCAGTAAGGGGAGCTGTGCTCCCAGGAGGCTGCGTGTGAGGGAGCGGGGAGGCCAGAGGAGAGGGGCTGAGTAAGGCTCCCACCCCTGGCTTCCTCTGACCCCTCCCAAACCCACCAATGTCCCCCTATTACCCGTGCTCACCCTTGTTCTATTTGCTTGTGTCAGGGAACCCTTCTGATCCCCAACCCCCAGTCCTCCAGTCACTTCTCTCCCCAGGCTCAGGTTTCATTCTCAGGAGCCTTTTGTGATTGCCTTAGAGACCCTCTGCTTCTTCTGGTCACAGTTTCTGGATCTCAGGAAGCTGGAATAGGCCAGGATTGTCCACACCCTCCCCCATTGAAAGACTTTTCCTGCTTGTTATCTGTTAAATTCATTTTGTGGGGGTACTTCCAACCCACTGGGACCTCATTCCTATTCTCGGCTCTCCCCACCCCTGCCTCTGAGATCCCAGGGAGCATGCGCACACACAAGTACACGTTGCTCATATTCTTTTAGTTGCGTATGGGGAGTCAAGGACCTATGGCTCAATTAGCTTGGGATGCCCACGGCTAGCAAAAATAGACAAGGGACCAACTTCTACCTCCAACCTCAAAACCATTTAAACCCCAATCAATTGCTCTAATAGGAGCCTTGGGCAGGAAGAAAAGTAGGTAAGATGGAGAAAGGATAAACAATTACAACCGAGTCTTCTCTTCCCCTTATTCTTCCCCCAGTACCCGCCCTTCCCCTTTCAAACCTTGGCTGTTCATCTTCTCACTATTCATTTGCCCTCATTTCCAGAATCCTTGCACACAGTAGGCATTCAACAAATACTTTTTATACTGCGTCTAACTGTATCTGGTGATGCTCTCTGGCCAGACTTTGAGAGGAAGGAGCACAAAAGGAGAAGGTGGACTCCCTAGATCTTGGGCTGGGTCCTCTTACGGGGCTGATTGATTGCTGGGGCACAGATGATTCTCAGACTTCAGCGGGCAGCAGGTTCACCTGGAGGTCCTTCAGGCTGAGGTTGCTGGGCTCCACCGCTGAGTTTTAGCTGCAATGGGGCCTGAGAATTTACATTTGTAATAGGTTCCCGGGTGATGCTGACCCTGCTACTAATCCTGGGACCAGCGTCTTAATCCTAGGGACCCCCAGCGCCTCACCCCAACGCTCTCCTGGATGCCTGGCTGGTTCCAATTTTATATAGTTTAGGAGGAAGTAACAGGTAAGACTTGGAAACACGTGACTCCTGCTCAGCCCTCTACCCCGAGGACTACAGGCATCTAAGGAAGGGCAAGGATGAGCAGAAGTTGGTCTCGGACTAATTGCCCGTTCTATCTCTTTTTAAATAGTCCATTAACTCCATCCTTATTGAAAGTCACTTCCCAAAAACATGTTTTGCAGCAGCAAGGGAGCACTAGGAATTTCCTGTGGTGAGGCAGCCCCAGTGTGGGGAGGGGAGAGGCAGTGCTGAGCGAGCGCCTTCCCTTGGCTCGGGCAGGGCCACGTGCCCCACCCCCTCGCTTGCACATGTCTCTGCCGCCACCGCCAGCAGCAGCCGGGCTGTTTATGAGCGAGTTGTTGTGGTAGAAATGGAGCAGGCTGCACATGCCCAGCCCATGTGACCCGGGCAGCCCGCGTGAGCCTTGAGCCGGCACAAACACACTCGGCCCTGTCCTCTGCTGGCCAGAGAAACGGGAGGAAAGATGGGGAAGGAGTGAAGGGCACTGGGTGCCCTTCTGCCTCTCTCCTGGCTCTTTATCCTGCTAGTGTCTCCTTTTGTCCCTCCTGAGCCATGGGAACAAACACCAAGGAAAGAAACGTGGTTTCCCCAGGCATAGTCTCCTCCCAGGCAGCCCCTAGGCGTTTATACAACCCAGAGCCCTAGGTCCCAAAAGAACAAAGGGCCTCCCCAAGCCAAGAGCACGGAATGGCCCCAGCCAGCCCTGGAGCTCGTGTGCTAACGTCAGCCTGTAGCCAAGACTTGGTTTTCCTGCAGTCTGGCTCCCCACAATAAGGCTGCCTTGTCCCCTCTTTGGAAGGAGGACACCACACAGAGACGCAGCAAGCACCCATTCCAGGATTAAAACAAGAAGAGTTCAGGGATTTACAGGGTCAGGGGCACAAAGCAGGGTTTCTTTCTGTATCAGTGGTCTGTAGAGTTAGTGGACAGGAAGGAGAAAGTCTTTCTGCCAACTGGGGATAGGGAGGAGCTGAGGGTAGGGTGGGGAGAGAGGGGTGGAGATCTGGAAGAAGTTCACACTAACCCCGGTCCAGCTGGAGAACAAACACGGGTGCAAAACACAAGTTCAGCCTCCACGCCTCATGGAAACGTCCCCTCCCAGCCCCAAGGAATCCTGCTCTCAGCACTCTAACCCCAGACCCCCACTTCCAGCCCTCTGCCCCAGCCCCCTGCCCATGACCCTGTTTCTGAGCAGCAGAGCCTCTTACTGAGCTGTGAGACTGTGCTGGAGTCAGGCGGACAGTAGGTTAGCAGGAACAAGCAAATGAAATGAGCACGACCCACATTTCCTCATGGAACCAAAACTTCGCAGATCCTGCATTGCAGAGCTAGCGCTTTTTTTTTTTTTTTTTTTTTAATCTCCACTGGGCCTCTACACATGTCTGCATTTTTGCAAACAGCACAGATTTTTTTTTCAGGGTGCAAATGCGCATTCTAATGAGCAAACCTCCTTCCTGTGGCATTGAAAATCTCTTTGGCAAATTGCTTCGCCCCCTCCCCCCCAATTTAGAAGAAGAAGAGAGATCCCAAATTTGTCTCTCTCTCCTTCCCCGGCCCCCCTCCCCCAAGATACCGCAGTCTTTCCAGCCCAACTAACAGCTGCAGACCAGGGGAAAGGGATGAGAGGAGGGAAAATGAGCCTTGTTTCTTCTTTCCACGCAGGCTGAGCTGGCAGAGCTGGGGTTGCTTTTTTTCCCCGGGCAGCCTATTGCACCCCCCCTTTCCTCTCTGTCCCAGCCAGTGTTTATGTAAGCCTCCTAGAAGCTACACAAGGCCCCTTAGGCCTGCCCAGGCTGTGGCTCCTCCGAGGTCCATCCTGCTCACGAGGACTGTCATGAGCCTTGGGCCTCCCCAGGCAGCTGCAGGGAGATCTGCAGGGGCCCAGGGACTGGGGATGGATACTAGATAAGAAGAGGGTTTGAGACAAAACTTGGGGTAAGGAGTGGAAAAGGAGTCAGGCACACAGGCACCCCCCGCCATACGCGCACACTCCCCATACCCGTTCTCCTGCAGTCAGTCCTACAAAGGCTCACAGACAGCCAGAGGGCAGGTGCAGGGGGACCTGGAAGATGACACCACCAGCAGGCTCCAGCAGCAGGAGCATAGCGAAGGTTGGGCAGGACGGCCTTGGCATAGTACGTGCTGGATGCCACTGCCCCCCAACCTGGGAGCGGGCAATCTGGGGCTTATCCTTCCACTGCCAGGGACAGTCCATGCTACTTCCTGGATCCTGTGGTGTGGGTGGGATCCTGGGCTCTGAGAGGGGGCCCTTCCTTCAGGTTTTCCAAAGGATCTGCTGAGAAGCACTGGCCCAGGTTGGTAGAGCTGTTTTTAGAGGTACGCACCTCTCAGGCAGGTGAATGGAAAGTAGGATGTTGTTTCCTCAGGGCTTTTTACACTTCTGTCTGTTCTTGGTGGCTTCCTCACTCTCACTGAACCAATCCTTTCATTTTCTCCTTCTTCCTTCCTTTCTTTCTTTTATTTATTTTTAGAGAGAGGGGGAGGGAGGGGAAAAGACAGGGAGAGAAACATAGATGTGAGACAGAAACATCAATTGGCCGCTTTTCATACACACCCTGATGTGGGACTGAACCTACAAACCCAGGCATGTGCTCCGGACTGGGAATCGAACCAGCAACCTTTCCCTTTTGCTTTATGGGATGATGCCCAACCAAGCCACACCAATCAGGGCCCAATCGATTCTTAACACGTCCCCTGGAAGGAGGCACGATGGCTCTTTAAAGGGCCTGGACCTGCCTGCCCCTCTCCCCCCATCACCAGTTGCAGATCCCAAAGTCTGGGAGAGAGGAGAGTTCAGAGGTGCCTGCTTCCGGCACCTCTGTAGCAGTCCATGTGGAAATGTGTTTGTTGCATCCTATGCTGGCCCCCTTCCATCTTTACAACCAGACCAAGGGAAGATAGGAAGGAGAGAGGGAGGAGTTTAGAGAACAGGAAATGTGGTTGGAATTAAAAGAGAGATTCTGGGAGGCCGAGGTACTGTAGGGGCAGGTGTAAGGAATGTTTCAGGCTTCTCTTCTCAGGAACTCACCTGACTTCCAAGAACCATCATTGCTTAGGAAACACCATGATGAGTCTATTGCACAGACATTCCACTGGAAGTAATCATTCTTTTCAGGAAGGACAGTCTTGCTGGCGGAAAGAGTTTTACCCTCAGGCCTGAGGTTGAATTCCCAACATTTGCCATTTTCTTTTCTTCTTCATCCTCACCCGAAGACATTTTTTCATTGCCTTTTAGAAAGAGAGGAAGGAAGAGAAAAAAGGGAGAGAAACATCAATGTGAAAGAGAAACATCAATTGGTTGCCTTCCCTGCTCACCTGAACCAGGGAATGTGCATGCCTGGACCGGGGATCAAACCCGCAACCCAGGCATGTGCCCTGACTGGGAACCGAACCCACAACCCTTCAGTTAGGGGACGATGCTCCAACCAACTGAGCCACATCAGCCATGGCAACATTTGCCATTTTCTTTGTGCCATTGATAGTGATAGTGCCAAGAGATAGCTAGGAAGGTGTCAGCCCCTCTAATAATCTCCATCAATCTGTTGATGTGATTTATTTATGTATTTATGTATGTATGTATTTATTTATTTATTTTTAGAGAGAGGAGAAGGGAGGGAGAAAGAGAGGGAGAGAAACATCAATGTGTGGCTGCCTCTCACAGCTCTACAACCAGGGACCTGGCCTACAACCCAGGCATGTGCCCTGACCAGGAATCAATCGGCGATCCTTCTGTTTGTGGGATGACACCCAACCCACTGAGCCACACCAGCCAGGTGACATATTCTTTAAAAAAATTTTTTTTTTAATTTATTGATGTTAGAGAGAGAGGGAGAGAGAGGCAGAGAAATTGCAATTTATTGTTCCATCTATCTGTGCATTTGCTGGTTGCTTTCTCACATGCCCTGACCATGGATTGAACCTGCAACCCTGGGGTGTCAAGATGATGCTCCAACCAATTGAGCTACCCGGTCAGGGCCTGATGTGACTTCTTAATTTTAAGTAAAATGTTATACAGATACCCTTCCAGATAAATTGCCTAGTCTCTGGAACATCCTGGGCAAGTTAATCCATGTCTCGAAGTCTCAGATTCTTCATCTCGAAAATAAGAATGAGACCTACAGCCCAGGCCATGTAGCTCAGTTGGTTAGAGCACTGTCCCGACATGCCAAGGTTGCTGGTTCAATCCTGGGTCAGGGCCCTTACAAGGGTCAACCAATGAATGCATTACTAAGGGGAACAATGGGTCTATGTTTCTCACTTCCTCTCTCTTTCTAAAATCAATTTAAAAAAATGAGACCTGTAGCATGGGTTTGTTGTGGGTATTAACTGAGGTAACGTGTGTGTAATGCACTTAGCACAGTGCCTGACATACAGTTGGTACTTAATACACACTTCTTATTTCCTTTCCTTGGAAAAAGGAGTAGTGAGGTGAAGATAGAAACTGAGACAAAACACATCCATGGAACCCAGTCCTGAATCATGCCTCACCCTCCCTGTCTCCATCTCTCCAAAAAAATCAAATTAGATCAGACACATCAGCTCAGACCCTTCCCAAGACATCAGGCTCTGGAAAGCTAGCTGGCCTTTGAGAGAACAAGAAAAGTATCTAGAAAGGTCGAGGATGAGTCTCTCCCAGACGTATGTCTGGTTCCCTGATTCTGGGGCATCCCCAGGGTTCTGCCCCAGGTTTGCATCACCTGGGCAGGCAGGTTTTACCCCTGGGCAATGGTTTGCTCGGTGAGAAAGGAGGGGGAAGGGAAGGCACCTACCGAAGCTTGACCTGGTTTCTGGCAGGGACCCACCCTCAGTCAGTAAGTGTTGGCCCAAAATTTAGGCCACCCAGGATTTGCACAGGGTGTCACTCTGTAACCTAGAACAACCTACTGCCAAGAAGAATAGGTCTTGGATCAAATGCACACATCCATACGCACTCACACCATTCACACTCACGTACCCACACAGACGGTCTCTCATTCACAATCATATGATCACACACACACACTCTCTGGCCAGAGCTCAAGAGCTCTCAATCCCTTGCCTTTCCCTTCTCTAGCTCTGCTGTCCTCCCCAATCTAAAGAAACTGGGAGGATTAAAGACAGATTCGGAAACACACACAAAGGCACGGGATCCAACCCTGCCCCTAAATGGTGAGGTCAGTCCCCAGAAACCCAGACTCTGAGGAATCTGAGTTTCAGAAGTGTGTGTAACCTGGAGCCAGGGCTGTGCCTTGCTGTGCCAGGTCCTCCTGGACATGTATCCATCCCACACGGTTCCCGTCTGAGTGCTGTTTATTAAGGGTTCAGTTCCTTCTTGGGCTGCATTTGGTTATGGGAGGAATGGTGTGTGTGTGTGTGTGTGTGTGTGTGTGTGTGTGTGTGTAAGTGAACTGGAATGTCCAGCTGGCAGGAGGGATGGGAGGCTGTGTTGAGATGCACCTGTTGTCTAAAGGTCAAGGTTGAGGTCAAAGAGAGGCCAAAGCTAGATTCTACTCCAGGTCCCCAAAAGCCAGACGACCCAGCCCTTCTCACTCCCTTTGGTAACTCTGGGTCCAGTAGTCTCTGTCTTTCTCCCAGCAGCTGTTGGCAGAGAGAGGAACAGGGTGAATAGACTAGAAGTTTCTGGAGCCAAGAGAGAGTCCTGCCTCTCATTATTCTGCATCCTTCTCTCCAGTTGTAGAAGGAGGATCCCAAATGTACTTCTTTGTCAGGGAGGAGAGGAAGGCCCTCTGAGAAGTGCAGAGGAAGCGGGAAACAGAGGCGATCCCCCTCTTTTGCCTTCTCCCTCCCAGCCTCCACCTTCATACCTCACACAGACTGCAAAACAACCCAGCTTCTTGCCAAGTGTTAGGCTGACTGAATTTCAGCTCTAGCTGCCTCTGCTTCCTCCTTCCTCTCACTTGTTGCAAACTCAGGGAGGGAGCCTTGACCCCTGGACTTCCCCCTATAGGGATAAACACCAGCAAGTAGAAAAGAGGGTGGGTGGGATCACCAGAGCAGCAGAGCTGTGGGCCTTGGGGAGGTCCCAGGGCAACGAAAGGGAGGGCGTCAGTGGCGGTGCGGGGGCTAGTGGGAAGCTAGACGTCATGCCAAGGGCCCTGACTTTGAGTCGAGCCCTGGGCTCTGGCCCTGGCTCTGATGGAGAGTCAGAAAGGGCACAGAGAGCATGCAGCACCAGACACGGCAGCTCACCTCCTGGCTTTCCCTCCAGAGTCAGGGGAAGGAGGGAGAGAGGAGGTGGAGGCTGAGTTCTGAACCAAGTTTTCCTGAAAAGCCTCTTTCCTTGTTTGTCCTAGCCCCTCCCAGTCCCTCCCACGCTCTGCTGCAGCTTCCCAGCTCTGGGCCAAAGGGCCAGGAGCAGGACAACTGCCTTCTCTCTCCCACTTATCTTGGGGCCTGGGGAACAAAGCTAAAGCCCCAACCATTCTAAGGAGCCCATTCTAGGGAGCCCATCTTCTACCGCGAGTCAAAGTCTACTGGGATCAGCGGTCAGGCCCGCTGCCCAGCCACCACCCCTTCAGTCAACTTCAGAGTACTCTCAGCTTACTCATTTCCTTACTACCCAGCTATTTTCTTCCTTGGTGCCCACACTCCTTTTCTCTACCTCTTTGGCAGCTGTCATGTCTCCAGGCATACATCAGTGCTGCCCCAGGAGCTGCCTGTGAACAAGTGGAAAAGGGAAAACAAAACCAAGCCTTCCTAGAATCACTGGGACCCAGGAGGACCTAGCAGGAAGCAGTAGGTGGCCCAGGTTCACTTGGCTTCTTGAAAAGGCTCTCATCTTTCCCCATCACCCAAGTCCCCAGAAAGGATAGACCTCTACTTGAGACCTGTTTTTACCAATGGAGCCACTGCTGCTTTGAAGGGAGATGCTGGCTGTTCCTAACCCCTCTTCAGTGTTTCACTTGCACTTCTGAGGTTTAGGGCAAATGAAACCGGCAATGGATATCTGACCTTGGGCTGGTAATTTCTGAGCCTCACTTTCTTCATCAGTAAAGGAGGGAGGGTAAGATGCTCTTAACCCTGGGTGTTCCCTTCTGTGGAATCTACAAGCTGCCCTCAAGTACTGCGGGTGGTGGGAGTGGGAGTGTCACTGTGCTCCTGGCCCTTGCCTTACCTATGGCCTCATTCCTTTAGGACCTCAAAGCACTTTCACCATAAAGTTCCCCTCCCTTGTCCTTTTTATTTCCCAAACAAGAGGAAATGACTCACCCCAAAGTCACCTGGAATGGGTGGGATGGTGTCATACAAGTAAACAGGGAGTCCCTAGTGGTATCCTCACCCCCATAGCAATTCTTTTTCCCTGGGGTGCTCTTCCTAAGGTGAGTAGGAGGGGTAAGGGGTAACATTTCCTTTTGGTCTTAGGACTTGGCCCTTCAGCAGAAGTACTGACTCGGCGGATATCTCTTTCTCCTACTTCTTTCCCCGTGTCACCAGGAACCTCAAGGCGAGGTCAGTTCTGCAATCACGTGAAGCCCTCACGTTTGCAAGGTTTGCAGAAAAGGCCTGCAAGCTTTGATCTCCCAGGGAGCAGCGAAGCTTGCCAGTCCCTCCCCAGGAATTCACATGCCTCTGCCATACAGGCTTTCCAAACACGCCACCCTGACTCTTCAGCGTACCCCACCCACCCGGCTCTCAACTCCTCCCCCGTCCCAGCAACAGTTTTTGCAAGGCAGAAAGAAGGAAATATACACAGTCCGCCCACTTTGCCAGTGGACTACAAATCCCGGCAGCCTTGGCGTTACGCAGGCGCAAGGAGCTCAACGTGCCTGCTGCTGGAAAACTGTGTCACTGGGGCACGAGGCGCTCCCTGGGATCACATGGTACCTGCTCCATTGCCGCGTGCGGCCCGGGAACCCTGGGTTGCTGGCGCCTGCGCAGAGCCTCTGTCCCAGGGAAAAAGGCTGGGGCAAAAGGCGGCTGAGATTGGCAGAGTGAAATATTGCTGCCGAGGGAACGTAGCAGGGCACACGTCTCGCATCTTTGCGCCTGGGTGCCCCGTTTCTCCCCATCACCTACTTACTTCCTGACTGCAACCTCTCTACCTCTGGGACTTTTGCATCGGGAGTTCCAGATTCGCTACCCTGCAGCGCTGCGGAGCCATCCGGCAGTGGCACCGGTGCACTGCGGAGACCAGACCCTCCTTGCTATCTTCTAGCCTGAACTACTGCAGGCTAATTCCCTTCGGCCCCCCTCCCCCACACTCTCTTTGCTCTTCCCATGCAAAGCAGACCTCCGTTGCCTCAGCGTCCTCCCCTTCTGCAGGGCTGCAGCCCGGCCACTCCAAGAGCTTGCTACAGGGTGCCTCCACTCCCCTCCCTCAGCCAGTACCCCGGGGGAGACAGCGGCAATTGCAACCTCCACTTTGTGTCAAGGTCCAGTTTGAATGACCGCTCTCAGCTGGTGAAGACATGACGACCCTGGACTCCAACAACAACACAGGTACTGAGATTACTATCATCATCCTTTCTCACTGTCTCCTCACTTCCATCTATGTCTTAAAACAAGAGGAACTTTGTAAGGGACTGGGGACTCCCTCTGCCCTGGGATTTACTAGCGTAATGGGGACCATCGGCGAGGATTCCAATAGGTTGTTTTGTTTTGTTTTGTTTTTGCTTTTTGG
This sequence comes from Trachops cirrhosus, assembly GCA_028533065.1. Taxonomy (NCBI): domain Eukaryota; kingdom Metazoa; phylum Chordata; class Mammalia; order Chiroptera; family Phyllostomidae; genus Trachops; species Trachops cirrhosus. The sequence goes on along the minus strand of CM052545.1, from coordinate 93,817,621 downwards.
CCTGGAAATGCGCCCAAAGGCGCCCTACATCCAGCCCTCAGAGTTCTAAAGCTCACTTTAGCCTGAAGGACTGGGATCCCGGGCAGAAGGAAATGGAGAGCGGGTACGTGTGGTGAGATGAACAATTTAGAGGGACTCGGAGCTTTGGAGCAGTGCCCCCAAACGCCCCCGTCTGTCCGCCCCTGCAGCTGTGGCATGCCTGGCCTTCTCGGAAAGAAGGCCCCCTCCTTCCTCTCTTCCTCTTCCCTAGTTTCCGCAGACTAGAAGGAACCTGAGAAGCAGTGAGGTGATCGGGACTCCAAGACAGGAGGGGCTGGGGGAATGGGTCAGATCTCACTGGGGAATCCTCAGTGACAGTAGGGAGCGGCACTTGAGGAGCTGGGAGAGTGGCGCTGGTCCCCAAGGAGGACACCCACAGTGCCCGGGTGGCCGGGAGGACTCACATGGCTGCGGAACCGGGCCCACGTGCTGCGTTTGTTTTCATTCAGCAGAAGCCGTGGCCGCCACCTCATTGGTCGTTGCCTCTCGGCCCTGTTACATAATGAGCTCCGCCCCCACGGTTTCCACGGCAACGCGTGTTCCCTTTTCTCCTCCCCTCAATGTCCCTGCCTATCTTGCGTTCCCTGCCCAGCTCTGGACCAGGACCCGGGGAGGGGCGGGAGGGAGGCGGGGGCTGCTGCTCTAGATTGACGGGAAGCGGAGGGCGGGGCTTGGAGTTCCGGGGTTCCTCGTTGGGGAGCCACGTGCAAGACGCACACGTGGAGCAGAGACGTGAGGCCGGCTGAGGGCCCGGCTCCCGCCCCGCCCCGCCGAGATCTGGGTGAAGCTGGGCTGACTCACCACCCCCGCCTGCCTCCTTTTCCTGTTCGCCTGCCCGGGTCCCCCCTCTTCCCCATCACCAAAGCAGAGTAAGATGGAGTCATTCCTGACCTCCCTTGGCCTCATGTTTACACTTCTCAAAGGGGCTGACATTTAGCCACCGTTCTCCTTTCTGCTTCATTCTGTTTGCACCTATTCATTGTACCACCTTTAGACTCAACTTCTCCACGTTACAAATTCTTTCTGTTCCCCAAGCATCTTTTTCCTTAGTCCTGCAAACATGGTCTTACTCTCCTCCCCACCAAACAAACAGCAGTTTGCTTCCTAAGGATTTTCCCAAAGCGACTACCTTCCAGAATCATAACTGAAAGGATGTTAAGTCTCTCTCATCTTTTTGTTTGCTTTACGCAGAAAGGAAAACTGAGACCCACAGAAGGGACTTGTTCTCTAGGTCACAAATCACAAGTTGGTGGTGATGGATCTAGATCTATAACTAGACTCTTTTGAGTGTGCCCCTCACTTCCAGGTTAGAAGTCTCTTTGATGAGTCTTCTCTTTTGGAGATGGGTAAACTAGGTCAGGTTCATTTACCACCAAATAAATATCCCATCCCCCACCGTCAACCTTGAAACGATAGGAGCTGATCTGTTGTGCAACCGTTTTACAGGGAGCTGGGTTCACCCCGACCAACCTTGGGCTATTTTAAGGTTGCCCTGCCCGGCTTAGTGTGTGTCAGTGGGTGAGCAAGACATGTGCCTCTGGAGACACAGTAGCGTGGCCTGTGCCGGCGCACACGTGTCCTGGGAGCCTCCCTTCACTCACCCTGCCCATGACAGGCCAAACTAGGTGCTTGGCACAGGTGTGGCAGGCGGGTCACCTTTTTCTACTGCTGATACCACAGGAACACTGCCACCTGGTTGGCCCAATATAATCAGAGGGCCAAAGTCCTGGAGTGCAGAGAGCCAAGGTCGTTGTCACTAGGCTGGGAGATGTGGAAGGGGGAGTTCCAAAGCCCTAGGCTGGACAGTTTGCCCTTCACATCCACCTCCTGTGATGTGCACCACCAGGTCTTTCCCGGACTCGGAGGGAGTCCACTCAGACTTTCACTGTTGAAGGCCAGAGGAACCAGGCTGGGCAGGTTTGGTAACTTAAGTACCTTCAGAGAATACGTCTTTCAGTTTGGGGGGAACTTGACTGTTGTATTCTTTCCTCTCCCTGCTTCTCCTCACTGTTGGCTCGCTGCCGCTCCATGGCCTCATCCCTGGAATGGTCTTGGTGTTAAAATCGGCAGCTGTTTATTTTGGAAGGCTGGGCCTCACGCATGAGTCTCAGCTGCTCATCCCATCCTTAGGTCTGCCACCGACAACTAAGTCATTAGCTGCACTCACTGTTCCCAAGGAAGGCATCCAGGGCCGGGGTGGGAGGGCACATGTGTGAGATGCCCACAGAAGTCAGGCCTCTGGGGTGGTACCCCATACCCAAGGCAGAAGTGGGATGTACTCTGCAAAGGGTCGTGGTTGTTGGTTGGCTCTGCAAAACCTAGTATGTGTTGGGGGGTTGCTTATTGTGGCTCTTCTGGGGCTCCACATGGTTAACTTCTGAGTTGCCAGCAGTGCTCAGGGGAGGCAGGCAGGGGATGAGCAGGTGGTGCCCTAAGATGGTAGCTCTATGGCACCTGACATCTCCTTCCCTTGTGTTCTCCTGCCAGGTGGCGTCATCACCTACATTGGCTCCAGTGGCTCTTCCCCAAGCCGAACCAGCCCTGAGTCCCTCTACAGTGACAGCTCAAATGGCAGCTTCCAGTCCCTGACCCAAGGCTGCCCCACCTACTTCCCACCGTCACCCACAGGCTCCCTTACCCAGGACCCAGCTCGTTCCTTTGGGAGCATTCCACCCAGCTTGAGTGACGATGGCTCTCCTTCTTCATCTTCCTCATCATCCTCTTCCTCCTCCTTCTATAATGGGAGTCCCCCAGGGGGTCTACAAGTGGCCCTGGAAGATAGCAGCCGAGTGTCCCCCAGCAAGAGCACCAGCAACATCACCAGTGAGTACATTTCTAGTTGATCTGGGGGAAAGCAACGTGGCCAGGCCTGCGTTGGCAGGCGGTGTCAATGTGAAACAGCTATTCCCAGGGCCTACCCTGGCCTTGATGATTTCTCCTAGAGTAGCACCAGCTTGGTCTGGTCATTTGAGTGCCCCCTGGATCCAGGGGCTCCTCCTCAGTTTTCCCAGAACCTCCAGCCCAGAAAACCTCCGTCTCTAGCCACTCGGATAGCCCTCCTGCTCCCTCGCCCGCTCACTGCCCCTCTCTTCCCACAGAGCTCAATGGCATGGTGCTACTGTGTAAGGTGTGTGGGGATGTTGCCTCGGGCTTCCACTACGGCGTGCATGCCTGTGAGGGCTGTAAGGTGAGACAGGTCGGGGCTAAGGGAAGGGGCAGGTGACCCACGCCCCCAGGACGCCTAAGTCTGGCCCGTCCAGACGGAGATGCTCACTAGCTGCCCCTGCCCTCCAGGGCTTTTTCCGTCGGAGCATCCAGCAGAACATTCAGTATAAGAGGTGTCTGAAAAATGAGAACTGCTCCATCGTCCGCATCAATCGCAACCGCTGCCAGCAGTGTCGCTTCAAGAAGTGTCTCTCCGTGGGCATGTCCCGTGACGGTGAGGCGGCATTGTCACCCCTCGAGCACCCCACGCCCTCCCCCTTCCTTCCACCCCAAGTTTCTGAATTTATCCTTCCCTTAAAAAAGTCCCAAACTGAGATACATCATACAGTGAGTCTCACTGGCATAGGGGACGCCCATACTTCATCCTCTCGGGTAAACATAGTTCTTTCCCATTAGTCCCTGTGTCACCTCCTACCACAGTCCCTACTTGGAAAACCCCTTCCATGGGTGCGGCCTTGCTGGTTTTAGTTTTGCTGCGGAACCCCAAGCCTTCAGGGTCTTGCCCTCTCAGGAGGAAGGAAGGAAGAGAGCATGTGAGTGTGTATGAGAACTTCCTGACCCTGCTCTCATCCTGTCACAGCTGTGCGTTTTGGGCGCATCCCCAAACGAGAGAAGCAGCGGATGCTGGCTGAGATGCAGAGCGCCATGAACCTGGCCAACAACCAGCTGAGCAGCCAGTGCCCACTGGAGACCTCGCCCGCCCAACACCCGACCCCGGGCCCCATGGGCTCCTCACCACCCCCAGCTCAGGCCCCCTCACCCCTAGTGGGCTTCTCCCAGTTCCCACAACAGCTGACGCCTCCCCGATCTCCAAGTCCTGAGCCCACAGTGGAAGATGTGATATCCCAGGTGGCCCGGGCCCACCGAGAGATCTTCACCTACGCCCATGACAAGCTGGGCACCTCTCCTGGAAACTTCAATGCCAACCATGCATTGGGCAGGCCCCCAGCCACCACCCCACATCACCGGGAAAATCCAGGCTGCCAACCTGTTCCCAATGACAACATCATGGCTGCCCAGCGTCACAACGAGGCCCTGAACGGTTTACGCCAGGCTCCCTCCTCCTACCCTCCCTCCTGGCCCCCCGGCCCCGCCCACCACAGCTGCAACCAGCCCAACAGCAATGGGCACCGTCTATGCCCCACCCACGTGTACCCAGCCCCAGAAGGTGAAGCACCTGCCAACAGTCCGCGGCAGGGCAACTCCAAGAATGTTCTGCTGGTGAGGGCACCGGGGGTGAGGTGGGCAGGGGGCCTGGAAGACTGGATTTAGCACAGGGCAGCTGGGTGTGCCAGGAGGCTAATGCAAGGATCTCCCCTTCCCGGGGGAGGATGCTCAGCCCTGCAGCAAGGGCTCCGCCTGGGAATCCCTGGTCTTCACCTGGCACCTCATTGCTGCTTTTCCTGAAAGACCTATCCTCCACAGCCACAGCCTCTCACTCGGGCGGACTCTAGGGCCCAGAGCTGCAGGGGGAGCTCTTCTGAACGAGCCTGGCTGATACTCCCCTCCCCAAATCCCTTCCCCCTCCAGGCGTGTCCGATGAACATGTACCCACACGGACGCAGTGGGCGAACCGTGCAAGAGATATGGGAGGATTTCTCCATGAGTTTCACACCCGCTGTGCGGGAGGTGGTAGAGTTTGCTAAGCACATCCCTGGCTTCCGGGATCTTTCTCAACATGACCAGGTCACTCTGCTGAAGGCTGGCACCTTTGAGGTAAGTGTCCTCTTTTGTGCTCCCTGCTCTTGACCTGGGGAAGCACCCAACAGAAAGTCTTGGTGTCTGGAGCAGGCAGTGGCTCTGAAAGGCTTAGAACCCCAGTGTCTGTCCTTACACACTCTGACTGATGAGGAGGGGCAGAAGGCCTCCCACTCCTGCCTCAGGATGGCCGGGACTTCTGTCTTCTCAGCTGGGGCCTAATCACATCCCACTGCCTTAAAATAACACTTTAGGGCACATTGCTACCCCCACTCTAGGCCTGAGCAAATGAATGTTAGTGAAGTGACTTGCCCGAGGTCACAGATAGTGACTAAGCTGTGACTCGGATTCAGGCCTGTGGGATTGCAAAGCCAGTGGGATATTTCCCATCCTTCCATCTGGCCCCCCGCCTCCCATCACCCACTCAGAAACTATCCCCACTGTTCACTGAGAAATGCAGTAAACCCTTTAGAAAACTTGAGGGGTGATTCGGCAAGTGCTCCTGCCACCTCACCCAGGATGACCATCCCCCGTGCAGGTGCTGATGGTGCGCTTTGCGTCGCTGTTCAACGTGAAGGACCAGACAGTGATGTTCCTGAGCCGCACCACCTACAGCCTGCAGGAGCTCAGTGCCATGGGCATGGGAGACCTGCTCAACGCCATGTTCGACTTCAGCGAGAAGCTCAGCTCCCTGGCGCTTACCGAGGAGGAGCTGGGCCTCTTCACCGCGGTGGTGCTTGTTTCTGCAGGTAGGTCAAGCTTTCGCCCGAGCCTGACCGGGGGAGGAGGCGGACGCAGTTCGATTGAACACACCTTTTATGGAGTACCTACTCTATGCCAGGCCCTGTGCTGGGCACTGGGGATACAGACATGATTCAGACACAGTCTAGCTTGGGAGACAGACTCATGCCCGACTAATTATAAAACAGTGAAATAAGTGTCACAGTAGAAGCATGAACCAAGGGCTTTGGAAGCACAGACAACTATTTCTGCCTGGGGAGCTGGGGAAGGAGGTGACACTTGAGTGGGGCCTCAAAGGACAAGTAAGATATTGCCAGGCAGGGGTGGGGGTTGGGGGGTGGGTGGGGCAGGGCCAGGCAGAGGGAGCTACAGAGCAGAAAGCAAGGGAGCCTGGATATGTTTGGCCTGTTCAGGGAGAGAGTGGCCTTGCGGGACGGGGGTGCCCAGCCCTGCTGAGCCCATGCTGCCATGCTGGGGCAGAGAGAGGCCTGGGAGGAGGAGGCGCACTCCCCTCCTCCTCCCTCCCCCGGGCCCTCTGAGGGGCTTCAGGGAGAGGCTGCATTGCCCGCCGCGTCCTCCTGGCGGACCTCCTCCGGGTCCTCCTCGTCAGAGGAGCTCAGGGAGCCTGCCTCACTGCTGTCGTCTTCCCCACAGACCGCTCGGGCATGGAGAATTCCGCTTCGGTGGAGCAGCTCCAGGAGACGCTGCTGCGGGCTCTTCGGGCTCTGGTGCTGAAGAACCGGCCCTTGGAGACTTCCCGCTTCACCAAGCTGCTGCTCAAGCTGCCGGACCTGCGGACCCTGAACAACATGCATTCCGAGAAGCTGCTGTCCTTCCGGGTGGACGCCCAGTGACCCGCCCGGCCGGCCTTCTGCCGCTGCCCCCTTGTACAGAATCGAACTCTGCACTTCTCTCTCCTTTACGAGACGAAAAGGAAAAGCAAACCAGAATCTTATTTATATTGTTATAAAATATTCCAAGATGAGCCTCTGGCCCCCCCCAAGACTTCTTGTAAATACCTGCCTCCCTCCCCCATCACTGAGCCTCCCCTCCCCCCTATTTAAACCACTCTGTCCCCTCTAATGCTCTAGCCCCCCAATTTGTTCTATTCCTGTCTCAAATCCAATAGTTCACAGCTGAGCTGGCTTCTGTGGTGTGTGCTCGTTGGGGGTGGGGTGGGGGGGCGGAAATATTGCCAAGGCTGGGGGCACACCTCTCCATCTGGTCAGTTTGTGGGCTGGATACGCTGCCAGCAGATGGGAGGGTACAGGGAAACAGCACGCAAGTCTAAGGGGGGTGCCCAAGGGGGTTATTTTCATCATATATTTATTACATAAATATATAGTAAAATAGACGAGCAACAATTACCATAAAAATATCTTTCTTTAAAATCCTGACCCAAAACACAACGGGATGAAAAATCGCACATAACAGACATACTGATTGTCAACGTGGGGCGGGAGTAGGAGCCCCCCAAGTCACTCCTGCTGGCCCCGCCCCCGGGGAAGGGACCTACCTCCTTCCCTGTTTCTGGCCACAACCCCCCCTCCCCCCACCCCAGCACCAGCTTCTCATACATTCAGTAGCGCCTCCAGGGAAGTGTCCCCCTCCCCCACCCAGGAGTTCCCAGGGCAGGAATTACTGTCCCCCTCATGGACGGTGTCTGTGTCACATGCCCTGCCCTCTCCCAGCCCTGTAGACCCGCAACTAGGAGAAGGGGTAGGGGCTCCTCCACCCCCACCCTCCCCAAGTCTAAGCAGGGAGGAGGCTGGATGAGGTATGTGTGTTATGAGTGATAGGACGGGGAATACTGAGATGGAGAGGTGGGTGGTGGGGGCGGGGTAGTGGTCATGGCTCTGGCACCCCCTTGTCCTGGCCTGGACCCCTCGTCCTATTCTCAGCAGCCCCTCCTCCCACCAATACTGCACCTGCTGCCCCACCCTGCCTGCCCTAGTGCCCCGGGCCAATACTGGGGGAGACATGCTAAGCACCCACATCAAGGGCATCCCCCTCATTAGCACCAATGGCCCCCAGGAGAGGGCCCTGTCCCCGACTTCCAAAGCAGGGACTGGGACAGCTGCCTCTCTAGAGCAGGTTCATGGCATTCCTGAGTCCCCCCCAGCTCCTCCCCCACCACGTGTACTCGCTCACACATTCACGCAGAGAAATGCACACATACACCCCACATCACTGCGAGTGAGGGGGAGGGGTCAGGGGAGGGGTTGGGAATCACAGCTCATATGATTGGGAAGGGGTATGGGGATTCCAAGTGCCTGTGAGAGGCCAAGCCTCTTCAAGGCCTTTTCTCCACCATGTCCATGGCTGAGAATGGGGGTTGAGGGGTAGAGTGGGGCTGGAAGGATGGAGGAGACAAAAGACAGGTCAGGAATTCCACTGGGCCCCCAGGGGTAGGAGGAGGGTACAAGAGGGTTTGCCCATAGGACAGGAGGAATACAGGAGTCAGAGCCCCAGGAGAGAAAGAGGGAGAGACAAAGACAGCATGTGCAGCCCACCTGCCCAAGGGGGCGGGGCGGGCACACGCACAGGTGACAGTGGATGCTCCTCCAGGCCCTCCCCTCCGTGGGAACACCTGAATGGCAGGGAAAGGACGGGCCCTGACGGGCAGCACAGCGTTGCCTGCATGTGTGTGTCGGGGGACGTGGCAGGCTGAGGGTCCGGGTGGGATGGCAGGTTCCCCACTGCTTAAGACATGTTTGCCCCAATAGTGCAAAGCGCAGGAAGCCCTGGCAGCCCTCCCCCCGCCCCATTCCCCATGGCTTCCGGGGGCATCTATGTCCACCCATCCATCCCTGCCGACATACAGCCCTGAGCCCAGGGCCCTCTGGTCTGCTCTGTCCCTCCCCACCCTCCCCTTCCCCCACCCATGGGAGAGCTACCTCTTCTGTCCCTCTCCCATGCAGAGTGGGTGATAGCCAAAGGGAGGAGGAGGAAGGCAGCCACCCAAATGCAGACCAACAGACCACTCCTCACCAGGAAGGTGGGAGGTGGCTCAAGCCAAAGTCCCTGAATTAGAGAAAAGAAGAGGGGAAAGGGGTCCCAGGGGCAGAGGGGCGGCTAGCCTAAAGAGCTTCAAAGAAAAAAAAGGAGGAGCACCAACCGCCCCCTGCCCCGGAGCCCCAGCTAAGTGCTATTAATCTAAGCACCCCATTCCTTGGTGCCTGCCCGCCTGCCCAGAGTCTGGGTTAGTGCGTTGAAGTGGGAGTGGGAAAGGAGGAGGGCAGAGGTTAGAGAGAGCCCAGAAGACATATGGGAAACAGAGTCCTAAGAGGGTGGAGGCTCTGGGAGAAGCTCAAGCACACCCCCTCCTCGCCCCTGGTGCAGCAGCATCTGGATTGTAGCTAATACTGCAGGATGTGAGGAGGGCGGGAGCTTGAGCCACAGTTTTTCCTGTGTGGGTGCCAAGGTGTGGAAGGAATCGGGGGGTGGTGTGGGGACAGGGAGAGGCCCCTGGGGCTGGGCACTTGAAAGGGGAGCTGTGCAGGCAGCAGGGCAGGCTGGTGAGGGGCCAGCTGGCATCCAGCGTGAGAGGTAGATGGAACTCAGCGGGCACGAGTGGCAGAGAGCAGAGGGAGCACTGGGGTGGGGGTGCCGAAGGGGCACAGAGGGAGGGGCAAGGCAAGGTGGGGTGGCCAGGACCCTGTTGTGTTAACTCACAGCTCTGATCGGCAGCCCTACCCTTAGGGACCTTGTACGGGGGTGGGGGGCAGTTCTCTCTGATTTGGGGTGAGGAGGGGCAGCTCTCAAAGTGCATGGGGGTGGTAGGGGGGGTCCTCCCCTCTGGCCAGCCTCAGTTAATAACTTAATATTATCTCTCTCTCTCTATCAATCGCTCGCTCTCTCTTTTTTTCTTTTTCTCTCTGTCTAGTTTTTCTTCATTTATCTTCTCCCCTTGCCTGGTTTTCAAAGTGCAGTTAGAATGACTATAATTTTTAACCTCCGGGTAGGAGACAAGCCAAGCCCTTCTTTGCACCCAGGCATCTGGGGAAGCAGAGAGGCCCTCAGCCCGTAGCCTGAAGGGGGGATCTAGGCCAAGGGACTGGACAGGGGACTCTCGTGTGTGTGTGTGTAGGGGGTGAGGTGAGGGTATTTTCCTCCACCCCACACTCCTGTCCCCTACAGTCAGGATGGCTTGTCCCCTCTTAGTTCTCCCTCCTTTCCCCTGCCTTCTTAGAGGACGGGGTCCTGGGAACTGCAGGACATGGTCCCTCCCAGCCTCCCACACTGTCCTTTCCATAGCAAGTTCATTTGTGTGCCCTGTCCCAGGGCTGGAGGTTCTGAGGAGGGACGGGAGAGTGCGGGCGTGTGTGGGTGCTGAATCTATCCGGGGATGAGAGGAAGGAGAGAAGAGGTGTGGGGGTCTCCCTCAGCCCCCAGCTCTGCCCCTTCTCTCCAGGCTCCTCCCCACCAGCTCCGCACACCCTCTGGCCGTCTGAGGCTTTAGACTTCCTGATCCTCAAAGACCTCGAGGAAGAGTGGGGGGAAGAGTTCGGTGGGGCACTCGACTTTCATGTGGAGGAAGCGGCTGGCGTGGCAGGCCCCGATCATGCGGAGGTCAGTCACCTTCATCAGCAGCTTGGGCCAGAAGTGCGGAATGTTGTGTTTGCGGTGGTTGACGTAGTGCTCAAACGCCAGCAGGTACGCCTCCTGACTCTTCTCGATCTTGTCCACGCACAGCAGGCCCGAGCGGTCTGTGGGACAGGAGAGACGGGAGGGTGAGTGGGTGGTGGGAGACAGGGGAGAGAGGAGGGGCAGCGAGTGGAGAAAAACACATTGTGGGGGGCACGTGCAGGAGGAACAACTCCACGCCAGTGGGAGGGCAACGACGGGAGGAGGGATGGAGGGATAAGCAGTGAGGACAGAGGGACAGAGAGGTGAGAAGAGAGAAAACTCTGAGACAGGATGGCACTAGGGGCAGAGAGAAGGGTTGGTGGTCAGAGAGGTGGGGTGGGAATGAGTGCAGAGAGGGATAGAAGCGGGCAGGGAGAGAGGGGACAGGGCAAAGACAGGAAAAGAGCAGGAGAGGGATCTGGGTGCAGCAGATGGGGCTGGGGAACACAATGGTGTGTGTGTGTGTGTGTGACAGAGCAGGGGACGGGAAGGGCCCAGATGACAGAGATGGCCTGGATGACAGAGGTAAGCTTGTGGGACACAGAGGTAGGCTTGGGGTGGGGGCAGACAGGGACTAGGATTAAGGAAGGAGAACAGCCCTCCCAGCCAACCAGCAAGTACCTGTTGACATTAGCAGCACAGCCTGCAGTAGAGCCACTTCTGTGTCATCCAGGTTAAAGGCAGAGAGTGACTTGCCCAATTCAAAGATGGCGTCGGAGACTACGCCCAGGCCGCCATTCTTGAGCTGCTCCCGCTTGACGGCCATCTCCCCGCTCAGCGTCAGGGTGTCGCTCTCAGGGTCATAGCGGACAGCAGCCCGCAGGGACATGATCTCCATGCAGCACCCCTTCAGGAGGATGATCTGGTCTTCACAAGGCAGCTGTGGAGCGCAGGGCCACAGGAGCACTCAGCACGCCCCTCCCCGAGGGCGTCCCCTGTGGGTGCCCCCTGGGAGATGTGAGGCCCCCATTGGCCTCGGCCAATAACACGTGCTCTGAAGAGCTAACCTTGCGTTGGGCCACAGACGTGCCCTATTTCATGAAATCTCGTAGTTCTCCTATCATTCTCTCCATCCCTACTGCAGACGAGGAAACCGAGACACATGGGAGTTGGTAACACAGCCAAGGTCACGCAGTTGGTATGGCAGCCTGTCCCCAGTTAGTGCTCTTTAAGGTGAGAG
>CM052545.1:93731920-93806009 GCA_028533065.1 Trachops cirrhosus | reverse complement strand
CCCCAGTGTCATCACCGTGGCTCCCCGCCCATCTGCCACTCACCTCGGAGAACATGGGCAGTTTTTTGGCAAAGTCCACCACACGAGTGATGGCCGGGGTGATGATCTTGGTAAACTCGCTGAAGGCCTCTAGGTCCACCTTGTCTCCGTCCGGCATGGAGACGATGGGTGACTGGCCAATGTCGTCCGGCTGGAGGGACAGACGGAGGTCAGCTGGGGCTGCAGACCCCTTTCAATCTCTAAGGGTCCCTGCCCACCAGGGGGAGCTCCAAGGCAGCTTGGGGAAGAGAGGCCACCAGTACCCGAGACTGCTAAGTCCCAGGCCTAAGGCTTCTCCTTCACCTTGGGGGACAGAACAGACCAGGGCCAGAGCTCCAAGCCCGCTGATGTAACAGTGATCATAGCGGCAGCAGAAGTAATGGCATAGTAATAGAAGCTGCATTTATTGAGTATTCAATACGTGGCCAGGCCTTAGGTTACAAGTTTTACATGTATTATCTCATTTAATCCTCATCACAACCCCATAAGATATTATAATTATCTCCATTTCACAGGTGAGGAAACTGAGGCATAGGGCAGCTAACTAATAAGCCCAAGGTCACAGGACTAGTAAGTTATAGGACAAGGCAGTCTGATTCCTGACAGTTACACACACGGCTCCCACCCACTGGCACACCCCACCAGTGTCCTGCTTCCCCCCACTGCATGCAACCTACTGTCCATCTCCCCTCAACCTGGCACTCACCTGGCACTCACTTGGTTTTGCCAGGGCCTAACACAATGCCTGGCACCCCGAAAACTGTTACATGACTGTGTCCTCACTGCCCCCCCCCACTAGTCACTGTGCACAGGGAAAAGCGGAGAGGTCACCCCTGCAGGAAATCCAATGAGGAAGGCAAGTCCCTGTCCTCACATAGCTTCCAATCAGATGGAGTAGGCAGGACCCAGACAGTAGGGACACATGTACAGGTGTACAAATCAAAATCACCAAGGTATGGGGAGTATCAGCTTTGGGTTAGACTAAACTAAGAGGGCTTCCTGGAGGAGGCAAGACTCTGAGCTTGCTCACCTCTCCCTGGCACCTGGCTGCCGCTCACCCCCACCCCCCTCCCTCCTTACCAGGAATTTCCGCCTCTGCTTCCAATGGCTGCCCTGGGCATTTGTGCTGCGATGGGCCTCCGTGGCAACATGGATCAGATCCCACTCTTCAGGAGTGGGCTCTGGTCGCTGCTGCAGTGATCGAATCATCTCCTCCTTCCGCCGCCGCTCCCGGTTCTGCTCGATCAGCTTGCGCTTGGCCACCCGCTTTGAGTCATCTAGAACCACTGTCAACAACAGGAGGACATGTGCCATTCACATGGCACTCTGCGCAACCCTCTCAGAAACCACTCTTCCCAGGTGCAGGTCGGGGAAGCTGAGGGCCAGAGGGGTCGAGCGACTTCCGAATCTCCTAGCAGCTGCGGGACACAACCTGCACCACGATAATCCCTGGGATATGGACTCCACTTTGGGCTGATCCAGAGGCAGAGCAGGCTCTGGTCTAAAGGGTTATGGTGATAGCAGTTACTAGAAGACCCCGCCACCCGGTCCCTAGGCAATAAAAGATATCCTCTCACCCCTTTGGTAGTCAGGAACATGGTGCTAGGGTGGGGTGCTCAGGACTTCTTTCTACCCAACAACCCCCTCTGAGGCCTGGAGTGGTGAAAGGCGGGTGAGCGCTGGGGCTCACGCGCGGAACCCAGAGAGGAATCTTTTGTTTCCTTTCCCCAGGGATGAGGGCATCAGGGACCAAGATCCTGAACATTCATTCTGCCATCAGCCTGACCTGCACTGTCACTCTGCCCTGTGGGCCCTGAGGGTACTCTGGAAGGGAGCTGTCACATCTGAACTCGCCCCCACCCCAGCCACCTGGCCTGACACTCCCCACGCACCACCCCCCTTACAGTCCATGGCCATGCCCACGGAGATGCACTTCTTAAAGCGGCACAGCTGGCACTGGTTGCGGGTGATCTTGTCGATGACACAGCAGCTGTCATATTTGCAGGAGTAGGTGGGATGCAGGTTCTTCTGAATTGTGCGGCGAAAGAAGCCCTGGGGTGGGGGAGAGGGAGCGTGTTGTGATCGTGACCTCCGCTTCCTGAACTCGCCATGCAGTTCACTGGGGGGTGGGGGGTTAGTGAGGGAGCCTGGCTCCTCCTGCCCCAGCAGGCCCAGGGCCACTGGGCTCTGCCAGGACTCAGGAGGGCCTTAGGAACACACGCCCTCAGCTCCTCCGGCTGCTACGGGCTGGGGCTGCCTGGGTGGGGGTGGTGGCAGAGGCGGGGAGGATGAGAGAAGTTCGGAGACCTGGGCCTGGGATGGGGTGGGGTCCTGTGAAGCCTGAGGAATGGCAGCACCGCAAGCACAGTTAGTACCTGATTTCCGTCTTGCTAAGTGACTCTGAAGCCACACTGACCCACAACCATTCTCGTACATGCTGCCTGCTACCCAAGCAGGTGGAGTTTATGAAATGAGGCGGTGGGGGGGGGGAGTGTCAAAAAGTCAAAATAAGGCATGGTGTATGAATTCTAGTAGCTCTAAAACAAACTTTTCAGTTCTATACATCCAGTTGAACGCTCACTAGGTGCCAGGCGCTTAAAAGCCTTTCCCCTGAGGCATCAGCACATGTAACACTCGTGTGAACCCCGTGAGGCAGGAGGCTGTCCCTGTCTCCATTTTGCTGACCAGAAAACTAAAGCTTGGAGAGATTTAGCAATTTGTCCAATTTGCTTAATTTGCTTAAATTGCCCAAATGGCTAAGTGAGCATCAGAGCCAGAACGGGTCCTGAGGTATGGGACACCAAGGTCTGAGCTCTCAGATTCCGGGCTGCACTAAAATCACCTAGGGTGCTTACCAATAGTACAGACTCCTGGGCCTACAACATCAGACTCTCCAGGGGTGGGGTCAGGCCTCTCTGTCCTTCTGAGAGGCCCCTCTGGAACTCAGATGCCCTCGAGGGTGAGGCTTCCTGGTCTATACTAGCTGCTTATATGGCTTCTAGGGACCCTGCCTTGGGACTCTAAATCCCTAGTGGTCTTGGTTTGGTTGACACCAAGAAAGAAAAGAACTTGAAGTCTTTACATATATATTTTAGAGGGGAGGGAGAGAGAGAGAAACATCGATGTGTTGTTCCATTCTCTATGCGTTCATTGGTTGTTTCTTGTAGGTGCCCTGCCTGGGCATTGAACCTGCAACCTTGGTGTATCTAGACAATGCTCTAACCAACACAGCTACCCGGCCAGGGCCCCTTAACATATTTTTAAATATTTCTGTTTCTTGGAAAGTTACGTTTGCAGGAGGTGATGATCCCAGAAAAACCACACAAGTTGAAATATCCAAAGTGAAACCTAAGTAAGCCTCCCCAAGTCTAAAGCCTTGTCCGCTCTGCCCAGGGAGACCCTGCCATCCTCTTCCTCTCTGGACTCCCCCACGTACCCCACCCCCACCCCGCACTGGTTCTGACCCTTTCAGGTGCAGTGGAAGCAACGGGGGAACTTGCCCCAGGGCAGATTCCTGGGCTGCAGCACAAAAGGTTCTGCTGGGGCTGGGATGGGGCCTAGGGATCTGCATTGAACTGGGACTGCAGGTGGTCCATGAACCGCGTTTTAAAAAACACCGAGAGTGGTTTCAGGTGATGTCTGTCTCACCGGCGGGCTGCGAGCAGCGTGAAGACAGAACACACACTACACCCCTAACACTCTGGGGCGGTGACGGCTGACGTTGACTGGGTGCTCCTTCTGTGTCTGTCGTTGTTTGACTTCTTATGTTTTTAGTAAAGCATTTTTATTTGTTAATTTTAGAGAGAAAGGGAGAGAGAGGGAAACATCGATTTGTTGTTCCACTTATTTATGCATTCATTGGTTGCTTTTTTTTCTTTGTTTTAAAATTTTTTAAAGATTTCATTTATCTATTTTCAGAGAGAGGGGAAGGGAGGGAGAGAGGGAGAGAAATATCAATTTGTTGTTGCCTCTTGTGCACCCCCAACTGGGTACCTGGCCTAAAGCCCAGGCATGTGCCCTGACAGGGAATCGAACCTATAACCTTTCAGTTCTCAGGCCAGCACTTAGTACATTGAACCACACCAGCCAGGGTAATTGGTTGATTCTTGTATGTGCCCAGACTGGAGATTGAACCCAGAACCTTGGTGTGTCCGGGATGACTCTCTAACCAACTGAGCTGCCTGACCAGGGTTATCACTGTTTTAAATAGTCTGTGTGAATGATCTCACTTAATTCTCCCAACAACTCTATGAGATAGGTAGCGTGATTATCCCCATTTTATAGATGAAGAAACCAAGGCTCAGAGATATTAGCCATCTTAACTATAAGGGGCAGAGCAGGGATTATGAATGAACAAATGAATGAATGAATGAATGAATGAATGAGAGAAGAGAAATGGTGATGTAACAGGTGGGCTTTAGGTTACACGTTTATAGAGCCATCTGTTGTGTGGGGCACTAAGGACCTGAACAGGAGTGAGATGGGGGCGCAGGTGGCGGGGGAGGGGCAGGAGCTGGCTGGTCCATACCTTGCAGCCCTCACAAGTGATGCAGCGGTAGTGATAACCGGTTGCCTTGTCCCCACACACGACACACTGCTCGTCTTTGTCCAGGTAACTAGGGATATACCCTGGGAGGGAGGAAGGGAGGCAGGCAGGCAGGCATGGCTTGGGCTCCCAGCAGAGAGGCTTCTACACTCTCTGCAGCCCCAACTTGTCCTTCCTGGCCCACCCCCTAGCCCAGCTTCCCTGCAGGGTAGAATCCTAGAGACACATTAGATGTTATCTTGTCCATCCCCTTCCCTAAGAATATGGAAGAGCAAATGTCAGCAGCTCAGCTCAGGGGAATACAGCCCCTCGGCTCTTTAGCTTGGGCCCTGATTCTGGGGTGGGGGTGGGGGTCTCAAGCAAGGGGGCTATGGGAGAAGGGAAGAGGCCCTTTCTGACCTAATCCTTCTTCAAGGCTGGGCCGTGCCCATATCGCCCGTCTCACCTTCAGACAAGTCCATCCCAAGCCCTCTAGGAGGCTCTTCCTGTCCGACACAGGAGCTGCTGGTACACGCCCAGGCTCCGGGAGAGCCATGGTCTGGTTTGGTGGGGCTCAGGGCAGGGAGGAAGGGCACAGGTAGCCAGGCTCACCTGACATGCTGGTTTTCAGGGAACATTGGCCGTTCTTTCTTTTTCGCTTTCCATCTGGTGACCTGGCACTGGATGGGGGCAAAGTGGGCAGAATCATAGAGCAGTCTTTGGGCAGCCCCCTTCTCACCCGATAGGCTTACACAAGCCCCCAGGCCTGACTCTCTGCATTTCATGTCCTCATTCTACCTCCCACCCCCAGGTCAGCTGACAACACTAAGAAGGGTCCAGCTATCTAGAAGCTTCAGAGAGAGGGAGATACAGGACTTGGCTGGGGCACAGGCATGTTCTAGGGCCCCAACACACACACACACACCAAGCATTATAAAACCTTAAACACCTGTAATGTACAAGATAGCCACATATTCAAGCCTTCAGTACATGACACATGCATGACATCTTCAGGACACACTTCAAGCAGCATAACCTTTAGAACACATACATGTATGTGCAACACAAGACCACTGCATATGAAACTATGCAGCCTTCAGTATCAACCCAAACATGGTAAATAAGCATGAGGATCTACATATCCATGCAACTTACAGGGCCTTCTCGAATGTGTTATATGACCTCCAGGATATGCCCATGTGTTACACAACCCTCTGGACAGACACCTAATAATACCACCCCCTCCCCCCAGGAAACATGTTGCTTGATTTCCAGGTCATACATTCACACTAAATAACCAGAGCGACTGAAAATGCATAGCGCCTCGCAGCGAGCACCCAGAACCAGGAATACGGCAATAGGAAAGGACTGCCAGAGTCACCCTGTCCACCGTATCCATTTAACAGAGCAGCAAACAGAGGTCCCACTTGTGCTTGCTGACGCTGCACTGAAATCAGGGCCAGGACAGGACACTGAGCCCCTCCATGCAAGGGATCAGCAACCCATAGCCACTGCACATACGTGTCGCCAGCCTCTCCACATACATGTTACATAACCTCAGCACACAGAGGTTACGTAAGCCGTCCACATGCATGCACAGATTGTATAACCTCCCACACCCATCCTGCGCGTGGCATGCTGCAGGGCCCCTCCCCTGATGCAGCTCCCAACATACTGACACAGTGACCTTGGCCAGGGACACAGTCAAAGACAGCCCTGTGTTCCACACTCCCTAGGGAATACCCCTGTATGATTGCTGTGACATTTGGAAAGTCAGACCTCCCTCCCTCCTCCAGGAGGGGAGGGTGTGGGGGAACTCTGGGCCACCTAGGCCCCAGTTGAGCTGACGGTCTTCAGCAATTATTAGCTTTACAGCCTCTGGGTGCAGTCCCAAGGACAGCCACAAGGTGGCGCAGGGACATGGGGGAGGGGAGGGTGACAGGGAGGGGCTGCAGCTCTTGGGGGACCCGGAACCGGGATTCCAGCCTTTCTCTGGTTAGAAGCAGACTCTTCCAGATTCACAGAAGTCTGGGCAAGGAGGTACAGAAACTGTCAGGTAGAGCTATACGGTGACACCCAATCTTCTTTTTCAGAGCCCGCCCCCTGCCCCCACCCCTGGAGTGAGGAGGCTTTGGGAAAGGGAAACTCCAGGTGCTCTGCCCACTGCCAGCCCCATCCACTTCCTCCACCCCTCCAGAGACCCAGTCTTGGGCCCCAGGGCTTTGCCTGGCCAGGCCTCTGGCCTCCTGGCTCAGGATCTGGTCTCCTAGGCAACGGCCACTCTGCTCCCCAGAACACTCCATCCCCCACCCTCTCCCTGGCCATAGACACAGGCTGTACCCAGCTCCAGGGGCACCACGCCAACTGGCACAAAGTCCCATGCCACTTGGAGTTAGTGGGAGAGGCAGAGACCCTCTGGGCTCAACTGCAATGCAGATCACGGGTAGCCCATTCCTAGCGGCGTGTGTAGGGCTGATGCCTCCTCCACGTGTGAGCAAAATCTGTAGTTGGCATGCCTTCTGCTTCCTGGGAGGAGCCCCACGGCAGTGCCCGCCCTTGCCCACGAACAAGGAAGAGCTTGTGGGGCTCCCGAAAGGTTCCAAATATAAGCATGGGCTGCGACAGACAGTTACTGGTGCATGTGACAGGACAGTTCAAGGCTAACCCTGCACAGCCATGTCACATGCACCAGGGCTTGTGGACTACACACTAGGGGTCAGATGTGAACAGGTCAGCAGAGAGAGGGGGCAACTGGCGAGACTGTTAGCATTTCACAAGCTCGGGTGAGGGAGGCTGAGGGGACACTGGGGGCATTTGAGACTGCCCAATACCGTCAAGGGAGGGGCCACACGCCTGCTTGTATCACTTCTCTGCTCTGGATGACTTCCCCACGACAAAATGGCTATCTCTCCATCCAGGTGCCTAATTCTCTGTCACATGTGAACACGGCTTCATCCCCTGGGCAAAGGCGGGCAGCAGGCCTGCCGGCCTCGCACCCACTCCCCCAAAGGCCCAAGCTCAGCTCTTTCTTGCCGAGCCAGGTGACCGTGCCTGCTGCCCAGGAGTGGACACGACCTTGTTGCCGGACCCATTACCTGTTCTCCTCTGGGTCTGACCCACACTCCACCTTGCTTGGCTTCTGTTCCATTCACTTCAATTCCATCCAGGATGCCCTCCAGCACGCCAAGAGACTGGGGTGGGCACACTGGCCCCCCCGGCACACCCACAGGCCGCCCACCCCCCGCCACCCAGGCCTAGGGCACAGCACCCATGGTGCCTGCCTCAGCACTTGGCCTTTCACACCATGCCCTGCACCCCAAGGGGGGTGGGCGGTGAGATGGGCCAGGGAGTGGCAGGTGGTAGTGATGGGGGGAACGCTGCGGGAGTCCTGGGCTGGGGGAGTAGCTTCAGAGTCTTGTCCTGTCCAGAGGTCCCTGCAGAGAGAGCAGAGAGGCAGAGATAAGGCGGCAGCATTGTGGGGTGGGTGGACAGGAGTCCTTTGGTGGCAACTTGGAGCTCATAACAAGATGGTGGTGGGCATGGAGGGCAGGCGCAGGGAGAGAACCAGGCTAAGCCCTCAGATCAACAGGTTTTAGCAGGCAAAACTGGAGATCCGTGTCCTAAGCCCCAGACACGGAAATGGATGGAGGGAAAGAATGAGATCATCCATGCACCATGTCTAAGCCCTGACATTTTATGAAGTATCTGCCCCTTAACAAGTGTCTATTAAACACTAGCGATCGTTACCACCCACCCAGCCAAGTTTTCATGAAATTCACCATACCACAGGGCAAAGGGGGACCACAGATGAGCAATTTTTAGCCCAGGCCTGGGAGGCACGCGTGAAGGAAGGGTGGGGTGTGGGCATGGAGGCAGGGGTCACGAACGCCCACCTGAGTGCCCCGATGGAGAGAGACACCTAGACCGTGGGGCGCGGACCGCCCCTGCTGCTGGCCGAGTTATGTCTCTCCAACCCCAGCCTCCCAAGGGCTCCTGAGCTGTCCCTAGAAGGCCCCAAATCCCACCTCCCAGTCTGGGGACCAGACATCTCAGTTGGCTTAGCTGAGCTGCCACCCACCAGGACGGCAAGGGGAAGGGGAAAGCAAACGAATCCACCCTAACCGAAGAGGTAATAGTGGCCTCTGAAGTGAACTTCACAGGTGAGGAAACTGAGTCTCGGAAGTTTTCGTCATTCCCTCAGGCTCACAAAGCCAGTGAGCAGGTGGCTCAGGGACTAAAACCTCACAGCCTGGCTTGAAGGCTAGCCTTGTCCCACCCACTGGGGTCCGGGGTGGTGCCAACCGGAGCCCACCATTCCCTCCCCTCCGCTCCTCTGACCACAGGCTCCAGATCTGAAGCTTACTGTCTGAAGCATAGGCAGGTGTGGGCGGGCGTGCTGGGGAGGGGGGCGGCAAAGGGTGCAGCTCCCAACACACAACTTGTGTGGAGTGGCCGCTGCACCAGAGACCTCGCCCCTGGGCCCCCCACCCCACCCCTGAGAACTGATAAGGAGCGGGGTGGGAGGGGCGTGGTGAGATAAGTGAGGCCACTGGGCAGGGCAGGGCAGTGGGACAGGGCCTCCTCACTCAGGTGAGCCCCCAGCGTAGGGAGTGTGGCCGGAGGACAGAAGGGCGGCCCGTTCTGCCTCCAAATACCCCCACAGACCAGGACTAGGCACTGGGGGCCAGACAGGAGACTGGTGGGGGTGTGAGCGGGGAGCCTTAGCCCAGAGAGCCGTCAAGAAAGTAGGTCAAGTTTTTCTTGGCTTGTGGAGAAATTCCTGTTATAAATTTATAATGGCGTAGCCAGCCTGAAGGGGTGGAGGTGGGGGGAGAAGTAGGAGTGGGTGGGGATGCCCAGGGCCTGGGCACTGGGGCCTGCTGCTCTCAGCCAGGGCAGTGCGGGGTGGGGGGCCGGGGCAGTTGAGAGGCTGGGCTGGACAATAGAGGGCTATTTTCTGTTGCCCGTTTCCACTTCTGTCCGTGCCCAACAAGGCTTCCTTGGGTCTGTCTGTCTGTATCTGAATGTCTCTCTCTCTCTCTGGGTGTCTCCCCATCTCCCCCCCAGGCTGTGCCTCGGTGCTTGGCACACCCTGGCTGCGGTGCTGCCCCCGCCTGTCTCCTGCCCACCTGGCACACTGCCACCACTTGTTTACAGAGGCTGGAAAAATCCACTCGCCAGCAGGAGGCCCAAGTGCCCCTGGGGAGGGGAGGAGACAGGCACAGGAGTGGGCATGCTGAGAGAGGGGCAGCCCTGGGGAGCAGTCCCTGGGGGCAGGCGAAGAGGGCCAGGGTGTGTGAGAACGGGTGGCAGCAGCTGGGGGCCAGGCTAGGCGTGGGACACCAGCAGCAGCCACATGCCATGGGCAATTCCTGCCCCAGGCCATGGCTCTGGGGGACCCCCTCCTCCCTCATCCCTGCTACTGCCAGTTGCTACAGGGCACACCTGGGGCAGTGCCAACCTAAGCCACCATATTTATTTTCCCTTCCCCCTCCCCAGCCCAGCCTCAACTCCAAATGTGTCTGGGCACCGCCAAGGGCTTGCACGTGCCCGCTGTGGGAGGGGAAGGCTCCCTCTCTGCCCCATCTCTGTGCTGAGCTGAATGGTGCCCTAGTGCCTGTTGGTGCAACCCAGGCTACACTGGCAGTGGGACCCTGGCAGTGGGCAGAGGAGAAAGGCACTGTGCTCACTGCTTAGGGCACCTTTGCCTGGCCCCTAGCAAGAAGTTGGAACTCCTGGGAATTCCTTGTCAGTTCCCTAGGGACACTGAGATGACACAGAGCGAGCGGAGAGAGGGCCAGCATTTGGGAAGGCACATACCATGTGAGCCTGTGTTAGCTGTGGGCAGAGAAAGGTCAGCAGGGAAGGGGGCGTGGGGCAGGGATACCCACGCTGAAGGGCAGCCTCTCTCCCCTCCTCCTGGAGTCCTGCTTAATTCCCCCCCCCCACTTCCTTGCACATTCCCTACAGAGGCGAGGCTCAGCCCCAAGGAGGCGGAGCGGGTGGAGCTATGGGGTTCTGAGACTAGGCTGGACAGTCCTGGACAGTCGGACAGCGAGACCCACCTGTCAGCTGGCCTGGCCACCCACTCCCTCTTTGTCAGATAAGCGCTGCCGGGTGGCAGTGTGGGCAAGGTGCCCGTGGAGGGGGAAGCATTTCATTAAGCTTAAGTGCTTCTGCAATGGGGGGACAGCGACAAGCGCCCAATGCGGCATCCACAGGCATCACGCCAGCTTCCCACTGCCAGACTCTCCCACTCTGCAGTCCTGCAGACCCACGGGACTTTCCCGAAGGACTCCTGGGGCTGCCAGACCCCTCGGCCCCCAGAATCCGGCCCTCAATTCCAGACACCATTCTCCTGGGTGTCTGCTCTTGCCCTTGGCCCCACCTGTCTAGGGCCCCTAAACTTTGTCCTAATGCTCTAAAGGAAGCCCAGCCCTCCTCCTTGCCAACCACAGAGGGAAAGGCACACTCATAGAGAGGGGGCCCAGAAAAGGGGAGAAAAGGGGGGCTGGCAGGGGTAAAAGAGATTATGGGGGAAGACGGAAAGGAAGATGAGGAGGGGTAAGAACAAAGAGCTGGGAAGGGGTGGGGCAGATAGAGCAGGGGATGCCTATGAAGTGTAAGGAAAGGAAGAGAGGCGGCAATGAGATGGGGCGGGGGATGGGGAGAGAGGGATGGGGAGAGAAGGGTGAGGCAGAGAGAAGGACAGATAAGGGGAGGAGGAGAGAAAAATGGAGGGGGAGACAAAGAAAGAAAGGTAACAAAGAAAAATGGGTGGGGGGGTTACTTCATGCCCTGCCTAAGTCCCACCCCACGGAGGCTGGGGGAGGGGGTAGTAGAACTGGTTTCCACGGTGACAGCTGGTTCTTGGTGGCCTGGCATGTGGGCTATTAATAGTGCTGTGGGTAGGTTCACACCTCCCTCTCCCCTTCCCCTTTGCCTACTGCTAGGGTGGGGGGAGATACTACCCCCCCATTCCCAATGATCGGGCCTGGATGCCCTGATCCCACACCCCGGGAGCCGAGAAGGGTGATGCAAAGGGGCCCAGGTGGCTACTGTAGCCCAAACATATACACAAGCATGCACAGGCAAACCCAGGCATCTGTGTGCAGACACTGCTGCCGGTGCCAGCGTGGGCTCCCGCGGGCAGCCACAGGCACCAACAGCCCCTGGGAGTCTGGCAAGGGTGGAGGCTGCAGCAGCCACACAAGCCCCCACAATGAGGGGTAGACGCCCCTCAGGGCTGGGACCTTTTTTTCTCTTCCCCGATCCCAACCCCCCTTTCTATTCTCAGGTATGGACTGAGCAGGACCGCCCCACCCAACCCACTGTTATCCTAGTGCCAGGAAAGAGAGAAGGCGGGAAGGAAGGTACTAGTTGGCAGGTGTGAGATGGCAGAGGAGTACACAGACACAGGCACCAGCTTGGCAAGAGGGAGGGAGGGTGGGAGGGAGGCCGCGCTCCTTGGTGGGCTCTCTCTGGACGCCCGTGAGATGGGGTTCTGCAGCTTAAGGGCAGTGACCCTTAAGTCCGATATCCAAGCCACTGTGGGACCCTGGAGGCCACAGAATGGGAGATGGGGGTGGGGGATATTGGATCAACAAAGGATCCTCTGCCCCCAAAGAATAGAACAGGAAACTCCCCCCTGGAGGTCAGAGACAGAAGGACATAAACAGCAGCCTTGACTTGGGCCAGATGCCCAGTGTTAACAACAAAGACCATGCTTCCCCCCAACACAACCTCACCCACCTGCCGCTCTCCTCTCCCTCCTCCCGCCTACCCCAGGCCAGCTCCTGTCAGGCATCAAGGTGGTTGCCCGGGTCTAGAGGTCACCCCCATGCCCAGTTCCTTCCCTGCCAACCCACAGAACTTCGTGTCCCCTGACCCAATTCCCCTGAGGAATGGAGGTGGGAAATCCAAGTAGCCCAGAGAGCAGAGCTAGGAGCACCCCCAGCTGGGCATGGCACATTCTCCCCACCCTCCCCCCAGCAGCCAGGGGTAATCGGAGCTGGGTGCTGGGGCAGCTGAAGGCTGGAGGCATGAATGTCACGGGGCCAAGGCGTTCACTGCAGATGGTATCTGGGCACAGAGCTTGGGGTCCTCTTTTCCCCACTCCCCTCTTCCAAGGAGAGAGGAAGAGGCCATAGAGAGGAATTGTCCCTAAGCCCTGGGGAGCACCGCCCAGGAAGGAAGGAAATGGTGGAAGGGAAAGGCAGGGATGTTCTTCTCTCAGGCACCCCAGGGAGGTGGAAGCTAGCCCCCTCTGAGGGAGGGAGGGTGGGAGAGAGAGAGGAAGGAGGGAGGGAGAGGGAAAGGAGGGAGAGAGGGGGAAAGAGAAGGGGGTAGAGGGAGGAGGAGAGCGAAGGAAGGAATGGGGAGAGAGATTAAAAAGTGTGTGTGTGTGTGTGTGTGTGTGTGTGTGTGCATGCGCACGCGAGCCCGCCTGCAGTTGAGTCTCTGGCACACACACGGACACGTGCAGACACACACACTCACCCCGCATGCGCAGAACGGCGGGCTCCGCGTACCGTTCCACAGATATTCAGAGCCCTCCTCGGCCCACACATGCACAAAACACGCACACATGGATGCGCGCACAACACGCCCACTCCCTGATGTGTACAAAAACGCCGATAGCCACCAAAGCCTCCTCCCGTTCCCCTTTCCCCGCCCACGCGCCTGGGTAAAAGAGAAAATGAAACAGGCAGCTAAGGCTCCCCCAGCCGACAGCTCATCTCTCCCTTGCAGGAGAAGAGGAGGAGGAAGGGGGTGTGGGTTGGGGGCTTGGTCCAGTCATGCTGCACTTTGCAGCTTCTGGAGGGTGTGGCTGTGCCTCTGGCCCTAATCTTCAACTCCAGTCCCTGGTCCCCAGGCTGAATGCTCACCCCCAACGTGGGGGAGCAACGGTAGCATTTTCTGGGGTCCAATAAGTTTTCACCTTGCTCCCCTTGTGCACCCAGAGCACTTCTGACCCCTCCCTCTGGACCGCCTCACACAAAGGTGCACAAAAGTGAGGTCCCCTTTGGCAGCCCTGCCTCGGCCTGCCATAGAGGAGGGCAGCACCATATGCCTGAAAACCATATGCTCTCCACCACACACCAGCCCCAGATGCCTCTCTGAGAGACCCAGAGCTGTCTCTAGTCCCAGCGGCATGTGTATCCCCACCCTGGAGCGTGCCAGGCCCCGGGAGGAGAGGAGAGGCCACAGGCGTTGCTGACCACGCCAGGAAGCAGCCCAGATTGGACACAGGTGCCACGCCACGGTGCGCTGTTCACCCGCAGTCTGGGTGAGGTGGGCATCATGGTCCCCAAACGACGAAAGCTCAGGCCCAAGGTCAGCAACTGGTGAACGGCAGACACCCAGCCGCCAGCTCCCAGTCGGTGCTCTTTCTACTGTGATCGTGCTTGCCTCTCCCCCAAGACCTACAAAAGCCCCCCAAGGACCTTTGCAGCCAGGAAACTAGAGTTGAGATCAGCTCCCCAGTGGCCGACCACAGGGCATCCCCCCATTGTCCTTGCTACACCTTGAAGGGGAGGAGCTAAACAAAAGGGGTTTGTAGGAGAGAGGAATCTTATCACCAGCTTCATGCAGGGAAAAGGCAACCCAGGACAGACCCTGGATCTCAAGCCACCACACCTACCCCACTGATCATTACTCAGTGCCACCACCCTTCACACTAATGTCCCCTCCATGCAGAGGTGGGGAATCCGGGGGTCTGTCAGCCAGGATTGGGCCCTGGTTGATTGGTCAGTGGTGCACTGGGTTGCTGGCTCACCAGGAGGGAGGAAGGGTGCTATACTCTCCAAGTAAGAAGGGTTAGGGAGGCAAGCCTGCTTTCCTTGTTATTACCCATCCCTGTGCTCCCAGTGTTCAGACTTGTCCCAACAGAGACGCAGTGATGCCCGAACATCCACGCATGTGCCCCTGACTGGGGAGGTGTGTCCCAGGCTGAAATGCCAAGGGCTCCCTTTAAGAAGCAGCTAAAAGCTGAGGTTCAGAGGAGCTCCAGGTTGCAAAAACTTGTCAAGGAGAAAATGGTGACGTAAAGGCTGAGGGGTCTAGAGATTAGGGGCCCGTGATGCCCACCCCCACCCCCCTTATCATTCCTGTTGCTGAGATGTCTATGAGCTCCGGTTCTCCACCAAGCTTCCCGGGGGCCCCAGAACCACAGTCCCTCACCGGGACAGCCAACACACACAGTGCTTGTCAGGCACCAGGCACTGTTTAAAGCATTTTATATATTCTCATCCTCTGACCCTTACAAAGCTGAGTGAAGTATGCATTAATCATCTCCAATTTACAGATAGTACAAGAGAGAGGTTAAATTGCTTGCCTAAGGTCACACAAACAGCAATGGCATTTCTAGGATTCAAACCCAGGCCACCTGGCTCCAGAAAAAGCCCATGCTCTTAGCCATAACCTGCTAGAGGAACGATACCTTGGTCTTTCGTCCAGTGATGTGTTCCCCGTGACCTAGCCTCAGTTTCCCCTTCTGTAGCAGCCCATGGATTCTCTACAATATAATCACTACCAGGTCATCCTCACCCAACCAGGCCACAGCTAGAGCGGAGCAAGGCAGAAACGCTTGGTGTCCCCTGTTCAGATGCACTCTCTGGAAGAGGTGCCCATTCTGCTGCCCTGGGCTGGAGACTGCACTCACGGGAGAGGGCCTCGCCCAGCCCTGCACGTAGTTGGGGCAGCTGCACCCTCCGAAACAGGCTGGGCAGCAAGGACACAGCTGCTGGGCATCTCTCAGGGGTGTGGAGAATGGCCACTGTGGGTCCTGCCAACTCCTCACACTGCCCATGGGGCTGAGGCTTCCAGTGGAGGAGCATGGTGGGAAGCTCCTCACTGGCGTGGTTGGAGCTCGGTTGCTATGACGAGCACACCCAGAGCTTCCACCTCTCTGCTGTCTCCTGGCTAAGCCTGCCAGCCTGAGGGGTCAGCATGGGTGCTAGGTGACCCCCTTCCCTACCCCCCATTCCCAGTCCCCAAAACTCTCTGGCCTGCAGCTGCAGCATTAAGGAAGTGCAGGATGTCCTGAGCGGCCAGCTGAGCCCCCCGCCCCCCACCTCAACCTCTCCGTGACCCCAGAGGCAGGGCAGGCAGGGACTGAGGGGCGGGGTTTGAGTATTAACAACCGGAAAACTATGAAGAACATCACTGCCAGTTCCCAGCTCTGAGAAAGGAGGCTGTGGCAGAAACAGACAAGAACAGGGGTAGACAGACGGGGGTAGTGACAGGGTGAGAGTTAGAGTCTGGCAGAGAAACAAGGAGAGCGAATCAGACACAGCAAGACAGAGCAACAGAGAGACAGCGTTAGAGAGAAATTCCAAGTCAAAAATACACATCACTCACCCAGACACTCACCAGCATACAGCCTCCCAAGGAAAGCTTCCAAGTTTAGACAGGAGGGCAGAGGTGGAAAAAGGGGCCAGACTCAGGGTGAGAGGCAGGAACTCAGCTGAGGGTGAGTGAACTGCCCCAGGAAAGGCTCAGACAAAGGATCCCAGCAGGGGCAGCTAGACTCCCGCCTCCCATTTGCTTTGAGGGTGGGGATAGGGACCCTACACCCCCTTCCCCCAGCAGCCAGGATAATCCCAGCTGCTGGAAGTTACTGGACACTGCTTCAGGCCCATGTCTCGGCCCTCTGGAACCCCCCTGCCCCTACTCTCTTTGCTCTAGTTTCCCTGAAAAAAAAAAAAAAAGCTGAGCCTGAAGGAAGATAGAAGGAAGCTTAAGGAAAAAGTCCACGACTGTGTGTGCATCTAGGGGTGTGCCTGACTGCACAGCTGTAGTGTGTGTGTGTGTGTGTGTGTGTGTGTGTGTGTGTCTGGGGCTGTCTAGACACAGCTGTTGGTGTGGACCTGAGCCTTCTGCACCTGAGTCCCTGGGACTGTGTGCAAATGAGTGCACCTGTGTCTGGAGTTCCCACAGTCAATCAACTAACAAACAAGTATTTACAGAGCGCTTCCTGTGCTGGGCTCTGGGTGGGATCCAGAACTCTTGGAGTGATTCTGCCAGGTCTCAAGCTCACCATCCAGTAGGGTGGCATGAGAAGCCACAGAGACCTAGACTGTTATCAGGAATGCATGCCTGGCACCATCACGCAGGAAAGTCTTTTCACAGGGACACATTGACTGTTCCTGGGAGCAGTTTTTGTCGTAGACAGAACCTCAGCGATCCACAGTAGGAGTCCGAGGAAATACTTGTTGCTAAGCTAAGCTGTGTGTACCTGTGTCGATGCACAACCGAGTATGCGTTTGACGGAGGGACGGCGACCGTCACCGTGGGCAGGTGATGATGCCTGTGTGACCGAGCTCCTGTGAGCACGTGTGTGCCTGTGAGTGACAGGGTCTTTTGTAATGTGCGGCTGTGTGCAACTGCCCTGTGTTCATGCCTGCATGCGATAGTGACTTTCTCTGTGTGGGTGATGGCAACTCCTCCTTGCCCCCGTGTGTGGCAGCATCTCCGTGTGACCCTGTTCATGGGTATGTGCGTGGGTCAGTCTCCCGTGGGTGTGTCCCACCCCCTGAGCTCCCCGGTGCAGCAGCAGCCTGCCTCTCCCCTAGTCCCTGTGTGGGTGTGTCCAGCGGCTCCTGTCCTTGAGTCTGCCTGGGTGTCCCTGGCTGTGCATGTGGCTGTCTGTGTGGGCATAGCTTGGTGTCTGCATGTCACATTTGCTTTTCCCCTCATCTTGGACAACAGCCCTGTTCATTCCTTCCCCCTCCTGGGGCCAGAGCCATCATTGCAGAGTGGGTTCCCATCCCCCCAGCTTTCTTTCTGGGACCTCCACCCTGGAAACGGTGGCTCTCTCCACTGCCCCTATCATTCCCCAGTTCCCAGGCCTTTCTTTCACACTGGACAAGGGAGGGCCCCAGGCAGAGAAGGGGCACCAGAGGAGACACGTTGCAAGGGGAGGGGAAAAAGGGGGGCACGCACAACACAGGTCCATTCCTCCCTCTCTTCCCCAACCACCCCAGCTTGCAACCGTCCTAATCATCTAGGGACCCTCAAATACACTCCCCCCACCCCCAGCCACGTTTTTGCAATTAGGAGTGTTGCAACCAGAGAGCCATGCTCAATTGGGGAGGCGGGTGAAGTTGGGGGGGGGGACTTCCCTCTCCCTGGGCCCATGCAAGCACGCTCCCCACCCTACTCACACTGCCCTCCGCAGCTGGAGGCAGCTTTGCAAAGGCCACTCGGCCTCGGCCTCGGAGGCTAGGGGTGGGGGCTGGGGGGCAGGCCTCCAGCGCACCGTAAGTAAACAAACCGCGGCGCGGCGGGCGGGGGCGCTCGGGCGGCGGGCAGCGGGGCCGGGCCCGGGAATGCGCAGCAGACCGGCCGGACAGAGGCCAGGCGGGCCCTCGAGGGGGAGGCCTGGACGCCATCTCCGCTGGCAAACCCCGGGGCCCACCGACCTCCTAGCAACACCTCCCTTCCCAAGGGCGTAAGTTGCAAGCTCCGGGACTGTGACAGGGTCGCCGGGGCGTCGGGGCAGGCAGAGGCTGACGGCGGGTACCCCCCCGGGCGCCCCCAGACCGCCGGGGAGCTAGCGAGAGAGCCCCACGGCTTTGCATAATCAATCGCAAGGTATTTGCATATTAATGCCCCCTCGCTCCCTCCCCCTTACCTCGGCGTGGTGCGCTGGACCGGGCTGGGCAGCTACGCGGGGTCTCAGCGCCCCGTGCGGGGGGCGTCCATGGGGGGCCGGTGGGGCCCGGGCCGCCCGCCTCCTGCGCCCGGGTGTGAGTGCGAGTGAGCGCGGGGGGGGCGGGGGGCGAGTGTGGCGGCCCCGCGGCTCCTCCGGCAGAGGCGGCGGCCGCTCTTGGCTCCTCCCTTCCCCGCCCCGCTCCGGCTGGGGCTCTAGCTCGGCGCGCCCGGCCGGCTCGCGGCTGCTCCCTGCAGGCCGCCTCGCCGCCGCCGGCCCGCGGCCCCCGCTCCCCGCCGCGCCCCGGGACCCGGGCCAGCCAGCCGCCCGGCCGCCCCTCGCCGCCCCCACCCCCATCCCTCTCGGACTCGCCCTCCCCACTCCAGGCGTCTCAGGCCGGAGTGGAACTTGGTGACATATTTTCAAAGAAATGTCATTTAAAAAATAGTCTTTGCTTGCTGAAAGAATGGGAGGTTTGGGGGTTTGCATTGATGGGATGGAAATGGGAGTATCGACGAGCCTCCTGCACCTTATTAAGTAGCGAGAAAGATTAAATACCTAACCCTTGGATGTTTAGAGTTTGTCCCCGCATTCGGTCCCTCTCTGCCAGTAACTCACCGTGTGACCTTGAGCAAATCACCCGCGCTCTCGGGGGCAGAGGTTCCTCAACCTTAAAATGCGAGGGTTGGGCAGGTGACCTCTGAGGTCATTTTAAGTTCGATCACCTTATGTTTTTAATCCTTTTGGAGTTTTATTTCCCATTGTTTCCCTTCCCCTCTCGTTACTAAGGTCCACTGCCTCCCCTTTCAAACGACGCCTTCTTCCAATACAGGCTCTTTCTATTCACTGTTACCAGCCATTTCCTCAACGATCTGGTCCCCCTTGCCGAGCTGGGGAGGGGGCAAGGCTTGCCCTACGCCCCCAACTCTCAGCTTCACAGAGGTGGTATTTCCTCCTGTGTTTGTCCCTACTGAAGTCCAAATGGTACCAGGGCCAATCTAAGGACGAGGGTGGACGGCACAAAAAACGGACCCCTTCCCCACAGGGCTAGCCGCACCATCCACGCACACACACACACCTGCATTCGTGGACAGAAATCCAACCCGGTGACGCCAGAGCCCCTTTCATCTCGGGATCTCCCAGCACCAGGCAGAGTCCTAATTACCCCAGCACCCCCTCTGGCCCCACCGGTTCCCCTGATGTCATTAGCCCAGTTTTACCAGCGGGGGCCACAGCCTTCCCACGGCTTTCAGGGCGGGGCATTATCTCCACAGTCAGCCCTCGGAGGTGTGTGTGTCAAGGAGAGCTGTTGGGCTAATCTCCCAGTTTACCCTGAAAAGAAAATCACTTGCTCGCTGAGGGGTTCTGACCAACAGCCTGAGTTGGGCAGTCCCAGCTCATCTCAGCCTCAGCCACCTGCACCCTCAGCTCTGTTGCAGCCACGGCTCTTACAGGGGGCTCTGGGGTTTGCAATGCATGGGGGAGGGGAGAACAGCTCTCTCAGGGCCCACTGGGGCCACGGGGATGAGAAGGGCAGCCGGGATGAAGCCCAGGGGCTGCAGAGTGGGGATGTGGTGATGAGGGTGTGTAGTGGGTGAAGGGAGCCTGCGGTGTGCGGTAAGCAGCGGCGGCTGCAGTGGGGGATCGGGGCTGCAGAGTGCGGAGTCAGCATGCAGTAAGTGAACCTGTGGGCCGGGCCTGGGCTCACAGTGGACATGCAACAGCTGCACTGTGGGGCAGGAGGCTGTGTCGTGCGGAGTCAGGGCCGTGTTCAGTGTGTGGTGTGCTGAGGGTGGCTGTGTGACACCGATGCCACCTCCTCAGCGGTATCAGGTTTGGCTGACACTCTTAGGAGCACGTCTGCGGCGTGCATTGTTCAGGGTGCATGCTCTACCCTGTACAGAAATAGTCTCTTGGCATAGGGCTGCCCGAGGCCTTGGGAGAGAATCCCTGAGCACGAGACACGTTTATGAGATGGGCTCGTCTACGCTGTGCATCAATCGGGAAGAACCAGGAGGCGGCGGAGAGGCCTGGCAGGCATCTGGGTTAGGGAAGGGTGGCAGGATCAAGAGGGGAGGATGGAAATGCTACGGTTTCGTCCCTCCTCCATTCTGATTTCCCCGTCACGTCTCTCTGTGATGAAAGGCCTTAAAGATGTTGGGTGGGGAAGACTTTCTGAAATCCTAGACCCAGAGCTGTAGAAAGTGAAATGCCTCCTGACCCACCTTCCTCCCCAACTCAGGGGCAGAGTGGGGCACATTGAACTCAAAGACGACAGTTCGCCATTCCACCTCCCTCCCTTTCCGTGGCTCCCACTACGGGCTGCTGACAGACCTGGGCAAGGTCGAAATGAAGGGCACACTACCTCCAAAGCAGGCACCTTGCCAGATGCCAGGGTCTAGCCCAGGTCTGGGCTTACAGCCCCCGCCCTTGTGCTGTGCCATTGCCATTTCCACCCCTCTAACCCCGCCTACCCCCAGTTCTGGAAGCTTCTAGCTCTTCTCAGAGTCATTTCATCCCCAGCTCCTGTTCTCTACCTGCCACGAAACCCCACCAGGCCGTCTCTTCCCATCCCCCACCTCTGCTTCAGGGCTGAGTCTGGGGGAGAGCAGGAGGGTGGGGCACAGTGATGAAGGATAGAGACCCTCCAAGGGTGTATGCCTGACAGCCCCCTCCCTCTTAGATTTTGGTTGCCATGGAGGCAGCAAGAACAGCCTGTTCTCTGGGCTCCCATGGCAGCAGCTGTGCCCAGGCCCCTCCTTCTTTTCCTTCTTGCTTCCCTCCCTCCCAGACTGTTGCTAGGAAGCACCCCAAGATTTCTTGAGGGTCCCACCCCTAGAAACCAGGGATCCAGATATCTTTCTGAAGAGCTTCCCCCAAAAGACGTGAAGTGAAAACCCCCACACAACATCCTCCACCCCTGCTAGAAGCCCCAGGGTATTTGGGGAACAAGGGATAGTCCCTCCACCAGTCCGCTCTGGGAAGAGCCCTGTGGCCTGGGCCTCAGCAGTGCCCCCTCCCCACCCCATCTTGACCTCCTGGGTGATGGCAGCAAGTGATGAGGTGTCCAGCAGACACCCCCTGACTCTATAGACGCAGCCCCACTTTTGGGGAGTTCTGGAAAGACGACCAGCTAAGAGAACCTAAAACCCAGGTATTTCTCCCCCATTAGTGATCTTTCCACCAAGAAAAGATGGTGAAAATAGAGGAAAGGAAGTGGGGATGGTTTATGGGAGTTGGAGATCAAGCAGCGGAGATGAGAGACCAGGAAATGAGTAAACAATTGTCCTGCTAAAAGTGAAGTGGGCACTTAATGCCCCCCCTGTCAATCACCTTTGTCCCCTCAGGTGCCCTGCTGATGGGTCACATACAAGGGAGCCCGGGAAGGGACTCAGGCTAGGCTGAGCCTTGCCTGGGCTGAGCTCAGGCAAGAAGTGAAAACAGCAGCTTACACCTTCCCCAAGTTGTCTTGCAGCGTTTCTCCTGCTTTTTATTCATCCATTTGATACATTTTTTTTTTGAGCACTTAATATGTGCCAGGTATTGGATCCCCTAAAGTTCCCGGCTTCTGGTTTCACTCGTGTACAGAGAGCCCTCATCTTGCCTTTGCCAGGAGAGAGAAGAGGAGGGGTAGGGGCGTTCTTCCTATATCGCAGCCGGGCCCTTCAGTTAAAGGCTGGTGTGGAGGCCAAGGGTACAGAGTGGCTCTTAGGGCCTGGATGGGGGGGTCCAAAGGCATGGCAGGCTGGCCTTCGTACCCTGCCCCCATCCTGCCTCAGGATCACAGCCCCTCTCTCCTCTGCACTGCGAGTGTGGAGAGGAAACTGCTTGGAGGATGGTTCGAATTCTTGCCTTTTACTGTTTTGGGTGGTCTTTTTCTGGACCTCTCTCGAGGTCAGTGGGAAGATAGAGACCGAGAACTGTTGGGGGATCCAGGAGCTGTCCTGAGGCAGGCCCACCTTGTAGGTCTCTCCCCATCCCCTCCTCCCAGCTGCATGGGAAACATGGATTTTGATGTGGGTACGAGTGGGGGCAGGGAACTGGTTTGGGGCCAGCTGTGTATGGGTGTATGAGAAGGACTCGCTTTCTTTCCCCGTCCACCTGCTGCCAATTAACTTCTCATAGTGGGGGTACCCAGGCCAGCTTCCAGAGGAAAATATTCCACTAGGGGAGAGGAATGACTCAGTTTCCCTCTGTGTCTTACATGCTTACCAAGTATTTCACTGTTTCTGGGTCTAGACTCTCATCCCTTTTCCTTATACTTCTTTCTAGCTCAGATAAGGAATGTCTCTGTCCTTTTGGTGACTCCAAACCCTGTTCCTCCCAGCTTCTTGCCCCACCCCAAGCCCCCATTCTGGCCTAGCTCCTTTTCTGCTGCTGCCCTGGTGCTGCCATGTCACTCTGCCTGACTGGCTTCCACCTGCCCCTGTCCTCTCCAGCCAGACCCCTTCCCCAGGCAGACCAGCCAGCGAGATGAAGAGATTGGGGTTTAGGCCTGAGAGAGCAGAGGTGGGAGCTCAGCCTCTATCAGGGAGAAGAAACGGAGAGCAAAAGAAAGTGGAGTAAGAGGGGGTTTTGTGAGGGGCTGTGTGAGGAGAGCGCTTCCCTTGTACAGCCAGAGGGGATGTCAGCATCTCTTCTCTGACACGTTGGAGAATTATCATGGAGTCCCATCCTTGTGGGGGCAGGGGGGAGCCAGAGAGCTAGTGGGTCCCGGGAAGCTACTGTGAAGTGGAGGGAAGAAGTGACATATGGATGGCTGTCTCTGATCTTTATAGACTAGGAGTCACGACAAAGTAGAGAAGCTGAAGATAGCCCTTTCCCAGAACTAAAGGAGACCAGTCCTTGGGGAAACCCTGCCAAGCCTAGAGAAAGGGCTGCTGCTGAGAGGTGGGGGGACAGGGAAGGCAGATGGCCTGACTACAGAAGCCACCTTGCTACTGTGAAGTGGGAAGGAGCACTCCCCGCCCCCCAGATCTGCCAGGCGTCCTGCCAGAGGGAGGTGGTTTGAGCTTAGAACATTACTATCTTCAGGGCCCAAATATCCCCCACTTCCATGTGGACCGGTCCCAGCACTCACTCACTCAGTCAGGAGCAGTCACAAAGTTGACAGCATCTCTCCCAGAGGGGCAGTTTAGGCTATGAGGGAGGGAAAAGGAGCAGCAGGATCCAGAGATGGCTCAAAGTGGGGGGGCCTTTGGCTTCAGTAACAGGAAAGGAACGAGAGGAGAGGGTGCAGGCAGAGGCTGAGTGAGGGCCCTGGGAGAGAAAGGGATGCCAGGTACGTGAGAGACTGCAGAGAAATGGGGTTTGTGGACATCTCAAGCGAGTGTGTGTGTGGCTTGGGGGAGGCTGGAGGTTAAGTGTGAGGAGTCTGGGTTCTCTCTCCTTCCTGCTTTGGAAGCTTTGGCTCCACATAGTTGGCAGCTGTTTTATATAAACACTGTTCCCCAATGGTACCACTTGGGCAGGCACAAAAGGGAGCAGAATGGAGGGGGTGTGGATGGATGGGTGTATTGGGAGGGAGAATCTCGGCCATAAGCAGTCATGCCCTTAGAGGGATGCGATCTGGCCTTCTTCCAGCTGCACTCTTCAGAACAGGAGTCCTTGTCTCCCTGTTTAACTACGTTCCAGATACCCAGGGTCCTGTTATGTCTTGTCCTAAGGGCCACAAGTTTGCTTCCCAAGCCTGAATGGGCTGCTCTCCCAGATTCATTTCCCCGAGGACTCATTTTTGCCACTGAAAGGGTGACCAAAGAATGGTTGTTGGGGAATTTGGAGCTTGTACTAGGGTATCAAGTGGCTCAGGGTATGGAATGGGGAGCTGAAAATAGGCATGGCCCCGGGGTGCTAGCCGGGGCCTCCATATTTGCTCTTGTCCCTGGTTGTAAAGGTGAGGGACAACCCAGCCACACAGGACAGGGCAAGGATGAGAGCCGTGTATAGGGACGCTCACACATTGGATCAGAAATGGTTAGCATTTGCTTTTGGGCTTCTCACTGAGTGGGGAAGAAGGGCCATTGGCTGAAGCCATGGACATAATCATCTACCATATGGTTCCAGAGGATAAGCGAGACATCACATTGTTTTTAATAAACTTTTTAAAAAAAGAATAGTTTTAGAAATACAGGAAAAATGTGAAGATAGTAGAGGGTCCCCACTACTCCAAACCCAACTTTCCCTTTTGTTAACATCTTACATTAGTATAGTATATTTGTTACAATTACAATTGTTACAGTCTAACCAGTATTGATACATTGTTGTTTACTCATGTCCTTTTCTTAGTCAGATTTCTTAGCTTTCACCTAACATGCTTCTTCTGTTACAGGTTCACATCCAAGATACAGAGTTACCTTTACTCATCACATCTCCTAAGGCCCTCTTGGCTACGACAGTTTCTCAGACTTTTTTAAAATTTTGATAACCTTAACCTCCGTTTCCTCCTTATTTTCCTCCTGCTTTTCCCAGTATTCAAACAGTCTGCAAAGTAGATTTTGGGAGGACTGCCGGGTTTGGGGGTGAAGTGCTGATGTGTGTAAAGCTGAGGAAGCCTCACTGTCGCCTCAGGTGTGGAAATGAGAAGAGCTCTGGTAGACCCAGAGGTTTAAAAAAGCACTTTTTTTTTTAAAGAAAGAAAAGGGCTAGAAAAGAGGACACGCATTGCTAAACAAACGAACGCCACCCCCTTGCAGTGCCGACTAACTAGCGGGTAATGAAGGAGTGTGGGAATAGGATTTAAATACGGGCGGCAGTGACGTCATTGGGCGACGTCGGACCGCGGGCGGATTTACGAAAGGCCTCCCCGCTCACCCCCCAGAGTCCCCTGATACCTTAGCTCCTACAAAGTCCTTCCGGAAGGAGAGAAACAATGTGGGCTCTCTACTCATCCTCCTCGCTAGCTCAGTCCTAGAAACTACATTTCCCAGAAACCATCGTGGCGCTACCTGTCTCTTGAGGCATTGGTTCGTGTACATTACTCTCAGCCAATAGAAAAGTAGCTCTTTGATAAGTGCCAAAATGGCGATCCCTAGGACCTACATCTAAATTGTCCGGTAGGTTTAATTTGGGGAGGTGGTGCATGAGATGGGGAATTATAGTTTCAGGGTTGGGGAAGGTGGAGGAAATGTGCGGGGGGGGATCTAGATTTGGGGTGGTAGTGCCTGAGGGACGGAGCCAGAGTTAAGGGAGTAATTAGGCAACCAGAACTGACTTAACCCTTTGCTGTCCTCTTTAACTCGCCTTTTGGCACCCTCTTCAGTGGTCCAGTTTAAGAAAGGGTGGTTCGGGAGGGAAGAACCTGACGGGATCCTGACCAGCCCCCTTCCCCATTTTTCCTTTTCAGTTCTTTCTTTCTTTTTTTTAAAGAGAGGAAGGGAGGGAGAAAGAGACAGACAAACATCAGTGTGTGGCTGGTGTGGCTGCCTCTTGAGTGCACCCCACTGGGAACCTGGCCGGCAACCTAGGCATATGCCCCAGCTGGGAATTGAACCCACGACCCTTGGTTCGAAGTCCTGTGCTCAGTCCACTGAGCCACACCATCCAGGGCTCCTTTTTAGTTCCAGTGTTTCCCTTAAGTCTTCCTGTGTCTTTTCCATTCCATTTAACTCTGCCCTCCCCTGTTCTTTTTCTCAGAATCGCCTCTTCCCCTTCTCATCTTCGATTTTTCCCACCTCACAGCTGGCTGCCACCGGCCCCGCCTCCTCAGCGTGAAATCATGAAGGTGGTGAACCTGAAACAAGCTCTTTTGCAAGCCTGGAAGGAGCGGTGGAGTGACTACCAGTGGGCAGTCAACATGAAGAGATTCTTTCCAAAAGGAGCCACCTGGGACATTCTCAACCTAGCAGGTCTCAAGTGAAATAGGAAGGAAGGATGAGAGAGCTAAACCCAGGAAAGTTGTAACCACACAGTCTTACTTTGTTATTCCCCCTGCAGAAGCACTACTGGAGCAGGCCATGATTGGACCTTCCCCCAATCCTCTCATCCTGTCCTACCTGAAGTATGCCATTAGTTCCCAGGTAAACCGCTCTATCTATTCCAGAGAGTGAGGGTTTGGAGGTAAACGATTTGGAGTACAGCTGTCAGCACATACTGTCTGGGTGAATTTGTTTGAACACCTCACTTTTCTGAGCCTCAGCTTTCACGTGAAAAGAATAATACTTCACACGTACCTGGCTGGGGAGATACCATGGTCAAGAAGGTGGTCTTCCCAGGGCGAGGCTTACCCATCGCACTGCAGATGTGCTGACCTCTGTGGTTTCCCCACATGTGGGAAACTTGACTGCGCAATTTGTGATAGTGGGGGACTGCATTTGCACTCTCCCCTGGGAAAAAATACTTCTTCATGGGTTGTAATGAATATTACATTAATTTATTCTACACTAAATATTTATGAATGCTTGTACGTGCCAGACAGTGCTGTAGGCCCTGGGGATATGGCTGTGTACAAGATCTGGTCCCAGTACCCAAAATCTTTAGCGGGTGATAGAGATTAAATAAGCAGGCAGTCACAGGATAGGCTTATGGTACATGCTAGGACAGAGTACTATGGGACTACATGAGAGGGGCACCTAATCCATTCTGAACAGTCAGGGCGGGAGGTGTGATGTTTAAACCAAGGCATGAATGTTGAATAGGAGTTAGCCGGGCAGACTGTTGAGAGTGTGCAGAGTAGAGAGAAAAGCATATGCAAAGGCTGGGAAATGACAATCACATGATGTTTAGGAGCTGGAAATAATTTGGTATGGTTAGGGCAGCAGTTGGCATCTCAGGACCTTTTATTTATTTATTTTTTAAGATTTTATTTATTTTTAGAGATAGAGGAAAGAAAGGAGAAAGACAAGGAGAGAAGCATGCATGTGTGAGAGAAACATCAATCGGTTGCCCCTCACATGCCCCCAACTGGGGACCTGGCCTGCAACCCAGGCATGTGCCCTGATTGGGAACGGAACCGGTGACCTTTGGGTTTGCAAGCCAGCACTCAGTTTACTGAGCTACACTAGCCAGGGCTGTATACACTCTGTTATTCAATACAAATGTTTTTAAGCTTTTTCTATTATTGTTGCGTATGTCAGTAGTTCATTCTTCCGTTAAATTGCTGAGTAATATCTCTCAGTTGGTACATAGCTCTTGTACTTCCTCTTAGCATCATGTCTGCTTTCCATATTAGCGCATATTTATCTACCTTATTCTTTTTCATTGCTGCTTAATGTTCCATATGTACTGTAATTTGGTTGTTTTTCACATTTTTTATTGCTGTAATCAACATTTCACTGAACATTCTTATACTTCTCTGCATATCTGGGAATATTTCCCTAGTTTAGATACCTAGAAATGGAATTGCTGGCTTGAAGAGTACCCACCTATTAAATTGTAGATCTTGCAAATTGCTCTCCAAAAAGGGTCGTCTCAATTTACACTTCCCTCCATAGTGTTTGACAGTATTTCCATACACCTTTGCCAATGCTGAATAGAATCTTATATTTTTTTTTCTAGAGAAGCAAAAAATAACATCATGCTATATTATGTATTTCCATGACTGTGATGTTGAGCATATTTTTATATGCATATTTTCTGTGAATTACTTAGGTATACCATATGCCCATTTTTCTATTGTTTCTTTTTTTTTTGTAACAGCTTTGTTGAGATGTAAATCATGTACTGTATACACCGTTTACCCATTAAAGTATGAAACTCACTAGCTTTTAGAATATTTAGAGTTGTACAATTATCACCAGAATCAGTCTGGAACATTTTCATCACTTCAAGAAGAATTCTTGCTGATTTTTAAGTGTCTTTTAATATAATCTATTTTGTAGTCATTATCTGTTATATATATTTTAAATTTTCTATCACTTGTTTTAACTTTGTGATTTTTATTTTCTTGGCCTGCAGAAATTTTTAATGTTTTTGTTGCAAGATTTAACCACTTCTTTTCCTGTGTGGCTTTATTCTTACTTAAGGAGTTGCCTGCTCCAAGGATCAAAATATATTCTCTAATTTCTGCCAGGACTTCATTTTTAGTTTTTACTTTTTTGTTTTTCCTTTTTTTAAAAATATATTTTATTGATTACGCTATTGTAGTTGTCCCAGTTTTTTCTCTTTTGCCCCTCTCCACCTGGTAACCCCCATTCGCTCCAGCAATCCTCCCCCACTTAGTTCATGTCCATGTGTCATGCATATAAGTTCTTCAGCTTCTCCATTTCCTATAGTGTTTTTAACATCCCCCTGTCTGTTTTGTACCTACCAATTTGTACTTAATCCCTGCACCTTTTCCCCAGTTCTCCCCTTTCCTCCTCCCCGCTCCTGATAACCCTCCAAATGATCTCCTTTTCTATGATTCTATTTCTGTTCTGCTTCTTGTTTGCTTAGTTTGTTTTTTATATTCAGTTGTTGACAGTTGTGAATTTATTGCCATTTTAATGTTCATAGCTTTGATCTTTCTCTTTTCTTTTTTTAAAGATTTTATTTA
Source organism: Trachops cirrhosus (assembly GCA_028533065.1). Classification (NCBI taxonomy): domain Eukaryota; kingdom Metazoa; phylum Chordata; class Mammalia; order Chiroptera; family Phyllostomidae; genus Trachops; species Trachops cirrhosus. Next base: position 93,777,323 of record CM052545.1, on the reverse strand, counting down.
TTTTTAGAGAGAGGGGAAGGGAGGGAGAAAGAGAAGAAAGAAGCATTGATGTGGAAGAGATACATCAGTAGGTTGCCTCTTGCATATCTCCAGCTGGGGACCTGGCCTGCGACCCAGGAATCGAACTGGCAACCTTTCGGTTTGTAGGCTGGCACTCAATCCACTGAGCCACACCAGCTAGGGCCTTGGCATTCTAATATGTTTCATTGGTATCTTTGTCTTTTCTTGCATCAGTTCTTTACTTTTTTAATTACTATACCTTTATAGTATGTTTGCTATCTGTCTGGGCAGGTCTTCCTGTAGTTTTATTGTTCAAAAATTTCTTGACTATTTTTAGGCATTTTCATTTCCATACAAATTTTAGAATCAGCTTCTTGAGTTCCTTTTAAAATTCTATTACATTTTGATTGGAATTTCTTTGACTTTGGGGATTTGGGGAATTTTGAGGATTAACTTTATTTAATTAATTAATTTATTTTTTAAAACGATTTTACTTACTTATTTTTAGGCAGAGGGGAAGGGAGGAAGAAAGAGAGGGAGAGAAACATCAATGTGTGGTTGCCTCTCACACACCCTCAACAAGGGACCTGGTCGCAACCTAGGCATGTGCCCTGACCAGGAATCAAACTGGCAACCCTTCGGTTTGCAGGACAATGCCCAATCCACTGAGCCACATCCGTCAGGGCTATGGATTAACTTTAGAAAAATCACTCTGGTTGTAGTTTGAAGAATGAGTTGGAGGGGAGTAAGACGACAAGGAGACCATTTAGTTTGGCATATTTTTTCTATAAAGGACCAGATAGTAAATACTTTTTGTTTTGCAGGCCACGTGGGTCTGTCACCGCTATTCTGTCACTATAGCTTTAAGGCAGATGTAGATAATATGTAAACAAGTGGACATGCCTGTGTTCTGATAAAACTTTATTTACAGTAAAAAGGTGAGAAGCCAGATTTGGCTTGCAGGCCATAACTTTCCAACCCCTGATTTAGGCTATTGCAGTGATTCAGGTAAAAGATGTTATTAGCATAAAGTTGGGAAGTGGCAGCAGAAAAAAAAAGGATGAATTCAAGAACAATTTAGGAGGTCGCATTGAGAGGACTGGTGATTAACTGGATGAGAGGCATGAGCGAGGGAGGAAGAAATCCAAGCTAGCGTCTTCGGTTTCTGGTTTGGAGGACTGGGTGAGTGATGGGATGGTAAGAAGACAGTGGGAGTAGAGTAGGACTGTTGTTAGGGTTGGCATGCAGATGAGGGGTGGAGATGGCATGTTTGATTTGGCCTTGATACATGTAAGGTATCTCTGTGGGCTGTCAGAGAGGATACTCAGTAGGCAGTTGAACATCCATGTCTGGAACTCCTAAGCAGAGGCCCGGACTAGAGCTATTGATTTAGGAGTGTTCATCTACAGACGGAAATTGAAACTAGGGGCCCGGGCGAGAGTGCCCAGCGAGCGTGAAGAGTAAGCAAGGAAGGGAGTGACCCAAGCCGAATTCCTGAGGAACCAATCACATTTAAGGAACATATACAAGAAAAGAATTCCTTATAGGAGTCTGAAAAGAAGGAGTCAGCAAGGAGAGCAGAAAAGAAAAGAAAAGAAAAAAGAAAAGCAGGAGAGGGTGGTACCAAGAAAAGCCCTGGCCCTGGCTGGTGTGGCTCAGTGGATTGAGTGCCGGCCTGCGAACCAAAGGGCCACCGGTTCGATTCCCAGGCAGGGCACATGCCTGTGTTGTCCCCAGTGGCGGGGGGTGGGAGGTGCTCAAGAGACAACCACACATTGGTGCTTCTCTCCCTGTCTTTCTCCCTCCATTCCTCTCTCTAAAAATAAATAAATAAATTTTGTTGTTTTTAAAAAAAAAAAAGCACCAGGAGGAAGGAGAGGACTGAAGAATGAGGAGGTGTTTCCTGGTGTTAGATACTGCTGGGAAGTCAGTGAGATCAGAACTGAGAACTGTCCACGGGGTTCAACACGAGTTTGCTGACGAGCTTAATGAGAGGATTCCTGCAGCGGGAAGGACAAGTGATTGGAATGGGTAGAACTGCCAGCAGGAGGTGGGTGGTAGACACACTGAGTGTAGAGAACTTATGCCTGTGGAGAGCCGGAGGGAGGGGGATGGTTGGCAATGTGGGGTCTGCGGGAAGTTCCTTTAAAAATAGAAGAATCTTGAGATGTATAAACACTGATGGGAAAAGCAAGAAGGAGAGAGGCTGAAGTAACAGCGAGAAATAAACAAACATGAAAGCCTTTCATGACTTACGAAGTGCTATGCAAAATTAGTAATTTGTTTTTCCTTCAGAGTCAAGAGGCTCTTTGGTCCAGGGCTGTGTACGGAGAGGGCACTTGAGCGCAGTCGGAGAGTTGGATGCGAAGAGCGGAGGAGATTGGAGAGCAGCCGCGGGCCAGTCTGGGCTCGCCAGGTGCGCAGAGGGCCGCGCAGACGGCCCGGCCTCGGGCTGGCGGTGGCTCCGGCTCCTGCGCTGATGGATGTATTAAGATTGGAATAGGTCAGGCCCTGCTGTGAAAAACCGTTCACCAGGTGGAAAGTATTTTTAGGTCTCTAGAGTAGAAGTGCTTTATTGATACTGTTAGCAAAGATTTACTGAACAGAATTCTGACTTGGGAGACCACGTAAACGTATTATACCTAATGACATCCTTCAGAACATACAGAATTGGGGTTTTCTCTTCTGGTAGTTTGGGGTTCGTGTGTAGTGGGAACAACCAGCTCCCCCTTCAGGTTGGTATCCAGAAAGGTTCGGTTCTCTGCCAAGCCCTTGCTATGGGGACATCAGTTATAAATAAACAAACAGTCGCCTGGAACGCTGTGGTCATCTTGCCCAGGCAGGCTCCCAACTTCCTGATTGCCGTGAGACACCGGCGCTAGCTTCACAGTCGTCCTGCCGAGGGTGGCACTGGCCGCTGATCGTGCGTTTGCGTCTCCTGTGTGTCCAGCACCTGTTTATCTGAGGATGCTGGGCATGTCTGAGCAGAGCGCAGTCTGTTCACGTGGTGGGGAGATCAGACGGGGAAGGTATTGCCACGTGTGTGAAATTCCTGTGCGGAGGTCATTGAGGCGGACTTAGCTTTCTTCTTAAATCTTTGGAAATTTTTATTTTTCTAGTAAAGACAACCCACGAGGCAGGTAATTAACTCTCTCGACAGCTTCTGTCATTGTATTCTGCTTTTTTATTTGGTGTATTTTGTCACTGGTTTTGAGTATATGATTTTGACTTTTTTTTAAAGATTTTATTTATTTTTAGAGAGAGGGGAAGGAAGGGAGAAAGAGAGGGAGAGAAACATTGGAGTGCGAGAGAAACATCAATCAGTTGCCTCCCCCATGCCCCCAACTGGGCACCCAGCCCGCCACCCAGGCGTGTGCCCTGACTAGGAATCGATCTGGCGACCTTTCCGTTTGCAGGATGACATCCAGTCCACTGAGTCACATCAGTCAGGGCTGTGACTGTTTTCTATGGTGTTACTCACATTTTATCAACATGCTATAATTATCAGTTTTTAAAATATGGCAGCCTAAAAGATTTTCTGTAGCACTTAATTTTATTCAGGACAAATTATTTCTTTTGAACTATATATTTCTGATTTTGTGGTGATAAATAGGTTTTACTAATAGAAATTTGTTTTAAGGTAAATTTTCTTTTCACAATGTTACTAGAATTCATCAGTCCAAAGCAATAAAAACTTACAGAGGACATACCATCTGCTAGGCCCCAGGCTAGGTTCTAGAGAAACAGATAGAAATTTATCCCTATTTCTATTCTTAGGAAGCTCACTTTTCAGGTGGAATTTCCCAAAATGTATTTTGGAAATATTAGTTAAATGAGATTCCCTGGTCAGATGAGTTTGTAAAGTATTGCTTGCTTCATCCCCAGTCATCTGAGAAATTCTCGTTTTATATAAGAATATTGTGTGGTTCAGAGAAGTCCTGCAGTAAAGTAAGCTCTTGACTGAAAGAACCCTTACTTTACAGAAAGCTCTTTATATATGTTTAATCCAGGGTTTTTCAAATCCATATCACACGGAAGCTGTGTGTGTGTATGTCATGTCTGAGCACCCTCAGGACCCTTTGGAACAGCATCGCCCAGTAGAACTTCCTACAGTGATAGGAGTGTTCTGTATCTCCGCTGTCTAATACACTAGCCTCTAGCCACGTGCGGCCACTGAGCGCTTGAAGTGTGGCTAGTTTGACGAAGGAACTGAATTTTCAATTTTGTTTAACTTTAAAAAGCCACCATGTGACTAGCGGCATTTCTGATGCACAGTGCAGCTTTGGAAGATACTTTGGGAAGTGCTGACTAAGGGCGTGTTTTTTACCTATTCGTTGTGCAAGCATCATTGCCGAGTTCATGGGTCACTGAGTGCAAGTATGGTCGTCCTCGAGGAGCGCCTCGTTTGGTGGGCGCAGCAGGTACCAGCTCTGCCATGATGGACGCAGGCGATTTCTTGGAGCGCGGAGGAGGGATTTCAGCTTTGGGTGGGGGGCTGAGGTTGATCGGAGAAGGTGTCCTGGAGAGTAACTCCTAGGAAAATGAGTAAGAGTGTGCATAATGAAAATCACTGCCTGTTTCAAGGTGCAGTCACTCCCTAGTCACTGCAGGAGCTGTGCGCGTGTCTCCAGACCTTGTCCAAGTGAAGTCACGGAGGTGTGGGGTGCAGGAGCGCACCCCAGCTCTTGACCAGTCTCCTGCCCACTGGCAGTCCCTCAACCTTGCACGTAATGGACGGTGGAACCCGGTGCCCTGGGACACCCTCAAATCTTCTCAGTGGATTTATGCTGTGACGTCATCTGTGGCGAGTCTGATAGAAGGAGGAACGGAGGCCGTGCCTGGTGTTCCTGCCTCTTTCTGTGTGGGGCAGGGAAGGCATCCCAAGGAGATCGAGGCTTTAGGAGAGCTGCAGCGAGTGGCTTTAAGTACCAGCGTTTGTTCCTCTCAACTGTGGGTCACCAGTTGTCTGAACTTTTATCTTTTTTCTTTCCCTCCAGATGGTGTCTTACTCCTCTGTCCTCACAGCTATCAGTAAGGTATGACCGTAGCCACTCACAAGCTAGGTGGTAGGCAGGGGGGCAGAGATATGGTAGTGACAGAAGGGGCCCCACCTCCTTGACTGCTCTGATCATGTGACCACTCGGGCTGGCATTGCTGCTTTCTGCCGGAGGGAGGGGCACCCTGGGAAGTGGGGGCTGGCAGTTGGGAGCCGATTTCCAGAGTTGAAAGGATGCCCAGTCTGAAACCCGAGGTGGGAGGAGAGATGAGCAGAACCCTGAGCGTCCCATCTGCCTCCCGTGTGAGACCAGGGCTTGACTGGTTCGTTCTGTAGCATCACCGCTGTTCTTCCCGCAGTTCGATGACTTTTCCCGGGAGCTGTGTGTCCAGGCTTTGCTGGACATCATGGACATGTTCTGTGACCGACTGAGGTAATGGCAGGGGCCAGGGGCTCATAGCCTCTAGCATTAGCTCAGTGTAAAGGAGAGCTCCCGAGAGCACAGCCTGAGCTCAGTTCTGTGGCTTCCCACACATCGTCCCCGCTGCTCACCCACACCCACCCATCCCCATCCTTTTCTGTTTATTCCTTAGGACAAAAATGCCTCTTCACGATTTGGAGTAGCTCACTTGAAATCTCGTTCAGTGGAAGCCGACAAGGCTGTCTTCCCAGGCCTTGGCTAGCTTCCTAACTCTCTTCCCTGGAAGGGGAGTGCCGGGCACTCTGGGGAACGTTGGTGTAGGTCAGATTTCAGCCTTTGGAGCAGAAACAGATTTTGCCTCCTTCCCTGTAGCTGTCACGGCAAAGCGGAGGAGTGCATCGGGCTGTGCCGGGCCCTTCTCAGCGCCCTCCACTGGCTGCTGCGCTGTACTGCAGCCTCTGCAGAGCGGCTCCAGGAGGGTCTGGAGGCTGGCACTCTAGCCGCTGGAGAGAAGCAGCTTGCCATGTGTCTGCAGCGCCTGGAGAAGACCCTCAGCAGCACCAAGAACCGGGCCCTGCTCCACATCGCCAAACTAGAGGAGGCCTGTATGTCCCCTCGTTCCCCTGAGCCCCACCTGCCACTGCTCCCATACCTGGTCCTTTAATTGAGAGGGGAGAGGCAGGATGGCATCCCACTTCTTTCCCAGAGGATCTGAAATCATCCCACTTCCTTTTTTTTCTCCCCATAAGCATTGCATACATCCCAGGGACTTGGGCAGGGTGGCACCCGAGCCAATCAACCAACAGGTATTTACTGAGCATTATTGTATGCCCAGCACTGCGCCAGGTGCTGGGGGCGGGGGGCGGGGGGCTCCCGGAGGAGCATGTGGCAGGGTCCCTGCCCTCAACCAGTATACGTGCCAGTGGGGAGCAAGACTAGTGTGCAGTGTACGTGGAAAGAATTAGGGGACAACGCAAGCACATGATCCATCCTTGTGTTTGTCTCCATGTTACTGATCATCTGAAAAACAAACAGCTCTTGTGTTTGAGCATTGCCTAAAACGTCCTTTAAACACGGCGCCTGCCTGCTGTCAGGCCTGCTGCACCGTGTACCTCTTGACTCAAGTGCACATGTTAAATATTGGAACCCTCCAGAGCGTGACATCATCAGACAGATCACCTGACAGGAGGGAAGACTCCGATATTCCAGATACGGGGCTTGAGGGCCGCAGTCTTGCTGTGGCTCGGGACCACCCACGGAGCCCTTGTTCTCCAGTAATGAGAGTATTAGGGTGGGTTACCTCCAGGTCTTCAGGACCTGGTCGAAGAACTTGTTATAGGGTTAGTATATTAATTACTTCTCAAAATATGTTTTATTAGCTGTGGAAAGTGCAGAAAGGTGACCACCTTGTAAAAATGGGCTATGTTGACAGTTTCTTACGTATCTTGAGCACTTGACAAATGCTTATTGGCTGGAAAATGAATGAATATTTAACTTAATTTTACTGGATCTCCAGTCTTTTTGGTTTTTCCCCCTATGCTACGTGGAGGTTAGTGGGCTAGTTGGAGCCATTATTCATCATTTGAGCCTCTGGAATTGGAGCTAGGAGAAGTGACTTAGAGTTAAACACTAAACCATGCAGTATAGACCGACCATGAGTTTAGGCATGTAGGAGGAGAGGTCAGCGGGTTGGACCAGTTGGGTCAGTTGTTAAAGGAGCAGGGGCTCCAAGAGAGGCTTGAAGGGCAGTGAGAGCTGGAGAGGTGAGGGTGAGTAAAGGGGGCGTTGCGGAGGGGAGGGCGGCTGGGGCGAAGGCCCCGATGGGGAGGGAGTGGGAGAACCCCGACGGCTGTGCAGGAGTCCAGCTTGGCCGGCTTGGGGCGTGTTGGCTGCTTGCAAGGCTGGCGCACCCCTGCGGTGGTTTGCGGCCGCCTCCCTGCTCCAGCCACTGGGCTCCCCCTGCCCCCCCCCCCGCCCCCGCCTCCTCTGCCACTGCCTGTGTTAGGGCACTTCTACTCTCGAGTCGGCTGCACGCATCCCCTGAAGGCAGGCCTCCGGGAATAGTTTCTAGAGGCTTCACTGTTGGTACTCACCTGCCTTCCGAAAACAGTGCATGCGTCCCCCAGGCCCCAGCCTCCATGTCGCCCTCTGGGGAAGCCTCCCCCAAATCGAGGAGCTTGGAGCCACCCTCTCCCTCTCCTCTGCTTCCCATCATGTTTCTGCATTTCCTTTTCTCCACCAGCCTCCTGGACGGCCATCGAGCATTCTCTCTTGAAGCTTGGGGAGATCCTGGCCAATCTCAGCAACCCCCAGCTCCGGAGCCAGGCTGAGCAGTGTGGCACACTCATCAGGAGGTACGCAGCTGCCAGGGCGATTGTGGTGATGGGGAGGGGGTGAAAGGCCCTGGGTGGGGGTGGGGCCATGTGGCACCTGGCCCCGACCCCGCTGCTCTCACCTGCTCTCCGGCTCTTCCGAGCTCACCAGACACCACCCCCTGTGCATCTGTGCCCTCAGCATCCCCACAATGCTGTCTGTGCACTCCGAGCAGCCGAACAAGACTGGCTTCCCCACGGTCCATGCGCTGGTCCTGCTCGAGGGCACCATGAACCTGACGGGCGAGACACAGCCGCTGGTGGAGCAGCTGATGATGGTGAAACGCATGCAGGTGGGCGGCCCGTGTTGCCTGTCTACCCCCAAGGCAGCCGGTCATTTGGGGGCGGGAGGGAGGGTTCTTCTGGTCCTTCTGGGAGAGACTGGGTTTCTCCTGTTCATGGTGGAAGGTGGACCCTGGGCCTGCGGGGTTCCGCTGTCGCACCTGACGTCCCTGGGCCTCACACTCCTGTGTTGCACAGTCTCTGGCCCAGCCTGATCCCCAGGGGCCGCAGAGGGTGAAGGGGGAAATGGGGCCTCTGTAACGCCTCGCCTTTGGGTGTTCCTGCAGCATATCCCCACCCCACTGTTCGTCCTGGAGATCTGGAAAGCGTGCCTTGTGGGGCTCATTGAGTCTCCTGAGGGTACGGAGGAGCTCAAGTGGACAGCGTTTACCTTCCTCAAGGTACCTGGGACCTGGAGCAGCAAGACAGCCAGTTTAGGAACGGTTCTTGGGAAAAGCAGCGACACTCTGGACCTTTGCCCTATGTTTTTCCCGCTGGCGTCATGCCCAGCCTGCCAGATCCCCCAGCACAAGTTCCCATCGATTATTTTCTCTGAAAGTCCCAGGGCCGTATTTCCTCGCTTGGCAGGCCTCTGCTGTGTGCTGGCACACAGGTGCTGTTTAGCTCAGTCTGTAACCTGATTGGTGCAGGGCGGCGGGCGGCGGGCCCCGGGCCCCGGGCCTTGAAGCAGGAGTTCCACCTTTGCGGATGGCACCTCCCTGTTGAGCCAGCAGTGGTAGGGGGTCCCTGTGGCTTGTGGGCTGACAGCACCAGGCCCGTGGGTACCTGTCAGCTTTCTGATTTGGTTCCAAGAATGCTCACCTTCAGGCAAGAGTGTTCCTGTCTCTCTACCCGGAGCAGGGGGCTAAAGAGTATGCCTTAGTTCCGGGTGAAAGAGAAGAACTCGTGCTTTCTGTTTCCCCCCGCCTCATCCTCTAGATTCCACAGGTTCTGGTGAAGTTGAAGAAGTACTCTCACGGGGACAAGGTGAGCAGAATAAATGAGATGGAGGCACGTGGGGATAGGCGGGTCCTTGTTTCCGCCCTGGAGAAGCAAGGACAGGGGAGGGCGCCTGGCTGCGCAGCAGCGTGTCCTTGTGCCTGGGGGAAGGGAAGCGGGAGTGTACCTGAGCATGTGTGTGCATCGCACGCACGCAGCCAGTGTCCAGACAGAAGGCCGCCAGGCTGCTCAGGAGGCAAGGTGGCCTGATGATTGGGCCAGGCCGGCCGGCCGGTGGCCGGCCGCCTGTGGTGACGCCCCGCCCTTTCCCCCCCACCCTCGAGGCCCTGGAAGCCAGTGGGGGGCATGTGGGCTTGCAGGCTTTTGTACCCAGTGGTGTCCCTGGGCTCCTGCATCGCAGGCTGTGGCAGGGAGGAAGACCTAGACGCCAGATGGCCCTTTCTGGCTCTTTGTAGGACTTTACCGAGGATGTCAATTGTGCATTTGAGTTCCTGCTGAAGCTCACACCCTTGCTGGACAAAGCTGACCAGCGCTGCAAGTATGAACTGCCTGCTTCATGCTGCTGGAAGGTGCCCTGGGCTCTTCTGCTGCCCTCCTATGTCAGATAAGCCTCAAAGGACTGTCTGACTGTTCGCTCCCCTTGGCAGGAGCAGGAGGCAGCAGACCCCAGAGTTGCCCAGTGCCCGAGCCCCTCTACCCTCTGCCTTCCCCCCTCCCGGCACTCTGGATGTTCTTTGTCCAAAAGGAGGGGGGATACCCGGCCGGGACCCATTGCTCCTGCCCCTCAGGCACCCCTGCTCTGTGCCCAGTCCCTCACCATCTTCTCCCCTCACAGCTGTGACTTCACAGACTTCCTCCTTCAAGAATGTAGGAAGCAGGGGCTCCTGTCCGAGGCCAGTGTGAACAACCTCATGGCCAAGCGGTAAGTGTGAGCTCCCTCGGGTCGGTCCCGACCCCTTCGCCCTCTCTCTCTGGTGTCCAGACTGGGCCGCTGGCTGCCTTCCCCCCTCCCGTCTAGAGCTGGGGCTGCAGGTGACTGGGGCCAGGCCTGTTCACCAGGAACAGGAGGCACTGATTTCCGCAGACCAGGGTTTCGCCCTCTTAGGTGCCATGCTTTCACTCTCAGCCTCCTTTGTGATCAAAGGCAAAATCCTTGCTCTTCCTCCTAAGTCTGAAATGAACTTTCAAATTAGATGCGATGCCCAGTGACAAACTGAAGCTGTTACAGTATTGGGTACACTTTCATAAATGTCGCCGTGACCCCGAAAGTTTTCCTGTGCTTCCCACCTCCTCCGTGTGCCTCTGCTTCTGGGGCCGGGCTGGGGAGCGGGTCATGAATCTCTCTCTGTCGCTGTTCTCTTCTTCGGCCCACTGGTCGCGGCCACAGCGCAGCAGACCGGGAGCACGCACCTCAGCAGAAATCGGGAGAAAACGCCAACATCCAGCCCAATCCTGGGCTGATCCTCCGGGCGGAGCCCACCGTCACCAACATCCTCAAGGTGCGCGCGCCTTTCCCGTGCCCCCAGGGTCATCTCTTCCCTCTTCCCAGTCTTTCCTCTACTTCTAGGTCAATAAACAGAGGCCACAGACCTCTCCCTCTCCTGGCTTTTAGACATAGTTACTTTGAAAGTAGAGAAACGGGGAAGGCAAGGGAAGCTGTCACTGGAAACTAGTATTTACTGAGCATCTTGTAAGCGGGCGCTGTGGTAGGTGCTTTCACTTAGCTGGTCTCACGCAGAAACCGGGGGATCACACAGCCGTGCCCTCGCCGCCCCAGCCCCTCCACCATTGCCCCGAGTCCGTCGCCAGGACAGAGTGGAGAGTGAGGACAGGGTTGGGAACTGGTTTCCGGACTGGAGTCAGAAGGACATGGACGGAGGTGCAGGTCATGGCGTACATGCGGCGAGACGTACAGCGAGAGAGACTGTGGCCAGGCTGTGTCTGGGTGGGTGGTCTTCAGGGTTCTTCAGGACTTGTTTTCCTGTCGTGCCCACAGACAATGGATGCAGACCACTCCAAGTCCCCAGAGGGGCTGCTGGGGGTCCTGGGCCACATGCTGTCTGGGAAGAGTCTGGATTTGTTGCTGGCTGCAGCCGCTGCCACTGGGAAGCTCAAGTCCTTCGCCCGGAAATTCATCAAGTAAGGGAGGCCGAGCTTCCGACGGGGGCCAGGGAGGCTTGTCTGTAGGAGGGGATAGGGTGGGGCGAGGGCCTGGGACCTGGGTCTCCCCAGGGGTGCTCAGGCCCAGGCAGAGCATCCCCTCCAGGACCCTGGGGGAAGGACGGTCCCTTTGGGTGTGGGGCCTCTTTAGTCTGCAGCCAAGGATGTAGCGGAGAAGCTGGAGGCGGTGACGAGGCATCGGACAGTTGGCGTGGAGGGACTTCACGTGCGCCCCGTCGTTAGCCAGGGGCTCTCGAGTTCTGTTGACTTTTTTTGGCCTAACCTAGCGTTTGAGATATAGAACATTGCTCCATTTAGTAAGCCCTTCCGTAGGCCTGGGAAATCTTTGAAAAATGAAGTTCCTTTCTCTGCAGCAATGGTGTTCATTTTAAGTTTGACCTGTAATTGGACTCCAGAGGGCGTCCCTCTGCGTGGGTGTAGTCCCCGACCCCAGCTGTCGCTCTGCCCCTGCCGGGCCTGACTCGACCTGTCTCGTTCCCTCCACAGTCTGAACGAATTCACGACACACGGCAGCGAAGAGAGCAGTAAGTCTGCCCTGCGCGCCCGCAGGCCTGCTTGGCGCTGAAAGGCGGGTGTGGAGGGAGAGCCCCAGAGGCCAGAGGGTGCCTTCTCCCCGGAGTGATGGCTGATGAGGCCTTTGGGGAGGCTCGAAAGAGGGTAATTCTGGGAGAAGGATTCTTCTACAACCACCTCTGTCTCTCTGCCACCCCTTAGGGTTTGGTTGGGTTTTGGGAGGAGGGAGGGGATCGGGGTCTTTGATGCCAAGGAAGGGATGATGTTTCAATTGAGACTCAAGAAAAGGATTCTGAGCCTCAGAGCTTTGAAGGAGACGCTTGGTCCCTGACCTTCCCTGAGGTGAACCCTGACCCCCTCCTGACCTGGCCCAGGGCTGTGGCCCCGCCCGTACTGCAGGGTCAGCCTTGTCCTTGTCCGCAGCCAAACCCGCCTCCGTGCGGGCCCTGCTCTTCGACATCTCCTTCCTCATGCTGTGCCACGTGGCCCAGACCTACGGCTCGGAGGTGAGAGCGGCAGGCAGGGTCGGGGCACCAAGTGGGCAGGGCGAAGGGGGAGGAACCACCGGCGTCTCTTCCCCTGGCCACGCCTCGATCCCTGTCAGTCACCCACGCCCCTTGGTTCTGCGGGCTGTGGAGAAGCTCACAGACGCCCTCCCGGTCGCATCCCAGACCCTTCAGGGCCACGTTCCCGACCAGCAGGTGGCAGCATGGCCCTGATCTTTCTCCTTTAGCCAGTTTGTCCCTGATTCTTTAGGTGGGAAAGGGAGACCGGCGTGGGGGCGGGACGCCGTGCCCTCCCCACTTGGCTGGTGACTCTCCCCGCCTTTCCCAGGTGATTCTGTCCGAGTCGAGCACAGGGGCGGAGGTGCCCTTCTTTGAGACCTGGATCCAGACCTGCATGCCCGAGGAGGGCAAAATCCTGAACCCTGATCACCCCTGCTTCTGGCCGGACTCCACCAAAGTGGAGTCCCTCGTGGCCCTGCTCAACAACTCCTCGGAGATGAAGCTGGTGTCAGTGGCCTGGGCGCCCACTCCGAGGGTGGCGGTGGGGGCAGTGCCCAGCCCCTCGCCCTCAGCCCACCCCTCGTCCACCTGTGATGGTTCTTCTTCCTCCCCCACCCTCTCGTAGGCAGATGAACTGGCATGAAGCCTGTCTCAGCATTTCAGCCGCCATCTTGGAAATCCTCAATGCCTGGGAGAACGGGGTGCTGGCCTTCGAGTCCATCCAGGTAGCCCCACTTTTCCAGGAGCCTTCTGTCCTCCCTGGGACACAGAGCCCGTCTTTGATAGATGGTTGTATTTTATAAGAACAGAAAGATCCTTAATCTGGCTGCTCATGTTTGGGGGTCGATCTTCCTTGTAATCAGAATGTTAGCCACGCCCTCCCACCCAGGTGATTTTGGGGGAATCAGACTTGTGGTGAGAAGAGGTGTGGAATATGGCCCAGGGCCCCCACCTGCTGCACTTAGCGCCTGCAAAGGCTGGGGAGACCCGTAGCGGGGAAGGAGAGGTGGTGACCCCGCCACTCTTTCCCCCTCAGAAAATCACCGACAACATCAAGGGGAAGGTGTGCAGCCTGGCGGTGTGCGCCGTGGCTTGGCTCGTGGCCCACGTGCGGATGCTGGGGCTGGACGAGCGGGAGAAGTCGCTGCAGATGATCCGCCAGCTGGCGGGGCCCCTGTACAGCGAGAACACCCTGCAGTTCTACAACGAGAGGTCAGCAGCCCCGCCCCGCCCCTCAGGGGCTCCGGGGCTGTCAAGTCAGCAGCCCCGCCCCCCGCCCCGCCCTTCAGGGACTCCGGGTCTGTCGGGAGAAGTCAGCCCCTCCGGGAACTGGTACCCCTTTCTCACCTTGACAGACGCCGCGCTCACTTGCTCACTCACTTCCTCGCTCACTCATGGCCTTACTCACACGCTCACTCACTGATTCAGCAGCATTTCAGTGTGCGTCTCCCCAGCGCCGGCCTGTCCCGGAGTGCAGACCCCAGACAGCTGCGACTCCTGCCCTCGGGGGGCCGTGCTCTGGAGAGCTGGCTCGCTGGAAGGGCAGTGATTGCCTTTGCCGTGTCACTGTCTAGAAACTGTCACCCCGTCTGTGGGCTTCACGGGCCTTGAGCCTGCCCTCTCCCTGTCCCCTCCACCTGGCTGTCTTTCGTGACATGTTTCTGCCTTGGCTGTTCAAGGCCTTAGAGAACCGACCTGGTGATTTCGGCCACGTCGAATTCAGCGACATTGATTCATTCATGCATCCAATAAGCTCTTCTTTTGTTTTAAATTGTGGTAAAAAATACATATATATAACAAAATCTACCATCTTAACCGTTTTAAGTGTAGTTCAGGAGTGTTAACCTCTATTCACATTGTCATGAGACAGGCGTCTGGAGTTTTCACCCTGTGAACTCTGTGCCCTTACGGAACAGCTCACCCCTCTCCCCGCACCCCCAGCTGCCTGTAACCACCATCCACTCCACCGTCCATCTCTGGACTTGACCTCGCCAGGTGCCCACGTGAGCGGGCTCACACAGCGCTTGTCCTTTCATGACTGCCATGCTTCCCTTAGCAAAAGGGCCCCAAGGTTCATCCGCATCATAGAACACGTCAGAAGTTCCTCCTTTTTAAGGCTAAATCGTGTTCTGTTGCCTGTCCATATCATATTTTGTGTATCCATTTATCAGCCAATAGACCGTTTGGTGCCTAGCGCCTCCTGGCTGCTGTGAATGGTGCTGCCACGGGCGTGGGCATGAGCCCTTGGATGCGCTGTGAGTGGTGGCGTCCAAGGCGGCCCGCAGGGTGCCCTAGAAGGGAGACGTGGGAGACTGGGCTGAACCGAGGCTGGGGAGGACCGATGGAACCTCCCGTTCTCCCCTTGCCTCCTTTCTCTCTTTCCTCCCTCCTCGCCCTCTGCCCACAAGTAACAGAGCGGGCGCTTTCACTCAGCACAGTCTAGGCACCCAGACCCTTGTGCGGGCGAGGTGTGGTGGGTTGCTCGGGCTGGGCGTGGCTGCACCACGCAGGTGGGAAAAGTGGCTCCGCGTGGCAGCGACTTTGCCAGAGCTGCCCCGCATTCCAGGAACCGTTAGCTCTCAGCCCAGGGCCACATTCTCAGTCACAGGCCCTTCGTGAGAAAATTCCTGGGTGTACACTCGTACTTGCCCAGCTACTGAGGGCCGGGAAGGGCCCTGCGGGGCAGCCCTTGGGCCCCTGTCCTGGAAGGAGCAGTTTACATTGGTCGGAGGCCAAGGCTGGGCGGGGACCCCCCTCACACACTCAGCCCAGAGGGAAGTGATTGTTCTTATTTGTGTGAGGGTGTTGGCACAGCCGGCCCGGGGGATGGGGCGAGTTGGAGACAGAGGAAATGTGAGTGTGTGGCTGGATTACCTGGGGACGGCAAGCACCCCTGCCCCCCACAGGCTTTGTGCCCAGCAGGCGAGAGTTCTGCCAAGAGCGGGACTGGTAGGGTCAGGTCTGCTAGGGATTTGCAACTTCTTCCTGTCTCCTCCCTTAGCAAAGAACGGGGTTAATTCCCCAGGAACATTTCCGTAACTCAAGCTCTGGGAAAAGTCTGGCCTGGGTATTTCCTCCCCTCCCCACCCTGGCCCTTGAACCCCATGCTGCCCGGGCCTCAGGTCCTCTCCCCTCCCCCAGGGTGGTGATCATGAGCTCCATCCTGGAGCACATGTGCGCCGACGTGCTGCAGCAGACGGCCACGCAGATCAAGTTCCCGTCCACGGGCATGGACGCGATGCCCTACTGGAACCTGCTGCCCCCCAAGCGACCCATCAAGGAGGTGCTGACAGACATATTTGCCAAGGTGCTGGAGAAGGGATGGGTGGACAGTCGCTCCATCCACATCTTTGACACCCTGCTGCACATGGGAGGCGTCTACTGGTTCTGCAACAACCTGATTAAGGTGCTTGGGGTGGGGGGCTGTGGGCAGGCTCGGGGGCCCATAGGGTATGGTGGGCGTCCTCAGACTCCGGGAGACGCCTGAGAAAATGCCAGACAGGACCAAACTTGGCCCCATCTCTCGCTGCCCAACACCCAGCACCTCTCTGAGAGGCTTCGAAAATGCTGGTCCTCCGCTCGGGACTCGGGACCAGAGGCTCTGAGGCAGACGGAGGGGTGGAGCAGCAGCCAGGGCTCCCTGCACTCCCCAGGGAGCCACCTGGAGCTGCAGGGCGTCAGAGCCCCGGACCAGGCCTCAGCGCCTGAATGCCCGCGCCCGCCCACTCAGGAGCTGCTGAAGGAGACGCGCAAGGAGCACACGCTGCGGGCGGTGGAGCTGCTCTACTCCATCTTCTCCCTGGACATGCAGCAGGTGGCGCTGGTGCTGCTGGGCCACATCCTGCCTGGCCTGCTCACCGACTCCTCCAAGTGGCACAGCCTCATGGATCCCCCTGGCACCGCTCTCGCCAAGTAGGAGTCTGCAGAGCCTCAGGTCCCCAAGGCCTGAGTCAGGCGCCCTTCCCCGGGCCCCCCTGGACCCGGGCAGTGGGGAGGGACTGCCAGGTGGGGCCCGATCACCATGGGCACAGAAACCCCCCTTTGGGGTCCCTCTGATTTTGCCTCTTTTCCTGGAACCCTTTGCCAGGCTGGCCGTCTGGTGTGCCCTGAGCTCCTATTCTTCCCACAAGGGGCAGGCGTCCTCCCGCCAAAAGAAGAGACATCGTGAGGACATCGAGGTAGGGGACTCCTCCGCTCGCTCGTTCGAGGCCAGCAGACGTTGCTGAGCCTCTTCTGGCTGGGAGGCGGCCTGCCTGCCTGCCTTCGCCCGGGAGGACGCCTGGTGGCCGCACGTCTGCAGCGGCGCCATGAGCGGCTCGCACTGGGATGGTTGGAGGGGTGAAGGCGGCCCCCTGGAGAGGGCCTGTGGGGCGCGGCCGTCACCCACTCTGACCTGAGCTGCAGACCTCTCGCCTGGTAACCGTGAGTTTCCCACCCTCCAGGATTACATCAGCCTCTTCCCCTTGGATGACATGCAGCCCTCAAAGCTGATGCGACTCCTGAGCTCCAATGAGGAAGATGCCACCATCCTCTCCAGTCCCAGTGAGTGTGTGAAGAGGGGCTGGGTGGCCACTTCCTCTTCTGGGAACTCGCTCCTGCCTGGACTGCTCTGCACTGGTCCAGCTGCAGGCTTCTTTGCTGGCTGGTCAGGCGGGGTGTGGCCGGGCTAAGTCCCGTTTGGCCTCCCGTGGGCTGCTGCTCCGTCTCCTAGCCCCGCTTTCCCCAGAGACCAGAAGTTGCTGAAGGTCTCTTCTGAGAGTTGAAGGCTTCTGCCCGGATGCAGTCCTAGGGGCACGTTGCTGCCCTTCCCCTCCCCTTACCACAAGGGGGAAGGAATGACAGGCTCCCCAAGTGAGTTCACTGTCTTGGGCACAGTCTGCACCATTGACTCACCCGCTCTGACCTTCCTTCCCCCTGAAACAGGCCGTGAGGTGTGGCACAGGCCTGGGCTGGGACTTGAGTCTGCTCCCCACTCTTCCTGTCTGGACGGCACGCCTCCCCCACCAGCCTGCCCTAGATGTCAGTACCTCTCCGTGCCAAGGGCTCCTGCGGCATTGAAGTTTTCCTGTTTCTAGAGATTTCTCCTGAGCCCGGAAATTCCTTTTAGGGACTAGGGAACCAGCTCTGCGCTTGGGCACAGGACATATACTCGGTCCGCCACCTACAAACCCAGTGACCTTTGGCTAGTTACCTAGCACATCTGAACCTCGGTTTCTTTGTCTGTAAAAGGGAGGCGTGAGGATTAAGCAGCTTAGTCCCTGTACAGCTTACAGATGGGCGCCTGGTGCCCGGCCATGCCCACCGATGAGTTCTTCCATCTCCTCTCCTTACGGGGATCTCTGCGCTCGGGACCCTCTGAGACTCTGGCTCCAAGGACCTCCTCGGGGCGGGCCCTGCACACCTGGAGGGGGAGGGCTTCCCCAGGAAAGGAGGCCTGGACCCGGGAGGCCTTTCCCAGAGTGTCCCCTCCGTTCGCCCCACAGCCGACCGGTCCATGAGCAGCTCCTTGTCGGCCTCCCAGCTCCACACAGTCAACATGAGGGACCCGCTGAACCGAGTCCTGGGTGAGTCTCCCCACCTCCGCTCCTGAAACGGGTCAGCCCTCGGCAGCTGGAAGGGGGCCTCTTGGTGCCCCCGCCCCTCTACCACATTTCTCCACCTGCCCCCGTCTCCCCTACTTGCTAGGGCTCTGGCCTCCCCCAGGGAGTGTACAGTCTCTTCTGAATCGCCCCCAATTTTCCTTTTATGTTTCCTCGTTTTGTCACCCCCACTCTGGGGGCACCCTTAGCCCTGCTTTCTCTTCCCTTTTCAGCCTCTCCTCCTCCCAGAGTCTGCCCTCTCCCCAGACCTTTCTCATGGAGCTCTTCTCGTTCCGCCCCGCCCCGCACAGCCAACCTGTTCCTGCTCATCTCCTCCATCCTGGGCTCGCGGACCGCCGGCCCGCACACGCAGTTCGTGCAGTGGTTCATGGAGGAGTGCGTGGGCTGCCTGGAGCAGGGCAGCCGCGGCAGCATCCTGCAGTTCATGCCCTTCACCACCGTGAGTGCTGTCTGTCCGGTGTCCGGGAGGGGGCCGGCCCGCCTTCCAGCTCACCGGGGGTCCGGGCGCGAGTCCTCCGGGTGGGGAGGGGGACTCCTTCCTCCCAAGACTCTGCGCCCTGCACAAGGTAGCCTCAGTGCGCCTCTGTCTGTCTGTCTGTGGCAGGTGTCAGAACTGGTGAAGGTGTCAGCCATGTCCAGCCCCAAGGTGGTGCTGGCCATCACGGACCTCAGCCTGCCTCTGGGCCGCCAGGTGGCTGCCAAAGCCATTGCCGCCCTCTGAGGGGCCCCAATGGGAGGGCCCCAGCCCCAGGTTCCTCGAAAGGAGCAGTGAGGACAGATGAGGCATCATTGCTCATACCCCATGATGCAAGAGCCCTTGTTCGTTTCCAGGTCTTTCCCCGATCCCTGGCTGCTGGCCGTTAGGACGTCTCCCCATCTCCTTTCATAATTTCCTCTTCCCGCTGCCTGAACAGTGGGAGCAGCCTGGTTCCTTAGCTCAGGCCGGTCTCAGGCGCCACAGCCCTCCTGGCACCCGGAGGGGCTGTGTGGGTGCGGAGCATGTATATGTGTGTATATGTATATTAAAAGTTTTTCACAACGCAAGAGGGAAGTCCGCCTCAGCTCACTTGTTAATAAAGGTCCTCGTGGACTCCTTTGTAAGTGGTGTCGGGGCCTCTGTGACGGGTAGGAACAGGGTCTTCTGCTCGCAGCCCCCCTCGGCGTGGCCCTGGGCCGGGCTCCCGGGCTCGAGGCGGGAAGGGCGGTGTGCGGAGAGGGGCTGGGCTCGCCCGTGCCGGTCCTCAGTAGGGTCGGGGAGGGCAGTGGGAGCGGCTTCCCTCCCTCAGACTCACGTTGGGTGGCAGTGAGTCACCGCTGGCCTGCCGCCTACACCCACCCCCAAAGTCGGACTCACTCTGCAAAGGGTGAGGTTTTGGCTGAAGGGCCCGCTGGCGTTGGGGGAGTGTGTCCTGTGATGCGCCTGGCCCGGCCCGGCCCAGCCCCACCCAGAGTCTGGTGAGCCCGAGTCCCTCTGCCCCCAGGAAGACACTGGTGCAGTGAGTGGCAGGGGCTCTGCTCAGCCCGCACGGCCTGCTCCGCACATCCCCAAGCCCAGCTTCCTCGGGGCTGACGCGAGAGGGCAAAGGCCCCTGAGCCACACAGCTGGGAGGTCCGGCCTGGCTCGGCCAGACCCTGCTTTCCAAGGAGCCACATGCAGCGGGGAGGTGGGAAGTGAGGATGGGGAAGCCTAGGAAGGGGGAACTGGGGACCCCTTGGCCGTCTGGACTGCCCGGGTCTGATGGAGGCACCGAGAGCTGAGCACACAGAGGCGCACCCCAAGCCTGTGGTGCGAAGCAGCCCCTCCATCTCTGCGTCTCCCCTACCGGAGCTATGAGCTCAGCCTTTTCACCCCGGGCTGGGGCATGCTGGCCGGCACGAGACCACTCCCTGCCGGTCCGAGGCAGAGTCTGGAATTCGAGTACCTGGACTCAGCTTCCTCACCTACACAAGTCACATCTTAACTCCGCCTTTGTGGGCACTGGTGGGTGAGGGCGGGCTGGAGTTCACGGGAGACGCCAAACTGACCAGCCCTGTGCGGACATGCACTGCACCTGGGCCGGCACGGCTCTGGCCAGCCCCACACTCTGCTGTCCTGGCACCAGTGTCCCACGTGCCTCCTGTCCCCCCCGCCCCGTGAGGGTGGGACCACGCCTGCCGAGTGCACTGCTGTGTCCCTAGCACCCGCCCCAGGGTCTGCGCAGAGTAGGTGCAAGATAAGCAGGGGCCGGAGGACTGCGCCCTTGCGCCCCGCACCTCCTCTCCCCTCCCTCGGCCCTTGACCGCCATTCAACTCCCTGCCCCCCATCGCCTGGCCAGGCACTAGCTGGATGCAAGAAGGAGGAAAGACATTTGCTGGAGGCAAATACTTTATTAACATGGAGTTTGGCTACAAGAGAAAGTGGGAGCCGAGGCAGAGAGTGAACATGGAGCTTCCCTCTCACACGCCCACCACATAATTCCCCCTCCCCTCTTCCCACCCATGGTCCCCGCCCCCACCCACAGGCAGACACACCCGTTGTCCACCAGCCCTGAGGGGAGTCAGGGTGCTGACCCTGTGGGGTGGGGCGGGTGGCACAGGCCCAGGGGTGTCCAGGGTGCATCCAGAAACAGGGGAGATGCCCCCTGAGCGTCAAAATGTGCCCCAAAATTAAGAAAAATGAGTGTTCCCAACAATTGTCTGTGGGACCCAGGGTCAAGCCTCCCAGCTCTGGCTGCCCGTGCTGGGCTTCAGGCCCGTGGGGGCAGGGGGCACGTGAGGGGAAGCAAGGCCTGGCCGACTTGGCAGATGCATGCCGAGCTGAGGCCAGAGCTGGGGCGGGGTGCTGTTTAAATATTAAACAGGCTGTCTCATCTCCCACTCGGGAGATTTCCAGATGCTGCCAAGGGCCCCAAGTTGGGGACCTCAGGGCTGGGGGTTCACTGCAGCTCTTCCAGTGCCCACCACAGTCATAGGAACTAATACTTGGTATTTACCTATCTACCTCCCTGTCCAAAGGACAGGAAGACAGGGGCTTTCTCTCTGCCACGGCAGGAGAGTGACACCGGGAGGTGGAGGGAAGGACCCAGGAGTCTGGGATTCCTTTCCACTCTTCCCTGTCTTTAAATATTAGGTTTAAATAAACATAAATATTAAATAGAGATAAATACATTGGATGCCTAGGGTTATGCTCAGGGCTCGGCAAGGTGGCGCAGGACACGGTAGGCCAGCTCCAGGAAGCTCTGCAGGTTGGCAGCAACGAGGACCCCTCCCGCCCGGCGCTGGAAGGCCGAGGTGAAGACTGGCGCGGGGCCCGGGGTGGCCTGCAGGGCAGGGGCCATCCTCAGGTCCTCCATCTGTGGGGAAAGACAGGATCCACTGTGAGGCCCTGCCGGTGGGCGTGGCTGTCACAGGTGAGGCAGTGCAAATGGCTGATGGGCTGCGGAAGATCACGTGGTTGACGTGGTTGCGGTGGTTAACGACGGAACCGGGACCTGAACCCAGGTGTTTCAAGGTCCAATGATCCAGCTCCCGCCCTCAACTAGGGGGAGTGTGGGAGCGCCAGCTGCAGGAGGGTGCTGGGATCGCTGGTAGCTCCCTAATGCAGCCTGACACCCAATGCTCCCACCAACCCCTAAAGAACTTGCAGGACCCCCTGGGCTTCCAGCATGACCTTTAGGGGCCAGCTTGGTCCAGGCCCTTAACATGCTTCTCCCACTACAGGCTCACCTGCTGCCAGATGTTGGTGGCAAAGTCCGTGATGTCCAGCTGCAGCATGTCCAAGGTGGGTGCTACCTCGGGGGAGATTCCTGCCAGGGCCTGCAGGAGGCCCTGGTAGAGGAAGAAGCCATCGTGGAGCTGTCTCAGGCAGCCCGTCTGGGGGAGACGGAGCAGGAGAGTTAGGGGGTGCTGCCTGAGACGTGCCCCTCTGGCCCCAGCTTGGAGCCTGGGGGTGAGGGGTGAGTCCTCCCAGATGACCCTTCCGTGTGCCTCCCCGCCACTCACTCACCGGCTGCAGGGCCTGGCTGGAGCAGCTGCTCAGGGGAGCCTGGGGGATGCCCAGGAAGTGCCTGAGCAGCACCAGCTCCTCAGGGTGGCACAGCTTGTGGGTGGCACACTGGGGACGAGAAGGGTGCTGAGTGCCGGGGACGTGACAGGGCCAGCTGTTCCTCTCCATCTCTCTGAGGTCTTCCCCTGCCTCCGTGTCCTGCCAGGCCCCTCAGCCCCATTCCATCCCACCAGTCCCTCCCAGCACTGTCCCCGAGAGGTTCTCTTCCCCTAGTTTCTTCCCAGACTTTTAGGGCTCCTCTGCTCCTAACCTACTTTCTTCCGCCTGCCTCCCCGCGCCTCTCCTCTCCCACGCTCCTTCCCGATGCCTTCCCCACACTGCCCTTCTCCCTCAGCATGCCCTTCGGGGTCCCCTTTCCTCAACACCCTCTCAGCAGCATCCCTGTCCCCTCCCTGGCTTTCTGCCAGCCCCTCTCACTCACCAGCCTTTCCTGCACGACCACAACATCAGCCTGGATCTTCCTCACTTGCTCTAAGCACTTGAGCAGGAAGCTCTGGGGCAGGTTGCTGGCAGGGCCCAGGGGAGTGGCTTCTTGCACAGCCCAAAGTGCACTGTACCAGAGTAGCAGCTGCAGGGCTAGGAACAGACCAGGGGGCTCAGGAGACATGCTCTCCACTCCCACCTGGGTCCCGTTCTGGGGTTTAGGGACCCCCAGCTACGTGACCACTCTGGCCTCCCTCCCATGCCCCGGGCAGCCAGCTCCTGGATTCTGGGCAGGGACACTCACCCATCAGCTTCATGGGGCTCTGGTTAGCAGGCTCAGCAGGGTCTGGGTAGGTCTGCAGGCTCGGGGCTCTGTCAGGGGCCAGCTCTGGAGGGCCTTTATACATAAGCCCATGGAGGCCTGGGAGGAAATTACCTGGTACTGAGACTAAGGCTTAGTAATAACTTCCTAGGATTTATGCAAATTTGTTGTCCAGGACAATTCGGGGGGAGCGGGTTGAGACAAAAAGCTGTTTGCGAAAGTTTTGTGAAATTGTGGAATCTCTGATTCTTCTTTGACGTCGTGTCCCCCTCAAACTCTCTTCCTCCCCTTAGCCCCACCCAGGCCTGAATTGCCCCAGGGTGTTTGAACGGAACCTCGGAACAAAGGCTGAGCTACTGATAAAAGCGTTGGAGGCTGGAGTCGGGTCAGACTGTTTGGGGAGAGGCAGACCTCCAGGCAGCCAGCCCCCATCCGTTGGCAGAGCTGTGGGGCAGCTCCCTTTGCCTCTTCCCCTCGAGATAATCGAGCCACCTGCTTCCTGCCCCCAAATTCTGAGAGAGAAGAAGCTAGTTGCCCCCATTCCTACCCCCCAGACTCCCAAGAGGCTGCCTTCCTGAGTCCTCTTCTGAAAGGCCAGGGGCTTGGGTTGGGGACATTAGGGTCTTCCCTCCTACCCCCACCTCACGCTTTGGTGGCTACTATCCCAGACTCCTGTACTGAAGTGGTTAGCCGGGAACTCCCCAATCCCCTCTGTGACTCATTCCCTTAAGCCCCTGGAATCCTGGCAGAGACCAGAGGAAACCGGATGTCTGTCCCGAATGAAGCAAGGCCCTTGGGGGCTCTTGGTTCACCTGACCTTGCCCTTGCTCCTCCTCCCACATCCCCCCTCCCCAAACAGTGTCCCCTGGCCATGGGGTTGGGGGTCTGGGACATGTGGCTTCCCAGGCCAGGTTCACTGCCAGCCAGAGTGTGTGTGCTGCCCTGAGGTGGAGAAGAGCTGGGGGTGACAAAGAAGAAACTGCCCGGGCTTGGGACCCTACCACCATGCCATGCTGGCACTGGAAGAAACCTTGGAGTCTGTTCCAACCCTGTGACTGGGCCAGGGAGGGAAGTGCCTTGTCCACAGTCAAGGGTCACAGAGCCAGAGTTACACCCCGGGACTCTGCCTGGGGTCAGAGAGCTTTCCACAGGTCGTGGGCCCTGTCCAGAGCAGTCTGGTTAATCACACCCAAGGCTGTCATTTTCTGCCCCGTTTACTCTGGATGGTGCCAAGGAACAGAGGCATCTTTACTTGAGTGGGTGTGGCTCTTTGGGAGGGCCCATCTCTGGGGCAGGGGTGCCCCCTGGTGGTCATGGCTGGTACGGTCTCCACTTGCTGATCTGTTCCCATCCTGCCTCTGGTCCCCTGTCCTGCCTGCAGGAGTCGTCACTGGCCACCCCCACCCCCTCCACTTTCAGGTAGGCATTTTGCCACCTTGCACTGATGGACCCCAGCTTTGGCTCACCACAGGGCTGGGTTTAACAATGGAGGAGGCAGGAGACCCACATGAACAAACATGCCCCTGACAACCCCCAGAGAACTCAGCCTGCCATAGACCTTGTGCCGAGCGAGCAGTCTCTATACATTAGCAAATGCATTCTTTTTAATAAGCTTATAAGGAGGGGACTAGAACCATTTTTCCTTTTACAGAAGACAAATCTGACCTCAGAAAGCTTAAGTGACTTGCCAAGTAGCAGAACCCAGGCCTGCCCTGTGCCAAAGCCATGAAGTCTTAACCATGGAATCTCTTCACCAGTGTCTGGCCTTCCTCGCTCGTGACTAGGTCTGGCTGTTCACCTGCAGTCCAAGTGTGTCAGATGCCTGGTTCGTAAAAATACGTTAATGCTAACCAGGGTAGCCAGAATGGTAAAGGGCTCGACATCATATTTGAAGAAAACAGGCTGTTCCACTGGGGTAGAGAAGGAGGGGATTGTCGTGCGGTCTCAGGGGCTGCGAGGAGGACAGGGAGTGGAGGCCACAGCCAGACAGTTCTCAGCTCACCGGGAGAAGAGAGCTTTCTAATGGTCTGGACGAGGAGGGAGTGGGCGGCTTCCTCGAGGAGCTGCCGTCCCAGGAAGCACCCGTCCCACAGGGAGAAAATCTGGATGTTAGCTGGAATTATATGCCAGGCCCCTTCCAGGACACATTTATCATTTCATTCTGTTCAGCCAAGTGGTGGGGCGTGGATTATTCTCGTTATAGACAAGGGGTAGCCTCAGAGGAGTGAAGGTCCTTGCCCAAGGTCACAGTCGGCGGCAGAGTCGGGCAGGAGTTGCTTCCCAAGCTGCAGTGGCTCCCACTACATTACCCTCCCATTCAGGTAGCTGTACTTCCTGGACAACAGCTCAGTTCGTCCAGACTTCCGCCCAACTCAGGGGAGACGGGGGAGAGTGAGAGCTTGTCATTGTCCACTGCGCACGCAGGCCGAGCTAGACCCAGGGTCTGGCTCCAGAGACCTCTAGTTACTCATGCTGCCAGCTCCTGAAAGGCTTTCCCAGGTATTTCTCAATGTCCAGCACTGGTCAGCAACTTCCCCTCACATTTCCTGTTATCGTCTGGCACTGGGCTTGGAGCATCTTTATGCGGACGCTGGAGTAACATTTTTGTTGCGAACTTGGCCAGTGGGCCAAGATATGTACATCCTGAGTTAAGAATGGGATTTCCATTTTTAAGTGGTTGGGAAAAGAATCAAAAGAATATTTCGTAACATTAAAATCACATGAAATTCAAATCCCAGGGATCCCAAATAATTTGTTTACGTATTGTTTATAGTCACTTTTAAGAAGGACGGAAGTGAGTAATTATGACGGACCATATTGTTGATGGGAGAGACCTGGTTCTTCTTACTGATACCTGTGAAGAATCACAGATCAGCAAATCTATTAGGGTGACATCAGAGTTTATTAGTAATCCGTCCCCACGGAAGAGCATGGGCCTAGCTAAGGTGAGGGGGGTGAAAGGCATAGGTTCAGGGCAAAGCAGGGTGGCGGAAGGAAGGGCGGCCATAGGGTGGGGTGGCCTGAGGCCAGGTGGCCAGAGCGAGTCCTTTGTTCTGAAGACTTATACAGATGGCTGGATGGGAGTAAAAAAGTTACATAGTGATTGACAGGTAAATGTGGTGCCAGCTTTCCCAGTGGGGGGGGCATTAAAACCCCAACTTAAGTATGTGTGGGGGTCTGTTAGCCCAAATCCTTATTTTGCTCCAGACCCCATTTGTCCATCTTCTTGTGAAACAGATATGACAGGAGGCAGGTCATTAAAGTGGGGCAATTACCCAGAGGGCTATGGGCTCTTCTTTGGGGCCTGGGAAACCTCTCCTGCATTTCAGGCCTGAGATGAAAAGCACAGTTTCCAAGCTCTTTCCCAGAGAGTGGCAACGCTGCATAGAATTTCAAGGGCTCCCTCCTTTCTTGCTATCACAGTGTCTCTTGTGATGTTGGAACACCTGGCTATATTATCAGACCTGGCTCAGGACTGCCAAGTCAGCGGGTGAGACGTGCCTCCCTCCTCCTCCCTGCCTCGGTTTACTATTCATTCTACCTAAGTGCGAAATGCGTTTTCTGGCAACCAGGATGCTAGCTGCTGGCTAGTAACAGCAGTGCTGTCTCCTGCCTCGATGCGGTTCACAAGCCTAAGAAACGTACTGTTTGGCCCTGTAAGAAAGTTTGCCAACTGTGGACATGTGTGCAAGGAGCCATGCAGAGGTGTCCTCTGCAGCATGGCTCGTAAATGGCGGCTGCCCGTGGGGTGTCAGCCGACGGGAACGGCTAAATGAACTGTGGTCCGTTCATACCACAGGCGCCTCCCGGCCACCCGCCGACTGACACCCCATGAGGACGGGAGTTCGTTTTATTCCGTTGTATCTTCAGAGCCTGGAACAGTGCTGGGCTCGGGTACAAGATAAGACCTCGAAACCAATAATGAGCAAAAAGAGCAAGTTACATTCATGTGATACATCATTTACAGAGATTTAAAGACTCAAAACGCGATTATATTCTGTAGTAAAAGTGTGAAAACATAAACGGGAAGGCTACCCGCTGAATTCATCTGAATGGCTGCCTCTGGGGAAGGAAGGGAGGGGCCTGGGAGGTGAACAAGATGGGGCTCCAAACCACCTGTAACACTTTTCATTTTTAATTGTTTATGCTATTACAGTTGTCCCAACCCTGCGCCCTTTGCACCCCTCCACCTGTCACTCCCTCCAGTGACCCCCCTCCTTTGTCCATGTCCATGGGTCATGTGTATAAGTTCTTTGGCTACTCCATTTCCTATACTTGCTCTTAACATCCCCCTGTCTATTCTGTAACTACCAATTTGCACTTCTTTTTTTCTTTCTTTTTTTTAACATCGACGTGTGAGAGACACATCGACCGGTTGCCTCTTGCAAGCCCCCAACCAGGTGCCTGGGCCACAGCGCAGGCATGTGCCCTGACTGGGAATTGAACCAGCGCTGTAAAGCGATCTGCAGGTAGCTGCTGCTTGTGCCGGGCCTGGGGCCACTTGGGGAGGGCAGGGGCTGGGCTCACCTGTTGCTTGTTTGAGCAGATTTAGGAAGGTCTGAAGCCTGCGCCCAGCCCAGCCCTTCCTATGGAAAAGCCGCTGTTACCAGCTTGGGTGGGCCCAGAAGTTGGATGGGGTGGGCCCGTAGGTAATCGTCAGGGTGGGGCTTACCCTGTGAGCCAGGTTGACAGAGGCTGAGATATGGGGTCACCGCACTGTGGCTCTGTGATAGGGAGGGTTCCGAAAGGGTACCACTGTCTGCAGTTCTGTCTGGGAGGAAGCTGTCCCCCGGCTCTCACCCTGGGACCAGACACTTCAGTTCCTCCCTGTATGCCACTGGTGCCCTCCAGCTGATGCCTCGGTGCTGGAGCTCCGGCGGGGTGAGTCTGAGTGAGTCCGGGTGTGGCGTGAGGCCCTTTAAGAGGAGATGCCTGAGAATCCTAGTTTCTTCTGCCAACACAATCCCCACTGTTTTTTTCAGCCATTTTGGGATCCTTTGCTCCTGAGATAGTGAGAGGGTCCCTCCGTTTTGTACCCCCCGCATGCAGGTTTGGGACCAGCCGGTTCCGAGTCTCCATGTCTCCGCCCCTCCGACCCATCTGGATGGATGTGGTTTAACTCCCTAGTTGTCTGACTTCCAAACGGCTCGATTTTCTGACGGTTCTGAGGGATGGTGGTTCTATAATTTAGTTGTAATTTTGCTGTGGTTGTGTGAGGAGGCGAGCTGTGTTTACCTACGCCTCCATCTTCCATCTGTAATATTTCTTTCTGGATTAAAAATCTGACCCGATAATAAAATGTTAACACTTACTAAACGGGTCGAAAGTACACGGGCATCTGTAACGTTGTGTTTCTCTGTAGCGTTCTCATGTAAGAAACAAAACTGGAAGATGGGGAACCCAGTCAGCTCTCCAAGCATAAAAGTGACACTATCCTTCTTCAGAGAAAGAAAGCCAAGCCCAGGGGGTGGATTACAAGCCAGTTCCGGACAGTGAGCAGACAGAAAGATGGTCAAGGTGAGCGAGAACCAGGAAGTCATGGCAAATGGCCCAAGTCTGTGACAGGTGGTATCCTCTCCACTCTGGTACAGGTGAGAGAGGGTCCGAGACACGTCGGGCCAGGCGCACTTTAAGGGTTATAAACAACTGTGAGGCTGGGCGCCACTGGGGATGTGACTTCCAATGAGACCCGGTAAGCAGGTTAGAAGGAGCCTCAGGCAGCTGTGTCTGCCCTCCGTATACAAGCCCCCTTCCCAGATGCTCAAACAAAGGTCACTTTTAGAGGTCAGGTGAAGTGGGCAAGGGCCAGGGCAGCCATGCGGGGAAAGTCTCACCAACCGGGTAAGAGAACCGCAGACTGGCTGGAGGGAGGCAGTGCAGCCTGACAGAACCTAACCTGAACTCCATGTCTGGCAGGCAGGTTCACTTCCCGCCTGAGCCGAGCCTGGCCTGGCCTCCCAGCAGGGGTGCTCACCGGGGGTCCCCCAGGCCAGTCTTCCTGGAAGGGACTTTGAGCTTAGATTTTTTTGGATGGGGAAAGAATCAGAATCCTCAAAATAAAAGTTTGGATGCTGGAATGAAACCATCTTCCACAGAGACGGAAGGAGTAGATTGGGGTTGGGGGAAGGGCCACTTCGGAAAGCGGACGTTTGCAATTTGAGGGCACAGGGACAGAGTAGAAGTGTGAAGGAATCGGGCTGTGCCGGAGCGCTGGGGCCCAGGCTGGTGGGATCAGGGACCGAAGCAAGGCCAGTTTAAAACACGCCTTCAGTGGAAACCAGGGGTATTGGAGGATGACAAGTTGAAGTTGGTGATAAACACACAGCATCCCTTTTCAAACAAAAAAGACTTGATGGAACCCAGAGTGCCAGGCACTAGGTGAGGCGTGGGGAAGGACACAAACGTCCTGACCGGTGTGGCTCAGGCGAAAGAAAGGCCGCCGGTTCGATTCCCAGATAGGACTCACAAACCAGTCGGGAAGGCTTCCAACTACCTTTTAAGGACCGGTTTGGTTGTGGAGTGGTGCGGACGCCAGAGTTGTGTACAAAGTCACTCAGGAGGCAGGGAGGGCACAGCAGAGGAGTCCAGTGAAGGAGAGGCAGGAGCCCCGAAGCCACGCTCGAGTGACAGCGCGGCAGGAACAAAGGGCGTGTGCACAGCAACACCAGCGGCCGGCCAGGGGACACGGGAGTGATTCGAGTGACCGGACAGCGGAGCTCTGCGGTTGGTGGCCAGGAGATGGAGACCCAGGCTGGCGTTTCCCTACCATACGCAGCTGGTACAGGTGCGCAGGGGGTCACAGAAAGCCCCCTCCAGCCTGACCTCGCTCTGCTCTCAGCCAGGAGCCCATGCCCCAGTCCGTGAGGCCCACCGAGCAAATCCCCGCTCCCAACCTGCTGGAGCCACGAGGGAGACCCTTCTCCTCTGCAAACCTCCCCCGAGGGTCAGACTCTCACCTTCTAGATCCTCTACAAGTCTAGATTCCCAATTTTAGAGCCAGCAGGTCACTGAGTCCGGTCCTTTGACAGGTAAGAGAAAGGAGCCCGAGAGGGTTAGTGATCTGCCCACTACTTGAGAGCCGGTTAGACACGGAGGTTAGACACGGAGGTTAGACACGGACGCGCACCCAGGTCCTCCCGATCCCGCCCTCACCCCCAGCCGCAGGGCCCTGGGACTGCTCGGCGGCTGGTATTCCCGGACTAGAACACCTGGCAGGTCTGAGAGCCAAGTACAGTAATTAACTGGTGCACAAAGAGCTTTGGAGAACTTTTTATTGTTTAAAAATCATAATTGAGGCTTCAAAAAACATATAATCCGACCCACGTCCCAATTCAAGTCCCCTCCGCCCTGGGGGAGCGCACAGGTCTCTTCCCTCCCGTCCTGCCGCCCACATCACGAGCCAGGACCCTGCCCTGGGGAGGCCGCCTGCCCGCCCTCCTGCCCCCCGTGTGCTGAGCCGCCAGCTGGGGGGGGGCCCTGGGGTGCGGTGGGGGTGGCTGGCTCCGTTCGTCCCTCACCACCTCCCCCACGCTCCCCCCACACAGCACACACGCAGGCTGGGAGCTGTGTGTGGGGAAGGGGCTGGTTCCCTGGGCGAGGGACCCTCAAGGGGGAAAGGTAAGAGCCAGTCCCCACTCACCCCACCCCTCCCCAGCCCCCTGGCTCAAGGGAAGCTGTCATCATCATCTTCTGCCATCTCCTTGGCAAACTCCAAGTCTTGCTGCTCTCGCTCACGCCGCTCCTGGGGAAAGAGACGGGGTGGGGCCGTGTGCCGAGGGCCAGTGGGGCCCCCTCGCCTTGCTCAGTGCTCCGCCCGGCCCGACACGCCCCCAGGCCAGGAGCCGCCAACACTTCACAGCTGCCCCAGACCTTCCAGAAACCTCTCCTCACTCCTTCCTGCAGGCAAGTTCTATCTTCCAGTCATACTTACCTCTGCAGACTCCAAGTCCTTGTTGTATGATTTGGGAGGAAACCTCATGGCCTGAAGCAGAGCAGAGAGAGAGGCCAGATGAAGAGGCAGTGGGTGGCACAAGGTTATTGTATTGGGCACCACGATACGGAAAAGACGGGTTATCCAGGCTCCAGTTCCACACACTGGGGGAGCCAGGCAAGGAAATGCATTCCTGCAGTGCCACGTGGTAAATGCAAACATGAGAACAGGAGGCTCTGGAGGTACAAACGGCTAACCCTCTGGACCGGGCAGGCAGGGGGACGGCAGCGAGCAGAGGAGGAGGGACGGAACGGACTGGTTGTGGGGATGCAGGAAAAGCAGTGAACCCTCTGAATACAGGCAGAGGACTCACGTGTGAAGAGGTCTGGCCTGAGTTCAGGGGGCGCACGGGGGAAAAGAAAGAGGGGATGGGAAAGGGAAGGGGGTAATGGTGGGGAGTGACGCTAGAGACACAGGGGACAGACCACGCAGGGCCTCGTGTCCCGGGGAGCACGGTTTGTGCCCAATTGTAAACAGGGCAGCGCTGTCCCTGGCCGCAGGGGAGGAGACCGGGAAAACACCGAAGCCACACACACCTGCAGCGAACTCCACACCTGACGTGGGTGAGGCTCAGCAGTCGCGTGGAACTAGACACCAGCCCTGCCTCCTGAACGGCTCAGACTTCACTACGTGCCTTAAGGCAGTGATTCCACTTAACCTGTCACCCTGCGAGGCAGGCAGGGCAGGTCCTATCTTACTACAGAGCCACAGATGGAGAAACACAGGCTCAGAGAAGGCAAATGACTCCGATTTGGAGCCAATTCTAGAGCCCTAAGCTGGGAACTCTGTCCTCCTTAAAAGCAACAGAAGGTGCCACAGCCCCATGAGCACAGTCCTCTGCCCCCTGGTGGCCTGTGCCCTGGCAGCAATTTCACAGAGATGGGCTGGGAACTGGGCTCCCGACCAGCCAACCTTCTCTGCGGAAAGCGCGAGCGGGGAGGCGGGCACGTGGCTGCCCAAGAGACGCGTCTCACCTTGACGGACATGTTGTGGATGTCCAGGCAGAAGGAGATGCGCTGGTGGAAGGCGAGCTGGGGCTCCCGGGTGGAATAGATGTCGATCATCTCCTTGGACTGCACGTAGCCCTTCTCGTGGTTGATGCTGGCCTCAATGACGCCATCCCGGATGGCCTGCAGGCCCCCGGAGGGGGGTGGGAAGGTCACCAAGGAGCCCCTCCTCTAAGTCCTGGACCGTCTTGTCCCATCTCTCTGTCCTCCTTACTCTCACACACTCACTCACACGCACACTCCTTGCTGGCAGCTTCCCGGCCGCACTGCATGAATGGCAACCCTGAGGAGACAGCCCACCCCCCGATTCCCCTCCTCAGCCCACTTGCCCCACGACCATCCCCCGAAGGAAGCCAGGAAGGTGACAGCTGCGGTTCCTGGACCAGCCCCACCTTGGCCACAATGAACTCTGCATCCTCTGGACTATCCAGCTGTAGCTTCTGGGCGATGTCAGCCAGGGAGATGCGGGAATAGGAGAGGCTGATCATGCGCACACCTGGGAGAGGAGGAGCGTTGGGGTCGGCAGGACAGACCCTTCGCTGCCCTTGGAACCCACAGGGTGCCCTTGTCTCCGGGGGAGCCTGGTCTGGGTCCTGCTCCCCTGGCGGCCCCCCGGCCCCAGACCCACACCTGTCTTAATGACGTTGTGCCGTAGTCGGATGATTAGGGTGTAGGTCCCGTCTGCTTGAAACTTCTCCCCAAACTGATCCAGGACCTGGTTGAACTTGGCTAGGTTTCCTGTCCGGACAGCTGCAGAGGGGAGAGGGGTCAGATGATGCGAACGGGCACATGCACCAGAGGCCACGGGGCCAGGGCCTGGCGAGCCCCGGAGGGCCGGCCTCACCTTGGGTCAGGAGGAAGTAGGGCATGAGCGAGCGCTTGAGCGACGGCTGGCGGAACTGCAGCCGGTCCGGGATCTCCCCCAGCAGCAGCTCCACCACGATGAGGAGCTTGTGCACCTGGCAGGGCGACACAGGGACGCAGTGGGCAGGGCGTCCGCCGGGTGGAAGGGGGTGGACCGGGGCTTCGATTCAGCCAGACGTCCTGGGAAATGGGGACCGTGGCATCGGGACTGGGCCCACAGGGAGATGAGAAGTCCCGGAACCTGTGCTGGGCTGGGAGTCAAAGCTCTGCCCCCAGATCTGGGACCAGGGACCACCCGACCCCTGGACCACACTCGGCTGGCCCGGGGCATGCACACTGCTCTGAGGTGTGTCAGGAACGGAGGGCATGGGGTGCAGAGACCTGGGGGGATGGAACGGGAGCCCACGGAGAGGCTGGTTAGGGTGGTGGAGGGGCACTGGAGGAAGAGGAGAATGACGTGCAGATCCGGCGTCCGGGCAGAGGCAGGGCACGGGGGAGGGGCTTGGCCGACCCGCAGTGAGTGAGCTGTGCAGCCACAGGAGGCTGCCTGGGAAGCCGGGCCCTCCCCCCTCCAGGAGACCGTGAGGCATTTCTGAATGGTGCCTCCTGGGGAGTTAGCATGTTTGCTAAGGAAAACCACGGTGGAGCGGATGACGCCCAGTGATTAAGGAGCTTCCTTCCCACCAAGTGGAAGGGACAGCAACACAGACAGCTAAATCGTGTGAAAGCAAGTGTCCCGAGGGAGGTGAGGGGTTCAAATGGGCAGCAGGTGATCTGCCCACACCGGGCAAGCAGTCTTCGCCCCCCACACGCCACAAGGCTGCCCCGTCCCTGGGAGGAACCCGGGAGCGCAGGGAAACCCACAGAAACGGTACAGGTTCACACATGCCTGAGGGGTTCTGTTGAAGCAGGAAAGGGAGGGAGGGCACCTGAGCCCCGGGAACAGGCTGGGAAAGCGCAGGCCACGTGTGTGGGCGCCCCTGGGGGAGGCTGGGGGCTGTCAGGAGGCTGGGCACGCGCTGTCGGAACTGAGTTTGGAGACAATGCTAGCCTGTATTCACCAGCTAGAAAATGCTGAGCAACTGAGTCCTTGGTTTCCTCATCCCTAAAATGGGCGCAGCAGCCACAACAGTATACCTGGCCTGCCTACCTCACCGGACTTACGATACTCTACTGGGCAGGCCAGGGGGAGCAATACAAGCTTCCCGCGCAAGGCGAAGACGGGCCTGCAGCTCTGCCTGGTCCGGCAGAGGTTGGTGTAGAAGCGGGGCCATCGGAGGGGAGAGCGATGGCCAGCAATGTCAGTGGCTCTAACAAAGGCACTGGCAGCATCGGAGAGGAGACAAAGGCAGAAGACGTGGAGGCAAATCGACACACAACTTAGTGACGGAAGGAGTTGGGGGGGGGTAGTCTGAGATGATCCTGAGGCTCCCCACTCTATCAGGCGGAGAGCAGAAGGGAGGACTGGTCAGTGGGCAACGGGGGTCTGTTTGGACAAACCGAGTGGGAGGTGCCAGCGAGCGTCTGCACAGGGGTGCACGGTGGAGGGTGCACCCGTAGGTCTGGTGTCCATGAGGAGTCAGGACTAGCATTACAGGTGGAACTGTGAGCCCCAAGTTCACAGGTTAGAGCCCTAACCCCCCAGTGCCTCCAAATGTGACTATGTTTGGGGACAGCGTCTTTGACGCGGTGGTTAAGGCAGAATGAGGCCGATGGCTGGGCCTTGACCCAGCGCGACTGGTGTCCTCACGAGAGCAGATGAGGATCCAGTCGCGGTGGAGGGACGGCCGTCCATGAAAGGCTCTCAGCAGGACCCCACCAGGCCGACACCCTGACCTTGGACTTCCCGCCTCCAGAACTGTGACGAAACACATTTCTGTTGTGGGAGCCCCCGCCTGGGCACCCTGTTAGGGGGCCTGACAGACTGTGACAGCAGCCGACCTGAGTGAAGCACCATGGAGGTTGGAGTTGAGCTACGAGAGCAGTAAGACCACCCAGGAGAGAACGTGGACTTCGCTCCGGATGAATAAGCTTCCGGAGTGTTCTGCAGTGGACCCCACTTTAACCCCGAGGTTTCTCTCCTCCCCCTGCCCCTCCCCTTGTGACGGAGGCCAGCTTCTCTGCTTGTGCTCTTTGCCCGGTTCCTTCCCAGCTGTCCCGTCGTCTCCTTGCTCCAGTCTGTCTGGGTGGGGCGTCCCCCCGACTCCCTTTCGTACCTCCCAAGCAACCGTCCGCCTCCTTCCCGCGCCCTCACCAACAGACCCCTGGCCAGAGACGGCACTCCGGCTTCTCGGCTCCTTCCTGCCGCCTGGCTCCACCACGGGAGACTTGGAAACCTCATTACATCCGCCGTGAAACAGGGTCTGAAAACACTGCTTTGCCCTCCAACCTCTGTCCCGGCGTGCGGACACCGTCTGCGCGCCAATCACCTGTATCTTTAGTGATTTTCAGAAAGAACTTAGCGCACGCCCAACACGGGAAGCAACCTAACGATCTGCACATGCACCCTGTGCGTCCGAAAAGCCCCTCCTTTCTGCGAGAATCACTCCCGTCCCTCAAACACCAGGTCAAATTTAGTGTTTTTCTTTAAGATCTCTTGAATTATTTGACCAAAACCAAACCTTCCTTTCTATGAACTTCTGAACAGAAACCAACCGAATCTCCTGCCACGCGGACCTAATCACTGGGTACCTTCAATCTGATCTCTTTCAAGGGCACTAGGGAGCTGACACCGTGTGAAGGTGGGGGCAAAGGCTGAGTTGGGAGAGTCGGGTCTGAATTCGGGCTGGTAGGCCCTAAGCCTTTCTGAGTCACAGTTCTTTCTCTTCAAGGGCAAATACTACTTCTTATCCCTCTTTGCTATTCCTCACAGTGCCTACATACCAAGGTCAACGCTCAAACAAAACCAAAAACCAACAGCCCTTGGTGCCTGATAGCTCTCGGGGGCCAAGGTTTACCTCCACCGGAATCAGTCAGCCTCCCGGAGGTTTTCTGGGGTCCCTGGCCACAGGCAACCCAGCTCCACATGGGCACGTAAGGGACCAGCTAAGGGTCTGAGGTTTACCAGCAGGCCGTGCCCGTGCCTGGGACCACGGCGAGCAAGGCCGTGGAATCGGGATCGTTCTAACCCTACCTGCCAGGGCCTGAGCGCCAGCTGCCACAGGCGCAGGTGGCGCCTGCTTCCCGTGCTCCGAACAGCGCTGCGCAGAGACGCCCGACGCAACTCTCTGGGTGAGGATTAAGGAAGCCCTCCCCGGCCCCCACGCAGGGAAACGGGACTAAAACGCCATCGGAGGAGCACGTGGGGGGTGGGGCGGGACGAGGACTGCCGCTCACAGTCTGCTTGAAGCCGACGGCCGTGTGCTGGGGGGCCTTGCGCAGGGCGTTGGTCATCGTCCTCCGGGCCTCGGAGTACTCCAGCTGGATGGCTTTGATCCGCCCTGCGGTGCAGGCGAGGAGAGCGGGTCAGGACAACGGCGCCATCGCAGCCCCTCGCAAACCAGGATGCCAAACGTGCCTCGTATGTACCAAGGTTGTAGGAAATGCAAGCTGAGGAGCCGAGACACCTGCGGCTCGGGGGCCGGGCCCCCGCTCACCTGTGTAGTAGAGGTACCTCGCCCACTCGTTGTTGTTGGCCTGCTCCGGGAACACGGACTTGGACACCAGCTTCTCCGCCTGGTCGTACAGGCTGTAGTGCAGGTAGTTCCGCAGCAGGAGGTTCAGCAGCGTGGCCTGCCCGTCGGCGTCGTGCCGCAGGGTGGCTGTCCGCAGCCGCGCGTGCAAGAAGCTGCGCGAGGGAAAGAAAAGCTGTCAAAGGTCTCAAATAACAACTCTCCAACTGCTCCTGACCTCTCCCTTCGCTCTCAAGTCCGGAAGACGGGACACAAACGGCTTTTCACAGCACGTGCGGTTGTCACAGCACGGTCAGGGAACTGTTCCCTGCCCACGGAAAGGGCGGAGCTCGGCTCTCAGGGAGCCTGCACCCTGGCGGGGCAGAGGAGGGAGACCTGGGAAGTGAGTGCACTGTGCTGCGGGAGAAACCAGGGTGAGTGCAACGTGGAAGGTGGGGGGCAGGCGGGGATGGTTTTGAACGGCTTGGTCAGAGGACTCACGGGGAGGAACAACTGGTAAAACACTCACAGGGAGCTTGCAGGGGGCAGGGAGAAGGGCACTCTCGGCAGAGGGAGGAGCCAGTGCCAAGGCTCTGGGAGGAGCAGGAGGCCGGGTGGCTGAAGAGCGGGTCGGGGCGGGGGGCAGTGGGAGATAAAGTCACGGAGGCAGTGCCGGGGGTCAGGGCACGTCGGGCCTTGGGCTTTGCCCGAGGGAAGTGGGGGCCACTGCAGGTTTGAGCAGAGGCGTGAAATGTTTCCCGGCCTGTCATTCCACTCTGGATCTCCCAATCAGTCCTGATGTGGGGCGAAGGGAAGACTCGGGACAGTTTCTAACAGCTCAGCGGTCATCTCCAGTTCTTCACCTCACAGCAGTCTCTCTTCCACCCCTCACACCGCAGGGCATGTCAACCACCGCCCCCACTTCCCGCTGGGCCCTTCACCCCCACCAGCTCAGGCCCTCTGCAAGTCCATAGCTCTGTGGTAGTGACTGACCACGTCTCCGACCCAAAAGGCCGGGAGAGACACCCTTGGCCACCTGTACCTGCGCACCACATCCAGCTTGTCCAGGAACTCGTAGACCCGGGCGTGGTAATAGTAACACTTTGCAGCCACCAGGTCCAGGGCCCGGCGGTTCTGAGTGCTGATCTTCTGCATGAGATCATCAGAGATCTTCTGTGCCTGGAGAGGCAGCCAGAAGAGAACTGAGTGGTAGTTCCTCACAAAGTTAAACGCTGAGCCATCCCATGAGCCAGCGGCAATTCCCCTTCTAGGCATATATCCAAGAGAATGGGAAACATTTGTTCACACAAAACCTTGTATACAATGTTCACAGTAGCATTATTAACAACCAAAAAGTAGAAAGAAAGTGTCCAGCACCTGATTAACTGAACAAAATGTGCTACATCCATACCCTAGAACATTATTAAGCCTTAAAAACAGAGTGCAGCCCTGGCTGGTGTGGCTCAGTGGATTGAGTGCCAGCCTGTAAACCAAATGGTCGCTGGTTCGATTCCCAGTCAGGGCACATGCCTGGGTTGTGGGCTGGGTCCCTG
The DNA here is from genome assembly GCA_028533065.1 of Trachops cirrhosus. Taxonomy (NCBI): domain Eukaryota; kingdom Metazoa; phylum Chordata; class Mammalia; order Chiroptera; family Phyllostomidae; genus Trachops; species Trachops cirrhosus. The sequence goes on along the minus strand of CM052545.1, from coordinate 93,739,676 downwards.
GCTGGGGGCATGTGAGATGCAGCTGATCGATGTATCTTTCATACGCCGATGCTTCCCTCCCTCACTTTCTCCCTCCTTCCCCCTTTCTCTAAAAATAAATAAATAAAATCTTAAATATGCATAAACCAGAAAATGTTATGCTAAGTGAAAGAAGCCAGACACAAAAGCGACCTATATAATCGCACGTATGTAAACAGGGACACCCACGAGGCACAGCAGCGGTCGCCAGGGGCTGGGGTAAGGGGAGAATGGAGATGGAGAGTGACTACTAACAGGTGTAGTGTTTCTTTTCGGGGTGACTAAACCGTTCTAGATTTGGGTAGTGATGACAGTTGCACAAGCTTGTGAATATACCAAACCCCACCAAACTGTACACTTTAAAGGAGATGAATTATATCTTAAAAACAACTAGTTGCAAGGAAAGGAGAAGAGAAAAAAAAACAGCCCAGGGAATTGAAGTGTGGGATCTGTCATTTCTCTTTCTTTTAAAAAACTTTTTATTTATTTATTTTTTGAGAGAGGGAAAGGGAGAGACAAAGAGGGGGAAAGAAACATCGTTCAGTTGCCTCTCACACGCCCCCTACTGGGGACCTGGCCTGCAACCCAAGCACGTGTCCTGACTGGGAATCGAACCAGCGACCTTTCCGTTCGCAGGCCAGTGCTGGATCCACTGGCCACACCAGTCAGGGCGACCTGCCATTTTTTGAGCATGCTCTTGGGACAGTGGATATGACTGGCAAAGAAGCTGGCCCAAAGTGGAGGGAGCTGTGGAAGTGTAATGCAACATCCAAAATGGAGTCGTTCAGTTCCACAATGAGCTGTTATTTACTGAAATATTGCGAAAGCTTACTATGCACCGGTCATTATGCTAATTATTTCTACATATTATTTTATTTAATACCAACAATAATCGCACAATTGAGCACCGTTTCCCCCACTTTACATTCAACTAGGAGAAATTAACCTGCCTATGGTACTGCTGAGATCTGAACCCAGGGCGTTCTGTCTCCACACTCCCTCCTTTCCCCAAAGGAACCCACTGCACTGGCACTGTGCCACAGCCAGGTGTGCGGAGTGACCACTGCCAGCGCTCGCCCTCGGTGCCCAGGGAGAAGCTGAGGGGTCTCCTCTGCCTGTGGGTTAGGGGCGTGCCCACGGCGGGAAGCGGCCAGGGCTGGTCAGTAGCAGGGATCACCTCCGTTTTTCTCACTAGAGGCGATCTCTCCCGCGAACACCTCGCACTGCTCGGGACACGTGCATCGCTCCCGCGGGTCCCAGGCACGCACCTCTTTGTAGCGCTTGCTGTTCATCAGGAAGATGACCACGAGGAGCTGCAGATAGGCTTCCACTTCCGGCAGGAGGGGTGCCGAGGCGGCTTTTCCCGTCCGGGGACGGAACTGTAAATCAGCTTCTGTGTCCATGGGCTGGGAGAGGACAGGAGTCACCACGGAAAAACTCGGTCACACCAGTCCGCCGAAAACTTACTGAGCACTCACTACGTATGGGGACTACTATTTCAACGAATACGGAATGCTTAACATGCACCAAGACTTTCCTAGGTGCTGGGGATAAAAAAGATGAGTCTGTGTCTAAAGGGAATCAAGGAGGCGGGCAGTACAATAAACAGAAGAGAGTCACAGGAGTATGACAAGTGTCACAGAGCGCGGTGGGGTCGGAGAGGACGCTGTAAGAGCCGCACAGAGCCTGCCATCTGAGTGAAGAGATTAAACCGCCACACCTGGAACTACTATAATTGTACCAGACAGGTTTAATAAGGTGACATCATTCTAGAGATGAGATCAAGAATAATGAGACAAAAAAAATTTTTTTGTGGGAACAAAAGAAATTTGGGTGAAACTGACTTATATATAGTGCGTAGTTTTAGATCTAGTCACCCAAACTGGAGTGATGTGAATAGCTCAAAAAGTGATCACAGCGGTGAGTTCAGGGATGTACAAGTTAAAAACCATCCCAGGTGGGGCTGAGGGAGGGGGCTTTCCCCCCTTCCCTGACAATAAGCCCGTCATCATTCCACCTTAAGGGATTCTCTGGGCTTTCACATCTGTGGAACAGACTGCAAAGATACAGGATTTTAGGGAGATGAAGGTGGCTGAAGGTAGAGGAGGTCTGACACGGCGCGGGACCTCGAGCACGTGCCACGAGTGATGTGGGGGATTTTACAGCCAGAAAGGAAAAGGAGAGGTCCCTCCCCGCACAGAGACTGCAGCCACTATTCAACTAACTTCATCAGCATTCACTATGTGCCAGACACCATTCTAAGAGCTTTATCCATGCTCCTCCCCCACCATGGCCCCCCAAATCTGTTCATCATATTTAACAAATGAAGAAAATGAGGCACGAGGAGGTCAGGTTACTTGCTCAGCTCAAGCCCCACAGGTACCAAATGACAGTGGTTGGATTCAATTTCAACTCCACCTCCAAACCCTGTGCTCGTAACCACTGTTTTATACGTCCTGCATGGTGGACCTCAGGGGCAAAGAGGTGGTGGCACGTGCTCCTAGGACAACGGAGACGTCACCCAACTGGAGAAGAGAGTCTGTGTTGGGAGGCAGTGGGAAATGAGTTTGGTCGGAAGGTTCCTGCCTCCCCCCAGCTCCCTTCCCTGACTCGGAAGAATGACACTATAGGGCGGAAGGGTGGTCCTTTGCTCACGGGCAGTGAGTATTAAAATGGGCTGCTTTGGTTCACTGCTCTGCTCCAACAGGTAACAAGACAGGTTTTTAGGATGCACCTGACACTCACCTCTTCCAAAAAGGACAGCAAGAAGTCTCGAGTGGTATTATTCGAGGTGAAGAAGCCGTGCACAGCCTTATATAGGACATAGTGGTTGAGGCGGCGTGACGTGGAAGGCAGCATCCGCAGGGCCCTCAGCACGAATCGAGGCTCCTTGCCCGAGACTGCCTTCTCCAGCTGTTTCACGTGCTCCTTGATGTCTGTGAAGGACCAGAGGAGAGAAAAATAATGTTTCTTCCACATCCTTCTACCCCCGCACCCTTGCCCGACTCCAGGCACATAGTTCTCAGGAGCCTCTTACAAAAAGGCAGGATGTGGCCAATCACCTCTTTTGCCCCTAATAGGGTTAAGCAATACTTATGGGTTATAGGGTTAAGCCGTATAGTGATTTTAAGACATCACCAACAGCCGAAAAATAAAATAAAATAAAGCTGGGCGTGGGAAGGAGAAGAGTATGTCAGAAACAGGAAGAAAAGAAAAAAATGATGAGAAACAAACACATGGATATTTATCAGATCTCTAAATAGGAAAATGCTGTCTAAGTGTAAACAATGGGAGAAATCACACACACACACAATTAATGAACTCGATCTCAAAAAAAGAAAAATACATACAACAAATGTGATCAAAGACTCTTGTTCTTATTCTACAAAAACCCTGTATAAATGATTAAGATAAATACGGGGTGAAAAGGACATTTCTGCTAGTGCAATATAAACCAGAACAGTTTTTCTGGACAATCCCTATCCAAAACCTTAAAAACATTTACTCTTTGTCTCAGGCCTAGAATATTCTATACTAAAGAAAAAATTATATAACTGCGTAACTATTTATAAGAATAAGAAACTGGAAACAACTTAAATGTCTAAAAAGGGAATGCATATTTCATTAGCGATATATTGTATCATTAATGATATAATAAAAACAGCTAATATTTATGGAGGGTTTACTGTGGGTTCATCACGTGCTAGGCAGTTTTAAGCATCTTCATCTTCAGAACAACCCAGGGAAGTAGATACTGTTACTCTCATGATAGAGATGAAGAAACTAATTCTACAGCTTGCATTCTTAGCCACTATATCAGGTCCATGAATGTTTCTGGAATAAATCGAATACTGTTTGTGGATATGTTAAATGAAGTGCACAAATCACCTGCGTTTAGTTATGCCTGTTCCAAATGGTACGTGTGACATGATCTCAATTACGGGGGAGCAGCTTAAAAATTCACGGGAAAGAGTGCTAACCATGGTCGATTTCCCCCATCCCTCCTGTATTTGAGGCTTCCCACATTTTCTAAAACTCCTACAATGAACATTAACTACTTTATAATAAGAAAAGAAAGTTTATAAGAAACACAGGTACACACCCACAGGTAAGGCTGAGTGGCGCCTTTGCCACTGGCTATCATTATTTCAGGTAAAAAGGTATTTCTTAGACGCCAAGTCTGTTCCCCAACTTTAGAGTTGGAGCTGATGCAGTCAGCTGTATCTCGGCCTCAAACATACCACCCAGAAGCGTAACTTTGCTTATCTCAATGTTTCTGAGCTAGTTTCTCAAGCAGTTAAGTAGAAAGCAAACCCAAGAAATAGTCCAGTCCCACTTGATCCAGAACAGAAAACAGAACCAGGCTCAGAGTGGGAAGCTCTCACTCTGCCCACGCCAAACGTGGCCAGGACGCTCTAACTCCGAAAGGTGGAATGTGAACTTGGAGGAACAAGAGGATGAGGGAAACTGGGAACCGGGCATCTAGGAGAAAAGAATGGGGGATTGGTATATAGTTTAGATAGAAGGCGAGTGTTAGGAACTCAAACAAAGGTGATCTGTAAAGTTGAAAGCGTGGAATGTGTTTAAACTCTTTAGAAACAGCGTAAGAATAAGGGCTTGAAGGGAGATGGGAGAAAAAAAAAAGATGGGGTCGTTTGGCACCTTAATTACATAAACAAGGAAGCAAGATACTAGATAGAAAGGGCTCTTTTAGGGGAGTTTGCTGAAGGTAGCTAACACAACAGAAACCTTAGTACACACTTAAAACTCGGGGGCCGGTATCCTGCGTCATCCCGACCCCCTTGTACACCTACAGACAATGGTTTCTAGAGGGATCAATCACCTATCACGGCGCGACACAGTCAGTCCGGTGCGAAGGAAATGGGAGCGGGTCAGCGGGGCGGACTAAGGAGAGGGAGTTTACAGGCCCAGTGAGACGGAGTTCCAGATGCAACCCCGGGTGGAGGTGCGGCCAGGGGAGTCTTAAGCCTGGGGTAACTGGGGCTGGAGACAGGAGTGTCAAGGCGGTGGGAGCGGACACCTGGAGGGGAGTGATCCTTAGGAACAGGGGGTGGTGGAGGCTGCGCTGGGGTCCCAAGGAGAAGCCGGATCACCGGGTCGCTGTCACCCTTGACCACGGTACGTCCCCAGCCCAGGCTCTCGTACCCTCCAAGGTGATGGTGTCCAGCTCTCGCTGCGAGTGCTCAGCTGCCATCGCCGTCTTGCCGTCAGCCTCCCCCGTTGACCCACCACCTGTCGCCGCCTCCTCTTTCATCTCCACGTCCTGGGGGCCCGGGGGCGGCGGTGGTTCCTGTTCCCCTCCGCCGGGCGGCGGCTTCGCCTTGTCCGCGCCGCGGCGGCGCGCCGAGCCCTCCTGCTTCATGGCACGAAGGGTCGCGGCCTAGTCCGGAGACTGAGGCCGGGGCCTCGCGTGAACCGTCGCAGCACGGAGGAGGGACCGAGCCGGGCCTGTACACGAGCGCGGGATCGCGTTGGGCCGCACGATGACGGAGCAGCTGCAAACCCCTTCCCAGCGCTGGGTCTGCTGGGAAACGCCAGGCCCAGTGAGCTGATGGCCGAGTCAGCAAAGGGGAAAGAAATCAACAGCCGAGGTGCAGGATGGGGGAGGATCTTCGGGCAAGGAGCGGGGAGGAGCCTGTATGGGTTTGTGGGGCTTTCTATGGAGTGCTTAAGTGTGCTGATTTTCTTTTATGCTCCTCCCGAGTGCGTTTCTGAGCTCGTCCACGAGAGGTCCCCTCAGGCTCCAATCTGGGCTACGTGGGACTGTAAGAGCCCTCCCACCAGCGTGGAGTGGGGAGGGCCTATGGGAGCGCGGGGCGTGATGGTGTCATGAGTTGCCCGGCGGGTTTCTGCCCAAACTCGCTCTCTTTGCCCAGGCTGAGTCGCCTTCGAGATCCGCGAGGCTCACCTTCAACGGCTGCCCAGTGCATTCCGCGCGAGGGGAGAAAAGAAGCTGGGAAAGAAGCTGCGAACGAGGAATGTGGAGCTTGGCTGTTGGGCTTAAAATAAAACCGATTTATGGGATTTAGCTTTCCTTGTCCGATTCTAGCTAGTGCTGAAAAATAAAGACATAAACATAAGACCTAAAAATCTCTGCAGCCTGAGATGGGGCCTAGGGCATTTCTGTACAATCACTCCAGTTTAATAACATTTAGGGGTCCACTCTCTGTATGTCCCAGGGCCAGCGCGTTGTGGGGCGCCGTGGTCAAGTACAGCTGCAGAATGCAGCCTGCTGGAAGCTGTGCTCTGGGTTGTCGTGTATTGTGAAGCCGGAGGAAAGAGGGTGAAAGCACCCATTGCCAGAGGCTTCATGGAGTCCGTTGGGGCGCCTGTATGCATCCCGACAGACGCCGCAGTGAAATAGGGACCCGAATAATAGTGTACCTACGGGGGAGCCCAAGAATCCCCCAGGGGAAGGACACTGAACCAGAAATCCTGTCCACTTATTTTACGAAGCAGTCCTGCAGTGATTCTGCGGGGGGGAGGATACATGTTTCAATTTCATAAGACAACACAGAAACTTCCTCCCTCCTAGGAGGGAAATTTTCTCTCATAAATGGAAGTCCTGAGTTTTAGACCAGGTCAGACCCCGCAAGACAATCCAGCTGTGTTGTAAGGTCCTCGAGGGCAGAGAATATGTTTTGACTATATTCTCTTTTATATTTATGAATGTAGAGAAAATTCTTTGAGAAATTTTCCTTTTTCATACTATCACACGAAATAGCTCCTTGCATTAAACAGCCACTTGCTAAATGGAAAAATGAAAGAACTGTACCAGTTTTAGGGAGCATGCCTGGACCAATTCATCCCTAACTACCCCCCTCCCCCTTAGGGCTGGGGAGTGGATAACAAGATTTTTGAGTCATCACTGGAATAAACTCATTAAAGCCTCTTCATAACACAGTATCCGTAACTGAAGGTGGGCGAGATTCCTAAAGGAAGAAAACAGATGAGCTTTGTTGTTCATCTTTGTGAAGTTACCCTTCTGGATAGTTAGGGTGTTAGCTCACCTCTTTATTACATTTACATCACAAGGGAAAAACAATCAAGTCAGCAGATAACTACTCAGTATGTCCTTGAGCAACAGAGTGAGGCCTTAGAGGATGCCCCAGAATGGGGGAGGATGGCTTAACACAAACTCCTTGGCGGTTGGTCATGAATTCTTGGTGACTGAGGGAAGTGACCGAGGCAAGGAGTGGCTAAGAAGGGGAAGAGTCTGACTCCTGGGGCCAAAAACCTTGGAGAAATGATTCTACTCATAAAACTATTTTTAAAAGAGGGTAGCGAAGGAGGATGAAACCCAGCTTTAGGCAGAGGAGGATGGTATAAACCTGGCAGTTTTAGGAGATGGCAAAACCCATTCAGCAGGTCCATATGCCGAGCCTGCCTATACCACTTCCACAGCCACCCCGAAATGAGAGCAGAAGAGGAAAAGGTGAAATCGGAAGAGAATAACTCAACTTTTTTAAAATTTTAAGTCAGTTTTATTCTTGTGTTATTTATTTTTTTAAGACATATCTGCATTACATTTTTTTAATTTATTGATTTTTTAGAGAGAGGGAGGGAGAGAGAGACAAATATCAATTTGTTGTTCCACTTATTTACACATTCGTTAGTTGATTTTGTACGTGCCCTGACAGGGGATGGAACCATATCCTCAGGGTGACATTCTGACCGACTAAGCTACTCAGCCAGGGCCTATCCGCATTTTTTTTTT
>CM052545.1:93677887-93731420 GCA_028533065.1 Trachops cirrhosus | reverse complement strand
CAGTGCCTGGAGCTGGGCAAATGTGTGCAGAGAGAACGAACAAAGGAATGAATGTGGCCGTGGCGGACAAGGCCGAGGTGAGAGGCCCTGCAGAGGTGGGGCCTGCAAGAGCCTGAGGTTCACGCTCTTCGGTCTCCGTCTTTGAGGTTCAAGTCTAGGTGCTCTGGCTGGGCGGCCAGCTGGCAGAGCCAGATTATCCCCGTGGGTGGAAGAGGACACGCCAGCCTGTCTAGAACTGCCTCACCCTCCCTGTAGGTACCTCAGAGAATCAGGGAAGCAGGAGGCACGGGGCAGGTGCATCGGCCGTTCTGCCAGCCACATGAGTGAGCTCTCCTCGTTCCGAGGAGGGCCAGGCTGGGACAGGACAGCTTCCTGGGGCCAGCCAGACTCAACCGGGAGGGGCTCGGACAGCTGTGGTCTCCCCACCAGAGAGGGGCTCACAGGGCCATCTCTCCCTTCACTCCCCAAAGCCAGGCAGTCACCCACACTACTGGGCTCCCGGGGACTACTAGGCCCTTCTCAACCCACCCATGTTCCCGTTCATCCCTAGAAAACACCCTGCCTCCTCCACTGTCATCAAGCTCTTACCAGGGAGTGGTGCCGGGTCCTGTCGCACAGCTGGGTCTGGGGTGAGGGCCCGGGGCTCACTTGGCCTTGAGGTTGAGAGACTGACTGTCCCTCACCAGGACAGGCTGCTGTTTTATGCCTCTGTGGGGGCAAGGATGTAGGTAGGCTTCAAGGGACCCCGCCTGCCCCAGTGACCCCACCCCTCCCCGTTCCCCTTCCGGGAGAACAGCATCAACCTGTTCCACGCCTGCCCCACCCCAGGCCCCGGGCCCTGGCCTTCCGAGGGGGTGGGGAGCTGCCCGGCAGATGCCTGTGTGGGTTGGGGGAACCAAGGCCAAGACAGAGGTGGCAACTGAAGTCTGGCTTGATGGGCCGAGAGGAGAGGAAGGCAGGCCCCTTCGGGGGAGAGGCAGTGGAAGCTGTGAGTGTGTGTGAGGAGGGACGGCGTCCCGGTTCTATTTTCATCATGGTCCTCAGGAAGCATCTAGAATTCATGATGAGGCCTTGGGGGTGTGGTAAGGGGATAAGAAATCCCAAGTTTGCAGATTTCAGCATAATGCAAAGCAGCTGAAAGGTCGCCCTCCGTCTTTCTGCTGGTCGGCCTGCATATTACCGCCCGACTCCATTCGTTTTAGCTCCACACGCTCATCCGGGGGAACTGCTAGAAGCTTGGGTCTGCGCAGGCGGAGTTGGTTTGCTGGGGTGTTGTGTTCGGGATCTCCGCCCCTCACGGGGCACTGTGTACACACACACACACACTCACTCACGCAGAGGCACGTGGAGTTAGTGGAAAACCCCAAATGCATGTCTGCTGTGGGGATTTAGACGTTGCAGCACAGGTCACTGAGGTCCTGCTCTGACTTTAAGGCCCTGCCTGGAGGGAGTTTTAAAGGGGACTTTATACACATGGTGAGGTCTCCAGATGACCATTCAAGACATTTACAAGCCAGGCTCCTACAGTGTTGGGCTAGGCGTCCATGATTGCAGCGTGTTTGACCTGAATGCAGCTGAGCATGCGTGCTCTCACCTGGAGGCTTTCCTCAGTACCACCCATCAACAAGGAAATGCACCTTGAACCCTGGCCCGTGTGGCTCAGCTGACTGAGCGCCTGCCTGCAAACTGAAGGGCTGCTGGTTTGATTCCCGGTCAGGGCACGTGCCTGGGTTGCGGGGCAGGTACCTTGCACATCCTGTTTCTCTCCCTCTCTCCCTCCCTTTCTCCTCTCTAAAAATAAATAAATAACATCTTAAAAAGATGAAATGCAGTCTCAAAAGCCATGAAGAGTAAGTTAGGTTTACTTGAGGGGCTGGTGGTAAATGGGGAGACTAGACCACACAACACTCAGTAAATCTCCCTAAAAACTCCATTATTCTGCCTCCATCCCGAAGCCTCATTCAATACGACAGCTCCTTCCAAATCCCTTTTCTCTATATCTTAAAACAGAACAAGACCTTGCTCCTGCTAGGTCTCTGGTGTCTGCCCCCAACCTTTTTGCTCACCTTCCTCCCCACCCACCCCTCTTCATGGGCACCCGCCAGGCCCTTCTCATGCAGCTCTCTGCCAGTTTCTCCTTCCTTAACCCTAAGCATTACCTTAACCAAACATCCCTCCTCCTTGGACAAGGCAGAGCCGGGGTCTGGGCGTGTGGGAAGACTGCCATCCGTCATTGGTCCCTTTCACACATGCACATGTCTGCAGAAATGGGTTGCATGTGTAATATCCTTTCCATCTCTACACTTCCCTGGATTTCCGCCTCTTTCCCTCTGTCTCTCTTACTCAGCACGTTGATGTGACACCAGTGCCATCCAATATACAGTCTGGGCTGTGTGGTCTCCCTTCTCTTAGCTCCAGAGTAGGCGGCCCCACTCCCAACCCTTTCACCAGCCCACCATGGCCTCAGCCAGACTTTTGGGAGTTTTTTTACCTGGTGTCCACTCTCTTCCCGCTGGCTGCAGGCCAAAGCTCCCAGTCCAGCTCATCTTCCAAAGATCCAGGGACGATGGTTTGAAGAAGCCACACACAGATCTGCTCTCTCTCAGATGGACCCTGCAGTCCACCGAGCCAGCTTTCTCTCCTTTGACCCAGACGTCTTACTCCTTTTGTTTCTCTTGCCCTCATTCACTCCGAACTCTACCAGCCCTGTCCTTTTTCTCCTTGTCCCGTCCCCACCCCGCCTCTGCAACATCGAGCCGCCCCTCAAATTGCCAATGGTGTTCCAAGTGGGAGGCTTTGACGGTTCAACACAGAGAGAAGAAATACTGGCGTGTGGGGTCAGCCAGGTTGAAGGTCTTGTGCTTTTACAATAGAAACATCCATATCTGGCTTGCTCCTGTGCTGCTTCTCCCGCCCACCCAGGTCACATCGTCTTTTTGTAACACACTCCCCATTGGCAGAATCTTAGGGAAAGTTCTCAGAATCCCTTCAGGGTCCAGAAGCTCCTTCTCCTTAGCGTCCTGGTTTATGTTCCAGGCAATATGGGATGTATTTTAAATTGTGCTGTAAGAGATTTAAGTTTGACTGATATGTGAGAATCCTTTTGGTCCATTAAAAGTGACTTGCTGGAACAGGAGGCTGGGCGCTGGTGCGCGGTGCTGATGCAGGTGGCAAGCTTTGCTGTCTATTTCCCTCTGCTGGTGAAGCAAGGGAGGTAAAGTGAGCTTCAAGCTTGTGGTTTGTGTATGGTTGCTAGGAGACCGGGATCCAGGAAGGGAACTGACTCAGGGGAGGAAGCCCAGCCGCTTGCTCTCTGGGAACCTGGATGTCTCTCTGACCCTCAGACACAGACACAGACGCAGCTCTGCAGACACCGCAGACACAGATACTGGGACAGGACATTATTTTCTTACTCATTTTTCTTTTTATTATTATTGAGTTTCTCCTCAACAAGGGGCCAAAAAGGAGAGAGATGGGGTAATCTACTGGAGTTCAGAAGGGTGGAAGGCAGGAATCGCGGCACGAACAGGGAGAAGCTGACAGCTATGAGGGAGGAGATTCAGGACTGTGGCGGTAGGATATGGAGCCCACTGGTAGGGTGCAGGATGGCTGGGGCCCTTGGGGGAACTTACCCCTTGCACAGACACACTTCTAGGTCTTCTCTGAGTAAGGAGGTGGGATAGGGAGGGAGGAAAGCAGGTTGAATGGAGGCGCGACTGTCTGGTGGAGGGTCAGGAAGAACACTCTCCAAGGTCCTTGAGTTTCGTATCTCCCATGGGAGATTGGAAGTTTCGGGGTGCAGACTGCATATGGTGAGTTCTACTTCCATAAATGACCTATACTTCTTTTCCAAACAGAATAGCCCCCCAAAACTCCTTTCTTATTCCTTAAAAAAAAATGAGAGTTCTCCATAAATCCCCACATTAGCTTTGGAGCCCAGAACATCTCCAGACTCCCTGCTGAGCGGACAGCATCCAGTGTCTTGTGACAGTTACTCAACTTGAGGTTGTGCTGAAGAACTGAAGTGTGGAACGTACTTGTGCAGCTCGAAGCATGTCAAACTCAGCATCCAAGTTCAAGGTGTCAGCCCCCAGCCCCCACGGACAGTCCCCCGATGCAGCGGGAGTAGGTGCTGGAGCTCCTGTCCACTTCATGGTTTTGCTCCTCAGCTGTGGTTGCTAGTCCCTCCTGAAAGGACAAAACCCCCAGATCCTGTTAAAGAGGCGGGATCCCAGATGGAGCCTTCGAAGCTCTGCCTCCAAGAGCACTTGGAGCTGCAGTGCCTCTCCATTCCACCGTCCCCCCAGGCCCACGCCCAGCCCCCTCTGCTTGCCCTTGCCCTGGGTGGGGAGAGCCAGATGTTGTTGCTTAGCTCCTGAAGGAGGGAGAGGGTGGCACAGAGGGCACAGAGCGATCACAAGGCACTGGGCACCCACATACAGAGGGGTCCATCCCATTGTATGTCAAGGCTGTAGGGTCCCACCAGGGAGGGCCTCTTGGATCCCCTTCAGCTTCTCACTCCAGGAGTCTCTGACCAGCTTGAAGTGAGGACAGAAGAGCACTCCCTCCCTCTGGAAGAAATTTCGGTGCAGGGTGGTCTCCATATGCACAGTAGAGAATTAACATCACAGGATGCTTTGACTTTGTGGAGCCACCAACTTCACAGGTGGTCTGCAGTAGAAATGTAAATTTCAGCCCCAGCCCCAATCCTTGAGCTGTCTTCCCATTAGTTCTAGAGTCGAGCAGAAATGGGCGTGGACTAAGAATCTGGAGACTTACAGGAACAAATATAGAGGACACATGGACAAAACTAGGGGGGTTGGAAAGGGGAGGGAGGAGGGGAGGAATGGGTGGGTGGGCTGGAATGGGAATAAAGGATAGAAACTGTACTGAATAAACTAAAATAAAAAATATATGTATTCCCCAAATCTTAAGGAAGAAAAAAAAAAGAATCTGGAGACCTGAGTTCTGCAGAGGGCTCTGCTAGAAGCTTGCAGTGTGGCCCTGGAGAAGTGTCTTCTGCTCTCTGGGTCAGAGTACTCATCCGTGAGTGAGGAAGTGGAGCTAGGTAAGCGCCTGCATCCCCTGGAGTGGCCAAACTAAATTTTACTCTAGTTGTCCTTCCTCTCATACCCATCCTGTGACCGTCAGACACCTCACCAGCTCTGTCTGTTGGTCTAGGAACCCTTTCTTCACGGACACGGTCAGCAACTGCAGTTGCTCTGCGGTGGGTAAAGAAAAGGAGCTGATGGGAGAGACAAGGGCACACCTCCCTCTGGTGGGCAGGGGACTGTAATGCAGCGCTGGGAGCTGGAGCGAAGGCGCATGTGCAGCAGGGAGCGGGGCAGCAGATTCACTCTTTGCACTCAAGGAGAGGATGAGAGAAGATTCCTGGAAAGTTATCTTCCCCTTTCTTTCAGGAAAGTTAGGTGGGGGGTAGGTGGGCTCGCCCCTCTTGCCTTGGCCTCAGAGGACGGGACACAGGGTTTGGACGCTGATTCGCTCTGCCTGTAGCTTGGTACCAGCGCCAGCTTCGCAGGCGTGCATCTGTCAGGCTGCACGGGGCCCCACGCTCGGTTTGGTGCTAGGGTGTCGCCATTGTGAATAATTCTTTAAAAATATATTTTATTTATTTATTTTTAGGGAGAGGGGAAGGGAGGTTGAAAGAGAGGGAGAAAAACATCGGTGTGCAAGAGATACATCGATCAGCTGCCTCCCGCATACCCCCCAGTTGGGGACCTGGCCCACAACCCAGGCATGTGTCCTGACTGGGAGTCGAACTGGCGACCTTTCTGTTCACAGGCTGGCACTCAGTCCACTGAGCCACACCAGCCATGGCTTTGTGAATAATTCCTAATAATATTTATTTGAACAAGCCCTGTATTTTCATCTTGCACGGGAGCCCATAGATTATGTTTCGGGTCCTGCTTGATACCATCGGGCTTAACCCAGTAGGCTTGTCAGTCACAGTAGGTCAGGGATGCCATCCCCATTGTCGACCCTCGCCAAGGACAGCCCCCAGCGGGTAGCCAGTATGGGGCTGACTTTGCTAGAAGTCTCCTGCAGTCATTGGAGGACAGAGTCCCTGGCCCCACCCCTCGGACTCTCTGAAACTCTGGCTCTTTAAGATCTAGGTCCACTTGCCAGAGAGTTGGGGAGTGATCAGCTAGCTACTCCAGCAGTTAGAGAGAAAAGGATCTCCCTGAGGCCGGGGAGCAGGTCTCCCTGTTCAGAGTGGGGACTCCCCTCAGGAAGGGGTCCAGTCTCTCTCCCTTAGCCTAAAGAAGACTCCCTCGAGTGGACTTGCGGGCTGGGATCTCAGTGGACGAAGGAGGTCGGTCACACTGCACCAGCCACACTGGCCCCCAGGGCTACACAGCTCCGCCCCCAACCGTCGTAAGCCCCGCCTCTCGCTTCCCTAGTCCTGCCCTCACCACCAGGGCCCCAGCCTCTGGCGCTCACTGTCTGCTCATTACCACCCAGCCCCGCCCCCGGGCGCGCGTCGGGTCTGTGTCCTCCAGCTCCCGCAGCGCGTGCCCTACCCCAGCAGCGTCGGTCCTTTCCTTAGCCTGGAGGTCCGCTGCCCCGGACTCAGACCCTTCAGTGTCAGCAGCCCCTCCACCTAAGCAATAGAAACCTCGTGCTCTCCCGGGGGCCCGGCTCAGGCCTGGACTGAGCTTTGAGTACAGGACAATGGTGACCAGGACCCTCCCCGCTCCTCCTGCCTCAACATGATTTCACCCAGTGAGCCCCCACCAGGCACAGGGAAAGATGGCCAGGGCAGGGTCTGGCGTGGGGTGCCCACGGAGCTCTATTCCTTACAGAATGTTCTGACGGGCATCGAAGATCCTGCAATGGGGAAAGGGACACACTCCTGGGACAGAGATGGTGAGACAGCAGAGAGCTCCACGGGCAGAGGCGACCTCCTGCACCGCGGTTCATCTCTGGGTGGGTTTAGCCGGACCTGCCTACAACAGCGTGGTGGAGGCTGGGGGAGGACCCACTTAAAGGGCCCAAGGAACCTGTGGCTGGGACCCCAGTCATTATTATGTCCTGCCCAAGTCTGAGGGACCCCTCTGCATCCCACCCACCGTGTCCCCTAGTTTGGGAGAAGGGGCTCAGGACTTGAGTTCCTCACTTTACCCATTTCTTTCCTTTGCTGCAGAAAGGGGTCTTAGTGTCCCTCTTGCCTTCTAAGACTTTGCCCATCCTTTCTCGGCCATCACATTACCTGGTGAGGAAGAGGAGAAGAGTCCTCCAGCTTCCCTCACCTTGGGCAGGGAACAGTGCTGAGGTTTTGGATGTTCGGGGAGTTTTGACACTTGCCACCGACCGACCCTGACAGGGTTGTGCAGCGGGAGCCTTGTGAGTGCCGTCTTGGTGATCTCGGAGTCTTTTGCTGGGTCTAAGGGACAAACACATCCCCCTGCTTGTTCCCACACGCCCATCACAGGACACCATCCCTGACCGACTCTGAGTGATACCTTGCCCCGACCCAAAAAGTGAGCGAGAACGGAGGGCTGGCTTCAGACACTAGTGGGAGTGGGGGGACTCGAGGTTTGGTGTTCTTTCAGCGTTCTAAAGGCAACGGTAATCGTCCGAAGTGCAGAAGTGAGTGCTGTGACTTAGAGAAGATAAACTGGATTCCAGGTACCCGAGCAGGTGCGCAGGTTGGCGGTGACGGTAGAACCTTACACAGGCACCGAGAGACAAGAATGGGGAAGAACCCTCATGTGCTGACCCCAAGTCCTGGGGACTCCAGAGCCATCTTCACCTAACCAAAGAGCTGTCCCGCCCAAGACAGGCTGGGCTTGCTCTGCACGGCCCCGGGCCAGATTCGGGACTCAAGGGAGGAAGGACCGAGGAGGTAGGCCGGGTAGAATGAGCGTTTTCCAACCGTTGTTCCACCGCATTTGCTTCTGCCCTGACAGAAGGAAAACTTTCTCAACTGCATCACTGGCTCTCTGTCTCTGAGAGTGGGTACTCTGAGATGTAACCTTTTTTGTAGGTAACTTAAAGTCAATGCGATTCATATTAAGCCAATGCTCAAAAGCCATTTGAAGGTAGGGAGAATCATTTGTCCACACAGGGCCCCTTAGAAGACACCCAAGGCCCGACTGCAATGCTTTCTGAGTTCTCATACTGTTATAGTGTTCCCTGGTTGTCATTTCCCACTGCTGTTATTCTGACTGTCTGTGATGTGTTTTTTGCTCCTTCAGATACACAGCTTCTGCCTTGTCGTCTGCAGGAAACCATAGTTACAAAATTATTAGAACTCTATGTAAAGTAAGATTTAAAAAATAAATAAATGGGCGCTGAGAGTGTGCTCCTGTGAGCCAAGTGCATGAACCTCAGCGGTGTTTGCTTCAGGTGACGCTTCTGGGCTCACGTGGCCCCTGTGCACACTTTGTCACCCTGGCTGTCGTCACTGGTACGCTAAGCTGTCAGGTCCCCAAGGATGGGCACCACGTGGCCTCCTCATCTTTGTGTCTGCAGTGCCTGCCATGGAGTAGTAACTCAATAAATGTTTGTTGAAAGAATGAGTGGACTGGGGTGGCGTTTGTTTTGGCAGCTGGGGCGCCTCGTTCTGCTTTGTTTGCTTCATTCCTGGTTTGGGGCGACATTCCCAGGCAGGCGGGGCTGCTGGGCACAGAGTCCCAGGCAGGTGACGTGAACCCGTGTGTAGTCGGACCTCCCCTTCGTCTGAGGGGAAGGCAGGGTCCTTCTCCGTGGGATAAGCTGCCTGGGCTGCTTCTGGTTCTGATGCCGACATCCCTGACTCTGCAGCGGGGCTCGGCACTGAACGTGAGATGTGTGCATGTGAACCCCAGACAGGAAGGGCGGGCCGTGCCCCACCTGTTGCTCCTCAGCTGCCTCCTTCGGGTCTGAGTAATCGGTTTACTCTCTATTCACTTCCTTTTGTAGAGAATGAGGCTTTGTAGGTGCTTTGTAGTTTCTGTGTGGGGGGTAGGTGTCGGTCTCCCTAGGTCCAGAGCTCCTCAAAGAGGAAGAAAACCTGCTTCTTTCACTGCTTTGGGAGTTCCCTGAGAGTTAGGTTCATATTGCTCCCCCTTTGATCTGGGGCCTCCTGAGGGCAGTGTCTGCTTTCCACTCTTTCATAGGGCAGGAGGGAACTGGTGGTGAAAGGGCTGAGTGAGAGGCTTCTTTTTTCCCACCTTTCCACAGACTGTGGCTCCAGGATGCTGCCTGGGGCGGACAGGTGGGGCCTGCCTCAAGCCTCCCGGGCTCTCACCTCAGAGCTGGACCCAGTGTGCGGCCGGGCTCTCTTGGCATCCGACAGCTTTGTTCCTGGCTCCAGCGCGTGCTGGTGGGAGAGGCTGATCGTGATGCGTGCAGCTCACTGTCCTTCTGTGTATACCACACAGATGGGCCATAAGCAGGCAGCAAAAACGAGGCTGTCCAGCTGCCTCGACAGGGCCTGCAAGGCATCTCGGGACATGGGTCCTACGGCCCCCGGCCCCTGGCAGAGATAAGGTTGGGGGTGAAACCAGTTATGCCACCCCTTCCTGCCCGCCCAGGGGACAAGCACAACCCACAGGCCAGGGCGCTGAGGGAAGGGCTCAGGGGCTCCGTGACTTGTTCCAGGCAGGAGTGTCTCTGAGTCTGTGGAGGCCCTGCCCTGTCCGGTCTCCTGTGCTGGGCTGTGTTGGAGCTACAGCTTCTGAAGCCCCCCTCCCACCAAGTTCTGACTCAGGGACCCCGACTGGCTGGGGTAAAGGGATCTCTCCTTGGAGGTGGGAGCCCGTGAAGCATCTCCCCTGCTACCTGTTCTCCCTCTTCCTCTCCTCCTGCCCTTGTTCCAGAGAGGGCCGTGGGGGGGTAAGTGGTGGGATGTTTATTATCCAGTGCCCCAGGACCCCTCCTGACGAGGGCTCCAGGCAGAGCTTCCCTCCCCGGATCCTGCCCCATCCTGAGTTCAGCTTTGCGATTTGGGGATAAGTGTCAGGGTAGGGGAACGACCACCCCGCAGACCCTAAAGGCTCGGTCTCTGCTGCTCAGAATGACAGGGAGTCAGATGAGACTCCAGGAACGGGCGCCAATGGTGGAGGCTGGAGGCTGCCCCTGTTCCCCACCCTTCCACCTCCACAGACCTGACAGTCTGCTTCTCAGAGCAAGACGCGGCCCAGCCTGGTTCCCGTGGGGGTGGGTGAGCAGAGTGGGGCAGGCTCCGAGAGTGGCAGGGGAAGGGCCCGTGGAGGGTTTGACAGGGATGGGCCAAGATTCTAAGGCCCAGGCCAGGGTGTGGCTGGCGTGGGTGGTCCATGCTGCAGCCTGAACCTTCCCATATCCTAGTTTCTTCTCCCATCCCTGAGCGCCCCTGGAAGTGGAGAGGCCTATGTCTCCTGAGAAAATAGGTTGGGTGGGGTGTCCCAGGAGTCAAACTGAGCCTTCCTGGGTGACATGAGAGCTCGGCCTTGGATTGGTGGGGGGAGCCTCAGGGATGGACAGAGGAGCAGTGGGAAGGGGGCTGGAAAGGAGACAGGGACGTCAGGATGGGTCAGAGGGACCAGCAGAGGTGATGGATTCCTCTTTGTTGCTCCTTCAGTGGCCGCCCGGGGTGCCCCAGGCTCTGCCCTGTGCTGGGTAGAATGCTGGTTCACAGGTTCTTATTCTCGGTTTCTACCGGGGCTCCTACAAGCTTTCCCAAAGCAGCTGTTTCCTCCTTGGAGGCCACGCAGGCGGATCACTCTGCATGGGGGCGAGAGGCAGGGTGTATCCACCCCTTTGGGTCCCTCGAGAAGCCTGTTTGCTGATAGGAGCATCTCATACAGCCCCTGCTTGGTCTCCGCCCTATTACCCCTCCTCCAGGAAGTTTTCATTAACATTGAAATCTAGTTTCTATGACCCCTGCTCAGCCTCCCACTGAGAGAAAAGAGGAATGTGAGCGAAGGTAACGGCTCCCTCACTCTTTGCTTCCTGTGCCTCCTCCGGAAGGCTGGAGACTGCCCGTGGCGGGGACTGATGCCCAGACATTGCCCTCCTTCCCCCAGGCCCTCCCCATTCCCCATCCTTGCCGTTTGTCATCATTAATTCATACGCCCTGGCATCCCTAGCAGGCAGACTCTAGTGTCAGGAGCTGAGTGTCTAGTGCCAGGTAGGAGGGGAGAGAGGAGTTGGCATCCAGCCCAGCAGGGGCACCCACCACCCGAGGGGTGATGGAGGCGGTGGTGAAGGTCTCGGCCCCCTCCCCTCCTCATGGCTCGGCCACACACGATCGAGAAAATGAACAAGCCCTGACTGGTGTGGCTCAGTGGATTGGGTGTCGTCCCGCACACCGAAAGGTCTCTGGTTCGATTCCTGGTCAGGGCGCATGCCTGGGGCAACCAATCCATGTGTCTCTCCCACATCAATGTTTCTCTCCCTCTCTTGCTCTCTCCCTTCCCTCTTTCTAAAAATAGATAAGTAAAATCTTAAAAAGAAAAGAAAATGAATAATAAGAAAGAGATCAAGGGCATTAATAAAAGTGAATTTATTGAGTTGTTCTGGGGTGATCTGCTGGGGGAGGGAAACCTGACCCTTCCCCTCCCTCGGCCCCCCACTCTCCAATGAGTGACCCATCCCCAGCTCAGGCACAGAGGAGACCACTTTACCCCCAAGGGAAAGTGTTCAGGAAACCCTTCAGTAAATAGAGCAGAGAGCTGAAAGATGGACAGTCTCTGGAAAAGGAAGCAGGGGTTCCCCCAAGAGAGGGCCTAGGGAGAGGAGCCTGCGGCCCAGAAAGAGGGGGAGGTGAGTGGGGAGCTTCTCAGTAGAGGTGAGCGAGAAGAGGGGAGGAGCCCCCTGGGACCTTCTCGGTTTAACTGCATCCCAACCTTCTGATCTCGTCTCGAGCTCCGTCCCACCGCCCCTTGTCCCTCGCAGCGCCCTCTGTTTCAGCCCCAAGGCAGGTCTTGCTGCTGCCCAGACATTCCAACTTGTTTTGCATCTTCTTTGCCTTTGTCCACCACCTTTCAGCTAGGGTCTCCCTCTTCTGCCCAAAGCCCTTCTCATTCTTGAAGGGTCAGTTCAAACATCTGTACAGTGAAGCCTTAGAGATCAGCTCAGCCAGGCTGGGGCTCCCTCCCCCAGGCACCCACAGCTGTCTGCTCCGACCTCCAAGTTGGCACAGGCGCCACCTACCTCCTCTGTTCTGCCCCCGCACCCCCACTACTGTGGACCCAGGAGCTTTGAGCCTTGCACAATCTGGGCCCAAAGTAGGCACCAAAAATGGGCACCCAAAATACTCCAAGCACCAATAATAGTGTTGGTTGAAAGACAGAGGTCAGGAGTTTAGGGGAGACAGAGGAGGAAGAGGGCGGGGTTTGGGGGTGGGATGGGGCTGCAGAGGAGGCAGAGGGGTCAGAGGAAAAGAGAGAGTACGCGGGAAAGAGTGTGGGGGCGCGGTCATCAGACCATCGTGCTGAGGGTGGAGGAGTCCTCGGAGCGCACAGGCGGCCTGGGGGACCTCTTGAGGGGGCGCCGGCTCTCATCCCGATTCTGCCACACATAGTGGACCAGATAGGCCACCACCAGTGCCAGCCAGCCCCCCATGGTGACCAGCAGGGCCACGTCTGTGCTCCGCCGGGCCCCGCCCCGCCCCGTCCCACACAGCTCTTCCTCCCCTGCCAGCGGCAGAAACTCCTGCCCCACGAGGTCTGGTCGGGCTCCCGGGCCGCACACGATGCCCGTCCCAGTGCCCGGTGCCAGCCTCACCTGTCTGAGAACCTCCTGCAGGGCACAGTCGCAGTGCCACGGGTTGGCAGACAGGTTCACTTGGATCTGCAGCCCCGCGAAGGCCTCCACGGGCACCGAAGCCAGCTGGTTGGCAGAGAGGTCGAGGTGCCGCAGCGTGCCTGCCAGGCCCTGGAACGCAGCCCCTGAGAGGTGGGCAAGGACGTTATGGGACAGATCCAGCTCCTCCAGGACAGGCAGGTGCTGGAAGGCACCGGCTGGCACTGACGCCAGCCGATTGGCATCCAGGTAGAGCTTGCGGGTGTCGTTGGGGATGCCAGGGGGCACGGCACTCAGGCCCGCCTGGCTGCAGCGGAACGTCCGCTCACCAGCTTCCTCCGCCACGTAGCAGCCCTGGGGAGGCACCCGGGGGCTGGGCATGGTGCCCCCTGTGCCCATCACCAGCAACAGGGACAGGAGGTGTCTGGCTGGCGGGAGCATGGCCACAGATTGGCATAGCCCTGGAATAGAGTAGGACCTGGGGAAGAGAAAGACCCACAAAGAGAGAATGAGTCAAGAGAACTGGACTCCCCACTGCCAGCTCTCTCGTCCTAAGGTCTTCCTGTGGAGTCTCTTTGGATGGAGGACCCTCCTTTGGGGGATCTCTCCGGCCTGGGTGACTTTTTTGCTTCCTCTTTGGGGTTTAGGGCTCCCATCAGGCCCTTTGGTTAAAGGATCCCATGGGCCTGAGATTCTTCTAGGGTCTCTGTGAGTCTGGAGGGCTAATCTATGAAGTCTCTTGGGCTAAGACCCTGTTGTCATTCTGGGTCTGGGGGCTTCTAAGTTCCTGCTTCTGCCCACGTATTGATTTTCCTCACTGGAATAAAGTCTTTTTCCACCAACCTACCTGGGTGGCTGCCAGGTGGACCAGGGAGGCACCAGAGGGCCAGTTGGCACTAGTGTGAAGGAGACAAAGGGACAGGTCAGTAACAGGACTTCAGGATATCCAGCCAGGCTAGGTGACTAAGGCCCCACCTCTGTGCCCATCCACCCCTTTCCTGCAGCATCCACCCCTCTGCCTGCCCCAGTTTTGTCTTCTCCGCCCAGCTCCTTCCTCCCGTGTCCCCTCCCTCCTCCTCTCAGCATCTCACCCCTGTTGGTGGGAGAGCCTTCCCCTGGGCTGCCCTCTCCCCAGACGTAGCCTCCCTGCTGCTTCGCTCTGGAGACCCGCTTCCTCCCCCAGAAGCCCTGCTTGCTCGGAGCTGCTGGAAGTTGGGGGCTGGGGCCCAAGAGTATTGGGTTTCCTGGCATGTGACTCCGGTCCCCAGGTATCAGACACCCGAGCCATGGCCTGGCCAGACGATGCCAAGAGAGGGCAGATGCTGGACCCTGATGAACTCTGCCTGGGAGACCAGGCGCCAATTCCATTCCCTGCCTTGGGCTCCCCTCCCAAGGCCTGCTGTTGTCATCTTCCACTCCCTGTCTCTCAGCTGGGGAGGAGACTCTTCCTGCCAGAACTTCGGTCCCTTGCCCAGGTCCTGGCTGAGCAGAAGGATCCCTGCTTGGCAGGCCTGTGGCGGTGGGGGGCGGGGGCGGGCGGGGTGCAGAACCGGGTGGGTTCGATCTCACATCCATTGCCTCTAGCAACCCCGCTCCCCTCAACTCCATCCCTTCCCCCACTCTCCTTCTCTGCCCTTCCACCACGCCCTGTGGCACCTTCTTTGCTGGCGGTGGAAAAGGCAAACTTGTCTCAGCCTTTTCCTTGGAACACTTGTCTCTCTCTGGAGGACTCCATCTCTTGGCTCCGCACACGGTGCCCAGCCCACTTGCTTGGCAGGGAGCACGGCGGCTCAGTTTTGGTTTCCTCTCTGTGCTGCTGGCAGACGGCCCCTCTAGGAGTTGGAAGGGGTTCTTCAAGGCGCCTAACGCCTGATGTGGCTGCCTACCAGTTTTCCTGCGGATTTTATGTTCTGGATTGGAGCTGACTCAGGTTCCCTCAGTTTGCTGGGGCCCTGGGCTCCCAAGTTGGAACTTTTAACTCTCCTTCATGCCCAACAGCCAAGGAGGGCTGGGATGATATCCCCCAGGGCTTCTTAATTTTTTTTTATCCTCATCCAAGGACATTTCTTCATTTTTTTAGAGAGAGAGAGAGAAACACTGACTGGCTGCCTCCGGTACACGCCCCGACTGGGGATTGAGCCCCCAACCCAGGTATGTGCCGCGACTGGGAATCGAACTCTCAACATTTTGGTGTACGGGACGACACTCCAACCAACTGAACCACACTGGCCAGGGCTCCCGGGGGTCTCTGAATCCCACGCATCATTTGCAGCCCAAGCCACCGTGTTATACCACCCTCTCCTAATAGTCACCGGGCACCGGGAGAGTGGGGTGTCACGGAGACCCCACTTTCACGGAAGACTTGCATAGAAGAGGCTGGGGTCACACACTGTGGAGACCTCTCTGAGAAGGAGAACCTTGCTGGGTTTTGTAAGAGACTGTGGGTAAGCAGATCGGACACAATCGCAGGCCCAGTGCAAAATGAAAATGCGGGGCCCCTCATTCCAAGACTGCTATGAATGTCAAGATAGTGACAGCAGATGGCAAAACCCAGTGTAGGGCCCTGCTGAGCACAGGGCGTGGCGCCCTGAGCAACTGCACAGGTCACGTGCCCGTGACGCTGGCCTTGTGGAGGTGACCTTTGAACCAGCAGTTTCAGCAGCATAATGGGGCCCAGAGTCAGATGTTAGGATGCCAGATGATGTCACCTCTGGGGATGTGCTAACCGCTGACTCATTCTCATGACATGGACAGGGCATTTCTCACACTCGCATTTGTCCGAGGAATCAGGTAAGATGCATTTTCTACACTTGGACAGGAGAAATGAAACATGTGTCTGTGGGTGGCTTGCTAGTTAGCCCAGGCACTGCGCCACTGAATAAAAACTTCAGTGTCCATTTTGGGATTGTAGCTGCACGTGGAATAGAAAGCATGTGGGACGCGGCCCCCCCCCTCCACTGCCCTCTCCTCACGCAGGGCAGGAGGGTTAGCTAAGGCACAGGAGTGGAGCCTGGCTCTTGTTGGAGAGAGTTGCCTCCCTTTCAGACTAAGGCAGCTGCCAGGAAAGAGTGGGACTGGGGTGCCCAGCACGGCAGCTGTAGGAGAAGCGGCGGGCCGTGCTCACAGGAGAGGCCATCCGGAGCAGGGATGTGGTGAACTGAGGGCGGCTAAGTGCGCGGCTCCATAGGAAAGGAGGACCGGAGAGGGAGGAGGAACCACGCTCAGGACGGTGCACGGTACAGGCTGAGAGCTGACAATGTCGGAACAGAAATTCTTCTCTGCCATTCGTTCGTTCGTTCATTCACTCAGCGAGGATTTTCTGCTAGCCCCCTGTTTCAAGCACTGTGCCTGTCGCAGGGGATATGGACACTGTTCTTAAGGTCCTAGATCTGTAGCTGCGGGTAATCCAGCCTGCACATTAGAATCAGTTGGGGGAGCTTTCAGAAATTAGTTATGGTGCCCTGGCTGGTGTGGCTCAGTGGATTGAGCGCCAGCCTGTGAAGCAAAGGGCTGGTTCAATTCCCAGCCAGGGCACATGCCTGGGTTTCAGGTCAGGCCCCCAGTAGGGGGCGCACAAGAGGCAACCACACATTGATGTTTCTCTCCCTCCCTTCCCCTCTCTAAAAATAAATTTAAAAAATCTTTTTAAAAAATGAATTATGACTGAGTTTCACCCACTAAATTAAACTCTCTGTGAATGGGGTCTAGGCACTGGTGTTTTCCAAAAGCTCCCCAGGTATTTCTCACATGCAGCCTGAGCTGGGAACTGCCGGAGAGACATGGCATGTCCACATGCGTCTGCACAATGCCTCCCTGTGATCCTCACGGTCGTTGTGCTACAGAAGCTTTGAAGCCCAGAGAGAATAAGTAGCTGCGGCGGGATCTGCTGGCCGTCTACATGGGGCTGTGGGGAGGCAACATTGTGCCTCTGCCCTCGCAGTACTTCCCAGCCAGGTCTGAGGATTGAACTGACATAAGACAGATTAACAGGCAAAAAGCATACACGTTTATACGTTTTACACAACATGGGAGCTCTTGTAAGGAAATGAAGACCCAAAGAAGTGGCAAAACATGAGTACTTTTGTCCTAGATTGAATAAAGAGAGGCAATTGTGAAAAAGTAACTAAAATATACGAGGAGGCTAGAGGAAGATTAGAATTACTTTAACAAGGTCTGTTTGTACAGAGTTCTCTCGGCTTTGACTCCCCACTGAAGGATGTGCCTTGTCTCCCGGTACAGAGAGAGCATCTTTCACGTGGTAGTTTCTGTCTCCTGTTTTCTGGAAGAAAATACGAGATTGGAATGCCCTTCTGGTGTCTGTTTTTTGTTTTTGTTCTTTTTAATGTGCCTTTAGCTCAATCCTTATGCCTAAATGGCGTATTTTGGGGTGGCCTATTCTGTCACCCTTCAGTATCCGTTCCTTCCCTCTGTCCTTGATGACACACACAGAATTGGGGGTAGCAATGTCCTCAGTCCTTCATGACAGAGCCTGACTGGTCCTGTCCGTTTATTAGAAATCCTGTCGCCCACTTTTCCCAGCCTCTGCTGCAGCTGAGGCTGGCCCAGTTCTGATCAATGATATCTAAGTCTGCTGAAGGGGTCTCTGGGACAGTCTTTGATTCAATCACAAAAAAGAATGGGCTGGGCCCTCCCCTTCTCCCTATAGCTTTCTCCCTGCTCTGGACACGGAGGGCCAACTATGGCCATCTGCGACCTTGGGGCAACCGAGCAGAAAGGAAGAGTTAACAGCGTCATGGAGACATTGGCCTGGATATCACTGAACCACTCAACCAACCCCGGCAACCGCCTACCTCTGGACTCATTAAAAGTAACCCCCTGCTTCGGTGCTTCTCAACGTGGCTGCACGTTAGAAGATGGGAGGTTTTGAAAACTACTGCTCTCTGCGCCTGCCAGGTCTGCCACAGAGATCGTGATTAAGTTAATTTGGCCTATTTCCGAGGATGGACTTTTAAAACCTCCTTAGGTGACTAATAGCACTCTGGGGTCAGAGCCGTTCCTTTCCTAGTGTTTTCGGTTGCTTTCAGATGAGATTATTCTTATCCGATAAGACTAACTTTTCCAGGATGACAGGGAAGGCTTCCCCAAGGAGTGACATCTGAGCTGGGTGACGCGGAGGGCTGAGTTCACCAGCTGGAGCAGCAGAGTACGTGCAAGAGCGAGGGCGCATGAGGAGGCTCGGCTTCTCCTAGTCAGTAGAGCGGAGGGGATGGTGGCAAAGGTTATGGTTCACCTGGGGGGGACCAGGTCCTTGCGGCCTTGTATACCATGTACGAATTGGGACTTGGTTCAGTAGCTGATGGACAGAGGTTTGTTTTTTTTTTAAATTAGCTTTGATATTTGGGGCACTTGGCTGGCTGTGTGGAGAGTGTATTGGTGGAAGAAAGACCAGTTGCAACAACAGTCCAGGGGGAAGATGCTGAGGGCCTGAGCGGAAGCCATGGTGTGGGACTGAAGGAGCCGTGAACTGGGTGTTCCTTTCTTCGCCATGGCTGTGAGGTGCTTAGGAAAACTCTCGGGCCAGCCTCGAGGCCATCAGACATTGGTGCCACTGGGTATACAGCTTTCCCCAAATCCCCTTGGGCCTTTGGTTCTCTGGATCTTACCAGCTCTGAGATCCCTTCAAGCCTGATGTTCAATGTGTCTATGACGATGAGCTGGGGAAGGGGCTGAGGCATGCAGGGTCTGCTTCTCAAGTTCAGGACCCAGGAAGGTGGGCCCGTCAGGTCCCCACTCTGGGCAGGCTGAATCATGGCTTCTCCCTTTGAGGGCAGTAACTCCATGCCCCAGAGATGTGACCTTGGAGGAAAGAAATTCAGCAAGCCTCTAGGTCCCTACCTGCCTGATGTTGGAAGCCTCCGGGGCCATCCGGATAGAGGGGCATAGTCGAAAGGGAAGGAGGAGGGCTGGCTATTTTACCTATCGTGTTAGCCAGGGACGCAGCTAATGCCAGTGTCCTGGGCAGTTTGGGCAGGAGGGGCCGCGAAGGCCTCTGCTGTTCTTGTTCCTTGTGGAAAATGGCAACGCGTGTGCACCTCATGCTTCCATCCTCGGACGTACTCTCTCAATTGTTCAGTGTACACCTCCCGGGCCCCTTAGGCATTGGGGATGCAGAGAGAGGTGAAACATCCCCAGACAGTGGGGGAAGATGGACATGGGCGCAAATACGGCCACCTGATAGGGGAGGGCTCTGGCTGAGGTGTCAGCAGGGGTCGGAAGAGCCCAGAGGGCAAAGCGGTGGGCTCTGCCTGGACAACTGGGGAAGGCTTCACAGAGAAAGTGACAGGTGAGCTAGGCCTTGAGGGATGAATGGGAGTCTACCAGATGGAAAAAGATCGGAGCAAAAAGCATTACAGGCTGAGACAAGAGCAAGAAAGAGCAAGGTGTGTCCTGAGAGTGGAGCACCGTGTGGCTCCCGTCTGGGGCGTTTGGGTGAGTTACCTCGTTCAGCTAACACTTACTGAGCACCCGCCACCTGCAAAAAATACAAGTATGAGTAAGACGGTGGAGCGAGCCCCCTGTTGGGGGAAGCGGATGCATAGTGGGTAACAGATATGGCGCCCTCAGGCGGGAGAGAAGTCTTTACGAGGCATCCATGGAAACATAAGGGACACAGAGGAGAGGGGGGTATCCAGGAATGTCTTTCTGGGAGAAATGCCAGTTTCCCAGTTGTGTGACCCTGGACAATATATTTAAACTCTCCGTACTGCAGTTTCTCATTTGTAAAGTGGGGATGATAAAAATGCCTACTTCACAGGGCTGTTGTAAAGATTAATAGAGTGTATACATGCGAAGCCTTTTCACACCACCCCGCACACAGCAAGTGCCAAATAGCGGCAGCTGTGGTTGTTCCTGAAGGAGGAGCTGGTGTCAAGCCGGGGAAGAAGGCGGCCCTAGTGGGACCGCCCAGAGACTCCAGACGGGCAGGCTCTGCCAGGGGTGGTCATGCAATGGTCATGCAGGGGGTCTTTTCTCAAAGCTGCTGTTTCCATATGCATTGTCTCTTTGATCTGGAATATTAAGCTTTTTAAACATTTATTTATTTATTTATTTTTAGAGAGAGGGGAAGGGAGGGAGAAAGAGAGGGAGAGAAACACTGACGTGAGAGAGAAACATCTATTGGTTGTCTCCTGTGTGCATCCTCCACCACGGCCCCCAGCTGGGACCAAATCCGCAGCCTAGGCATGTGCCCCGACTGGGAACCGAACCAGCAACATTTTCCTTTTTGAAACGACGCCCAACCAACTGAGCCACACTGGTCAGGGCTGTAATATTAAGTTTTCTAAACTGCTTCCCCCGAGCCCCTCCCCATGGGAGAAAATATCAATTATCCAGATCAAAGAACATGCAGTTTCAGGGGTCCCTAAAGAACAACCTCGTCTTGGTTCCCAGAGGGAGGCTCTGGCTCCCAGGCCTTGGCTCCAGCCCTGGAGACCCTGGCCGGCTCAGCCCTTTTCCTCTGCAGCCCAAAATAGCCAACCACAGACAGGGCTGGGCGAAGGGAGGAGATGGCGTGCCCACTGGCAATGCTCTGCGCCTCTCCCCGTCTCCCACCGGCTCAGGAGATCTTGCTCAGGGCTCAGTGCTTATCTACTTAGTATCACAGACCCCCCACCACCACTGGCCTGGGTGCCCTGACCCAGACAAAAACACAACTGCCAACAGTTTTTCTCTTCCTTGCATTTGCTCTGGGAGTCAGCTCAACATCTCCCCCCAGGAGGGAGCAGCGGGCAGAGAGGGAGCAGGAATGAACTGAAGGGAGGGGAGGGGAGGGGGTAGTAAGAGTGGAGGGGTGCCATTTTCTCCCCCCCCCCCCGAGGTCGGGGAAAGGGGCTCTGTTTCTTACACCCCACCTCCTCACTTCTCACCACTGCCGTCACCCTGGAATGTGTTCCCAGTCTATCCCCGCCCGAGTTTGCTATCTCTGCCCACACGGGTGTATCTGTGGCCAGCAGAGGCCATGCCACCCTGCACGACGGAAACGCCCCGAGGCTGGGCCATGCAGCCACCTCAGTGGACGAAGGCAGCACGTGCAGAGGGCAAGGAGAGCCTGTGAAAACGGCTCACTGTGTTTTCAAAACACAACTACATTTCACAAAACATGTAAAATAACCTCATAGGATGCAGAGTTTGAAACTAGAGAATGAAAAAAATCACCCCAAATCTCTCCATCCTAACACAAGATCTGGTTTCATTTTGCTGAATTTCCACATCCTAATAAAGTAGATGCACAAATATCATTTAAGTGTGGAATGGGTTTATAAAAGGTAACACCGCCCTGGCTCGTGTGGCTCAGTGGATTGAGTGCCAGCCTGCGAACTGGAAGACTGCCGGTTCGATTCCCAGTCAGGGCACATGCCTGGGTTGCTGGCTAGGTCCCCAGTAGGGGGCGTGTGAGAGGCAACCACACATGGATGTTTCTCTCCCTCTCTTTCTCCCTCCCTTTCCCTCTCCCTAAAAATAAATAAATAAGATTATCATTAAAAAAAACAAGTATATTGCTGAATTTATTTTAATCTGTAAGTCTCGCCCTCTCCTTTTTTTCTTCCAATTTAGGTTAAGGGACACGGGTGTTTGTTCAAGTCTTCCTTTTTCTAGATTCTGTGGACTGCAGCCCTGGGGAATGCTCATGCTATTTTTACCCCTGCTTTTTTCATGTAACCTAGCATTTTCCCACATTGCCGAATAGCTTTCACAACCATTTACGATATGGCTTCATACTATTCCATCCAGCGGATATACCATAATATTTTTCCTTGGGCATTTGGGTTGCTTTTGGTTTTCCACTATCATCATTAATGCTAGAACGAACATCCTCACAAATAGTTAGGTACATGGGATGCACTTCCCGAAACTACGCCGCCAGAAACGCAGCCACGGATCCGGGGCCCGAATGATTTTCCGCCTCTTGGCACATACTCCCATTTGCTTGTCCGAGGGGCTGTGCATTCCCCAGCACTGCATCAGGCTGCTATCGCTTGTTCTGAGCCGTACTTAACGCCTGTTCACGGCTCAAGGATGTTTGGGGAAGACATGGTAATTATGAGGGCAGAGAGCTAGAGAAAGAGAAGGATGATGACAGGGACTCGGGCTTCATTAAGCAGGAAGTGATCCACAATTTACCACAAACCTAGAGTGAGTCATAACTCCGTTCATTCCCAACTGCGAAAAAAGAAACAAACCCTCGATAACAGGAGTTATTAATAGGGCACGGCACGGCCAGCCCTCTCCCCGTTAGACTGCATTAGTCAGAACCTTATTTGAGATGTGGATCCAGTCTGGGTCAGTGACCTTCACGGAGACATGAGGAAACTGGGAAGGATCCAGACAGCTCCATCAACTTGATGGAGGATGGAAGGATCCCAGAGAGAAGTCAAAGGACTCAAGGAGGCTCACTTTGGAAAAAAGAGGGACCCCCACCCCCCGCCACCGCCCCGCTTCAATGCTGTGGAGGTTTCTGTGGGAAGGACAACACTCAGCTGTCTGCTTATGTCTTCACAAGGCTGACTATACGGGGCCTCTTTGAACCAGGAGAAACTTCTGTAGGACACAAGGAAGAACTTTTTCAGGTTCTGGACTGATTATTTCGTCTAGGGCCACTGACGCTGGAAATATTTAAGAAGCTGCCTGTTCTCCTGCTCTGAGTGGTTCGGATATCCACTTGCTTGGTGGCCACTGCGTGCCTCCCGGGTCCCCACTCTAGGTTTGAGACATCTGTTTCCTGGCAGCCCTCTGTGGGGGGGGGGCGCATGAGCCAGGCCTGAAAGGGGTGCTCCCCAGGCTCCCTGGGCCAGCCTTCTCACGTCTGTCCCCTCACATTCATTGCAGTGTGTTTACAGCCACTCAGTGTGGCATGTCATGACATCATCTAATCCTGCTATTCCAGCCCCGCCACGCACGGAGTGGACTTAGAAAGAAACTGGGTGGGGCTAGTGGCAACTACTCACACGAGGCCCTCTTGGTGACTCAGGAGAACTCAAGAGCCATCTAGTTCAGCCTCCTACAGAAATAGCTTTCCTATGATGCCACAGGTGCTTTATACACATCCTTCTGAATTCACACAACCTTGGAGGTAGGGTTTCACAAGTGCGGAGTTAGAGATTGAGAGAGTTATTTGCTGGTAAAGGAGCGTCTGCTACATCTGCCTGGCAGTGAAATCTGTGCCCTTGCCTTTAGAGAATGCGACTTGAAAGCTGCAGACCAGAGAAGTGGAGCTCCCCACTAAAGCCACCACATGCTGACCTGGGACTGGAATTCAGGGTCCTAACTATTCTTCGAGGGACCTTCCGAAGACACGCGTCCTCTTCTAACGTTTCATGTGGGAAGGCCAAGGATGTGGCCTGGCCCAGGCCAGCGTGACTCAGGTGTAACTGAATAAACAGGCTCCGGACAAATGCTCCCCACAGGCCACTTTCTCTGTTCTCCAAACTCTCATTTTTACCATCTTCGGGAAAGCCCGCTTCCAGGACAAAGGGCTGGGCTAGTCCGATTCAGGAGCCACTCCGGGGCCAGGGTGGAGGCAGCGAGGTGAAATTGAAAAACGCTGACCTGAGGTCAAATTCTGGGTTCCGGTCCAAGTTGGGACACAGCGGGGACCTATGGCAAGTTCGTTAAAACTCCGAGTTTCCTCATCTGCAAAATGGGGCAAGTGCACACTGTACTTGTAGGGCGCGCGGACGCCAAAGTAGTTGCCACGCACCGAAGCAATACTGTCTGACAGTAACAGGTCCTATTGAAACTTCCGAGTGCCCAGCGAGGCCTGGGGTGGAGTAGGCCGCACAGGTGCGGTGTGAGTGTGTGAGGTGAAGGGGTGCGGGGGAGGAAGGGGGCAACTACAAGTCCCAGGAGGCGGCGGGCGGGCCGGTCCGTGGATGGGGGATAAACTACAACTTCCAGGAGGCACCGGGCAGACTGGCGCTGGGAGGTGACGTCATGGGGGCCGGCGCGGGGCGCTGATTCGGCCGGAGCTGCCAGCGGGGTGGCTACAGCCGCGCGTTGTTACTGCTGCTTTAGCTGCAGCGGCCCCCGCCTCCGGGCACCTCTCCCGGGCCCTTGAGGGCCCTAGACCTCCGGCACCGCACGGTGAGTCCGAACGGGCGGGCTCTTGTCGGGCGCACCGGGAGGCTCCTAGGGCTAGAGGTGGGGCAAGAATGGAGGTGGGAGCTGCATGGGGAGGCGCCCGGGGCTGGAGGGCACCAGGGCATAGTGAGCGGAGGTGGGGGCGTGCGTCGGTCGGATGGATACCCGAAGGGGAAAATGGGGTCGGAGGCGGGAGGTGGAGCGTGGAGGGGGTACAGCTCGAGCTCGGGCTGGGGTTGAGGGGCTGGGAGCGGCTTGGCTTTGGGGGTTGGGGGAAGGTTTGGCCGCTTCCAGGGCTGGGTGAACGCGTGGAGGTGGGGGTGAGGCTCCGGACCTGGCCAGCCTCCGAGTGCGAGGTTCCAGGCTGGGGAGCGGAGCGGGAAGCTCCCCTTCGGCTTGAGGTCTCACTCAGAAAACCCCAACAGTAGTGAGGACTCGGCCTCTTCGCTTCACCTTTTCCCCGGGCTAGTGGGATTCTCCCCAGAACTGGCTTTCTTTCCATTTCCACCGCCATCTGGAGTCCAGGAGGCAGGGCCAGAGCTAAGAGGTCAACTACTGTGGCCCAGCAGCTCGAGAGGTGGACAGAATGAAAATGGCATTGTGGCGTGCTGCCAGGGACTCCCCGTTGGGGTCCAGTTGCAGGCTTGGCTGTTTTGTGCTCGTCACCCAGAAGGGAAAAGGTTCGTAGCTTAAAGGGCCGCCTCTGTTTGGGGGAGAGAATGATAATCGCTCACCTGGCTGCTACCCTGGGACCAGTGTGGCCCGGGACGCGCTGTGGCCTTGGCTTAGGTGTCTGACAGACACTCTGGGCAGGGATATTTGTGCGTGGAATCAGGGGGGAAGGGAGAGTAGGAGTAGGAAAGAGCTACCAGCAAGAAAGTAGTTAACAGAACAGAGTTGCTGCAGGCTCTGGTTTGAGGCAGGTTATGAAACCACATCAGGGACTGGCACAGGCAGCCGCCTGCCAGCTTTTGGCCTCAGAACTTTTCAGCCTCGGCTGCTGTAGACTTGCTTTACTTCTGCCAGCTGCTTCTCCCCAGGTCTCTCCTGAGTGAGGGGCACTGGGTTATTTTACTCATGGAAGTGAAATGTACCCGTAGTCATACAAAAGGCTCAAGAGTGCTTCCTGGATGCCCATCTTTTTCTTAGTTTATTGATCGCGTCTGTCTTTTTGGGGGTGGAGGGAGCTGTCTCTCGGGATTTCTGCTCTCAGGTCAATTAGTGTTCGGGCTCAGGAAGGAGCTTTGGGGGGCGGCAGATCCTAAATGTAAGCCCCTCCTGGACTCATCGGGCTTCTTTGGGTGCCTGTTGCAGTCAGAAGGGAGGGTGGAATGATCTGGGATTCAGCAAGGCTCCTGGTGCTCCTGGACAAAATACCAGGGAGGGCTAGAGGTCTCTACTTCTACCCCCAGCACGTCTAGGTTAGGGAGAAGTGGGGAGGGGCAGCGGCTTCTGGTAGACTTGGGGAACAGTTTCTCTCTCCTGCGGAGCCCTCAGTTCCTAGCCAGCGCCCCCGCCCCCACCCCAAGGTGGAGGCTTTTGCCTAGTAGGTTCCCAGGAGCTGTGTTAGAGTAACTGAAGCCCCTGGGAAGGTAAACAACGGAGCCAGTCCCAGCTTCCTAGTTCCCTGGGTTTCGGCGGGGCCCAATTATCCAGCGTAATGGGCTGAGCTGATGGGCCCCAAGAGCATCCCTTCCAGGGTACACCCTGGGTCATCTCACGTGTGTTTGCATGTTGGGGAGGTGTGGTGTGTGCCACGTTTCCTCTGAGGTCCCTGAGCTTCGAGCTGTCTGAGAAGAGCAAACTTGTTTCCATTATCCTGGAACTAAGGAACTGATTCTTGAGAATTCTGGCGCCTGCACAGGTTTGGCTGTGATCCTAGTCAGAGATAAATAGCAACTGAGTCTGAGGGGGTTCGTTGCAGCAGGGTGAGGGAGGTGGCCTTCTGGGAACCTCCATCTGGGACCCCTTTCTGTGTTCCCTGGGAAAGGTGGGGTTGTTACCATGGTGATGACCTATTAGGGTCTTTATCAGGGGAGACCTTCCCTCAGCTCAGGAGGGGAGCCAGTACAAAGGCACCATCTGTTCCCACCTCCTGCTGGTCACAGGGCTCTTAAGGATCTGGGGACAGCCAAGCTCTGGACTAGGGACTGCACAACCCTTCCTTGCCTGCATCCAGGAATGCAACTGGGTTGGATTGTTTCCTGGGCATCAAGGGCAGTTCTCGTCCCTCATGCTGCCTGTTTCTGCCATCGGAGATGGGCAAGAACCTGTAACCCCTGGAAACAGGTGCTGGGAAAGGAGGCGGAGGTGAGGACGAGTGGGGCAGAGGGGAAGGGGGGCCGAGGGAGGCCCCAGGTGTGGTTTTGTGGCCTCGGGAGGGGTATGTTGATTTGGGTTCCAGCTACCGTGGGAGCTGTGGATGTTGGCCATGTTCTCTGTCCTCACCTCTCCTCTGGTGGGGAAAGGGCCCTGGTGGTTTGGCAGCAGAGTAGGTGGCATCACAAGGGTTAGCCAGAGTTGTTGCCAATTGGATAAAACATCTGGATTGGTTGTTTTTTGTCACTAAGAGGGAGGCTTCCAGGTCTGAGCAAAGGTCGCCCTAGTGTGTTGTTTTCTCTTTTCTTCCCTCCCTCCCTCCTTCTAGCCTCAGTCCTCCTGGGTCTGGATGGGTGCAGACCCAGGGCTGGAGAATTAGGGGAGGTGGGTAGAAGTAATGACCACCCCCCCCCCCGCCCCCGCACCGCCAAATACTTCATCCACTGCTCTCCTGGCAGGCTCCACCTCCTTTTATTCCTTTTGATGGGGAAGGGAGGGAAGGGGTAGATGTCCCATGTCAGTCCTCAGTGAGACAGTCCAGCAGGGGTTATGCTGAGCGTTTCTTAGGGGACAGGCCTCTTCTCCCCTTCCCTGGGCTCTCTGGGAAGAGGGCACTCCTGGGAATGCCCTGGAGGATGAGACTGGAGGAGGGGTGGTGGTTTCTTTGCTCTGGGGCTGGAAGCTTCTTGATGATCTGTGCACCGAGGCAGTCGGCCTGGAAGAGCACTGTTCCGATTGGATGATGTGTGGTGTTTCTCCCAGCCCAGCATTGGGAAGTGAATAGAGTTCAGTCCACGTGGACATTCTCTGGCCTCTGTGTGTGTGAATCAAAACAGTAGAACTGCCCGGAGTTCTTGGGGAGAGCAGAACCTCCCTCCCGCAGGATGTGGAGGGCGTGAGGGGGCAGGGAAAGTGGTGTGACCTGTCTCACCTGTGCTGCTGGTTTGCAGAGCAGCGGCAGGAGAGGGGCAGCAGGATGAACGTGGGCACGGCGCACAGCGAGGTGAACCCCAACACGCGGGTGATGAACAGCCGCGGCATCTGGCTCTCCTACGTGCTGGCCATCGGGCTGCTCCACGTCGTGCTGCTCAGCATCCCCTTCGTGAGCGTCCCTGTGGTCTGGACCCTCACCAACCTCATCCACAACATGGTGAGGGCCTGTCTGCTGCCCGCGCTGACCGTGCGGGCTGCTCTGGTGGGACTGAGGAGTGGAAGGAGCCCCCAGGCGTGGGCAAGAAGTCAGGGTGACATGCCGACAGCATCTGTCACCAGAGTCCGGACCCAGCTCTTCTCTCTGCCCTCTTCCCCCTTCTGGGTTCCAGCCCTGTGCCCTCCAGTAAGAGGACTAAAATCGGCAGATTTGCCCTCTTCCGTCCAGGGTGGGGTAGCTTGTGGACCTGGAGGATGAGCCATTGAGAGCTGAGCGAAGGGTCCTGAAGCGTCCCCAGGACCCAGGTGCCTAGCCTGGTACAGAAATGTCCCTTCCCCAGTTAGGATCTCAGACCATCTTTGACTCTTGCCTCTCTGCTCCGTCACCACCTGCTTGCTACCTGTGTTCTTTCAGTGGGCAGGCAGAGGCCTGATTCCTTACCATCAGCTTGCCCCCTCCCAGCTGGCACAGGGAGGCTGCCGTGTGATTGGAGGGCGGTTCTCCATTGCCTGCCCCCGTGTGTCTCCTCAGTCAGGCCTGACCTCCAGCCCGCGTGCCTCTGCCAGCCAGAGAGAGGCTCCGCACCCCCCGGGGCCCACTTCTGTGACCAGGCGGAGGAGCTGAGCGGGAGGGCCTTTTGCTTTTTTTTTTTAAATTATTTATTTAGAGGGGAAGGGAAGGAGAAAGAGGGAGAGAAGGCATGTGCCCTGACTGGGGAATCGAACCAACAACCCTTCGGTTCGTAGGCCCGCGCTCAATCCACTGAGCCACACCAGCCAGGGCAGCCTTTTGCCTTTTTCGTCCTCTAATGAAGGCCCCTCCTTCCAGGGCATGTACATCTTCCTACACACAGTGAAGGGCACACCCTTTGAGACCCCGGACCAGGGCAAGGCCAGGTTGCTAACCCACTGGGAACAGATGGACTACGGGGTTCAGTTCACAGCGTCTCGGAAGTTCTTGACCATCACACCCATCGTGCTGTGAGTGCCTTGGGTAGAGGGAGGACACTAGCAGGCAGGCCAAGGCCTGGGCACCCTGAGGCCCCAGCAGGCCTAAACGCCTCCCCAGTTTGGCTCTTGGCATAGGATTGAGGAAAGGAAGGGAAGCTGGAGCACCTCTGGTCGTGTGCTGGGCTCAGGCCTTGTGCCTCCCTGGCCCTGTTTTCTTCAGCTGGGGCTTCCTTCCTGCCGGTGGGGTAGGCCTACGGGCGGGAGGTAGAGCGAGGGGACTGGGTTGGGAGGGGCCTCTCTTTCCGGGGAGATATTGCCATCCATATCTGCTCCGGGGGCCTTTCCCATAACTTCTCAGCTGTGAAGAATTGGCCTCTTCCCACCCAGGGAGTGCGGGACGAAGGGGTCCTCCGGACAGAGTCTTACTCCTCTCCCTCACCTTTTCCACCAGGTACTTCCTCACCAGCTTCTACACCAAGTACGACCAGATCCATTTCATCCTCAACACTGTGTCTTTGATGAGCGTGCTCATCCCCAAGCTGCCCCAGCTCCACGGAGTCCGGATCTTTGGAATCAATAAATACTGAGGGTGTAGCCCCTTTCCCTGCGCAGATGGCAGGAGCGGGACCGAAGCCTGCGCGGTGTTGCTGAAGGCGGAGGAGCCTCTGGAGGCGGCCGGAGATGGGGGTTGAGCCTCTGGGCCCTAGTTTCCCCCTCACTTCCCCCAGTAGCTGACTCGAAGTAGCTTGTAGTGGGGTTGGGGTGGGAACTGCCCACCCCGGCCCCTTCCCCCTGGGCTCTGACCCTTCTGATTTTTTGATCTTGTTTCCTTTGCCTTTGGGATAGAGACTCCATGGGGTGGTCATGGATGGGCTGGGCTCCCAGGCTGAACACGGACCTGTGAGGTCGGGGCACGCGGCCAGGGAACCCCCTGCTCACTTGCTCGGCCTCAGACCGCTGAAGCACTTTAACCCCCTCGAGGGGTGGTACCGCTTCTCTGTCACGTCACTTTGGTCTGAAGTGTGAGGACAACCCTCAGCGTGCGTTTGTACATGTGAAAGGCGGTGCAAGGCGGCACCGTGTCCCTCTGGGTGGAGAACCGTGTAGTCAGAGCCCCAGGCTTTTGGCAGCTCCCCTACGACGCCCCCCTGGGGAGTGGGGTGGGGGAGGGTAAGCAGAGGGGTGGTGGGCCTGCGTGTGGACGGCCAGGTCCCAGAGGTGAGGGGTCATGGCTGCTGCCATCCTGCCCTGGTGGAAGCGGGAAGGGGGGTGGAGAAGGGGTGGGAATGGTGAGTTGAGACTCAGAAAAAGGGAGTCACGGAGCAGCAGAGATTGGTGTGAGGGAGGGCGGGTGAGGGAGCAGGCTTGGAGAGTGAATTTTTCATACCCCCAGCACGGTGGTGGTGATAGGGAGCCCGCTGCGGGTTTGAAGCTCCTGGGTTGGTGTGCGGGATGGAGGTGGGTGTAGGAGGCCTGTTAGTCATTACGAGCCCAGGTCCAGTTTGACGCTGCCTTCTGCAGGGGTGTGAGGGGCGGGGGAAACCGGGACAGAAATGATGCACGCGGTCGCCCTTCCAAAGCCCTTCACCATGTAGACAGGCGTTGGGGCAGGGCCACTTGTGGGCATACACCAAGGGGCTATTCAGGCCACCCCTGAACCGGCTGGTGGGCTGCAGAGTCCTGCATGGTCCCTGCTGGGTGGGGCAGGGTGGTGGACAGAGCGAGGGGTGGCCTGCAGGCACTGTCTCCTTACCCTGAGGGGAAGCGGTGGGGCTGGAGCCTGAGCTCGCGGGAGAGGGGCCGCCTTCTCCCTCCCCAGTCTGACGAGGGCCTGTGTCCTGAAAAGGCAGGCCTGCTCGTGCCCCCTCCCAGGGCCCTGAGGGACGAGGGGAGGTCACTGGCTCTGGATTCTGCCTCTCGGTCCCCCCACCCCCACCCCATGTATCATAGGGAACTTTCACCTCAAAATCTTTCTAAGCAAAGTGTGAATAGGATTTTTACTCCCTTTGTACAGTATTCTGAGAAACACAATAAAGGACCGTGTGTTCCTGTGTCCCCCTGAGTCTGGTGTCGGCTCCCTGGGGGGCCCTGGGCAAGGGGCAGGGGTGTGGGCCACCCTCTGCCTGGAGAGCGAAAGGGACCCTGGGACCGTCACTCTTCTGCTGTCCCCAGCAGAGTGGGCAGCTATGTGGGGCAGCAGCAGCCGCAGGCGGAGACAGGATTCTGCCCTTGGACTTCCTGGCTGTTTGGACCCTGAAAGAACTTCCACCTCTGGGCTCCATGGGCTGGGCCGGCAGACACATGGCTTATGTCATGGCCAGGGAGGAGGTCCGTGCAGCGGTGGCCTCATAAATGAAGCTGGAGCCCCTAAGGGTGCCGGTCCTCTCCTCTGACTGCCTTTCCCCAGTTCTCCCACCCTGGGAGGGCAGCATCTCCTCCTGGCCTTTCTTCGAGGGGTCTTGATTCTTCTTTCTCCCCGACATGAGCATGAGTGGGAGGGGAAGAGGTACCCCCAGGACTTACTCAGGCTTACCTAGCTAGGGAGGGTGGAGTCCTTCAGGGAAGGAATTCTTAATCTCTGAACTCTTACCTCCGAGGTTCCCTGCCTTTCACTGTGTTCCGAGCACAGAGCCGTCATCTGCTCTTCCCAGGACAGGTACAAAGTCCCTGGTGGAAGGGAGGAGCTGCCCGGGGCAGCCTGGGTTCCTCTCTGGCCCTAGTCCAGCATCACAGCGTCCCTGGGGTGAGTGTCAGGAAGAGTGCAGGATCTTCGCCCAAGTCCACCTACCACCTCCACCCTCTGCCCACCTCTGAGTGAGGCCCACACAGCCCTGGGAGGGGAAAGGCAGCCCCCCGGGTCCAGTCCTAGAGGTGGGGGTGCCCTGGAACCTTCCATGGACCTGTAGGAGTGCAGTCGGGAGGGCCTGGGACACATCAGTAATAGTCTGGGTTCAGATCCCAGCTCTGCCACTTACTGGCTTTGTGGCCTTGTCAAGTCACTTCTCTGAGCTTCAGTTTCCTCATTTTATAAAGATAATATCTCTCAGGGTTATTGTGAGGATCAGCCCGATGCCTGGCATGTAGTAAACACTCAACACACGGAAGGCATATTATTTCTGTTACTGCTACCATCACCGTGTCCTGAAATGCTCTGTCGGAACTGAGGGGGCAGGGGCCAGAAGGCAGGTGGGGCCCCCTTGGGTGGCTCCGACCGAGGGGTGGAGCCAGAGGTCTCGCCCTGGCAAAGGAGGTGGGTGAAGGAGACCGGTGGCGGCACCTTCCAGAGGGTCCTCCATGCCGACTCAGCTGTCCCTACCGCTGGCACTCTGTCTCCGGTGTTGCCACCGCGGCATGGCGTTTGGGTAGCTGGTTCTCACTAGATCGCTCTCCCATGCCTGACACAGCCATGGCCATTGCCTGCCGGCGCGTGGTTGGTACCCACCCATGTTCTGTTTCTCTGTTCCAAACTCCCTGGACGGCATGGCCTCATGTGCCTGGTTCTGCACCATTCCCTGGCCCAAACTCACCTACTCACCTAGAATGTGTATCAGGTATAGATACAGATATGCCAATTGCTCCCTGGGCTCCAAAGGAGGGGAGAGTTTCTTACCTCTGGCCTTAACTGCCTCCAGCCCAGCCATAACGTAGCTTATCTAAAGGTCTGGGAGGTGGGGCACCTGGCCCTACCCAATTTTCCGGTTCCTTTCAATTCCCTTGCTATAGCTTCCTGAGTCCCGGTGGCCAGGAATTGTGCGGAGATCTTACAGAGGGGATTTTCATAACCTGCACTTCTGGTGAGCAGCAGAGGACAGAGAAGAGGTGGGTGGGCCTGTGGGCCCTGGGCACTGCCTTTCTGGACATCCAGAAGGGTTTCTACATTGGATGTGAGTTGAGAGTTGGACACCATAATGGGGGCAGGGACAGAAAAGGGAGCATGAGTGCTCGGGTGCCTGGGCCAGCTGAAGGGACTTAAGGGGAGGTGGTCAGAGGTAAGATGGGGGAGCTTGTGAGGGAAGGCCCTGTGCCAGGAGGGAAGCAGAGGAGCCTGAGGAAAGGGAAGGAGATCTCGAAAGCAAGGCACTGCCCAGTGGCTGATTGGCAGGGGGCAGAGTAAGGCGCATGTGGAGGTAAGAGAGAATGAAAGGTCTGAGGCGGTGGGGACAGAGCTGCTGCTGACAGGAAGCGGGGAAGGAGCAGCTGGGTCAGACCAGGCCGGTGAGGGGCCTGTGGAGGCTCCCACAGGGCAGCGGGTCAGGGGCCAGCCGCAGCCCAGGAGAGGGTGAAGGGGACTGTGGGTGGGAGGAGGTGCTCCAGCTGGCATTTTGGGATTCATTTTATTTTACCAAGTATAAGGGGGCCCTTCAGAAGGCGACCGGAAGCTGAGGACCGAGGACCTGGAGGTGCCCAGCTCCAGGCCACTCTGGCGCTCCATCCTTTCTCTTTGTTTCCTTCTGAGGCCGACTTACCACCCTCTTGTTGGGAAATGGTTGGTAGGGGCACCCACACAACTGCCTTGCCGGGTACAGCAAGGGAGGGAGGCCCGGGAGCCAGAGCCGAAGGAAGACGTAATCAGTCAGGGTTGGTAATGCGAGGCCTGGCCACCATGCCCCCGGCCCCTCCTGGGTCCTGTCTTCATCAGCCCTGGCGAGACTCTGGCCAGGGGATGGTGGGCCTGCCTTCCCTCCCCTCGCTGTCCCTCTGGGCGAGGGAGCAGCTCTGCCGTGGGAGACACAGAAGGCAGGCCTCACTTTCCATGTGGGACGATCCCTGCTCCATCCTTCCTCCAGAAGTGCTCCATGGGGGGCGGAGGAGAACCCGGCATTTGTGGTGGTCACCCCTCCTTAGTGTGTAGAGACCCCCTCACCTTCTAGAAACAGGGAAGGCAAATAATCCCAAGTCCTGGTTGTCCTAGAATTTGTGCATCTTCCTTGACCCCAAGCTGCCAAAGGTAGACCTAAAAACCTGAACTCAGATCCCCCAAACCGAAGTGGCTTCCTTTTTCCAGCTGGTCCAGGCACAATGCCCAGCGTATTTGAGACAATCACCAAAGCGGTGGTCCATGAGATGGATGCTGGAGGTGATATGATTGAAGTCAGAAGCATCGTCGATGCGGACAGGTTTCATTGCTTGTGTCTGGTGAGGGGGAAGGGAGGTTTGTTCGGACGCCGTTACCGCAGTACGGGCCTCACCCTGGAGGACATACTGGAGACAGAGGACAGTGGGGAGCAGTTCGATATGCTGGATTCCGGGCTCCCAGGTCAGTATGAGGTGCGTGGGAGATGGCCAGCCAGGAGATTTTGCTCCTTCCCACTCCACCCCTCCCTCCATTCCCCATTGCCAGCAATCGAGTCAGCCAGTCAACAGAGACACTGTGGAATTTGTACGAACACGTCCACGCACCTCCACTTAAGAAATGCCCAGAGGAGCTGCATGGGAGAAGGGAATGAGGGATGTGGAAATTTATTTTGCTTGGAAACTATTCCGAAATAGTTTTCCTTTCCTGCCCCCCGGTTTTTGAAAAGATAACTTAGTGCCAGCTTAAAAAAATTTTTTTTAAATTTATTTTTAGAGAGAGGGGAAGGGAGGGAGAGAAATTTCGATCCATTGCCTCTCATATGTGGCCAGGTATGTGCTTTGACGGGAATCAAACCAGTGACCTTTCACTTTGCAGGACAACGCCCAACCAACTGAGCCACACTGGTCAGGGTTCCCTTTTCCATTTTTTCCCTTTGTAAATACTTTGTTTTAAAATTAGCTGATGTCTTCTCCTGTGTTTGTGTTTATTATTGAAGTGACTGAATAAATGGAGGTCTTTTTTTTTTTTTCCTAAAGATTTTATTTGTTTTATTTTTAGACAGAGAGCAAAAGAGAGAAAGAGAAAGAGAGAGAGAAGCATCAATGTGTGGTTAGTGACTGGGGACCTGGCCCACAACCCAGGCATGTGCCCTGACTGGGAATCGAACCAGTGACCCTTTGGTTTGCAGGCCAGCACGCAATCCACTGAGCCACACCAGCCAGGGTTGAATAGCTTTTCTTATTAGTTAAGAAAAGATGCAGGCTTTAGGGCTGGGGGGCTTCTGATTTCTAAGCCTGGCTCTGCTGCTTACCAGCTGGGTGACCTCTGAACGAGTTTTCTCATTTGTCAACTCAAGTAGACTGTTGTAAGAATCAAATGAGACAAATTACGTAAATCACTTACCAGAGTGCCTGCACAGAAGGAACACTCCATAAAAGTTCTCCCCCGTCATTCTGCTGTGGCGGCTAGTATTGTCCCTTCGTGTTCCCTAGAGGTCATGACTGAGTGGCTGGTGAGCAGAACGGCCCGAGGCCTTGGGGGGACTCATAGAGGAGTCTGTTGCATCTCCTGCTCCATGCTTAGCTATTCTTAGTTTTGGGGGGATTTGAGAAGTCCCAGGGTAAGTGTTATCGAGCCCTCACTTGGAGACTTGTATCAGTGTCTCACACCTCATGCAGAGCAGTTTTACAGCGCAGACATCCGGCTACAGCCCATCTGGGGCTC
The DNA here is from genome assembly GCA_028533065.1 of Trachops cirrhosus. NCBI lineage: Eukaryota > Metazoa > Chordata > Mammalia > Chiroptera > Phyllostomidae > Trachops > Trachops cirrhosus. The sequence goes on along the minus strand of CM052545.1, from coordinate 93,696,652 downwards.
ATCACCAGACGGAGAGGAATTCTGCAGGCGCCCCTGAACGGTTTTAGAGCACCTGCCGCGTGCCGGGCTCTGCTGTTCTGCGACCGAGAGCCGTGCTCGGATGCCTTGGAGGTGGCGGGGGTTTCGTGTTGGAATTTAATTAAGCAAGCAAGGGGCTTTAGGAAATTTTCAGATTAGTATTTTTTCAAAGGCTCAACTCTCTGAAAAGCCAGTTGCCAAGAGCTGATTTACTGAAAGCTGGTTCTCAATCAGTTTGCCAAATGACCATTCACCGAAAACAAGAAAACACTTTAAAACAGGACTAGGGCATATTGCTGTGGCCATAAAAATTTGACTAAGTCAGTTTAACTTCCTTTAAGGGAAAGTCTGTCTGTTTGCATTAAGTGTTCAGAGGCAGAGGGAGTGAATTGGTAATTTGAATTGGGTTTTAGCAACTTGGCCTGCTCCCTTTCCAAATGGGTTACTTATTTATTTTTAACTTCATGGCGCTGATGGTGTTGTTAACATATCCATAGGACTTTTTTGTGCGTTTGTTGTTACTGTCTAAAGTCCATTCTTCACTGGGGCTATCTTAATTTACCTAATGTCCCTTTCCTGGCCCAGGACCCCATCCAAGGGACCACATTCCCTTTGGTCCTCCTGTCTCCTTAGGCTCCTCTTGGCTGTGACCATTTCTCAGACGTCCCTCTTGTTTTTGAGGACCTTGACCGCTTCCAGGAGTACTGGTCAGGCATAATTGTAGGGTGCCTCTCCATTGGAGTTTGTCTGATGCTTAGACTGAGGTAACCATGGGTTTGGGGATGGAAACCCTGGAGGTGAAGTGCCATTCTCATTGCGGCCTATCAAGGGTACGTACGGCCAACGTGCCTTTCACTGCGGATGTTTATTTTGCTCACCTGGCTGAGTTCATCACGTTTCTCTGCTATAAAATTAGTTTTTTATTCCCCTTCCATGCTGTATGCTTTGTGTGCATAGGTTTTTTTAAAAAAGATTTTATTTCCTTATTTTTAGAGAGCAGGGAAGGAAGGGAGAAAGAGGGAGAGAAACATCAATGTGTGGCTGCCTTTCACACACCCTCTCCTGGGGACCTGGCCTGCAACCTAGACATGGGCCCTGACTGGGAATCGAACCGGCCACCCTAGGTTCACAGGCCAGCACTCAATCCACTGAGCCACACCAGCCAGGGCTGTGTTTATAAGGTTTGATTTGTCTTTTCTGTCTGACAAAATACATGCAAACTTTTACGTTGCTCAAGAAACACATGCATCCTGAGACATTAGTGTCACACACCCGGGACGGATTTCAGGCACTATTTCCGGTTCTGTCCTGTCTCGCCAGTTCCAAAATGCATTTTCCTCTGGAAATTCATCGATCAGCGTGATCTTCCCCGTTTTCCCTCCAGGTCAAAAGGCCAAGTTCCAGGTTGTGGATATGGTGGACTGTGCTGGGATGTTGACAGTGAAATTGCCCAAACAAATAACAATCGAAGGGGGCTTCCACGGGTCTCATGAGCAAAGCATCATGATGTTGGGGTCCAGGATACCCCAGCAATACCTGGAGTCCCTCGAGAACAGGTGAGGCTGGAGGTAGGCAGCAGCGGGGAGAGTGAGAAGGAGAAGCCCGTTTTGGGCACCAAGGGCACCTGAGGTGGGGGCAGCCTCACTGCCTACTCCCAGCACCCGTGCCCGCACCCCCCAGCCCCACCCAGCCCTTTACTCAGGCATGCCGCCTTCCTCTTCTCCACTGTCAGGAAGCTGGCTCATTCCTCCAGGATCAGCCTCTGGGAAACCTTCTTCTGATGCCCCCAGTTCACTCCCATCCCTGCTGCCCTCCAGGTGACTGAGTTCTCTGGCCTGGACCAAAACCTACCTATTCCAAGGTGCCACTCTCGTCTGTTCTTCTATACTGAGTTGCCCAAATCTGTATTTTGTGCTTGTTTCACTCCGCTTTGTGGCAAGCCAAAGGTTTTCACGCCCCTCTCCTTCACTAGACCAGGAACAACTCAAAATCTGGAACCCACGTTACTGACTCTGTGTGCATCCCCAGCAGGCACTCAGTAAGACAGCTGGAGGGAAGCGCCGTGAACTCGAAGCACCCTTGTAGGACATTTCCTGCACAGAAGGTGCCACTGCCCCTCCCAACCTGGGTGGCACCGATCAAGGGCCACAGAGGTTCTGTTCGTTGAGGTGCTTCCAAGGGACTTAAAGGGGCGTCACCAGCCTTCCCCCCAGCAATTGTTCTGTCGCAGGTGCTGGTGTTTTCTTCCATAGCCGGAACTGTTGGCCAGTGTGGGGCGGCTCAGGGAAAGGGGCCCCAGGGTTCTCCTGGGTGAGCCCTCCCTGAAGAGGTGGATGCCTCTGTTTTTCCTTTTTAATTAAAAAAGGAAAGACTTACAGTGGAATTTTACTGGTCTTTTGAACTACCTCTTCCCACCATAATATCGCTGGGGAGGAGTCTCTGGAACTTTTCTAAGGGAGCCCAGTTCTTTTCTAGAAGTCCCGTTGCTTCCAGACTGAGGCTGAGTGGTGTGTGCAATGGAGTTGGGGGCAGGGAGCCAGACGGGTAGAGGGAGGTCAGCGGGGGCACAGCTGTAGGTCTTCTCTGAGGGTCTTTGGCTGCAAATACCAGAAGCTCTTTCAGGCTGTTTTTAGTCACAGAATGGATCTCCTAATGGAATCAGAGATGCCGCCTGGAGCCCACAGGTGGAAATTACGCCCAGGCCCCAGGGACCAGTTTGAGGAGCTGGAGCCCCTTCCCAGAGAAGAGGGCGCTGTGGGCTGGGCTGGTGCCTGTCTCGGTGCTGCGGGAAGGACACATGCTTTGGACTCACGCAGAGCAGCTTTTGAATCCCAGCTCTCCACTTATTATCTATGCAACCTTGAACCCGTCAGAACCTGCCTCTAGGCCTCAGTTTCCTTATGTGAAAAATGGGTGCAATTCCCGCTCCATCGTAGGGTTGCGGCGAGGGTGAAATGCGATGGCGTGTGGAGGAGCTCACAGTGTAGCACCTCCCTCCAAAAATGTCGGTGAGGTCCCTTTCCACTTCGCGCCCTCTTGCCCCCGCAGTGGGTAAAGTGCACCACGATGGGGGTGCCTCGAGCCTTGGCTTTCCAGCCTCGGAAGCACTTAATCTCAAATAGGAACTAGCTGATGGAGAGGGGAAAATGCCACTGGGAAGGGGGGTCCCTAAAGCCTGACCTCTCGCCGCACCCCCTACTCCCTGCAGGAAGCTGAAGAGAAAACTACCCGCTTTGTTTCTGTCAATACGAGCCAGGAGAGAAGACCTGTATCTGGTGACAGAAACTCTGCAGACCACCAGGGAGGAAACCCTGAAGAGTGAACAGCACTATACGATTTTGAGCCAGTTGGACTTTTGTGGTCTGAAATGTGAACGCAAGGTCAGGGTCCTGGGAATCAGGGACTGGGGAGAGAGCCAGCCTGCACCCGCCTGCTGCAGGCCGGAGCAATGCCCGACCACACGCCAGGCTCTTTAGCTCTTCCTCCAGGCCTCCCAGAGCAGACCTGCCTGCTCCTGGGCCTTCTTATGCTTCTCTTCTTGCTCAAGGTGTGTGTGGCATCGCTGAGTTTCTCCCCAGTGCCCTCTGGCGATGCCCTGTGTTCATCTGCTTCTTAGCGCTTCCCACAGTTCATCATTACATGGGTTTTTTTGCTTATTCATCATCTGCCTCCCTTTCCAAGAGGTAGGAAGGAGGGCGGAGCCAGAGCGCCTGGAACGAAACATGTCCTCAGTGAACATTTGCGGAGTGGAGAGTGGAAGCAACATGTGTTTTGAGCTCAGATGCGGGTTCAAATTTCAGCTCTGCTAGTTTCTAGTGGTGAAACTGCCTCACCTACTGATGCCAAGACTCAGTTCTCTCGTCTGTAAAATGGGCATGAGATCTCTCCCTCCTGGGGTTGTTTGGGAGATCAGGCAAGATAACTATGTAAAGCACCTATGAATCAATTAACGGAATCAATTAACGTGAGCTCCTTTTTCCTAGCACCAAAGGGCAGTAACCATCCCCCCAAATCTGGTCCTGGGCTATCGAGTAAAGCAGCTCATCTTCCCCAGAACGGAAAGGATGAGTAAGCAAGGCCTGGAGGGGGCAAGGTGAGGGAGGGGCGCTGACACCCAAGTGGAGTGGGGATGTATTCAGCCAGGCTCTGCATCAGACTCGGGGGTGCTCCGCTGAGCTTGAAGATGTTCGTCAGGGAGGAAGAGGGAGGGTTCAGGACTGGGAAGGACTGAGGCTCCTTGCTCAGACTCTGCTGGACCGAGGGTTCCCTCCATCATGACACATGACACTGATCCTTTCCTAGAGGTGTTAACTCCCATCTCTCTCCCCGTATTTATTTATTTATTTTGGTGAAGGGCAGGGCATGAGGATTGGGGAGAGACTAGCAGGAGGGTCTTAGAGAAACCTGGTCTTTCTGATAACTGGTCTCTTTCTCCCCCCAACCCCTTGTGTTGGTTTAGATATTTGTTTCTCCGGAAAAACAAAATCCTTTCCAGAAGGTGAGTGAGCTTCTGTACTTCCTGTTCATCATTCCAGAATAAGCAAGGATACGATTTTTAAAGAGAGGATCACAAATTACAAGTGGCTTGGAAATACAGGATTATTAAGGCTAGGAATGTCATAGGACGCGCCGGCGGTGGGGACTGTGGTTGGGGCGGGAGAATGACGTGGCTGTTGGAGAAGCAGGTTGGATTGCGACTCTCCCACTCATTAGCTCTATAGCCTCCTGAGCCGTGGTTTTCCTGACGTTAAAATGAATGGGTTAGACTCTGAATGTGGCCACCTCTGGAATTTCAGTGTCTTTCCCTGGATCCCAGAAGAATTGTACTGCCTTAGAGGCCTTGGGAAAGGGTAGAAAGAGGACTAGATGTGGGTGAAAAATTCAAGAAACTCCTAGAAGTTGTAGCGGTTGCCGGTTCAGTCTTGGCGAGGTCCTGCTAGCTCAAAAGAGTGAGTCTCTGCCATCCCTAAGTGCCGTAAGGGAGGAGTCAGGAGACGGATTCTGCTCGTTGCTCTGACACGTTAGCTGAGGACTGGGGCCCGCTGAGCCCTCTCTGGGCTTCTGTTTCTTTCAGTCATCAGGGAATAATCCTACAGCTGCCTGTCTCTGAGGATGTGGGGGCGGGTCTGCGAATACAGTGCTTTGTCATTCCCACACAGCGATAAGGACACAGGCTCCTTGGCGTGGGCAGTGAGGGCTCAGAGTCCAGGAACAAGAACTTTCATCCCTGGGAACAGCATGTCCACCGGGGGCTGGAGGTGACCTAAAGCCTCTCCAAGATGACTTTTCCTTTCTTTGCAGAGGAAGATGGTGATTCATCTTGCTTAGGTAAGGACGGCAGCCAGCTATGTTCAGGGTGGCTGCACCCCCTTTACCCTTGAGCTCCTCTGGCCTCAAGGACTGAGAGTGGATGTGTGTGTGGGGCAGTTGAGGGCAGAAAGGGAGGGCAGGGCCCAAAGCAGGTTTCACGTTTAGTCTGGAGGTTGCAACCGTCTCCTCTAAACACAGTTGGTTCTCGTTGGCTGGACAGACATCACTTGGGGGAACCTTGAAACTGGTGACGTCCAAAGGAATGTAAATGTGCGGACACCTCGATTCCAGCCCCGTGGAGACCATCTGGGGACTTCTGGCCCCAAGGACTATGAAATAATTGGTGTTGTTTTAATCTACTGCACTGGTGGTAACTTGCTACAGCAACTCTAGGAAACTAGTAGGAAACGTATCTCCATACAAAGACTTGTACACCGATGTCCATAGCAGCTTTATTTGTAATAGCCAAATATCCATCAACAGGCAAATGAATAAACAGACTATGGACTATCTAAAACAAACACAGAAAACAAAAAACTAGTGATGCCTGAGTCCCACCTCCAGAAATTCTGATATAATTGATCTAGGGGTGCGGCCTGGACATCAGGATTTTTTAAATCGCTCCCCAGGTGATTCTCATGCACAGTCAAGGCTAAGAAACACTCTTCTAACTTCATCTAAATCCTCTCTACAACCGGTGTGGTCTAAAGGCTGCGCTTCGCATGGCAAGGCCTCGATAAGTTTTGATTTCCCGTGGTGGAGAAGAATCTGGGGTTGGGACTAGACTGGGAGCGAGCTAGGGAGGTGGAAGTGGGGTCAGCGGGAGGCAATGACGGTGGGCGTCTGGGAAGAAGATTAAAAGAGGGGAAGATGCAGAATTGGTCCCCTGAAGAAAAACAGACAAAGAATGGGGTCTTGAGGGGCCGTGGTAATGGAGTTTGTTGGGTCAGGTAGGTTGGATTCTCACTTGCCGCCTCTACAGGAAAGTCCTTGAGCGTGGAGGGTTTCAGAAACATGGAGGAGAAGGTGCAGGGCGCCGTCGGGGGCCTCCAGGACCTGAGTGACAAGGAGCGAGAAGATGTGCTGAGCTGCCTCGCTCAGTGCCTCACCTCAGAGGAGGAGCTGCAGGCTCTAGATGAAAGAGTAAGGGGCCCAAGACAGAACTGGGGCAGAGGGAGAGGGCGGAGCCTGCGGGGAGGGCAGCTGACACTCGGCGCACAATCTGCGCCAATGGGGCAAGTGCTCATCTCCCGTCTCCTGGGCCCTGGCTGCAGGTGTCTGAGGTCGTGGTTTCCGAGGAGCTACAGATGGAGGGCCCGGCAGATCCTGTCATCAGTAGCCTGTTTAATGCTGCTGGGATCTTGGTAGAGGCGCGCGTAGAAGCCGTTCTGGATTTCCTGGATGCCTTGAAGGGTGAGGAGGGGTCCGGGTGGATGCTCCTGTGCGGGGAACACCAGCAGAGGAGCCTGCGGGTCGTCACACCTTAGGAGGAAGGTGGCACACATCGCCTCTGCCTTCTGTGAGGAGCGAACCATCACCTTTCAGAAACTAGCCGTCTTCCCCAGGCCCGGATTGAGGGACTGCCTCCTCTTGCCCCTTGGCACAGTCCCCGACCTCCTGTAGGCTGAGAGGGAGGGAGGCAGGAGCCCCAGCAGGAGCCCGTTTGGAGCGACTCCGTGCAGTGCCCCCAGGAGCTCCCTGGAACCTGCCCTGGCCTTTGTCTGGGGGCTGATCAGACCCTGAAGCCCGGTCTTACTCTGCGCCCTCTCATTTCACTCTCAGAGCTGTCTGAGGAGAAGGAGCTCGTGGCCGAGACCCTGAAGAAGGGGACCCTGCCCCTGCTGAAGGACCAGGTAAGAGAGCCTGGGCTGAGGGTAGAAGTGAATGCCTGTGCTCCCAAGGGAGCCAGGAGTCCCAGGATTCCGCCCCTTCTGACCTCGTGGTCCTCTGTCAGCTCATGTCCAGCCAGCTGGTTTGTAGCAATTTCCTGCACATAGTTTCCAGGACATTTAGGGATGGGCAAGAGAGGGGGTTGTAGACCTGTCAGTCCCAGGATGGCAGGTGGCACCAACATAAGCGACAACACCGATTGGTTTGCAGTACCTGTCACTCTGTAGAGTGAGTATTGGGCTCTCCAGGCTCTGCAGGAAGGAGCGCCATGATGGATTACTGTATCTGCCGTGGGCCCAGGATTGGGGCGTGTGGCCAAGCATTAGCCGTTTCTTACACGCATTTCTACGTTTCTAGCTTTTACAGCTCGGTGGGGTGAAGTCTGTGCTGGAGCAGGAGCCGGGTGAGCAGACCCGGGATGTGGGCTGTGACCCTGAGGCTCAGACTGTCCTCGCCCTCTACCTTGTGGTCTCCGTCCTGCTGCAGCTGAGTGAGAAGCCCACCCCTGTGTTTTCCGGCTAGCTCCTCAACCGTTCTCCCCACAAACGTCCCGGGGCTCCCTCCCCCAGTCCATCCTCATCCCACACGCCATCCCCCCAGTCGCCAAAATGATAATCTTCAAAACAAGCAGCTGGCTTATCTTTGATGCACCCCATTCCCTCCGTGATAATGTACAAAACCCAGGCTGGACCGTATGCATAGACTGATTAAAAGTGGAAAGTCGATATTTATTTCCTCTCCTTGAAACTTCACTAAATGACAGTGAAGCAACAGAAAAGACAGAAACCCACAAGAATGAAGAGACTGTGGCAGCAGGTAAGAGACGTCAACACGTCTTTGGAAACTAGAATCGAACCCGCAACCTTCTGTGCGTGTGTGCCTGCGGGATGATGCTCCAACTAACCGAGCCATTCGGCCAGGGCAAGACTTCTGGTACTGAGTGAAGAAGAGGTTTTTAAGAGGAAAGGAAAAAAGTTATGACATATTGTGGCCATAGTCTAGTCTTTTCACAGAACTTAGCCCGGCTTTGCATCATCTGGGTGTTTCAGAGTATTTCAAATTGCAGACTTAGCTCGTGAGGGAACAGGATTGGCTGTGTCCCCAAACAGCTGTCCAAACCCAACCCAGAGCTGCTCTGGAGAAAGTTATTTTCATTTCCACAAAAAGTTTTTAAAGGACGAGAATGGTTCCCGGTAAAAAGAAAAAAATAACGAAGCACACAAGGAAATGGCGCCATGAACAAGAATCAGCACATGTGACAAATGGCCCAGACACGGCTTCTCACGCGTGAACAGACACTCGATACTTGGGGGAAGGATCACTGCAGATTAGTGGGAAGGGCTAGGTTTTCAGTAAATGGTTCAGGACAATTGGGTAACCACATGGATAACACATGAAATTCGATCCCTACCACACAGCATGTGTCAAAATTCCAGGTGGATTTTAGATTTTCCCATCTAAATGGGAAAGGCAAAGTTATAACTATACTAACATTAAAGACTTTTGTTCATCGAAAGATATAAAGAAGTACAAAAACAAGCCACAGAGTGGGAGAAAATATTTCAAACCTATGTAACTTACAAAGCAATAGTATCCAGTGTATAGGGAGCTTGTGTGAATCAATTAAAAAAGACCCAATAGAAAAATAGACAAAAGTCTTATACAGAATATGTTTAAAAAAGAAAACCCTACCCCGGCTGGCATGGCTCACTAGATTGGGTGCTGGCCCGAGAACCAAAAGGTCACCGGTGCAATTCCCAGCCATGGCACATGCCTGGGGTGCAGGCCAGGTCCCTAACCTGGGGACATGCAAGAGGCAACTGATCGGCGTATCTCTTGCACATCGAGGTTTCTCTCCTTTCTCCCTCCCTTCCCCTCTTTCTAAAAATAAATAAAGATCTTTAAAAATAAAAGAAAATCCTAATGGCTAACAAACATATGAAAGGATGATGAACCTCATTAGTAATCAGGGAAATAAAATGAAAACTAGTAAGTGATACCAATACTCACTCACCACATTGGCAAAAGGTTGAAAGAGACAGGATCGCTTTTCATGAAGATGGTGCTGAAAGCAAAGAAGGAAGCCCCTGTCCCTCCCAAAGCCAAAGCCAGAGCCAAAGCTTTGAAGGCAAAGAAAGCAGTGCTGAAAGGTGTCCACAGCCACAAAATAACAAGAGCCACACGTCTCCCACCTTCCAATGGCTGAAGACCCTGCAGCTCTGAAGGACGCCCACACATCCTCGGGAGAGCACCCCCAGGAGAAGCAAGCTTGACCACCATGCGTCATCGGTTCCCGACTACCGAGTCAGCCATGAGAACACAGAAGGCAACGGCACACTTGTGTTCGTTGTGGGTGTCAAGGCCAACAAGCACCGGGTCAAACGGGCTGTGAAGAAGCTCTGTGATATCATCACGGCCAAGGTCAACACCCCGATCGGGCCTGCGGGAGGAAAGAAGATGTATGTTTGGCTCTCAGCTTTGAGCCTTGGATGTTGCCAAGAAATTTGGGATCATCTAACTGAGTCCAGCTGGCTAATTCTGAATACAAAAGTTTTACACTAAAAAAAAAAAAGGGACAACCTCAAGTGTTTTAAGTACCTGAAACCATGAGAACTTTCATACACTACCACTGGGAAGATAAATTAGTACAACCACTTTGAATAATGGTTTGGCATTACACATGGAAGATTTACCCACCCTATGACCCAGAAGTTCGACTGCTAGTATAAACTCTAGAGTAACTTGTGCGCATGTGCATCACATAGGATACTCTTTTAAGAATTTTTAGTAGGATGTTGTAATCATCAAAAACTAGGAACAACTTGCCCTGGCTGGTGTAGCTCAGTGGATTGAGCATGGGCTGCAAACCAAAGGGTCGCCGGTTCAGTTCCCAGTCGGGGCACATGCCTGGGTTGTGGGCCAGGTCCCCAGTGGGGGCGTGTGAGAGGCAACCACACATTTGATGTTTCTCTCCCTCTCTTTCTTCCTCCTTTTCCTTCTCTCTAAAAAATAAAATAAATAAAACCTTAAAACAAAACAAAACAAAACAAAAACTAGAAACAACTTGAATGTTCTCCCATGACAGAATGGATAAACAAACTGTGGTATAGTTCTATAATGGAATACTATACAGCAATAAATATGAATGAACTAATGTTCCATGAGATCAATCTTAAGAATCAAGGCATAAAAGAATATATTCAATATGATTCTCTCCACATAATGTTCAAAAACAAGAGAAACTACATTGTTTAGAGATCCTCCTCTTTGGAGGATGGATGATATGAGGTACTGAGCATAGTAAATAAAAGTAAGTAAATAGTAAATAAAAGCAACATTAAGTAAAAACGTATTGACTGAGTGTATCAACACCGTGGTGACGGCTGTGGATTCCTGGCTGTGCAGAAGCACTTCCTTGTCACAGGACATAAAGCTAATGCAGAGTCTTGAAATTGTTGGTGCTTTATGATGTACAAAATTCTTTTGTATACATTATGTTACATAAAATTACATTTTAAGAGAGGTGGAGACTGGTATTGGTTTCCCCACGGCAGGGATGAGGAAATGGTCTTTGCCAAAGACATATTGGAAAACGATGGAGCCGGGACGGGAATCGGAGGGCGAGGTCTTTCCGTGGAGACTGTGGATGTGCCCCTCGCTGGTTTTCCATCATTCAGGGCAGATGAATCTTGGGAGATACTTTAGGAACCGTTGAATATGAGACTCAAACAGAGCTGGGCCACACCGAAAGGAGAGGGAGGCATATATACATTTCCCCCCTCAGTTTAGTCTTTCCTCTGCATTTGAAAGCTGGTTGATTTCTTTCTGCGTGAGTCTCCTTCCAGAAATCTTCCACAAAAGTTAGGTAGGCTCCAGGAGCCTAAATTAGAGTTCTTCAGTCAAAACTGTGTGACCTACATCTGAAAAAAAAAAAAGAACAGAAAAGAACTTCAAGTTTATAAGTTCATTTGGGCTGAGGTCTGCTTCCTCTACCCTCTGAATTGCATGCAACCATAGAAATGGTTGGTGGTTAAAACCACTTTTTCCTCTTTTTTTCCTTCCTGTTTCCTTATCTTCTTTGTTTTCCAAGCACCTTCATTGCTACTAGTTTCCAGATTCTGATACTAGGCTATCAATGTATTAGCCTGAGATGATGCAAAGTGATAGCATCGTATCTGTTTATCTGAACTCCGCCTCACACGGTTAGGAGTCTTCAGAATAAACACTGCCACCGGGAACTATGCTTCGGCATCGGCCGGGCTCCTGCGGCCTCAGTGTCTTTCAGACCGACACAATCCATGGTTGTGCCGTAGCGCTCGGAAGCTATGTTGCTTTCTGACGGCTACGGTCCCTGACTCAGGGAGAAACAGAAAAGTTCTTTCTTTGGCTATTAATCTGCAGTTCCGAGGAATGGGCTCCTGGTGCAACAATAAGCCTGCTATGATAAAAAAACAATTTCCACTCTAGGCCAGAGACGTGCACAAATGGGCAGTGATACAAATATTATCCCCATTGCTGTAACTTCAAAATGATCTTTTCTCGAGTTCAGGTTTTGCTTATGACTGTGAAAACTATTTCCACTCTCAGAGGTGAAGGTAATCGCACTAATCTGTCAGTTGATCTACGCTCTTCCTTCTGAAGGACCGAAGGGACTTACGAAACGGGAGGAGGAAGGCAAGAAGGGCCCTGAGAAATATTTATCAGCTACGTGGGTTGTGTGGTAAGGAAAGCTTGGTGAGCACAGTTAGGATGGATCGCAACAGGGCAGCAACCCAAAGGGTAAAAGGGCCCGGGAGGATGGAGTACAAAATGTAAAAGGAGAAAATGCCTTTCTGGCTCAGGAAAAAGAAAATCCACAAACTCAAGAACAGTGCCACCGTTCCGTGAGACTTTCTGAGGAGAGGGGAAGAAAAGTCCACTCGGCTGACACCAACAGAGAGCACTAGGTGGCGATCTTGCGACAAAACCGTCACTAGTTCACCCTTTAACCTGCACTGTGAGTTCTCCCTCACTGGACTTAGCTAAAATTTGTATTTTATTCTTTTTTTTTCTCCAATGGGCACTTAGCATTCAACTGCTTTGTTTGAAGATCTCATATAAGATGATAGGAATAGTGATGACCTGTTAAAGGGAACACATACTAGGAAAAACCAGAACATGGAGTAATTAAGAGCCCAGATTCTGGAGGCTTCCAATGCCAACTTTACAACATGCTAGCTGTGTGACTTTGGGAAAATTAATTCACAATTTTTGCCTCTGTTTTCACTATGTAGAATGTGAATGACCATCTACCTACTGTGATGAACATAGGGACTATAGGATAAATACATTAAAAAGCCATTTAGAATTAGTGCCCGGCACACACATGCATCGGCTGTGGTTTGGGGGCACAGGCAGCTTTCCCCTTCAGCTCCCCAGGCATCTAACTCTTTAGGGAGATTCTGGTCCTGCCTTCAAGAAAGAGACCTTGAAGTCCTAAGGGGATAGTTCTATCATTAGAATGTTCATATTCTGCTTTTTAAAAAATAATACAATGCTGCTGTTCAAAAAGAGACATGCTATTATAAAGCAAAAAGAATAATACATTAGTTTATCTCAGGAAAACATACATTAACCTGCGTGCCTAGTTTTTCTTTTTCTTTTTTTTTTATGGTGACAGATTAAAACTGTCTAAGCAATAGGGATTCATCCTGATTGGAACAGACACACATTCTGGATGTAGATCTGCCTTCCATGCTTGTAACGCTTAAGCCATTGGCTCAGACCATGGTATGAATGGTCCTACCACAAACCCCAGCATCCAGAAGCACATGACTGAGCTGAAAGGTGACCAGGCTAACAACAGCCTCAGGTACAGGTTCAGCTGGAAGACAACCCCTGAAAAGAAGGGGCCTGTTTCCCTGAAAAGAGTACATCCAGTGACAGGCAGAAAGAATAACAGCAAAATAAAACAACAATGAAATGCCACAATATACCTATGAGAATGGCTAAAATCCCAAAATGGAAAATACCAAAAGCGGATGAGGATGAGGAGCAATACGAGCACATTCATTGCTGATAGGAATGCAAAATGGTAAACCAGTTTGGGAGACAGTTTGGCGGTTTCTTACAAAACTAAACCTAATCTTACCATAAATCCAGCAATTGTGATCCCAGGTATTTACGTAATTAAGTTGAAGACGTATGTCCACACAAAAACCTGCACACGAATGTTTAGAGAGCTTTATTCATAATCACCAAAAACTGGAAGTAACCAAGGCGTCCTTCATAGACCGATACAGTGGAATATTACTCAGCAATAAAAAGGTAATCAAGTTACAAAAAGACACGATGGAACCTTAAATACATATTGCTAAGTGAAAGAAGCCAGTCTGAAAAACGTACACACTGTTGTAAACTCCACGTAAATGACGTTCTGGGAAAGGCAAAGTCACAGAGACGGTGAAAAGATCAGTGGTTGTCGAGGTGTCCAGGGTGTGGGGGTTAGATGAGCAGGTGAAGCACAGGGGATTTTGAGGGTGGTGACACTATTCTGTATGGAACTGTAACAGTGGACACATGTCATTATGCATTGGTCAAAACCCGTAGAACTGTATAAACCTTAGTGTAAACTATGAATGTATCAGCATTGGCTTCTTAATTGTAACAAATGTATCACACTAATGCAAGATGTTAGTAATGGGAAATGGGAGTGGTGAGGGTACGGGGGATAGAGAGGGGGCATGGAACGCTATGTAATGTATATTCAATTACTTTATGACTATAAAACTGTACTGGAAAATAAAGTCTATAAATTATGTAAAAAACAAACTAAAAGCGAAGAGACCAAAAGAAAGAACTTTTTTTTGCCTCTAAATACAAAGATAATATATATACCTTTATATCACATGAGTGATTTCAAACAAATTAATATATGGAAAGTATAAAGTTTTTATTGTATTAGACTTCGCTACTCTTTTTGATCTTAATATAGCCTTAGGTACAGAGCAACAGGTTCAGTTTGCAAACAATGAAACATATCTCACTAAAAACCATCCAGCAATACTTACAGTTCCCTTTGAACACTGGCGACATTAAATGCCTTCTTAGAAATGCCACATCAACCATCTTTTTAAAGTTTCTAGAATGTGTGTTTTCCAGTGTTTGGGTCTGATTGGTCTTACTTAACGGAACTATGGTGCTCTGGGATGTGTGTGCAAGTCCTACGTCCCCACGTCCACAAGCGAGTAACAACGCCGTTACCTCTGGTCTTCATGCTGCACGTTATGTTTGCGGGCACAGTGTGGCTCCGTAGTCATCGGCGGAAGCGCAGGTCTGACAAGTAACATCGGCATCAGGACTGAAAGTCCCAGGGCTACAGACCACTGCAGAGGAAAACCCACGGAGGAAATGATTGTAGTTTCACTTAGAGGAATTTTGTACCAATAATATAAATCTGCCTTCAATCTCACACCTTTTCTATACCTAGGATACACTTCCTGAGTGACGTTCAGTCAGTTAAGTTGTGGAGATTATTTTTGAGTTTCGAACATGGGGATTAATGATGTTAAAGGCAGGAGAGAGTTAGAATCTTGTTTTTTTTTTTTTTTCATCAAGATCAGGATTTTATAGGACCTTCTGCAGTGCCTGGCTTACGAGTTTCTGTTTCTGGTTTTCTAGTTCCTGTTTCCAATTCTCTGTTTTCGAAGGAGGTACCATTCTGTTTTCCCTCACAGTACGGCAGCTTAAGTCAGAAGACTACAGAAATGTTTTGTAATGTAAAGAGTGCAGTAGGAAGAGTTAATACACAGGAAGATAATTACATTTGGGAATGTGGTCTTTGAATTTTTGCTTCCCTTTAGCTGAATATAACAACATTTTTTGTAAGAGGATCGCTATACAGATTCGGTTCAATTATCCTAAGTGAATGATTCATCCACTGGTATTCTTCTGCCTATATACCCTAAATGCTTGTATATCTCCCTCTCTCTAGTTTTAAATTGGTGTTGGATCTCCTGGGGTGACGTTGGTTAACGGAATTATGCAGGTTGCAGGTGCACGAGGCTATAGCGCATCACCTGTGGTTGTTTATATTCGATAGTTACCGCAACACGAAGCACAGTTACTGTGCAGGCCTTCGCTCTTCCCGAAGCCTGGACGACAGCTGTCCATGCGTGCCATTTCAAAACTGTGGTCCACGAAGTGCATAGCTGGGAGAATTTTATTAGGATCACGGTAGAAAATATACGCTTGCCTCCGGAAAAATTCTGCTATTCGGTCTCTTGCCTAGATTTTAAAACACCAGTGAGAAGGACAGTGACTAAACTGGGAGCCAGTTTCTCCTCCTGCATCAGAGGCAATGAAATGTACTACGAACACACCCACTCCATCCAGGTTTTACACAACAGATGAATTCCTGAAAAGTTGTGCATTAATACTGAAATTAGTCTAGCCTTGACCTTATTGGTGATTGTCGATTCATATGTACGATGGCTAAGAGAAATTAAAGTAAGGTTAATAAACACTTGTTTTGAATGATTTGCAGCACAGCTATTCCATTTGTAGATGTTTATCATTTCTAATTCCAAAGAGCCAAGTGAAATGGAAACTAAAACTTTTCTCTCATCAGCATTACAAACTAATGATCTAGATTTTATTTTAGTTTTTTGAACACAGAGTTTAATAATGGTTAATACAAACTCAGTGCTTCCCATTGCCAGGCACAATATAAAGGGTATGGGTTCAGGAACTAGACCAGGAGAGGGAAGGGATTTTTTTTAAAGATTTTATTTATTTTTTAGAGAGGGGAAGGGAGGAAGAAAGAGAGGGAGAGAAACATCATATGTTGTTGCCTCTCACGCGCCCCCTATTGGGGACCTGGCCTACAATGCAGGCATGTGCCCTACACTGGGAATCGAACTGGCGATCCTTTGACTTGCAGGCCAGCACTCAATCCACTGAGCCACACCAGCCAGGGCTGAAGGGACTTTTTAAGACTACATCCTTAGCCTCTGAGGACAGCAGAGGAGAGAGCAACTACTATGATCATCATAGATACAGTTGTAAAAGAACCACTGGTTTAACCTAGGATGACCTGACTGTGAGTTAGTTGTTCTTCAAGCTGCTGCTTAGTTAACATTTGGGGAACAAAACCCAGGGATCCATCCCTCTGTCATAGAAAAATATATAACATTAACCTGGGGAGCTATGTAATATTCCACATGTACTATACCAAAACAAAGCATCTTGAAACGGCCAAGACTCTCACAGTCTTCGTTTAAATAACTAGAACCAAAAGTCAGTAATGCTTTATATTTAGGTTTTTAAAATAAAAGCAAGTCTTTATTACTGATACATATTTACAACACGGAGAAATCTTTTTGAAGCAGTTACCAAACGTTTTAAATAATAAAATAGCAAAGAAAATGAAATAGTTAAAAAAAAACTTAAATAGCTTCATTGACTATTCAAATATTTTCCCTCACAGTGAAATTCTCACCTCGAGAATATTACGGTTAGTAATTTCTTCACAGTCAGCAGCGTCTCGGCACACACTTTTCCACTGTGGTGAAAAAGGGTCAACTGGAGAGGGAAAAATGAGATCCTCACAAAAGGATTCTGAGAAGTTCCAAACATTCCAACAGAGCTCTAAATGCTGACTTCAGTATGAATGGGTGCATGTGCTTAACCTACCTAATCCCAGTAACAAAGTTGCACGATTGAATAATTTATACATTATGATTTTACTCCACCTGGGGGCTAATGGAAGTAACTACAAGGCTTTAAAATAGACAATAAATAGAAAGGAGTTTGGTTTGGGTCCTCCCTTTTGTTAAGTTCTCCAACATACAATTTAAAATTCTATTTAAAAAACTATGTTAGATATTCACTGCATAGTTAAAGGCCATATTTATAAAATAACACTGATATCTAAAAAATAAGCAACAGTCTATCACAGTTGAAGGTAAATAATGTATTCATTTTTTAAAAAGATTTTATGTATTCGTTTTTGGAGATATGGGAAGGGAGGGAGAGAAACATTGATGTGAGAGAGAAACATCCATCGGTTGCCTCTCCTACGCGCCCTGAATGAGGCAGAACCGAAACCCAGGTACGTGCTGGGAGCAAGAACCAAACTGGTGTCCTGTAGCTTTGAGGGACCAAGCCCAACCGCACGGGGCAGGGCGATGTGCTCATCTTTAAAAGTATAACCAGGTTAAGACCAAAAATATACTTCAGTGCTTAGCAAACATTTAAGTCCTACCATTTGTAAGATAGCTCACATTAATCTGGTAGTTATGTTTGTAATCTGTCATGGTTCGAGATTCAACTCATAAAATCAAAGTTAAAATTTTTTTTTACCTTGAAAAGCTATAAATAGCTCATATATGAGGCCATGTTTTGGTACTTTCACAAAATGGCATTTATATGATGATTCAATGATATGGCATGACAAATCAGAGATTAAATTATCCAAGACTTTCTTCAGCACTTTAAAAAACAGGTCATTATAATTTCCTACACAAGATTTTGTGGTATAACGTACAGCCATCTGATAAGAGTAATCAGGTTCCCGATAGGCTTTAAAAAAGATGAGAATAAAATTGTGCTTAGCATTAATTTTTTTCAACAATTTTCAAATCAGCACAGAAACTTAACTTATCCAATAAAATGTTTTATCAGTGTGGTCTCACAAAAATATACAAAAATAATAACTTTAATGAAAAAAGGTTATTTTCATCTGATATATATTATCTACTCAGTACGAGTAAGGACGTGGCTTCCGTGGGCTGGCTATAGAGATAAGTTAATAGTATCAAGGAAAAGTAAGATTTTCTGGAGGGGATAGGGTCTTAATTCGCAGAGTATCATTGTTGTCAGAACAGTCCAGTAAAAAGGATCATTAATTTGCTATTAAAGGATTAAATATCTGTTTTTAAGATACCTGGAAAAATTGTGATAAAGCAGACTGCATACCTAAACAGTGGGAAGTGGGAGGCCGAAAGGGGATTATTTAGGATACACCATCTGGGCATTAATTTAAGAGTTTGCCTGGTCAAACACACCCAAAATACCCCGGAAGTCATAATGATTATATATAACAGACTCATTTTCTTGAGAGAAACCATACACTTAATTTTGATCTAAACTAAGTAAATTAAAATGTGCCTGTATTCTTACCAAACATCATGAACTCATATTTCTGCTTTACTGTCTTTTCTACTTGGGTTTGTGCTTTGATGATCTTATAAGAAAAAGTACATGTGTAAAGTCCAGACAAAGTCTCCGGGAAATCTTTCACCATCAGCTTTCCTGTTTGAGTTATATTTATTTGATAATTTTCTAAACAGAAAGAGTAAATTACTTGGTTATTTAAAATATAACAATTCAAACATTTATTTAGTAAACTTGGGGTTACAAGTAAATATAAAAATTTAAAAATTAATGGACTATTTTAACTCTAAGAATTTCACAAAACTGTAATTCTGTCATATTACTCTATGGAGAACCACATGAGAAAAGTGCACCTTTGAAACAGATTTTGGTTTTCTTTCATTCATTTCTTTG
>CM052545.1:93618619-93677387 GCA_028533065.1 Trachops cirrhosus | reverse complement strand
TGCCAAACAGTTTCCAAAGTGGTTGGGTCAGTTTACCCTTCCTATTAGCAATGTCTGAGAGTTACAGTTCCACATCTTGCCAATATTTGCTATTATCAGTCAGTCTTTTTAACTTTAGCCATTTTGGTGGGTGTGTAATGGTATTTCATTGTGACTTTAATTTACATTTTTCCGAGGAGTAATAATGTTGAATACCTTTCATATGTTTATCGGCCATTTGGATACCTCTTTCCTGAAGTGCCCGAATAAGTTTTTGTGCATTTTTTAAAAGTTGGGTTGTCTGGCCCTGGCCAGGTAGCTCTGTTGGAGCATTGTCCCAGGCACCAAAAGACTGTGGGTTCGATTCCTGGTCAGGGCACACACCTAGGTTGTGGGTTCGATTCCTGGTAGGGGCGAGTACAGGAGGCAACCGATCAATGTATCTCCTTCACATCGATGTTTCTCTCTCTTTCCCTCCTTTCTTCTCTTTTTAAAAGTCAATAAGCATATCCTCAAGTGAGGATTTTAAAAAAGGTTGGGTTGTTTGCATTTTTAATTGGTTTTGTAGGCATTTTGAAAATATTTTGGAAATGTGTACTTTGTTAAAAGTGTATTGTAAATTTTTTCTCATAGTCTGTAACTTGCTTATTTATTTTCTTAATCTGATAACTAAAATTCTTAATTGTAATGAAGACTAATCAATTTTTTTCTTTGGGGATTAGTAAATCTTATGTCCTATTTAAGAAATCTTTGCCACTCCAAGACCATGAAAATATTCTTCTGTGCACAAGTTTGATTTTTAAAATTTTTACATTTAGGTATATTACCCACTTCAAATTAGTGATTTTGTTTTTGACCCCAGTTATTTTATAACAAGAACTAGGCACTGTACAGTTATAAAATGAAAATCTTACTAGGAATATATTGGATTTAGTCATCTTAGCACAAACATTTTTAAAAAGCAGCAATGACATGAAATGCACATTCTTCCTTTTCTTTCTACATGTTCATTTAGTGGCATGTTTTATCCATGGTAAAATATACCTGAAATATATCTGTCTACAACTTCAGAGTAACTGACCTTTCAAAGAAAATAACACTAGATGTGAAATTTCTTGTTTTAAACCTGTCCTCCACAGTCTATAATTTCTTTACTAGACATTTAATCTAGGAGAAAATGGAATACTTCGCAAAAAAGGGCAAAGTGGGGAGAATTGGAATGGTCACATGGCTGTGCTTGGTCTGGTGTTAACCTTGATGTAAGGAAGAAAGGACGTGTTTCATGGTTGGAGGGATTACTCTCATTTCAATGCATGCTCTTTGCTTTTATGTCTTCCTTTCCCCTCAGTCAGAGTCATTTGAGGTGCTTGAAATTAACTGAGTCTAAAATATCTTCTATTTCTGACCTTCTTCTAAGTTTATATAGGAAAGCACTTTAAAACATGTAAATTCTTTGAAACAAAGGTGAAACTCCAGAAACTGATCCCGCTTCTCTCCTTAAGGTGTCACTGACATTGTACCTTGGACAATTAAGTGACTATATTTTTTGTCATTTTTTGTGTCTTGAATTTTGTCTGTAAAATGGGGAGAATAATAAATGCCATTGTACCTGCTTATATTCCAGAAATGTTATGAGATGCTATGCAATCTCATTTGCACTACTGGGCCCAGGGCTCGATGCTGCCCTTTTGAAGGACCAACACAAACAAAACCGGGTTCAGAAGAAAGCTCTCACCACGGTCAGGGAGCTGAGTGGTAGCATCTGAGTGATAACTTATCTTGTATGTTGCCAGGAAGCTGAACTAGGACTTGAAATGGACATTTCAGGAAATTTGAATTCAGCTACATTTAAGAAAGATCTTTTTTTCTTTTTTTAATCCTTACCCAAGAGATAAGCAGTCATCAGTTGGTTGCCTTACACACCAGGATCGAGCATCAAACCTGCGACCTAGTTATGTGACCTGACTGGGAATCGAACCCACTAACCTTTTGGTTATGGATGATACTCCAACCAAATGAGCCACACTGGTCAGGGCAGAATTTTTTTAACCATTAGATTTTTTTCTGAGATGGATAGGAATAACGTCTATATTATTGGTAGTGTCTGAGTGGAGGCTATACAACCCAAATAGGGAAGAAAGCATCAAGTGACAGAGGAAGGTCATTTAAGGTAGTTAAGATACCCACTCCATTTCTTTTCTTTTCTATTTCTTTTAAGATTTTTATCTATTTATATTTAGAGACAGGGAAGGGAAGGAGAAAGAGAGGGAGAGAAACATCAACGTGCGGTTGCCTCTCCCACACCCCCTACTGGGGACCTGGCCTGCAACCCAGGCATGCGCCCTGACTGGGAATCGAACCGGCGCTCACACTCCATTTCCAATATTTTAATTTCATTAGTTACTGGGATAATGTTTCATTATACAGAACTGTCCTTGTGATGCCAAGGTTCTAGGAATTGATTATATGTTGTAGTAATAAAAAGAAATGGTGAAAGACCTTTTAGAAGTTGTAGCTAACACTTCTGCCCCAAGTGTTAATGTTACAATTGTGAATATTTTTGTAGTGAGTGACACAGTTTCGCAAGCTTTTGGTTAAAAAGTAAAAGTGGACATTTTAGATAAAAGAAACCATTTTTTGAAGAGGCATGGGTGTAGGGGAGTCAGTTTACTGTTAGGAAGATAAAAAGGAATGCCAACATTCAGAGGCAGCTTTCTGGCAGCCCTCAGCGGCCATGCGGGGGTCTTTCTGAGACACTTTCTGAGGCACTTGGTTCTCCTTCAGCACCCACGCTGCCTGCTGGGAGCAGAACAGCCCATGGAAACCTGATCTCTGAAACTGAAAAGTGTAATTTTGTTAGGTGGTATTCTCAACCGAATAATAATTACTTAATAGTATCAAAATGAAGGCAAGTTCGTAACGATTCAAGTTAAAAATACGGTGGCAAATTTGGTTGCTAATGGATTTGTTCATGGATTATATTAGAGCAAACGGTAAAAAACATTCACACGTGAACTTTGATGAAATCTCAATTAACTAGATTCCTGCCATTTCCAAGTTTAAATTTTGTTTGTAACCTACTCCCTTTAATTTTGCTGCACATAGAATGCTAGAATCTCTGAGAAAAATATTGGTACCATAACAAAAATTCTAAACAGTGAAAAAAAACTTTAAATTGCATCTTTGTCAATGAAAAGAGGATCTGAGGAATAAAAACAAAATTGAAATTGTCATTTTTCAGTAAGCATGTGATGAAGGCTTGTTTTCAGTACTGGTAGAAAAAAATTTGAATCTGTTAAGTGCTTTGGGAGGCTACAAAATACAGCTTTTAACTTTATATTTGTCAGCTATCTAAATCTTACAAGATTTGTTATTTAGGGCCCTAGCTGGTGTGGCTCAGTGGATTGAGCGCCGGCCTGTGAAATGGAGGGTTGCTGGTTCGATTCCCAGTCAAGGCACATGCCTGGGTTGCAGACCGGGTCCCCACTTGGGGGTGTGAGAGAGGCAACCACACACTGATGTTTCTCTCCTTCTCTTTCTCTGCCCCTTCTCCTCTCTCTAAAAATAAATACCTAAAATCTCAAAAAAAACCAACATTTGAAAAAAAAAGATTTGTTATTTAAGAGGGAAGGTGTCGATGGAAAACACTAATGATTTAATTAGACCTTAAAAAAGTATTAGGATTTTGGGTGCTTAGTTGCGGGAAGGGCAAGAGGGTATCTGTTATGAATGAGTGTTAACTAGGGTTTTCTGCTAGTTTACAATTTTGGCTTTTAAATAAGATAAGAAAAATTGTTTTATTTAGTAGTACCAAAAAATCTTAGTGGAAACATGACACCACATACATGTTTGTAGACACACATGTAAGCACATTTGAAAACGTTTTGTCTGGATGTTTGGCATCATGAGGTGGGGTTTTTTTACCCTCTGAAAAGTCACATTAAATTTTCAATCAGTCACATTTGTGAAATGCTTTGCATGAGAGGTGCTGCCCAGATGCTTTATGGCTCTGATAACTGCATTAATGGAAATCGCAGCATTTTCCTGAAATTCCACTTAAAAGAATTTTGGAAATATTGATAGAAGATGGTCATTGTTAAGCTGCTTCTTAGTATAATATCTTTAAATTTTTGGTTGATATTTAATTTTTACATGGTTTGATTCACTTTCCTTTTTTTTTTTTCCTGAGCCAGACTTTGCATGTTTGTTTTAAAGTGACAGCTTTGCAGTGGTATCCCAGGCAACAGCGAGATATTCTAAAATCGAAAACAGTGTCGTTTGGTGGAACTTTCTGAGATGATCGAAATGTTTTTTGTGTTGTCCAATAGAGTAGCCACAAGCTACACATTCTCTGAGTCCTTGAAATGTGGCTGGTGTGACTGAGAAACTACATTTTCAGTTTTAATAAACTTAAACTTAAATACCACAAGTACCTGGTGACTACGCTATTAGACAGTACAGTATTAGTATTAGTAATAGATCTAGAGCAGACTTTTTCCGTAAAGGACCAGATACTGAGTGTTTCAGGTTTTGCAAGTCAAATAGTCTCTGTCTCAGCTACTCTCAGCTCTGCCGTTGCAGCAGGAAAGCGGCGTAGACAGCACGTAAGTGAATAGGCTTGGCCGTGTTTCCAGTAGAACTTTATTTGTGGACACTGAAGGGGAACTGCGTTTAGTTTTCAAGCGGCACATAACAGTATTCTTCTGATTTTTTTCTAACCACTTAAAAATATAAAAAACCATTCTTGGTTCGCAGGCAACACAAAAGCAGGTGGTTAAGCCATAGTTTGCAGAACCTCGATCTAGAGTGCTCGTGTCCATGGTAGAGATGTAAAAATCCATGTGTTCATTTAACAAGTATTTACTGAGTGCCCGTCATGAGTAGGCACTACTTTGGGAGCTAACTATGCAGCAAAATAGCAATAAAAATACATATAATATCCCTGTTCTCCTGGACCTTACATTCTGGTGGCGGGAGACAGATAAGAACAAAAATGACCGCGAATATGGCAGGTGGTGACAATGAAGAAATTTTATGAAGAAAAATAAAGCTAGGTAAGAGAAAAAGTGACAGTGAAGCATGGCGTTTTATGTAGGGTGGCTGGGTAAAGCTTGTTCGGTAAGGTGACTTTGGAGCACACACCTGAAAGAAGGAGGCGGAGGGCCTGCTAGCTAGTTGGGGCAAGAGTATTCTGTTAAGAGGGAAAGGTCAATGCAAAGGTTCTGAAGTGGTCAACTGATGGTATTTATTTTTCAACAAAATTAACCCTTTGCAATTCTTCCATCGTCTGTGCCAAATATGTACAGACATCAGGACAGGGAACTGTTTCCAGCAAAAGCACTATATGGACCCTTCCTTCTTTGCTTTCTAGAGTGTTCTTTAAAAAAAAAAAATATTTTAGCCCTGGCTGGCGTAGCTCAGTGGATTGAGTGCGGACTGCGAACCAAAGCATCGCAGACTCGATTCCCAGTCAGGGCACATGCCTGGGTTGTGGGCTAGGTCCCCAGTGGGGACCCCATGAGAGGCAACCACACATTGATGTTTCTCTCTCTCCTTCTCCCTCCCTTCCCCTCTCTAAAAATAAATAAATAAAATCTTTAAAAAAATATTTTAAAGCTATGTCAACTGCCAACACATGAAAAGACCCCCGTAGATCCCATCAAATGGAAACTTTTTTTTGGACTGAAGTATAAGAAATTACACACTAGTCCATTAAACACTGAAAAGTTCTTGCTGCACTTAGAAATATTGAACAGGTTTCTGGTCTTCAGTTGGGAATTCCTTTACTGTCTATCCATACTGGGCTTCATGACCTTAAGTTCAGGGAAGGAAATGTACCCCGATTTATTTTGTCCTTGTGCTTTAAGTATTTTTTTAGTACCTAAGGACATCATCCATGTAGCCTGATTATAGATGGGTTTGAATGTTTCCTTTAAGTTCTGAGTACTAAGGTGGTCAGAATCCTCTCTTAGAAACTATACTCAGTTATTTCTGTTGTTAATTTTAGCACACAAAGGCCTCTTGAAAAAATATTGACAGCTATGTAAATGTTGTTGTCAGAAGGTTTAAAAGGTTCAGGGGACCAGGACCTTTTTCCTTTAGGTCACCAAATCAAAAGTCATCTTGCTCTGTAGTAACTAGAAGATGTTTCACATGAAGGTTGCTCATGTGAAACCTTTGAGCTAGGTTTCTTTCTTGCTTTTTTTTTTTCCTGCTGAGAATCCCTTTAGTATGCAATTAAAAGTTTCATGGGTAACTTTTTTTAACTTAAAAAAATGATCAAACTTACAGAAAAGCTACAATACAGTACCCAAAAAACTATTTTTTCCAGAAATTTTGAGAGTAAGTTGCTGACATGATATCCTATCACCCTTGAATACTTTAGTGTGTATGTTCTACCTTCCCCTGCAAAACAACCAGCAAAATCAGGAAATTAGCATTGCTACATTACTACCATTTAATCCTTGGACCTCATTCAGATTTCTCCAATTGTTTGCCTTATGTTCTTTATTGCAGGAGGATTCAGCTGAGAATCATACATTGCATTTATCTGTCATAACTCTTCACTGTCTTTCAGTCTGGAAGAGTTCCTCAGTCTTTCATGACCTTGACAATTTTGAGGATTACAAACCAGTTATTTTGTAAACTGTCCCCCAATCAGAGTTTGTTTGTTTTCTCATGGTTAGATTAGTGTTACGCCTACTTGGCAGGAATATCACAGAAGTGATGCTGTGTTCTCCTCACTATCAGGTGGCACATAATTTTCATTTGTCTCATTACTGGTGATGGTCACTTTGCTCAGTTACAGTGGTGTTGGTCGGTTCTCCATCATACGGTTATTCTTTTCATCCTGGTAATAAGTATTATGGGGAGAAGCCCGTTGAAGCTATGTAAATATTCCATTTGTCTTCAGACTTTCAATTTATTCACTTACTGTCGATATGGATTCATGAATTTCTGTTTGTTTCAGTGGGTTACTATCCAATACTATCACTATTTTGATGCTCCCTTGGTCCATATTTGGCCAGTAGAAACCTATTCAAGATGATTTCTGTGTTTTTTTTAAACACATCCTCTTCATTCTGTGAACAATTCTTTGCTTTCTGACACACAAAATGTTCCAGACTCATCTTGGACTTTCCCTGCTCCAACCCTAGAACCAGCCATTTCTCCAACGAGCCTGGCTGCTTTCAGTGAATGACATTTAGAAGTTAGAATCCGAATCCTGGAAGCTGTTGCGTGTCACTGCTCCCAGGTGCTCTCAGTAGGCAGGGCGAGGACTATCTGCATGTTCACCCGCAGGTACGCATGCACACGCATTTATGCCTGTATTTTATATTTCTGTGTAGAAGTCATGCGTTCATGCCACTACCTCCATTCCAGTGCAGTACCACACATGTTCATATCTGTAACTCCTCTGACAGAGAAAAACGTGTCTCTCGTTATCCTTATTATTGATACTTATTTTAGCAATCCTCCTTTATATAACCAATCATCCATTGCCACTACCACATCCTTCTCAGTGTAGATGCTGTCCCTGATGTCCCGTACCACGGCCCCTGTTCTGTGTGGACACACTTCTCAACTACTTGCAAGGTTGCCTCTAGTATGTGGACGCCCTCTCCCCCTGACTCGAGTTCTGACACTGTGCGCTGCACCCCTCCCATGCCCAGAAGCTTTCCTTGGTCCCCTTCGGTTCCATGGTGCCAGCCCCCGCTGCCCCATGTGTGGGTGCCTTGCTCACCCTGTGTTGGCTCTGCAACTCCACACCAGACCACCCGCATGCATAGATGTCTTCTTCACTCTACTCAGGCACTGACTCACGCTAATTTGTTCCTTCGCTTGGCTACCTTCTCCATCCCTCTCCAACTCTACTACTCCGAGTCAGGCTATTTTCCTGCCTGAATGCCCTCCTTCCTTTCTCAGGCTCTGACTTTCCGTGCTGCCTCCCCTCCGTGTATTATAGAATCCCTCCTCACCCCATTCACACTGCTCCCCCCACATAGGCGCGCTCTTCATGCTGCTTTGTCCCCGGGAGGCTGCCCTAGACTGCCCCCGTTGTTTGCATGGGCATTCCCTTCACCTCTCTTGGGTTTGGACACCCATACCAGGCTACCTTTTTGCTAATTTTTAAAATATGTGTATATTCCTAGCCTTTATGTTTGGCTGTAAACATCTAATGGTGATGTGTTCATTTTTAAAAATTAGAATAGAATATAAATATAGTGACTATATTTTTCAAAAAAAATTGGAATATGACCACATTTTACTATACAATATTTAAAATCAGTACTATCTTGAACAGTTTTGGGTATATGATTACCACTAAAATAAAGGACAAAGGAGATTTTCAATTTTTTCTTTTTTATTGAATTCATTGGGATAACATTGGTTATATTCCAAATTATATCGGTTTCAGGTATACAATTCTATAATACATAATTTGTATATTGTATTATACAATATAGTGTATTGTATGTTCACCACCCCAAGTCAAGTCTCCTTCCATCACCATTTATTCTCTCCTACACTCTCTTCTGCCTTCCCCCACCCTCATGATTTTTTATTTCTGGTAATGGAGTGCATCTTATTGAACCAAACTTCCAACAGATAACAATTATTGGTTTTGGATAAAATATGAAAAAAATGAAAGCATTGAAATATGACAAAATCAGCTTGTTGTATGTGTTTTTTTGTCCAAGTTCAGGCCCCAGTTTTAGCCTCAGGGTGACCAAAACTTGGGAACATAATCTGTAGTTTTACTGGCTTAAAAAACCACAGCAAAGGTGGGACTGGCTAGAAGAAGATGAAGGGTTTGGACAAAGAACATATATGCATCACCAATGGACATAAACAACTGTATGGGGATTGACTGTGGGAAAGGGGTTTTGGAGGGGGGACAAAGAGGGAAAAATCTAGACAGTGGTAGTAGCATAAACAATTAAAAACTCTCTATAAAAAAACATAGCAAGCACAGCAGCTAAGAAGTAAGGAGGAGAAGCCTAGAATAGAGAAGGCAGGGAAGGCCATTTATTTATTTATTTATGAATCCTCTGGCTGATCCAAATCTGTAGCTGCTCCTTGAACTACACCTACATGGGTCACACTCTGAGCAGTCCATCTAAACCGAAATTTGTGCATCTGTAAGGGTCTCCGGGAAACCCTCAATACCAGGCATACTGGGACATCTGGTTGCCCTAGCTGCCCGCCCATCACTAGTAAGACAGAATTTGAGTTTGAGTCCAGGCAAGTTAACTACATGTTTTGAAAAGTACACCCTGGCTGGTGTAGCTCAGTGGATTGATCACAGGCCTGTGAACCAAAGGGTTGCATGTTCGATTCCCAGTCAGGGCACATGCCTGGGTTGCAGGCCAGGTCCCCAGTAAGGGGCACGCAAGAGGCAACCACACATTGATGTTTCTCTCCCTTTCTTCTTCTCTTCCCCTCTCTCTAAAAATCTTTTTAAAAATTTATTAAAAAAATTTTTTAAAGTAAAATAAACTCCCATACTCTTCAGAGGAACATAACAGAATTCATTAATTCTGCAACATCATTTACAATATCCTGGGTATTATCCAAAATGAGTAACTCATATGAAGAAGGAAAATGTTACCCGTACTCAACAGAAAAGGAAATCAGTGGTGACTGAGCTCAAGATGTCATAGGGATTGGAACTGGAAGACAAGGATCTGAAACAGCTGTAATAATTATACTCAATGGTGCAAAGGAATGTATGCTCACAGTGAATTAACAAACAGGAAATCTCAGCAAAGAAACTATAAAAAAGCAAAATGGGAGGTTCTACAACTAAAAATTATAATATATGAAATAGAAAGTTCATTGGACTGACTTAACAGCAAATTAAGATCACAGAAGAAAGTAAGAAGATTTCAAGGAACCCAAGTGGGATAAATTCACATAAAGCCACGCCTATGCATACGATAGTCAAACTGCTGAAAACCAAGGTAAAGAAAATCGTGAAAGCATTCAGAGAAAAAGCATAATATATAAATACTATCACTAACTTAGGAACAGCAGAGGCTGGAAGACAGTGGAACGCCGTTTTTAAAGTGCTAGAAGAAAACTGTCAACCCAGAATTCTATAGCAAGTAAAAATATTCTTTAAAATTGAAGGCAAAATAAAGATATTTCCAAGTAAATGAAAACTCAATTGTCGCTCACACTGTGGCGCTACTGAAAATGCCAAAGGAAGCTCTTTAGACTAAAGAGAGATGACACCAGGTGGGAACTCAGGGCTTCATAAAAAAATAAAATCAAAAGCACCAGAAATATTAAATATGTGGGTATGAAAAATAAAATCAAAAGCACCAGAAATATTAAATATGTGGGTAAATGCAAAGTACTAATTTTCTTTGTAATCTCTTTAAAACACAGTTGCTGTGCAGTTAATACTTTTTATTCTCCTCCAGAATAAAGGGAGGATGCAGAGAAAAAATAGTTCTGCTCTGACAAGGTACTGTGCTGCTGAAGCTTCCAAAATGGTATCCTTACTGAATGGACCATCCTCGAGTCTGAAAAAAACGATTTACTCTAAGCAGTACTATCTGTGATCTTTTTTTCTTTCAGATATAAAACCAAATGTGGAACTGAAAAGCAGTCAGGAGCAGTCTGTGCCCACAGGTAACTTCAGGTCTTTCCTGTCTAGAAATATAACGTTACTGAAATTACCAAAGAAAGGAGAACTTTCTGATTGCAGCAAAAATACTATGGAAATGTGTTGGGGACAAAAAAAATGTGTTTGTCTCTTCCTGATACAAAAATAACTCATTCATTTGGATCATGTAAGTTCGTTGGTATCGTAGGCCCAAACTGCACTCCACATAGTGCTCATCACTGTTGTTTTTTCAGCTGATTGGTTTAAATAAAGACAGTTTTTGTTCAATAATATAGTAGGCTTGTATTTGAACAACTTGTGTTTTTCACTCTAGAACAGTGATCAGCAAACTGTTTTTGCAAACTGTATTTTAGACTTTCTGAGCCACATCGGCCTCTGTTGCATATACCTCTTCATATTTTTTACAACCCTTAAAAACGTAAAGACCATTCCACCCCCAGGGCCCGTACAGAGACAAGCCATGGTTAGATTTGACCCTTGGGCCATTGTTTGCAGACCCCTGCTTCAAAACAAACTATTAACATTTAAAATAATTTATTTCCTAAAAATAATTTCTAAGTTTTCTCTATTGATTAACTTGCTTTTTGAATGAAAGCTTATGTTGTATTACAAAATGGATCACATACGTGTCTTTTTGTATTACTGTGAGTTGTAGCCTTCTATTTTCATTGAACCTATACCCCATATGAGTTGTTCACGTGTGCACTTTATGTGTTATTTCAGGCTTGAGAAAAGTGAACCACTGTTTGTAACAGATTCTCGGAGTTCACAGAGTGTATGTCATGATATGCAGAAATTAGAAACTTCGCCTCTTTATAAAGCGAAACATGAGTCCTTGATAGAACCATTTCTCAGGACCTCTCAGTCGTGATTTTATGAAGCATGTCTCCATTTCGCTCCTGCATTTCAGTAAAAGCCCTGCGCCACGTGTGGCGTCCTGGCCGCAGCTGTGAGGACCGCCATGCAGAGGTTCTGGTTACCTCTCCTGCTTCCGCCCCGTTTGAACGCCACAGATCCAGTGTCTTTGACTATGTGTTGCATGCAAATATTTTATTGAATGTTGGGAAGGAGTTTGACAGAAAGTAGTTCTTTTGTTCCCATCTTTTTGTTAAGCTACCATGCTTGTGAAATAATTCCATTATTCCCTTTTTCTTCTAATATTATCATGCATTGTACAAAATTATATTTCCACAAAACTTGATTTTTAACAAGTTTGCTGGTTTTTTAGCATGCTTTTGTTACATATACTCCCTCGTACTTATGAATTCTCATAATACTTTGTATTTCCCTTAATCTTTTGTCCAAGTTTACCTTATGGGCTTGTATTATCTCTTGTTTGAGTCTTGCATCTTAGTTGTGGGCTTGTCTCATCTACATTTGCAGATATAAGCTCCTTGGGGACAGGAATTTGATGACTTACTTATACCTATAGCCTTGTCAACATTTAGTACACATTTGAAGAAATAAAGGGACTTGAGGACCAATATGTTTTCCACAGAATCACACTTACCATGTGAACAGAAAAGGAAAATAGGAAGCTTACAGGCTTCCTCTAAGAAAAGCATCTTTCCCCAACTTTCCCCATGACGGTGTTTTCAGGCTAAGTATTTCTCATCGCTACATATTAATAGTTCTTGGTCATAAATAGCAATAACATCCTACTGAATATTGTGAGACATCCCAAAGGAGAGAATTTCTGTCCAGAAGTGACCTGAGTGCGTTTTAACTCAGGTGAAAAGAAATATTCAAGAAACTCATGTCTAATGGAAAAGTGTGTGAACCCCAGATATATTTCTAAACCTCTAGAGTTTTTGTATATATCCCACTTGGGCTTTCAATCACTAAGGGTTTGTGTGAAGCTGAACTGGGAATGTACTTAATGCATGTTTATAAAAAATGTTGAAAGTTGACTGCATAGTTAAAATTCTTCTTATCTCCTAGAAGGTCCAGTGATTTTAAATGACTACAGTTTAACCAAACCCCATGAAACAGAAAATGTGGACAGTGCAGAATGCCCAACCAATGAAGATGAAGATACAGGAGGTGAGCCATAGCATTCAGACTAATAACTGATGGTTAGAGATATGGTCAAGGCTTAACAGGAAGAAGAAATCAGGCACTCTCCAAGGAAAACTGGTGTTTGTGGGTCGAGTTGGGAGTAATTCCGTTTTATTCATGTTATAAGTATTACATTTAATAATTTGCTATCGATATCAACAAATTTTGAAAATTTAAGGTGCTTATTCAGTGTTCAAGATATACTAACTTTATTATTTCAATGCTATTTTTATTTTTTCATTATGAAAATAATACATGCTCATTATAGAAAGGTTCGTCTGAGGTGTTCTCCAACACCAACCACCAATTCTCCAAAACTTCAGACGCTAACTGGGCATCCAGCCTTTCAATTCTCACACTACCTCCCGGAGTTAAGCTGCCCCCACAGGTTAAGGGATCAGTTTCACAAGACAGCCCCCTCTTCAGACACCAATTATAATTACCAGGTCCCCGGGTTACCTGCACTTCTTCCAGCTTGGTTACAAATTCAGGGTTTCCCACAGACCTCCCTCAGGTTTGATAATTTGCTAGAATGACCCACAGAACTTAGGACAGCACTTTACTTACAATTGCCAGAGTGTTGTAAAGGATACAACTCAGGAACAGCAAAATGGGAGGTGCCTAGAGCAGAACGTGGTGTGGGAGAGCTTCCATGCCCTTGCCGGGCATGCCATACTCCCAGCGCTTCGGAGTGTTCAGCGACCCAGAAGCCCTCTGAATCCCATTGTTCACAAGTTTTTGTAGAGCTCCATCAGTAGTCCCTTTCCCCTTCCTGGAGGTGAGCGGATGGGGCTGCAAGTTCCAACCCTCCAATCACTTGGTCTTTCTGGTGACCAGCTCATCCTGAGGCAGTTTAGGGTCCCCACCCTAAGTCACCTCTGTAGCATCAATCATTCAGGTATGATTGAAAGGGGCTTGTTTTTAATAACAAAATATACTCTTATCACTCAGGAAATTCCAAGGGTTTTAGAAACTCTGTGCCAGGAATCTGGGGTTAAGACCAAATATATGTTTGCACTATACCACGGGCCACCCTCTGGTCTTTGACCCTGAGTCTCTTACAGCGAAAAGATCATAAAAATCTAGAGATACTGGTATGGGAGAGCAAGAAACTTCCCTTTTGTCTTCAGGGTTCTATCATTTGGTCTAATAATTAAGTCTACATGAGGCAGATTAACAAGAGAAAAATAACCAAACTTAACAACCTACATACATATGGGAATCTCACATGTGTGAGAGAGTCAGACACCCCACATACATGAGAGGTTCAGAGACAGAGTGGGAAAATGAGGCGTACATGACATTCTGAGGTGAGGATGAGGTGAGGCACCTTGGGGCTTCAGAGGGCCTTAAACAACTAATGTTTCAGTTGTCTGTTCCAATTCTCTACGAAAATAATATTATGAAGAAGCGATCTCGCTGCCCATTGCTTGACATTATGGGCTGTAAAGCGTGTTCCTTGGTCTGAAGAAATGTGGCCCGACAGTCCAAACTGGTGCAATGTTTTCCATTCCAGTTCTGTTTTAGTATTCTGCCCATTTGCGTCTACCGCCCGGTAAGTGAAGTCTAGTCCAGAGTCAATGTCTATTTTGTCAAAACTCATCTGTAGCCCTTCTGGGGCTGCGGGCATTGGTTCAGTATAACCCACTTGGGAGCTAAGTGTGGGGCCTTCCCCCTGAAGAATCTTACCCATAGTCATCTGCAGCCATTATGTCTCTAGTTACCAGACAGAACGGTTCTTGTTAGCATTCTGAGCCTCAAAGGGTGAAAAAGGAACCTATCCAGGCTCACCCCTCTACCTCACTGAGGTCCCCAAGTGTCTACTCATTTCATGGGCCCAGGTGGCCATGTCAAGCCAGTACATCACAAACACCTACTCATTTCGTGGACTCATTCACTCATGGGCTCTGGTCACCTTCCAAACTTGGAAGGGGGTTCTCCTGATAGATATCGACATGCCCCACTTTAATGTACTGCTCAGATTTCCATAGTGACCTCCACAGGGCAGTGCCCCATATGGGCATCCTTTAACAGACCAGGTTTTCCTTGTCCTTCTGCATATCCATATGGCCAGGGCATGGTCATGACCCATGAGTTGGGTGAAAACCCAAACAGAGGCTTTTGTCATTGTTCGGTTCTTCCATCACAGCTAGGAAAACAGCATGTACCTCGCCTCCCTGAGCTGATTTGTTCTTACCTTCTTCAATCCCAGTGGTGGTCTTACAAACAGGACATTGTCCATGCACCTTGGAACTGCCATCCATAACCAAGCAGCTCTCGTTGGTTGGTCAAAAGTGTTTATAGGACACTGTCCAAGTGATGATAGAATCTGGCAGCTCCTCACACAGTTCCAAGTCAGTCTCAAGAGAAAAAAAGCTCCCTACTAATGGATATCTCTTTCTTGCATTCCCCAGGTAGCATAATCCTGTATAAACCATTTTCGCTTTATTATGGAACTCTCCTGGGCATTGCCTTCCTCAATAAAGTCTTTTTCTGACATCACCTAAGATACGGGTGTTTCAGATATTAGGGTGGTTTTTTGTCATGCAGTCATGGGGGAGTTTCGATTAGTGTCCCATAACAGGCTAAATGTAAATTCTCCAGTCCACACCCCAGTAGTCACTGTTGGAAAGGACTTGCCATAAGCCCCAGCCTATGACCATCTACAAATGTTTACCCTACTGAGACGAGCCCCTTATCTCTCCCCCTTTCTTTTTTCCTTTGTTTTGGCCCTATCAATGTTTCCTTCATTCACCTTCTTTCTTTCTTTCTTTTTTTTAAATCCTCACCTGAGGAAATTTTTTTTTTTTTTATTTTTAGAGAAAGAGGAAAGGGTCAAACCCACAACGTAGGTATGTGCCCTGACCGGGATCAAACCTGTGAACTTTTGATGTACAGGATGATGCTCCAACCAACTGAGCCACCTGGCCAGGGCTCACCTAATTTCTTAATAACCATTTACAATTTTCCACCTTGCTGGAACAAGTCCCTTGACTCTCCCTTCTGCCTCTCCTCATTTTCTTTTTAATTAATCTAATGCTTTTATTAGCATCTGTAAGACCCAAGAGGGGGAAGCTGAGAGAGCACATTCAATAAAGCTTCTCAAAATGTTGCTTGATTTTGCAGCAGTAAGGTTAAATGGGGTGGCTTGCAAAAGGTGACCCTTGCTCTGTGTTTTCTTAGAGTCTGTGTATGTCTCTTCAGCAACCATTTTTCACAAGGGCGATTATATTAACTATATTTTCTTATTTTCTGTATTTTTGACACTTGTACATTTGGGGACCTCACAGACCTGGGCAAAGACTGTCCTTCCCAGGGATAGCCAATTCTTAGAGATAGCAAAGGGTTGGCCAGGAGACTGTTTTTCATACACAAACCAAACATTCCAGCCTCTCTATCCCCCAACCATCTTCTTACCTAACTCTCATATGGTAAGCTAATATTCTCCCTCCAGCCAGCCCCAAATCTATGGGAGTCCCAGGCCCAAGTACTAGACAAATAGAGATCACTCTTATATCCCAACGCCTGCCGGTATTGTTCAAACCCTTTTTCCTGCCCTGCCAAGCTTTCTCTCAGAAACTCCAGTAAAGACTCTGGTCTTGGATTGCCCCTCCCCTTTTCTGCCTTTGGACCGACAGCGGTGCTTTCCCACAAGGCCCTGCATGGCATGTGGTGCCCCCTCTCTAGGACCTCTGAGTATAATAAACTTCTCCCTTCCAAGCCTCACTCTCATCTCCTCCTATCGCTGCACTGACTTTACTATACCCTATCCAACAGGCACATTTTTAGGACACCTCCTGAAACTACAGCACTTACCATATACAGTAACAGGCATATTCAGTGGGCGAATATCTTTTTTTTTTAAAGATTTTATTTATTTATCTTTAGAGGGAGAGGGAAGGAGAGAGGGAGAGAAATATCAATGTATGGTTGCTTCCTGTGCATTCCCTACTGGGAACTGGCCTGCAACCCAGGCATGTGCCCTGACTGGGAATCGAACCGTTATCTCTTGGTTCACAGGCCCGCGCTTAATCCACTAAGCTACATCAGCCAAGGCCAGTGGGTGAATATCTTGATTATCTTAAAGCCAGTCCTGTATGGCTTACAGACGAAGCATATCAACTGCTTTATCTGGGGTGTTCCACTTGGTATTTACAGAGGGAGCCGGATAGTCCTCTTTTTCAGGGTAGAGACCTTATAGTAGGTTTTAGCCAGTCCAACAGGCTGGCTATTCCCAGGGGAAAAGCATGCTTTGGGTCTGGGTCATGCATAACCCTCTGTGATTTTAGTGAGTTTTACAGTTTTAGTTTTATACTGAGCTGTGGGTCTAGCGTCAATACATACATGCTCTTCCATTCTGTAGCATTCAAAACCAGAGACATTCCCCTTAATGTAGTCATTCTCACAATCCATTTAGTAAAGATTCTGCAGAAGCCGATGGTACTGATTTGTAAAATGAGACAGCTCCTTCACACTATACCCCCGGTTTCAGTAGTTTCCTGGTTTTGCCTAGACCCCATGTGAATCACCTTCTCGATGACCTTCTCTTAGAGGTACTCTCCGTTGTTACCGCATCATTTTTCCCTTGGGGCAGCTTTGAGCCTAGTAACCAAACTTAACCCAACCGAAATCTGAGCTTGGTCCAGCATTAAGGTCTGACCCAGAACTCTCTTTTCATTTCATTCTAGTCATCACAGATAACCAAAGGATTGTATATTTCATCTCTTTCTCATTAGTTTGCAGTTTCTTATGCACCCAGTGAACCAGCTCCTCAGAAGCTGGATCCGCCTCTGAATACCCTTGGTCATTTTACCTACAGCAACTGATCACTGTGCAGCTGCTGCTGCATAACATGGGTGACCACGTGGCTAGGAATCAGAGGTTTCTCATCTCCCACACTGTCTTCCTTTTTCTTCCTAAACACGTTTTCATTAGCCACTGGTCCAAAAAGTCCCACTTCTGACACCAATTCTAGAGTATTCCCAACATCAACAACCAATTCTCTAGTATTCCAGAAAAAAACTGGGAATTCAACATTCAGTTCAGTTCTCATGCTGGCTCCTGGATTTTATATAGAACTCACAGATGAAGGGCTCAGTTTCACAAGACTTCCTTCACTTCAGACACCAGGTGTAAGTGCTAGGTCCCCGGGTTACACACACTCTGTCCAACGTGGCTACAAGTTCAAGGTTTTCCACAAACCTCCCTCAGGTTTGATAATTTGCTAGAATGACCCACAGAATTTAGGAAAGAGCTTTACTTACTATTGCCAGTTTATTATAAAGGATACGACTCAGGAACAGCCGAGTGAAAGAGATCCATAAGGCAAGGTTTGAGGTAGGAGAGCTTCCATGCCATGCCCTTCCTGGGCACACCTCAATGTGGTCACTAACCCGGAAGCTTTCTGACTCTCGTTGTTCAAGAGTTTTTATAGAGCTCAATCTACAGTCTCTCTTCCCCTTCCTGGAGGTTAGTGAATGGGGCTGAAAGTTCCAACCCTTTGTTCACTTAGTCTTTTTTGTGATCAATGCATCCTGAGGCTACTTAGCGCCCCCACCCTAAGTCACCTCTGTAGCATAAACCCAGGTATGATTTAAAGGGGTTTGTTATGAATAACAAGGGATACTCCTATCACTCGGGAAATTTCAAGAGTTTTAGGAACTCTGTGCCAGGAACTAGGGACAAAGACTAAATACAGGGCCCAGCAGAAGTAAGGCCTGCTTGAGTGTGGTTGGTAGGGTAATAATATGGGTATAATAATTTATAGTTTTAATTTGATCATTTCATCAAAAATGGCATATGGTGTGCCTGAGTGTGACATTGTTATGTTACAGAACTACAGACTTATGATATTGTAATAAAAAAGAGCATTATTTGTGCCAGGCGTTATATATTTTTGTATTACACCACAGGCTGGTAGTTCAGAGAAGTGGAAAGACAAGAAAAACCAACCTCTATCCTACCACCCAAAGATTGTTTCTGTTGACATTATGGATTATTCCCAGGCTTTTTTGTGAACTTAAACATGATACCCATATCCGTATTGTACACATTTCACGCTGATATTTATGTTGATAGATCTGTTCCTGTTGCTGTATAAATGTCACTCAGATCTCCTCTTAGGTGTCATTTCTCCAGAGAGATGTTCCCTGATAACCCAATCAGTATTTTAGCACCATACTCTGTCTTCATTCTCTGCATGGACAATTTTAGAGTTTTATTTATTTGTTTGTTTATTGTCTTTCTCCCCCCACCCTTCATTAGGTAGGACCTTAAGCTATCTTTCTCATGCTAAGTATTTGCAACAGCTAGCACAGTGCTTGGACTATAGTTGGTGTGCAATAAATATGTGTTGAGTATATGACTAAAGAAATTATTTAGGTTAATTATATGAGTTGGCATGCGTTTCTTAAAGGAAGAAAAGAAAAACTGTTTCTTGCAATCTTTTTCTTTTGTCTCAAATTCTTGAGGGATCAAGAAAAAGAGCTCTATGCCTAAACCTTCTGAGATTCAAATCACAGCTTCAACTAACATTCCAGCTCTGCCTAGCTATACTTGAACTTGTACCGGTTCTTAACCACAGAGACTGAAAAACGCTGCCTGGCACAGGATGTGGTCATTTGTGCTGAGGAAAGGCACATGGTGTTCTTCTAGCTTCATACTGCTTCTTGAAGGTGACATCCATGGAGTCACACTCAGAACAAGGCAAACGATAACTGTGCCTTCAGCTTGCATTTTCCGGAGCTAAGGTTTTTGAGTTCTGGTAGGTGATGCCATTAGGTGTGTGTTTGAAAGGATGGTCCCTCCACAACTTTTGGTCTGGGAATGTATCATCTGTGTTACAATTTGCTCCAGGTTCAGAAGTATCTATGAGTTTTATGTTTTCATGTAGTTGAGGGAAAAACAGATTAAATACCCAAAAGGAAACCAAATGATTTCTATACAATGGTAGGAATTTAAAACAAATAACGTAAAAGCCCGTGAGGTTCAGCACTTCCCTAGGAATCCATATTTGCAGGCCTCTGAATCTGACTCTGCTCCAGAAGTGCATCCAAGGAGAAAAGAGAGATTCAGTCCCCGTGGGTCACTTGTTTTGGGTCATCTTCAACTGCCCCAGCTGCCTATGCCATTTCTTTCTTTTTTTTATTTGATTAAATAATAGAATGTATTTATTCCAACATATCCAAACTACCACTTCAACATATAATTAATACGAAATTATTAATGAGATAGTTCTATCTCTTTTTTAAATTTTGAATTGTTTTACTTATTTTTTTTAAATTTTTATTGTTATATTACAGTTGTCCCAATTTTTCCCCCTTTGCTGTCCTCTACCCAGCCCACCCCAGGTTCCCATAGTCAATCCCCACACCTTTGTCCATGTCCATGGGTCATTCACACATGTTCTTTGACTAGTCCCTTCCCCTTCTTTCCACCATTATCCCCCTCCCCCTCCCTCCTCCCCTCTGGTCGCTGTCAGTCTGTTCCATGTTTCCATGTCTCTGGTTCTATTTTTCTCATTAGTTTATTTTGTTGATTATAGTCTTCTTATAGGTGAGATCATATGATACTTGTCTGTCACCTACTGGCTTATTTCACTTAGCATAATAGTCTCCAATTCCATCCATGCTGTCGCAAAAGGTAGGAGCTCCTTCTTTCTTTCTGCTGTGTAGTATTCCATTGTGTAAAGGTACCTCAGTTTTATGATCCACTCATTTACTGATGGGCACTTAGGCTGTTTCCAGCACTTGGCTAGTGTAAATAGCGACTTGTGCCTTTTATATCACCTTACTTCTAATACATGTCAGTGGATTGATGACATGTATTAGATATCAATACATCTTTTCAATGGATATCTTAACAATGGATATCTTTTCTCCGTTGTAAGGGTCTGGAAATGTCATGCAGTTCTTGGTATAAACTAGGAGATATGATCAATCATTCTAAGTAATTTGGGAAAGAGAAGAGAAATGGTTCTTTTCTGTAAGACTGACTTAGAAAAAAATGAATAGGCTCACCTCAGTGCTGAAAAATTAATCCATCATTTTCATGATTAAAATCCAAACTGATTAGTGTACTATTGATGTTGGCACTTAGTCTGGGTCATATACCTTTGGAAAAGGTTGTAACCAAGCCCCTGCCTTAAAAAAAAACTATAATATGACCAATATATTCAAATCATGCATGCTTAATTATAAAATCATAGCATTGAAAAGTAGCATGACCTGATCGAAGATATGCCTATTGCATAATGGTTACTTCTGCAACATGCAGCATGGGGAAACATTAAGACTAGGGTTAGAATTATACTTTTAAAGGTAACTGGAGAGCCCTGGCTGGTGTGGCTCAGTGGGTTGAGTGCCAGCCTGCGAACCAGAACATCATTAGTTTGATTCCTGGTCAGGGCACGTGCCTGGGTTGCAGGCCCCATTGATGTGTCTCTCACACATCGATGTTTCTCTGTCTCCGTTTCTCCCTCCTTTCCCCTCTCGCTACAAATTAATTAATTAATTAAATCTTTAAAAAAGGTGATTGGAGAAATTTAGCTATACTATAATAATGATTATAAATAACTTTAAAGCATGCTTTAGAGAATTTTATTCTAAGTTTAATGGAAGCATTTTTAATGTCCTCTAAAAAGTTTTAGACATTAAGACCTGTCTTAGAATGCTTTAAAGTCAGTGTAACTGTAATCTTGTTTAATTTGTATGTCAAATAAATGAAATGTCATGTGCACTTCCTGAGTTTCCAGCTCTTAGAAAAACATTTTATAGAAAATTTCAGGTTCCAAGAGAAACAGTCACTGTATTTTTTTTTTCTTGTGGAAAGACAGACTAAATTTTTAGGTGGAAAAAGTTGACCTAACTAGAATTGTCGTTTGAGAAACCAAATAAACAAAGTAAAAGCCTTGGGAAAAACTTTTAAAAGGTATTCATATTTAACACAAATTCCCTTGTTTCCCACTCCACGGGTGTATGTATATTTTAATATAATCCTAGGGTCCTCATACAGGAGTTAGCAAATTTTTTCTGTAAAGCACCAGATAGCAAATATCTTTAGGCTGTGTGGTTCGTGTGACCTCTGTTGCAATGTCTCAACTCTGCCGTTGCTGTGTAAAGCAGCCATAGAAGCAGCCATGCATAAATGAATGCATGTGGCTGCGTGTCAGTAACTGTATTTACAGAAACAGGCAGTGGGTCCGACTCGGCTTGCAGGCCACAGGCTGCTCGCTCCTAGCCTAGGGTATTCATTTATTGTACGATGAGTTAAGAAAGCTTTCCATCCTTGAAAGGAACAATGTTGAAATCAACAGTCTAAAAGGGCAGCAATGGGGAGTCTAACACTATTATTTTTAAAATTAGAAAAATGTATATCATTAACAGTTCTGTGTATAGAGCTGGATATAGCTCATAGAGGGTGGATATCACTTTGTGCCACTACAGGTTGCATAAATTAATTGGCCACAAATAAAATCATATGTGGATTAAATGTTTTACCGCCGAGTTGCCTCCTCCTGTCTTCATGAAAGTTTAAGTCTAATAGACTAATGCACTGAAGATATTTACATCAACTCAAGCTGATTTTCTCCGTGAGGCCTTCTTGCACTACCCCAGCTTCCCCAAGTGTTGTGTTAGAGCTGAGTTTTTGGAGTGTGTTTGATTGGTACTTCTTTAAGCACCTAATTATATTCTATCTTGAATAGTTTGTGCATGGCAAACTTTCACCCCTTATAAACTTTTTGGAGAAAAACAAGTCCTAGTAGCCCACATTTATATCTTTTTAAAACACCCATCTATGCAGTGATATAATCCACCTGGATTGAAAAGCATGAGAAATGAAGAGGCTCAGAGTTCATTTTCCAGTCTGTTCATTGATTCCCGTGAACAATTATTATTTCTCTTCTTCTTAGTTGTGACCAGCCATAACTGTTGTCAGGCTGGTCTCGAGCAGTTGGAAACAAGCCGCAGATGCCAAGTCTTTGTTTGTCCCTAGCGTTGGGTGGGTGCTGGGGTGTCACAGACACCGCACTGAATACGAAGGACACTGGGGCCTTCCTGTTGGATCCAGCATGTCTTTGAGATACTGTAATGTCAAAAGCAGACGTTAAAGCAAGATTTGTAACCTATCATGAGAAAGAACGTTCCTATTGCTT
This sequence comes from Trachops cirrhosus, assembly GCA_028533065.1. Taxonomy (NCBI): domain Eukaryota; kingdom Metazoa; phylum Chordata; class Mammalia; order Chiroptera; family Phyllostomidae; genus Trachops; species Trachops cirrhosus. Next base: position 93,654,561 of record CM052545.1, on the reverse strand, counting down.
CTGTCTGGCCTGTGTTCCCAGAGGCACACGATAAAATAAAAGCCTCTGGATGTTAGGGTGAGGGGTAAGATGTGTCGAATGGTCGTGTACCCAGGAGCGTAACAAAGCGGAGATGAGACCCGAGACAGTGGGACATCATCGCGGCAAGGCCCTGTGAAATGCAGTAAAGGGCTGAATTACTCAGGTAGAACCTCAGCTTTTTGTTTTAGTCCTTATTTTTCTGTGAAATTGGATCCCCATCTTTGCCATTTTCTGCTTAGAATATGGAAAGGAAGATTCCGTCCCGGGCAAGTATGTTTCGAGGTTGGGATTCTGCGTGCATGTGCTAGTGGCATTCTCTTCTCTCCTTGAACAACCGGGGGATACATGTTTGGCTACCAGCTCCCTGCATGGAACACTCCACTGGCCCCGTTTTCAGGCCCCCCCCAACCACCATCCCTTTCTGCTTACACTAGCAGTTTGTTCTGGAGATGCTGTGGGGCAAAAAGTACACAATGTACCTCGGTATCCATCGGCATCAGCTGTTTACCCTGCGAAAGTTACACATTTACCCTTTGTTTCCTGGGGCTTCTACAGCAGATTACCCCAAACAAATTACCACAGCGGCTTAAAAAACTGAAATGTGTTCTCTGACAGCCCTGGAAAGGAGGAGTCCCGAGTCAAGGTGTCGGCACAGTCATCATCCCTCTGCAGGCTGTAGGGAAGAATCCTTCTTTGTCTTTTCCTAGCTCCTGGTGGCTCCTGGCAATCCTTGGCATTCCTTGGCATTCCTTGGCATTGCTTGGCTTATGGCAGCATAACTCTCATCTCTGCCTGTCGTGACACAGCCTTCTGCTTCCCTGTGTGTGTCCCTGCCTTCTGTCCTTATAAGGAGACCTTTCACTGGGTTAAGGCCCCATCCTGATCCACTGTGACCTCATGTTCACTAATGGCATCTACAATGACCCTATTTCCAAATAAAGTCACATTCTGAGGTTCCTGACAGACCTGGATTTTGGGGGGATATTCCATGCCCTACACTCTTCATCTCCCAAACCTTTATAGCTCCATAGAAAATATACCTGGTACTCATTATGAAATAGATTTCTTTTTATTTAATTGCACAGTGGTGTTCATTTAGTGTATTTATTTAAGTCCTTCTGTCGTGTAAGAGTTAGAATCGTACCTAATTCAATCAGAAAAGTGGAGTTTGATCATTTTTTGAAAGGCCTTACATTTTCTCTTTGTGATAACTTGTGTGACACTTAAGTCAAAGATAAGAATGTCAATTAGGAAGTCTCCTGAAAAAAATAATATTTTCCTCTTAGGAGAGATAGGTCCTGTCTTCAGTAGCTTTCCATGTCAGAGTCTCAACGTCTTTTGAGGTCTACAGCTTGTTTGCAGCCATGAGAAATACAGACTACTTTGATGCTTTTGAAAGGGGGAAAAATAAACCAAGCCACATTTGTGGTTTATGGATGCTAATTACTGCTACATTCAGATGTGTGAAGGAGGGGCCTACGGCTGGAGCGAGCTGGGAGAGACCAAGGCAGCCTCGCCTAGGCGCTCACTGAGGTTCCAGCGGTACTGCTCATACACGCAAAGACATGCTTCAAAAGGAAGTGCCTTTTTTTATCAAAATATTACATCTCTCAAGCCCAGATCAAGACCTGTCGCTCATGGGATGCAAGGGTTATCTTACAAAATCAGCAGTGCTTTGCTGCAGAAGTTCACTCACAGGGGATTTCTGTAAGTACTCACAATGGTCAGAGACTCTTGAGGGCTTCTCCTGTGTCAAACGGGTAAGTTCTGTTGGTGAGAAAGCCCAGATACCTCTTCTTGAATCTTTTGAACAACAACAACAACAAAAATCTCTGGATTTTTTTTTTTTTACCCAAACTGTGTAGCATAGCGACCTAAAAGGAACTTACAGGAACATATTTGGCAGCCTCTGTAATGCTTGACAGAAAAATGGGTCTTCCCACTGTCCTCAGTGGGTCCTCTGAGACTCTTCCCCTTCCTTTCACTTTTCTTTAACTGGGGAGCTGTAGTACTGGTGCCTCATTGCAGTGGAAGCAAGATGAGTGTGAAATGAAATGGAGTCCAGTGCAGCTGGTGAGCAGTATGTGAAACACCCATATGTGCCTGCTCGTTCTCATAGCATCAGCTCTTGCCAAGTGAGTTTTTATCTGCTTAAAGCTTGATACCGGCCATGGTGAGCTGGCCCGCTGTGTACCCTGGCGCAGCCTGCCAGCCACAGGAAGGCGCTCTGCTGAGGCATAGGTGAGCAGTTCCAGTGATGTGCCGGAGTCAGATCGTAACCAGTTGTTCAGCTTTCAGGAATTTTGTGAGCTGGCTGACTCCACGCTGGTAGCTTGAAATGGGCCATGGCATTTATACCACTGACATCAGCAAATACTACAGAAAAAAATCCCTTCCTCCATTCTGAGTTGGTTTATCAGCATTTACCAGCACAGCACTGGACTGAGGAATAAAATCCTGTTCTGGCTCACTAGGTCATCATTTTTCATAATTTGTCAGAGGGGCTTTTTATTTTCTTGTCATTTGCACAAAGGAGAATAGTTTTGGAGATGAGATGAGTATGTGAGATCTCTCTACAACATGGTGGGTAGGACTCAGAAATTTCTTTAAAGTACAGGAGCCACATCATTGTTAAGTTCATGTAATACAGGCGTTTGGGCTGGAAACTGTTAAAAAAGCATAAAGCACAACAGTGAAGTTTAGACTAGGTACAACTGACCATACATTAAAAATGTTAAAGTCCCAAGTAACCAGAAGGCAGTTACTTCTGACTGAATCCCACAGCGCAAGAATTTTAGCAGCTTGCACCTGTCACAGCAGGATGGCAAGTGGACCACGGGAGGCGATCGCCAAGCCTACGAGATCCAAATTCACACATGTCGCGTTGTGGCAGGGTCTCGCTGAACTTTCTTGTCTCCCAAAGAGTTGATGCGATGACAAGAACAGAGTCTTCTTTAGTCTTACTCTTTTGTTATGCTAGAGTTTGTGGTATACAGTAAATGCTCAGTATCCATTTTTTTCTGCCTTTCCATCCATCCATTTATCCATTTATCTCCTGTATTGTTCCAAGTGCTCACGGAATCATCACTGGTTTCCTAAAGTGAAGGGAAGCGTCTGTGTACATCTTGCAGTGGGGTCCTTTTTAGCTGTGTTCTTAAACTGGGATAAATGGAAGGCTTTCCAGGGATTACATGACTGTGTATAATTTTAAGAAAATCAACTGCCAGGTCTTCAATTTCAATATGTTCTCTTTTCTAAAACTATCTACCCTATAAGGCTGCTGTAGTTGAAGCTCTTCTTCCCCTTGCACAATGATTCTTGTCCACTCTGTAAAAGAAAGGCACACCTCCCACCCATCCCGAATCTTTCTTCTTTGCTCTAAAGTGTAAATACTTCCAGGATGCCAAACAAAGGGTCAATTGGAATTTTTTAAATCAAAAAACTTTCATAAATGCATCCTCCTTCATCCATCTCATTGAGAGATACAGTCCCCAAATTGTTACTTTTTATATTGAATAATTATTGATCAGGATTTGTAATACACCTTTATTATTTTATCAGCTGTATGCTAAAAATTATAATAATAACTCAATCCAGAAGAAATTTTTTTATTTTATTCACGTATTTTTAGAGAGAGGGGAATGGAGGGAGAAAGAAAGGGAGAGAAACATCAATGTGTTGTTGCCTCTCACACACCCCCTACTGGAGACCTGGCCTGCAACCCAGGCATGTGCCCTGACTGGGAATCGAACTGGAGACCCTTTGATTCACAGGCCGGCACTCAATCCACTGAGCCACACCAGTCAGGGCTCATTTCAGAAGAAATTTTTAACACAGAACAGTTTATGGTGGCAGAATTTTTTTATTTATTTATGTCGTCATAGAAACATGTGATAGGATGAGCAACAGAAGACTTAAGCATAAAAGAACAGTTTATCAGGATAAAACTCTACGAGGAAAGTGAGATGAAAATAGAAATGCAAGGAGAAAACTGATTTTATTTAAAAACTTATTTATGTATTTTTTAATTTATGGTGGGGTAGATCAAATCATTAATATTTAAATTCCATTAGATACATTTGAAAGGGTGTGATAATAGTTTAACCCATCCTTATTTACAACAAAAATTGTTTTGTTTTATAATATTTAAGTTACGATGAAAAATTTAGATGTCAACTTAATATCCACTTAATGTTCACTCTGTGGAAGGGAGAAACATAATGTTTCAAAATTCTGTTGAGGGAACTTGACCAAAAAATGTTAAAGCTAACCATTGTCATATAAAGTGTATAAAGGGTAGCACAGAGGAGTTGTCAATTTAAACCTGAGCCTATTTAAAGGTCTAACACAAAGATTCTGACCCTGATATCTCACGGTTTGAAAAACCTATTAAAACTACGCAAAATATTGTGCTTTATGGGTACATGAACATTTTTCCAGGCAAAGAGTATAGCTCTCAAAAGAGGTCGTCTAAAACCCAGAAAAGATTAAAAAGCCCTCACCAAAGTGTGTAAGGTCTTAAGGCTTCTTGACTTTGCTGTTTCTGTAATAGTTTCATATGTCATGGACTGTAGAATTGCTTCCAATATAAACAATTTTGGTCCAGTTCTAAGTGGATATAAAATAATATATACTAATTATGAGAAGGTCACACAGTCGGCACAATCCCTCTTGCTTCATCGCCGAGCTGAAACCCGACTTAGGGCAAGCTTTTGATTTTGTTCCTTGCTGATTCAAAAGCCTTTTCTTTTTCTAATTTTGATGGAGAAAGTTGCAGATCCTTCATCCACAGTAAAATGCTGGATGGAAATTTGGAAAACAGCTTTGAAAAGAACAGACATCACCTGCCCCTGACAATTTCTGTTATGCCGTTTCTTCCAGCATCTCATACTCAACAGTCTAGTCGTAGGCTGGCCTAGTGTGAGGTTTACAATGAGCAAGATTACGTTCTGAAGTGAGTGAGAACACAGGAGTGTGAAAGCTTTGGATTTTACTGTGTCGCACACGGAACAGATGAATGAAGATGTCAGAGCCAGGCCTAAAGGAGGACCCTGGTAATCCACCCCTCGGTGTATAACCTTCAAACACCAATAAACGAGATTATCCGGATTTAACATGTGACCTTTCTCTTTCTGACTGAGAGGTCCAGATGTTTTCTCGTTCGGCTGCCTGGTTGAAATCTGCTGTTGAACCGACAATTGCAGTTGGATCTAGAATTGAGGCTGCGGGAATGACAGTCTTAAAAACTAGACGCTGCCGCGCGCGGTGCTGTCTAAACAGTAGCATATGGAGGCCCAGGATTTAATCGTCAAAAATCATTTGTGACCTTACCCTTAAGAGATTTGTTAATTATGTCAACTGAGTATGTAGAAATGGGATCATGGTCGATATTTCACCGGATTAGCCAGTCTGGTGGCATTAAAAACATTGACAAGATTTGTTAGAACCGGCCTTTTCCGCACCTGCGTCTACAGAAGCAGAAATCCCAGCCATGCCTTTGTTACCCTTTGCTAACCTCAAGGAAGTTCATAGCAGCCCTAGAGAAAGTAGGAAAGGCTCTTAATTAGCTTCTCTTCAGTCCGTCTAGGCTTGTGGCCATGATTCTCAGCCGCCAAAATTTGGACACAACTTAATTGACCTTTGTTACCTTCTCTTCATTGCTTGGGGCCCAGAACTATTTCTGGCATTTTTATGTGAACTGTAACTTACTCAGCATCATCCCGACTTTCTGGTTCTCGTCCTTCAGGCTGTACTAGTCCTCTCTCTCTCCGAGACTGTACAGAAAAGATACTTCCTTATCTTCTTCTTTTCTTACGGTAGAACTAAACTCTCATACCCCTGAGTGAACCCTCAGAGAGCTTCCCCATGGGCTTTCCACCACTCTGACTTGTAGGTCAGGGATAATGCTCACGAGTTAAAGAATCATCAAAGCCTAGTAAAGCACACTCAGTTATTAACAGAACTGAAAGGGAGGCATACAAGCACATAAAAAAGCCCAAAATGTTACAAAGAAGTAATATGACTAGAAAATACGGATCTTTATGGGTTTTAGCACGATTTAGAAGAGAGCAAAAATCAGGAGTTACTTAGCTGTCCTCTGACGTCGATAACAAAATAATTAAGAGTGGGAGATGTCCTGAGGCCACGTCTTTTACAGCTGATGGTTTCAGCCTCCTTTCCTATGCCAAGTGGTAGGTGTATCGTGTGTTTTTTAACATAACACTTAACCAGTTTCTCTGAAAAGGGCATGAACTCCGTTGTTTAGCAACAAAAGGAGTCAAGATAGCCTCACGAGGCTGTCGTAGGCAAGCAGCTCAGGAGGCTAAACTCGTCCTGACGTTCCTTGTAATAGTTGGTGAATGAGTAGCCGGACTCTCCCCTCTGGAGACCGAGTCACTCTCAGCGTAGCTGGGCTATCAGTTTGTTTTTTAAAATCCTCTTACGGTTTTGTTTTGTTAAACAGCTTTAGTCTGGTTATAACTCACCGTACTTAAAGGTATGTAAGTAAGTTATACCTTTAAGTGTTCAATGATTTTTAGTAAATGTATAGAATTGTGCAACGAGCACGTTGTTTTAAAACCCTTCTTTCGCCTAGCTGCAGTCAATCCCATTCTCGTCCCCCTGCCCCAGGCAGATCCATGTCTCTATAGATTTACCATTTCTGGCCGTCTCTTGTGAGAGGAATAATGACAATATGTAGTCTTTTGCTTCTGGCTTCTTTCATTTAGCATAATGTTTTTTTTTAAGTTTATTCAAATTGTTGCCTGGATCAGTATTTTGTTTCTCTTTATTTCCGAGTAGTACTCCATTGTATTGATGTAACACATTTTGTTTATCGACTCACCAACACTCTGGTTGTTTATATTTTTTTGTCCGTGAACGTGTGTGCACAAGTCTTGGTGTGGACATAGTGTTCATTTCTTTTGAGTAGATACCTAAGAGTGGAACTGCTGGGTTGTACAGTCAGTTTATGTTTAATTTGATAAGAAACTGTCTATATTGGTTATCGATCACTAACAACAAATGGCTCCAAATCTTGGCCTAAAGCAATCCAAATTTATGATCTCAGGGATGCAGGCCCAGCTTCTCTGGGTCCTCCGCGTCACAGTGTCTCACAAGGCTGGCATCAAGGTGTTGACCTGGACTGCGGTCTCACCTGAAGGCTTGACAAGGGAAGGATCGACTTCCAGACTCAATCACGTGATTGTCAGGATTCAGTTTTAATCTGGTCATCTTATTCCTTGAGGGTGTTGGACTGAGGGCCTCCTGTCCTCACTGGAGTTGGCCAGTAACTGCCTTCAGTTCTTGCCATGTGCGCTCCCTGAGTTTCTTCATCAGAGAGGCAACAGAGAGAGGAACTGAGAACAAGAGGAAGTTATATCTTCTATAATCTAATAACAGGAGTGATTTCCCATCACTTTTGCCATGTCCTATCAATCAGAAGCAAGTCACCAGGTCCAACCCACATTAAAGGGGAGATTACACAGGACTAAGAGTCAGGGACCATTGGGAACCATTTGAGAAGGGTGTCTACTCTACCACCAAACTTTCTTCCAAATGGCTGCACCATTTTCCGTTCCCATTAGCAACACGTCGACATTCCATTTCCTCCACATCCTCACCAAAGATGATTGTCTTTTTGATGATAGCCATTCTAGTGGGTATGAAGTGATAACTCATTGTGGTATTAATTTGCATTTCTCTAATAACCATTGATGTTGAACATCTTTTCATTTGCCTATTGTTCATTTGTATAATATCTCTGGTGAAATGTCAATTCAAATCATTTTCACAGTTTTAATTTGGTTATTTGTCTTGAGCTGTAAGATATTTTCATTTATGAATCATGCTTCTGGTATCAAATCTAAGAAATCTTGGCATAGCCCAAGGTCACAAAGATATTTATGTGTCAGCTACTACCCTAGGCTTTTATGTACATTACTTTACTTAATTTAATTACTGTAACAACCCTGTTATGTGTAGATACTATCGTTGAAGAAATAAGAAAATTCACAGAAGTCAAGAGACTTACTGAGATCAGACAACCAGTTAGTACAAGTTGGACCTACATTCTGTTTTACTCCAAAGCCCATGCTGTTTCTTCAGAACTTAAAAAAAAGGTATTCAAATCTGTTTGCAGTGGGCAAAATAAGAGAGAAATACATCTCGTCCCTTCCTTATAACTACCAGTACCCATTCTGATGCTATTCGAATACTGTTCGTAGAAACCTTTCTATCTGTGATCTTAAGAGTTGCCTTTGAAATAGAAAGGGGTGGGTGCTCTCGTCTGTTGGTTATATTTCATTCTAGCTTTGTTCTGCCAGGCAAGATTTGCTCCACAGTTTCTGGTGGAGCTAGGACGCCTCTTTGCTCGCAGCCCTGCAGTGTTACTGGGCAGCTGTTAAACAGTTGTTATACTTTACCCCCAGGGACCAGCATGTTTCAGTGCCAAGAGAGCTTGTTCCCTTATGTGCTTTTAACATCGCACACTCACCTAGGACACGTGGGTGCCGAGTTTCCTCCACGTTTCCCGGTGCTCTGTTCTGTGGTTTGAAAACCAGAAAGACATGGAAGAAGCAGAGAGGAAGAAAAGTCTAAGTAATAGGTAGCTGATAGTAATTTTTTTATTATTTTGTACACGTTTTGGTTTTTTTCCCAGAATTGTGTATTAGAAAATGTTACACTACGTTGCAAATCAAAAAGACTTGTTACGAAGGACAGAGTCCTTGGGTGTCCACTGGCTCCAGTGTGGCCACCGAAGAATCTTAGATGTGTCCGAGTACTGAGCGTCGGTGCAGACCGAACATCCCAATCGCTGGCGTCGTCTGTCACTAGAGAGCCACCGCGGGAATGTTCTGCTGCTGCCTTTGCAAGTGCAGCTTCTCTGACAAAATGTTGTCTCACGTGCTTTTGGACTTAGCACGAATGTCTGTTTTCACGGTTTGGAAAGGGTAACCCGTATCTCCTTGGAGGTAGCTCCTTGCAGATTTCACAGGGAACGTTATTTCACTGTGTCGATAGAGCCCTTTAAAAATATTTTTAGCTCTTGGCTCAGCTGCCTGCCCCCACGGTCTCCTGTGCATATTTTGTTTTAATTAATTTAATGTTTAAAAAAAGAGCAAGAATCTTTTAATTCTTAATTATTATACTTATTTCCTTCTCTTCCGAAGGCCCTTTATACCCTTTGGGTCCGGTTGGCGTACCTTAAGTTAGAAACACTATCTAGTGATATTCCTCTGCTGTGGCCTAACATGCTAGCCTTAGGCAAAATTATAACCTGTGCAATTTTCCAACCTTAGTTTTGTACTTGAAGTAAAGAACAGAATACTTATTTGCTCCCTCCTTCTTTTTTTTTTTAAAGATTTTATTTATCTTTTTAGAGTTAAAGGGAAGGAGAGAGGAAGGGAAATATCAATGTATGGTTGCCTCTCCTGGGTCCCCTGCTGGGAACTGGCCTGCAACCCAGGCATGTACCCTGACTGGGAATCAAACCACGATCTTTTGGTTCGCAGGCCCGCGCTCAATCCACTGAGCTACACCAGCCAGGGCTTTCCCTCATTCCTTCTTGCCTTCTTTTCTTCCTTCCATTCATTTGGTAAGCAGTCACTGAGCTGTATGCCAGACACAGTGCCCAGGTTAAGGATGCAAGCGGGGTAATATTGACATGAAGCGGCCGCCATGTGGAGGGGACATGGGGAATATCACAGGAGGAGCAGATTTAGAAAGGAAGTCAAAGGAGAGAAGCAATGAGCTGGGTTGCAGCTTGTTGAGTGTGAAACAAGTGTAAGAAATCCAAGAAATGATTGGAAGTGTCTTTTGGGCTCTGCAGGAAAGACTAGGCTGGAGATACAGATTTGAGGGTCATCAGCAACAAAAAGTTGGATAGGATACTACGTAGAGTGAAAAAACAAAAGTTTCAAGAAAAAGACCCCTGGACATCATTCACACTTGAGAAAAAAAGAGGAGTAAATGTAGGGAATAAGTAGATGAGGCAGGAATAGAACCGTGGAAGAGGTTCAAGAAGCAGGGGTGAGTCGGGGGGCAATGTTATGTCATAAGAGAGGCAGGAGCCAGACCACCGCCGGCAGAGAAGGCAGCTGGGGGGCTGGCCGTCACTGCGGCGCTTGGGCCTTTTTCCGATGTGCCCGGAAGAGAAACTCTGCACACCACAGCTCGCCTTGACAATGGCAGAGACAAGTTAGGGAGTGCTATGCCGAACTGACGTTACTTCTTCCCTGCCTGGTCTTATTATCATTAAATTGGTTCAGCTGGCCCAAAGAGCTCATTCATTTATTTATTCGCTCAACACCTATAGTAACTGGGCCTTCTGAAAGGTTCTGGGGTCACAGATATTATGAAAACCTGCCTTGAAGACCCTTCTTGTCTCTATGGGGAGCAAACCTGTCGGCTGTCACGTAACACTACACATACTGTGTGTACCAAGAACTTCTTAATGCTCTGGATAGAGGAGACGTTTTCATTCCTCCCCTTACCCAGGATGCTGGGTTTGGTATTGTGACAGAATGTTTTTAGTCAATTCAATTACATTGGGATGGCAATCTTGGAATTTTTCTAAGAATTATATTTTAATATGCTTTCAATTTTAAGTTATATTCTGTTCAAAGAAAGTGGGTATTCTATACAAGGATATTATAATGAAAAGAAAGATTTTTTTCTCTGGGTTTATAAATGGCATGTGTAGGAGGTGCACGCTTTAGTCGATCCTCTGTTATGTTGAGGCAACAACCAAAACCTTGACCTCATTACATATATTTTCATTCACTCATTTTCAGTGGATAAGAGTTATTTTCAGAGTAATATATAGGTTAAATAAGCAATAAAAAGTTTAGAGTTAGAATGGAGGAAAGTGAAAAAATACATCTGCGTACTTCTTTAAAGTTTAGAAGGAACTTGCACACATCATGTTCTTCAATCCACACAACTCAAGACAAAGAATTCACCTGGTCCCGTGATATCTGAAGAGTTTAGTCCAACTGAGCGGCTCAGACTTTATCCACTGCTGGTGTGTAGTGTGTTCCTGTTGTTAAAAGTAATAAATCTCCTCTTGTTTTAATGGGAAAGCAAAAAATTGCACTGAAATTATTGAGCAAAATTTTTATTATTATGGCAATGAATGAGCTATTTGATAGTCGGAAAATAAGACAAAGATTAATGCCATTAGTAAAATCGAGGGTGGTTCCTTTGCGACGAAGACTTTCTTCATGTTTTCATGCTGGTGCTCTTGAACTTGAAGTAATATGATTTACTAATGACCAGTTTAGATTCTTTAAGGGCAAATTTAAAAGTCTATGATTTGATGATAACTTAAACCAAACCAAATATTATACTCCCATCTCTTATTTCGCTGCTGTTGAGATATTAACATTTTATTTCTTATTGATCTGATTAACCTTTTACAGTTGTTTTTCCCAACTTTAGGTGTTCTAAAAATTTCTATATGTCATTTTAAATTTTAAAGAAGAGAAAAATGAAAACATAATGGATTATATAAATCAATGACCCAATGTTTCATTTTCTTTGGAGCTTTATCATTTTACTGGTTAGCAGACACTAAAACTTCTTATTCTTTAGTTCTCAAAATATCATTGTCTTTTCCCCCCTCCTCACTTTACACATAAAAATGTAAATTAGAAAATGAAAATGACCCATAATTTCAGTGTTCTTGTTCGTGATACAAAGAGGCCGTTGTGGGAAAGGAGTACAGACATTAATTTTATAAGGAAAACTGTTCTAGTTCATCTATTTGTGCTGTACTGGGTCATAGCCACAAACTCTGTAGATTAAATGCCTACAATCCATATATCTCCCATTTTGCTCTTTAGTGCTTCGAGCTTTTAAATCCTATTAACAGCTGTCAAAACCTGGTAAACTATTTAGATGCTTTCACAATTTGTTTAATTGGATAGTTAGAAAATGGCACGCTAGAAAAGCCCCCCCTCCCTTTCTTTTAGCCTGGCTGAACATCTGTAGCATTAGGGCCTCATTATCTCTGAATTGGCATAGCAAATCAGTGGCATCATTAAAATGCCACATTAAGATGATTAAGCTTCTTTGTTATCCAGTTGACTTTTGCGCGAGCTGAGGATTTCACGGTTATGACCCCCACTCCTTGTAAAACACTTAAACAGCACCGCCCTTTTCTGTCTCCCCTGTCTGGCGGCCTCTGTCTCGTTTTCTCCCTCCCCACCCTGTCTCTGGCGAACTTAAGGCTCTCACTCCAAACTTTGTCCCTCTGTGAGTCGGGTCCTGAGATCTCATGGCTCAGAGCGGAAATTCAGAACCCCCTTTTTACATTGGGAAATTCCTACTGACAACACGCCGGCCGAGACACCCAAGGTGCCTCTTCTGTTTGCCATCTTTGACAGGGTCTCCTCTCCAACTGAGCATTTTATGTGCCTGTAAAAACAAACTGAGGCACAGTTGGCTGAGACTGCTATTGCCCCTGAAGGATTTAGATGTTGGATCCTTTCCAAGACCCATTGTTTTTGCAATGTCTCAGGTGAAACCAAAAATGTCTACTCTGGAGTGCAAGCCTTTCATGTGATAACCATCACCCCAGGAAATGAAACCATGTGCATCAGCCCCAGTGAGCCAAGCCTTTGTTCTCGTCAGCCTACAAAATTCTCTCTGGGGCGTGTGTGCTAGCGTGTGTCGTCTTCCTAAGAGGCTCCAGAACACAGACAAAGATGGGAACCGTTGCACCCCAGGGGAGCTCCTTTAGAAATAAGTTCAGTTTAATCTGATGTTCTACGGGTTAGATTCAATTTAGACATCTTCCCCCGCGCCACCCACCCACCCCCGGGAATGTTTAGCAATTACCTTTATCAGCAATTTGTGGTTTGGTATGTCCTTCTCTCCACAAGTTCAATTATAAAAAATTTATTCAGGAAGCCTTTAACATTTTTATTATGGTATCTATCATACCTACAAGAAGGCAAATATAGTTTTGTGTGTAGTTTAAAGAATAACAAAATAAGCATTCATGGACCCACTACCTGGCTTAAGAAGTAAAATATTGCGAAGGCCTAGGAAGATACCCAATAGTCTTTCAAGTGGCAATTTTAGTTGTGTGTCTACGAAACCTGATGCGTGTTACCAGAGACTGGAACTTACACAATGAAAACAGGACCTTGTTCACGTTACAAAAGGCTTCAGGATACTGTGGGGCAGTTCCTGCAGTATACTCAAGTATTTCCTGCTGGATTTTAAAGATGCTCTGCATTCAGGAGTTGCCAGTCACTGACAACCGAAACTCAACGGAGCATGAAAATAAACATCTCTGAATGTATAATGTAAATCCAGGGAACAATACTGCTGGTTCTACATGTAACATTTTATGAGCACAGCGACTACATAAGGTGAATCTGTAGAAGTGAATAGCATCGTGCTACCTATAAAGTAGAATGAGGTAGATATTGGAGAAAGCAGAGAAACAGAGCATTTTTTTTCTAGTTTAGGGTACCAAAGAAGACTGCATGGAAGAAAAGGCATTTAAAGAGCATCTTGACGTTTGACTAGGATGTTGATATGGGGGAAAGACTGGAGAAGAGGCTTGGAAAACTGTGATTAGTCATATTGCTGCTGTGCTCCTCAAACTTCAATGTGCAGAAGAATCCCTGAGGGTCTTGAGGATCTTAATAAAATGCTGACACAGATCCAGTGGGCCTGGGGTGGGCCCTGAGAGTCTGCATGTCTAACTAGCTCCCAGGGGATGCTGTAACTTCTGATCCAAGGACCGCACTTTGAGTAGCAAGGTCCTAGTCTAGGGGAAAGGATGATTCCAGGAGACTAGTGAGAATTGCAATGGTCTGAGGAAGAAGAGAGATGGTCAGGTAGGGTCGGGGCTGGTCCTGGACAGGCCCTTGAATGTCTCACTAAGGAGTTTGGACCTTACTCTGGAATCATTGCAAAATGAAATCATTGCAAATATCTGAACTAGGGTTTTAGTGCAATATGATGGTTAATTTGGTAATAGGATATAGTATAAATAGAGGTCACATACTCTGTGGACCAGCTAGGAGGCTGATGCAGCGAAATATTCATATACTAAGTATTTTTTCTGTATGGACTTTCTGTAGAATACTGCCGATCTCTAGAGCAGTGGTTCTCAACTCCACTGTGCATAAGATTTACCTAGAGAGCATGTTTTTAATGCATATTCCCAATGAGGAAGTCTCAGCTGAGACCCCCAAAATTTCTATTAAAACTACACAAGCTTTGGTCTCACACATATAGGTTAAGCAGTGTTATAGGGGATACTAAGTTAAAACAAAACAATCACAAACAAACAAAAAAACCTGCGTATCTTCCGACCTCAGATAGTTTTCATATCCATGTGAGAGATGAGGCGAGTTTATCAGTAACTCAGAGAAAGGAGCAATAGATTATTCTGCAGGTGGGGGAACCAGGGAAGGCTTAGTGGGGGCGCAGAGAATGGCCTATCAGTTTGATCTTGAACGATGTGTAGGAAAAAAAAAAGATGTGTAGGATTTGGACCTGAGGCAGTGTTGGGAAAGACCTTTTCAGCAGTGGAAATAATAACAGCAAGAATACTTAGAAGTTGTTTAGTTTGGTTAAAGATATCTGAGTAATCAAAACCAATATTACAAAGATAGGTTGCGGCCAGATGTTGAAAGTCTCTTTTAAAGTCTTTGTTTCTCAGTTTGGATTTAATTTTGTTGGTGATGCAGAATACTGAAGAATTTTGACAGGGCCATGATACGCCAGGAGCTATCATTTAGGAAGAACGATATGGCGGGAATGCACAGGGCGAGCTGGAAAGGAGAGAGAACGGAGTCAGGGAGAACAATGTGGAGGCCGCCGCGGGAGATCTTGGAAAGGGAAATCAGGTCTGAGGTTTAGGATCATGGGCGAGCAGCACAGAGGGGAGGAGAAGCACACTGGAGAGAGAGTACAAAAGCAGACAGGTGACTGAGGGTGGGGCAAAACCAGAGGAAGGAAAGATGACCGTAAAGATTCTAGCCTGGGTAACTGAGGAGTTACTTAGGAGGCCTTTGGGAAGAGAAATCTGGGGAAGGGGAGAGAGATTACTACACCTGGAGATATATATGTGGGGGTTATTCATACAAATGCTAGTTGAAACCTTAAGAGGAGATGAAGTTGCCATAGGGGAGCTGGATAGAGGGAAGAAACAGGAGAGTTGAGGACAGTATTTCGGAAGCAGAGGGAGAAAAAAGAGCTAGAAAGAAGCAATCCACAAGGAAAGAAGGACGTTTCGGTGAGGAAGTAGAAGTAGAGAAGAAGAAGGAATAGTGGCCTGTAGCAGGGGCTACAGAGAAGCTGGGGACAAGAGCACATAAAAGGCCTTTGGATTTAGGAATCAGGAGATGACTGATCTTCAAGGGAGCAGATTCAGTAAAGTGTGCAGGCCGAAGCCAGATGAAGGGAATTTTGCATCAGTTTTGAATCTGTAGAGGAAATAGGCATGGATTACTTTTGTAGTGAATCTAGAAAAGAATGCTGACCGAGGAGGAGTGGAGACGTGATGGAATGAGAGGCCGAACTAAATTGCAAAGGGAACGGAAAAGGGGAGTTGCCGTCTGGACGGCCTGAGGACCTAGAATCCGCAGGTCCTTGGGGCTGACTGGCTATGAAGGTGGAAAGGAAAAGAATTCTGGCTTCAAGATCTGGAGACTGGAAAAAGGAAGATGCCGTTTTTAAATATTAAAAAGCCATGCATTCGAAGCAGGCTTGGGTTCAAAGAGGACAAGTTTGATTTTAGACATGTCTATTGATATTTTCAAGAGATAGATACTAAGTAGAATGCCTTCCTTTCCTCTGTTCCAGTAAATCTGCCTCCCAAGGGAGAGAATGAATCTCTTCATTAGACCAGATCAGTGTCTTCCCTGGTAGTTTCGGTGAACTGTATTTGGAGACCGGGTGCTAAGCCCAGTAATCTCTCATTCGTGTATTAGATACTAATGTATTCTAATATTTAACTCCGTTAGCCTGCACATGGTAAACCATAACGAAGTGCTGATCTGTAGCTATGTGGAGAGGCCATGCAGATCTTTTATCTAAAACTGTAAGACACTAAGGGCAAACCAACAACTATACCAGGAACTCTTTGGGTCCAGTAAGTCCAAGAAACTTCCCCAATGCCTGTCCATGACTCTCATGCTTTCCCTTCGGCCCCTTGGTCTCAAATACTGCCTTCCTTGTTCTATAGCTAAGTCCTAAGGTCAAGCGCCAAGATTTTATCTTGAGCCTGGTAGGTGTATCTTGAGTTCTAAGTCAAGTTTACTACAGCCAAAATCCTGAGCGAAGGAGCAACTAACTCTGTTCTGTTCTGTGTTTTCAGAAAGACCCAACACGTTGCCCTTACTCATTTTTAATTGTCACTGACCACAGAAAGCCCTGAGTCTGTTCACATTAACATTTTATAACCAAAATTAAAAGGATTTTTTTTTCTGCTGGTCCTTTTCTATCTGCTGTTTTTGGTTTTCAGTAGCTGAAGTTTTCCGTTGAGGTTCTTTTAAACGCCTACATGCAAACTGAAGAGCACTCAAGCTTTGGTGGGATATCACCCACAGCTGGAGTGATGGAGGAAGAGAGGAGAGCACACACCTCAGGTGCATCCTTCTCTAAAAAAAAATTTTTTTAAACAAAAATCACTTAAGCAAACAAATTCCACCTGCAAGCAGTTGAGACCTATCCAGAGAAAGAAAGGATTGAACCCCTTTCCATCTAGGAGATGGATATCAGTGGCTATAATAGCCCAGATGCATAAGATGGGCAAATCTGAAGCGTGGAGGACTTATCCTATAGCCCTCCATCTCTTTCAATCAAAGAGCGAGAGGCTGTGAACCGTGAACCGTGGTGAGAAGCGGTGGAACGGGGTTGCAGCGATGGCTCCTCTGTTGGTGGTTAGGCCCTGTCTTGCTCTATTAAGCAAACACAGTTAATATAGATGAAAGGTAACCTTGATAGAAGTGAAAATTGAAACTTGGTCGAAGGTAGCAGCCAGGCACAGCTGCAGTTGTACTTCCTCCTGTGTGGCAACAGGAGCTGCACTCACTGGTGTTTTTGAAGGGATGTAGTTTTTTTTTTTAAATATCTTTTCTTCAGAGTGTTTTGGTTTTTCACATCGACACCATTGATGGGAGAATGTGCACTATGTTAGTAATGAGCCACTTAGACTTCGTGTGGCTACTGTGAGAGGTCAAGTCCAAGTTCGGCACTCTAATCCTATCTGTCATTAACTGGCTGTGTAACCCTAAACAAATCACCAAAAACATCTCTGTTCTCAAATGGCCTTATTTGAAAGACAAGGGAGTTGGATTAGATGATCTCTAAATTTCCATCCAGCCCTAATATTCCATTGATTTATGATTCCTCATGGGGAACTACGACTTCCAACGTCTAAGAATGAATGTTTGAAAAAGTAAGCATTTATGCACCATGTTTTATATATGAACATCCCTTATAAATGTTTATTATTATCATATCAGGCAAATATTTAGGTTTGGTTAGTGTTGGCACATAAATTTGCCTTCTTCATTCCTTATGTTCTTCAGTTTAAGAGTGTGGCAACTCTTTTTCAGACGCTACCTGGTCAGCCAACTCCCTTGGACCAAACCCTTCTCACTGTCCGGTCCTACAACTCTGGGATCTTGAGTTCCGCCCTCCCCAACTTGGATATAGGTGCCCTTCCCCTGGCTTGGGTTGAGCTCCATTGACCTATGTTAATGAAAGTGACTCTTTAGAAGGCTGTGTTGAAGAATTACTTCTCCTTTTATCTTTCTCAACAGTATTTCACTAGTACTGCCAGTTTCCTCTACTTTCAGTGTCTCTTTATCAGTTTCAAGAGAGATAGATAAGGCTCCTGTTAGCAATTCATCTACATGGAAGGGGAAGAGGCAAAGCATGGCTTAAAGTCAGAAAAACAATAGTGACTATTCAACTGTCAATCTTAGTGGCTTAAGTGGATGCGTTGGATGAATTAAAACAGTATTCTCTTGCAACCAAAGAGCACATCACCTTGCCTTTTCATTGAAGCCACCAAAAAAGGTACTAGATCTGAAAACCTTTCTTCTCCCCCCAGCACTGGACGAGAGTTGCTCAAAATGCTTTTTTTCATAGTTGCTTTGAGAAGGCATAGCTAAAATCTACTATATTTAATTTTCTGGATGGCCTAAAATGCTGTCATCTGTGTGTGTGTGTGTGTGTGTGTGTGTTTCCCCCTGACTGTGGTTCTGAATTCCAGTGATTACTGATCATCTTAATGGCGTTTTCTTGTTTTCGTATATGTATAACATCATGTTAGCTTCACTCGGTATTTGTCAGTTGTGGGGCTGCTCTTCGAGCTGCTTGGAGAGACCCAAACACAATCATTGTTCATTTCTCGCATTTTCCTCCCCGCAGACGATTCCATGAAAGTGAAAGATGAATACAGTGAGAGGGATGAAAATGTTTTGAAACCAGAGCCCATGGGAAATGCAGAAGAGCCTGAAATTCCTTACAGCTATTCGAGAGAGTATAATGAATATGAAAACATTAAGTTGGAGAGACATGTTGTCGCGTACGATAGTAGCAGGCCGACCAGTGGCAAGATGAACTGCGATGTGTGTGGATTATCCTGCATTAGCTTCAATGTCTTAATGGTTCATAAGCGGAGCCATACTGGTAAATAGTCTCCTTTATCCATTTTTCTGCAAACTGTCCTAATGCGGCTGTGTGAGAAATGAAATGCTGGAATGTGGGGCGACTTTTTATTTTTTCATTGATTTTTTTTGCTATAATTCTGATGTATTTCTCCCTGTCTGCATTTCCATTTACCCAGTAATTTTAATTCCTGCTTCACAATGCATTTGGCAAACATTGCAAATGTTATGAATAAAAAACAAAACAGAACTGTAGAGAGCAGTGTTCTGGGCCAGCCAAATATTTTTTTCTTCGGTTAATAGGTAGGAGTTGAATTGTGTGATCTGCTTCTTAAGCATCTTTGTTATATTTTTGCATAACTTTTATAAAAAGCAGATCTCATTATACTGGGTTCAAATTTGGTAGATGAAAGGATATAGGTTTTATTACCAGTTTAAAAAATTTATCTTCAGACAATAAACAGTCTATAGAAATGCGTAAAAATATGAGTCCCACTGAGTCCAACAGATTCCATCTGTTATGAATCCTTTTAGAAGAAGCTTTTCCGGCCCTCAAGAGCTTATTAGGACTTGAGTCTGTGGCTCTTTTTTTTCAGATTGAGATTATATTTAAAAGGATTGCTAAGTAATGTGAAAATTTACATCTAGAGCTACTCTTGTTTTTCTTTTCTTTCATTTTTTGCTCTGATTCAAGACAAGATGATACCTAAAATAGCCTTGGTAGGTGATAGGTGAGTGTTCTTTCTCCTCTAGAGGGAAGTTTCCCTAAGGAAGTCTTATGTTTGCCTTGAAGTACAGCTCCCAGCTGATCCCAGTAAGAACAGAGCCATCTAAGATGAGCTTTTGCCAAAGGCGTCTAATCTGTGCATAGGCTTCGCCACTTGCCAGTGATCAGAAACCTCTTTTTTGTCCTTTTTAAAGGTGAACGCCCATTCCAGTGTAATCAGTGCGGGGCATCTTTTACTCAGAAAGGTAACCTCCTCCGCCACATTAAACTGCACACGGGGGAAAAACCTTTTAAGTGTCATCTCTGCAACTACGCATGCCAGAGAAGGGATGCACTCACAGGTCATCTTAGAACACATTCTGGTAAGTGAGCGCGATGAGCATCCCCCGTCTATCTAGTACGTGTGTGTCCCCAGTGCCCACTGTGGAAACTGGAAGGAGTTAAGCAGGGAGGTGTTCATCCGTCATCCCTGTTCAGAAGGGTTACAACAGCAGAGACCTCTAGGGCTAATTACACTTCCATTAAGGCATTAATTGCTCTCCGTCTGGCTCGCTGGGGATGATCATCTCCTCGCCATCCTTGCTCCCCCCTAGAGAACAACACAGACAGGAAGAGCCTGCCCTATAAAAGCACCTTTTTCATTTTTGGTTTTTGCCTTTTTAATTCTTCTGAAGAAAAAAATGATAGCCATCAGTATTTTCTTATGGGAAACTCTATTAAAAGATTGTTTTCCTTAAAACACACACACACACACTTTTCATTCAAAAGTCTGGACAAGCCAATGTTGTATAGTTTATACATTATGTTAAACTGTAAACTGGGTATAAATCATTGGTAGGTGGTTTTTTTGGCCATTCTGGGCTAATTTTTTTTTTTATTGAAATGTAAGTATCATTCTATTAGTTTTGGTGTACATGAGCTAAATTTCTTAAACCCAGCTTTCTTCTTAATTGGCCTATTTATTGTTAATCACTAAAAGAGAAACAGCAGTAAGAATGATTAAAAAAACAATGTCCTCTCTTGGTATATTTTACTTCTAGTTTTAACCAAACAAGATAATAAATTTGTTTTGAACATCTAGAATTTCCCTCCTAGAAAAGTAAAACTGACTCTATTTTTCAAATTTGGGACCTCATGTTCTTGATGTTATCTGACAAAATTTTAATTGAAGAAAAAAAAAAAGTTTTGTTTTTAAGTCAATCCACAGACTGCTTTGACTAAAACCCAACCCCAGATCCTCAGCTGGTCACAGTTCAGAGACTCAGGATTAATCAAGTCAACCCCAACAAAATCCACTGTGAGACATCGTAAATAGATAAATAGCAAAAGGAGGGTTTTGTTTACAGCTCAGTGTTCAGAGGAATGAATTAAGGCTGAGTTTGGTCCCCAGAATGAGAATGGTTCTCTTCTGCTGCTTTTTCCAGGGAGGGGCCAATAGTAGTAGTAACTTATAAGACAGATTTTACCAGACACCAATTTATGTGGAAACTTAACATTTTTAGCCCTAGCAATCCTACATTTATTTTAATTTGGGATTCCATAAGGATCTTTGAGTGCTTTAAGACCCAGAGGCTCTGTTTTAAACAGAGCAAGAGGATTAGAAAATTTTAAAATCTCAGTTTCTAAAACTCTGTGACAAATTTATAGAGCACATTTTATCAACGGATCAGAAAGGCCAGCCCTACACACAGAGTTGAGGTTATATTTACATATTTTAAGCCATGTCGCTTTTGGAAGAGTCGGGACAATAAAGGGCCTGAATTATATGGAAAAACAAAGGATGAAACCTTTTTTTTTTTTAATCTTAGAAATTAAGATGAAGTCCTTTTTGCAATTCTTATTTCTACTACTCAAAAATATCCTCCGTTCATCACTCCATTTTTATTGATTTAGCCTAGACTTTGGCATAGCCACTTGGCAAGGATGAGCTGAATTTATCTGAATATGTCGATGCTCTAAAGAGGCCATCAGTTTCTAGCTGAAGGGCTGACTCCCACCCAGTCGAGCACTCTTCACCTACAATCAGATGGATGTCACACCATAAGGGATCTCTTCCTATTTCATTCTTAAACCACACCAACTTTCTTGAAGAATAAACAGGCCCCATATTGTTTCCTAAAGAAGCAAGATTGGGCCCTGGCTGGCTAGCTCAGTGGATTGAGTGTGAGCTGTGAACCAAAGCATCACAGGTTCAATTCCCGGTCAGGGCACATGCCTGGGTTGCGGGCCAGGTTCCCAGTGGGGACCACATGAGGGGCAACCACACACTGATGTTTCTCTCTCTCTCTCTCCTTCTCCCTCCCTTCCCCTCTCTAAAAATAAGTAAATAAAATCTTAAAAAAAAAAGAAAAAGAAAAAGAAGCAAGATTGGATCTGGAGCCAAACCACCACCTTCAATGCTAACCGTTAAATCCACATCCTTTCATCGGTGAAAGGAGGCTTTCCTTTCGAAGAATAGGCGAACATAATAATCCACCATAGGCTAGAACCCTAGTTCACTTTACCAAAGTTAACAGTAATGCGGCTGCAGAACCATCCCCGTTCTCTGGCTGCGCTCAGCAGCCTTTTCCCAGAGGGCAGTTTTCGCAGAGCTTCGATTCACCACCTGTTCGGTAACCCTGAGGGTCACTGAGTGCCCCCTGTGCTCTCCTTATAGTTGAGAAACCCTATAAATGCGAGTTTTGCGGAAGGAGTTACAAGCAGAGAAGTTCCCTGGAGGAGCACAAGGAGCGCTGCCGGACTTTTCTGCAGAGCGCGGAACTGGGTGAGACCGGTGAGTTCCCGCAGCACGCCTGCCTCGCACATCCCGCGAGCAGCTGCCCTTCTGGGCGGCGGGACGCCACGGTCAGTGGGACCACCGAAAAACCCTGCCCTCGTGGAGTTCATGTTTCCATGGGGAAAGGCGGACCGTACACAAAGTAAATGAGTAACTAGTACAGTGTGCTAGGAGGTGGTAAATAGTACCAAGAAAAATGCTGGGCGCAGGGAAGATGCAGACGGTAAAAAGGATCAAAGATGTGGTGACGGAAGGAGACTAGGCTTCAGGTGTCGAGCTCACAGTCGAGTATGTGTCGCCTTACAAAATTGTACACCTGATGTGGGGGCTGCCTGAGGGAGTGGGGGCTGCCGGGTGCGCGGGGTGGGGCAGAGGGAGAAAACTTGGGGCAAGTGCAATAGCATAATCAGTAACATACAATTAAAAAAATAAATACATAACAGAAAAATAAAATTGTACACCTGGAATTTATAGAATGTGATTAACTAATGTTACTCCAATCGATTTAATGAAAAAATAAATGAATAAAAAAAAGTGAAGTAAGTACTGGGAAGGCTTCGAAAGGGATGCGGAGAGAGCCTTGAAGATAGTAACTAGGAAACAGCAAGTGCGAAGGCCCTGGGGCTGGAGTTTGAAGAAGTAGAAGTAGTTCTGTGTGATTGGAGTGGACACTAGGCCAGAGAGGACACGGCAAAGCAGGTCTCACAGGGCCTCGTAGGCCATTGAAAAAACTTCGGCTTTTACTTTAAGTGAAATTGAAAATCTTCAGAGGGTTTTGAACCGCAGTCCCATGATTGGACGTCTCCTTTGAAAAGAATCACTCCACTCGCTATTGAGAATAGATTGTCTCTGGGGCGAGAATGGAAATTGGAGTCTAGTTAGGAGGCCATGGCCATCATTCAAGCAAGAGAAAATCGTGTCTTGGTTGTGGTGGGAGAGGAGAGACGTGTTCTAATTCTTAAATATGTATCAGCGTAGCACCAGTAGGACTTTCTAACAGATCCATGTGGCGTGTGAGGAAAAATGCGGCTGCCATGGAGTGAAGTAGCAGACACTGAGACCAGAGCAGAGCAGCTTGAGGGTGGCGAGGGCACAGCGGACGAAACCTGCGAGGGTTTTCTTCGCACAAGGCCCCAAAATCGTATACCTGTCTAGTCATAAGATTTGTTGTCATGCTTATGTTTGGCGTTGGGGATTTCATATTTTATTCAGTGTTTTGAACTATATGTCTAATGCTGATTGGTTGAAACACTAGATTCAGCCCTGGCTGGTGTGGTTCAGTGGGTTGAGTGCCAGCCTGTGAACTGAAAGGTCGCCGGTTCGATCCCCAGTCAGGGCACATGCCTGGGCTGCGGGCCAGGTACCCAGTTGGGGGCATGCAAGAGGCAACTAGGGTATGTTTCTCTCCCTCTCTTCCCCTCTCTCTGGAAATAAATAAATAAAATCCTCAAAGAAGAAAATAAGAAACACTAGATCCTTGCCATATATCAATTGGGATTTTATTTCCTTTTCATTCTTCAGTCCAAACAGCCTTAAACTTTGCTGGGTCACATCTCTGTTGCTGTCCTTTGTTTCAGCCCGGTTCTGTAGCTTGGGTTGTCTGACTTTTTTTTTTTTTTTTGGTCACTCGAACCACTTGCTTAGGTGCAAGTCCTCATGAGATTTGGTGTCTGACAGCTGTAGTTGCAGCTGAATAGTTTGAACATTCTAAAGCAGAAAGATTACAAAAATATGACATAAATAACGTGAAACTCGGGGAAAATGGAGTGGAAATCACGAGTAGTTTAACTGTACCCATTTTGAGTGAGAGGAAACTTTAGTTGTAGATAAAGCCTATTTTATGGTGTTAGGAGCTGGCCAACTGAATTCCGTTGGTTTTTACTGCTTCTGCTTTTTATCCTGATGGCATCTTTGGTTTTATCAAGGAGTTGGATTTCCTCCTTATTTCTACAGAGAAATGTTTACTCTCTTTAAGAGAAACCCACCCCAAATGTGGGTTTTGGTATCTTAAGCAACGTGCTAAGGTTGGTCAGGCAACACCTGCGTATCTTTACCTGTAGTGTCATATTTCCGACAACGGACAAAGCTCTTCCTGCGAGGAATCCCAAGTTATGAAAATCTGTTATAGTACACGTAGATCATTAATATTGAAAGCTAGAAAGATTAAAGAGCGTATCTAACCCTACCTCCTCATTTTAGAGATCAAGAAGTTGAGACTCGTCACAAATTCAGTGACTGACTTAAACATCACTAGAACTGTCATTGTTTTCATGATTAACTATATATTTTTTATTTTCAAAAATATATGGAAGAGACAATTCACATACCATAAATTCATATTTTAAAGTGTCCGATTTAGTCATTTTTAATATATTCACAAGGTTATACAGCCATCACCACTATCCAATTCTATAACATCTCGTCACCCTCAGAAGAAGCCCTGTCCCCGTTGGCAGCCACTCCCCACCTCATCTCCCCTCCCTCAGCCCCTGGCAACCACGGATCAGCCTTCTGTCTCTCTGGACTTGCCTGTTCTGAAAGCTCCACACAGATGCAGTCACACAGCACATAGCCTTTGAAACTTAGCTTCCTTCACTGAGCGTAGTGTGTTCGGGGGTCGCCGTGTTCTGGCACATGTCAGCACTTCATTTCTCGTTATGGCTGAAAAGTATTCCATTCTATGGACTTGCCATGTGCTGTGTATCCATTCCTCAGTTAATGGACGGTTGGGTGTTTTCTACTTCTTTCACTTTTGGAAAATATGGCTTTTTTTTGGAAGGTTGTAAATTATCTGGTTAGCAAAAGAATATAGTAACCCAGGTACTGATACACATATACATACGCATACGTGTGTGTCGTGAGTCTCCTGGAAGTTGGGGGGGGGATCAGTACCCTACCCTCTATGAACACTAAGCTCAAGATTTGGGATTTTGAAGTAAGGTTACCACCTTACTTCCCAGCCCCGTAACATTTTTTAGGAATTTAAAATCAGGAAGGTGTCAAAAGAAGTAGTTTAGCTATCTTTAGTGGTACAAGGTGATTCAGGAAACGCTGAAACGCAGAGGTTGAGTTCATTTGCATGTCATAAGGTGGTTTGATGGATGCGTGCAACATCCTTTAAGCCTCAGCAAAAAAATAAAAATAAAGGGTTAACTAAGTCAGCAAGTTTTGATTTTTTTTTAACAAAAATGTTGTAATGGTGGTTTCAGGTTACAAAGTGTATAAAGTCACAGCTTAATCAAGTATAATCAATACTGCATGTCAGTAAATATACTATTCTCTATTATATTTCAACCACTTGCCATGATTTTTCCTGAAATCCAATGTGTAAAGAATGTTTAATCCAACACAAGCCAATTCTGTGCTTATTGCCACCGCTCTCTATATGGTTTCCTTTTCTGTTTCCTTCTTAAAATCGGGAGTCCCAGTCTGGACCCAGCGTTCCATTCTGAGGCTGATGGCTAGAGTATCACCGGTGATGCCTCTTACCCCTTCACCCCTAGCTTTTCAAAGTGCTGATGCTCCCCGGCTACTGTGGATGCAACACTGATGCATCAAGTGCTTGTTGTGGACTGAAGTGCAGCCCTAGTGTGAGAGACACGCCCTGGGACCAACCTGCTCCATCAGGGAGCAGGTTGGTCCCAAGCCTTTATGAAAGCAGAACGGAGAGAAAGGACTTGGCCTGGAGTCCAGCCTGCCGGAGAAAGCCGTGCTGGGTGAGAGGACTCTGGCCTTACTGATCGTTTTTCTTTTATTCGGATAGCATTTGTGGTATTCCGTGTGTGTCAGGCCCTACGTCGGAGCTGTTTATGAAGATAAGTGACGGTTAAAGCCATACCCTTGAAAAATTCCCAGTCCAACAAGGGAATGGACACTTGACCTATCAATATAACACAGAGGTCTAACAGAGGCTCGTGGGATCGCTGCTTCAGGGCGCGTTCCCTCCCCACACATCACAAGTGACATCACCAGGGTACTCCGGTTCTGCCGTCTTAATGGAGTACGTAGGAAAAGAATGGATACAGAGGACCACAGATTCCATTTTCTCACTAGCTTGATCCTTATTCCAGAAAGGGACTAACAGCTGGTACAGAGATTCATTTAACTTCATTTCACACAAATTAGGAATACCTGGAGCGGGATATATTTTTGTATGATGAGCTCTAGCAATAAGAGTATTTTTAAAGTGATTGAATAATTATATTTATTTATGAGTCCAGGAGTTAAAACCTCTTATCTTCATTCTCATTGTTTCATTTGAGCTAATACAAGCATGCGAGTTTCAGAACAAACATATTTTTACCACATAGCAGACCACAGGAAAAAGTTTAAAATGTCTTAAGAGCCTATTTTCCCAACTGATTATTCTACTTAAAAATCAGTACTATCTCACAGGTAATGTTCATTCTACTTGCTCCAAGAGGCAACAGTTTTATGTAACCTTTTTGTTAGAACGAGCCTCACCCTCTGATAGCAATCTCTTGTTAGACAACTCCGGTTGCACAAAAACGCCCCTTTGCTCTGCTCCCCATTAGCTACTGACACCATAGAAGGCACAGGAAGCATGCCTCCTGTTTGAGCTCCACTTAACTCTTCAAGATCTGATGAAGGACTTGGAACAAAAACAAACATACAATAAATTGCATACTTAAATCTGCAATCACTTTGAGATACAAATGGTATCATGGGAACAGTTAACTAAACACCAGATTACTTCAGACTTGCGCAGAGATTAAAGGTAGAAATCTACGCTGTAAGTAAGACTTCGTATTCATTTTATTATTATTTTTCAACATGTCTTTAAAATCACCTTTTAAAAATTGGTGTGTCCATTGTATATAGTAAGCAAGTGATATGAAGCAGAATTGATCCAGAATTACAGTCCTGCTCCTTCTGGGCTTATTCATGAGCCGAGTGTGCAAATAGGTCCTTTCCACCATCCCATATTCCCCACACCCACCCCTTGCAACATTAAACTGCCAAACACCACCCAGGAACGGATTTCCTATTTCGTCATTTAAAGCCATTATCTTGTTCCCTTGCTATCTTGCCAAACTGGTTTCCCTCCACTTACATTTCTGAGACTTCTGATGCAGCAAGATAGCAAGTCTAGACTCTTCATATAAATAGACGGTTGGGTCTTAAAGTTGAAGTAGAGGACCAAAAGCCAATAGTCTTCTTTTTTAAATTTTATTTTCCTTTTCAGTGTATTGCCTAAGTTCTTTGTAATCCTCGAAAGCTTGTCTAACTCCAAAGCATTTCTTTGTGTTTTAAAGGGCACCCGTTTGGTGGCATTGTACAGCAGCTGTCCAGGAACTGCAAGGCAAAAGGCTAGCAGTTTGGGAAAGAAAATGAGAGTGTACCATATTCACTGGGAAGTTCCACCTTTGCCTAACTGGCCAATCACCTAACGCAGTTAACTCAGTCTTTATTAACATTAACAGTCACTAGAGAATATTCATCTGTACAATGAGAGCTGGGCTCTTGGTGTTGAGGTCTTGAGTGAGGGTGTGGGTGGATGGAGCCCTCTGGTTTAGTTTCAGAGGATGTCTTTCGATCTAACCGGAGCTGTGGAAATGGGAAAGTCTCCACCCATGCCTCAAATTATCTGTCTATCCATAACCTCCAGAATTTTGTGTTTTAAATGTGAGTCATTTGGTCACTGGTTGACAGGGTAAGGTTTGTCTAGAAATAACTGTCAAGACAAACTTGGTGAGTAACCAGGGATAAAAGGTGATGTTATCTCGGAGGGTTGCCTTTTAGTGACATGCCCTAATTACGTTATTTAGGTCAATGCAGCCCCGCTTTAGCATCTCCCAAATATAGAGGATATTGAGTATGGGTCCCCAGACAGCTGCTGTGGTAACTGATAGTGGCTTTAGACAGTGACTGCTGAGAGACGAGGAGGAAACTAGACTGGCAGCAGAATGCTTGGGGAAAGTCCTCGGGCTGAACTAACACAACTCTAGGTGACAGCAGGGCCACCCGAGGAGTGACTGAAGAGATGAATAACAGTGGTAAGTGGGGACAAAGTTAAAGATTCCCGAAGTCCCGGTCGCATTCTCATTTCACTGTAAATCGTTTTGATAGTGAATACAGGGGGACTCTTGCCTGGATTGAATCCTCTCCACGGTGCTCGTGCCAGAATGCACGTTCACAGTCAAAACACAAACTGAGCCGCCTCTCGGATGCTTCTCAGAACAAGCCTCCTTCTGACAGCCCCAGGAACTCGCTTCAAATCCCAGGCCTCCGTCTTTCATCTCTCTGCTCGCGGGGATCTGGGTAGTGCCGCATCAGGTGGTGGTTTGTGTGAAAGAAAATAACATATATAATAGTTTCCTGTTTGGTCATTTAAACTTATGCCTGTGCCAGACAGCATTTGATCCACTTCACTCGGTGGCAGTGTCCTGTCACTGAAGTGCCAGTTGTTTACAGCAATTGGCCAGCCAAAGTCGCGGTTCTTCACCACCAGCCCCAAAGCTGCCCAGGCCTCTTAGTCTGACCCTTACTGTGCCCATTGCACAGGTAGTATTGTTAATAGCTTAAACTGGAGGCTGGGGTTTATTTCTTCACAGCATAGAATTATTATTTTTTTTTAGAAACTCACAAAGTCTAGTAAATAGGGTCATCATTATTATCATCCTCTTAATCATTTTTGGAGCCAGATTTCATTTTATTGCTGATTTTTAAAAATCCTGCATTTTATAATTTATTGTATAAGGACTGGCATAGTGTTTAAAAAGACAAAACCAAAAACATGCCAATAGTAAAATGAAAAACATTTAATACTTCGAGTTCTCTTTTTCTATTTTGGCTTGGGTTCCCTTGCCCTGCCCAGACTTGACAGTCTTGCCTTGGGGACCTTTTTCTGTCTCATTTACTGCAGAGGTGGCCTCTCTGGGCATGTCCATTTGTGGTACTGAGTGTCTGAGAGCCCGTGGAATTGGGGACATTGTTTCCATATACTAGAAACTCTTCGCAGAGCAAACTTCAAGCCCAGAACAGGCACGGACAATTCCTAAATCTGTGTATATAGTTGGGGGGAAGTCTATTCTGCCATCATCACTTGCTTTTTACTCTTGTCATTTAACTAATTTCAATTCCTTTTTCCTTAGAGATATTAGTGATGTATGGATCCTTCGTTTTAGTTAGGACCTCTCGAAATGCTTATCATAAAACAGTGAGACATGTTTTTAGTACTGCAATACGTTTGCCTAAGGCAGGAGACTGCAACTATGACCCTCAGGCCAAACGCAGCCAGCGGCTGTTTGTGTACAGGGGTTTCTACGTTTTTAAAGGCTAGCGGGTTGGGTTCAAAACACAGAGTCTGTCCTGACCGGTGTGGCTGGGTCGGATGGGCGTCGCCCCACCAAGTGAAAGGTCACTGGTTGATTCCAGGGCAGGGCACGTGCCTGAGTCGAGAATTTGATCCCTGGTCGAGCTGTTTCTCTGTCACGGTGATGTTCCTCCCCTTCCTTTTCTCCCTCCCTTCCCCTGTCTCTAAAAAATAAATGTAAAATATTTTTTTAATCTTTAAAAAAACAAACAAACAGAGATTATGGAATACAGAGAATGTGTCCCATTCAAGTTTAAAATATCTACTATCCGGCCCTTCACAAAAAGAGTTTGCTGATATCTAGCTTGGGTTAGTATCATATGCTACAGTGTAAAGCCTTGTATTTGGAGCAGCTTGTACCTCTTTGAACTTTAAACATGAGCTCTTGCCCTGGCTGATGTGGCTCAGAGGACCGAGCACTGACCTGCAAACCGAAGAGTCCCTGGTTCGATTCCCAGCCAGGGCACATGCCTGGGTTGCAGGCCAGGTTCCCTGGTGTGGGGCACACTAGAGACAACCACACATTGATGTGTCGCTCCCTCTCTGTTTCCCTCCCTCCCTCTCTGTCTAAAAATAAATAAATAAAATCTTTTAAAAAACCCTTAAAAAATAAACATGAACTCTTAATGGGGACTGCTTGCTGTACAAGGGTGAATTATACTATATTTATTGCCCTTAACCATTTAGTTGATTAGATATTTTTCTAGTGATTCTCAATTCTGGCTGCATTTTTAAATCATCTGGAGCGCTTTAAAAAAATACCGCAGCCTAGGCCCCTGCATCAAAGGTCCCGAGTTCACTGATCTGAAAGGGGAGCCTGGGCGCAGGTGTGTCTTACGTGCTCTGTAGGTGGGTCTAACGTTCAGGCGCATCTGAGAGCCACAGGCCTGCACCCCTGGAAGGTTTGCTCACGGACTGGCAATCAGACCCCATTCTTAGGCAGTTTTTATTCACATTTTTCATTAGAAATGTAATAAAGATGCATCATACAAATTGCTCTTTAATTTCAAGACAGAAGTGTTGCTCAGGGAAATTTTAACTGAGACAATTTTTAAATGTGAAGAGCATATGAAACAGATAATGCAGAGCCCAGAGAGATAGAATTTTAAAAGACAGGCACTGAAAGGAGCAGGCTGCTGGAAAAAAAAAAGAAAGAAAGAAAAAGAAACCACTCAGAATTTCAATACACAAATCACTGAGTAGATTTCTTGCTGTCTGAGTAAATGTATCTATTTTCAAAAGTGTTATTAACATAAACAGAGCAGTAAATCTGGGGCACCATGCTTTTTTTTTTTCTCCAAGTTGTTAAGAAGAATTATATCAGTCTGCAGGTGTCACACGCAGTTACTCAGAATCAGAAACAAGGCTGATTGGAGGTTAGAAGATCTCCATCTATCTATCTTTTTGCAACCAACCACGTC
The DNA here is from genome assembly GCA_028533065.1 of Trachops cirrhosus. NCBI lineage: Eukaryota > Metazoa > Chordata > Mammalia > Chiroptera > Phyllostomidae > Trachops > Trachops cirrhosus. Next base: position 93,623,636 of record CM052545.1, on the reverse strand, counting down.
CAGGCTGTTTATTTAATACTTCCTCTTGCTAATGAAGGTACTGTTTGGGGGGATGGGTTGGGCTTTCCCATCTCAGCATTAGGACTGCGAGATTTGAATGTGCCTGGGGGCTGGCTTCACTGACCGCAGCAGGCCCCCCAGCAAGAGCCCGAGCAGTAACAACCGGTAACAAACGAGTGTGCACCTCCGACACTTTTCCTTCCAGCTTATTTCTTCTTTTCCCCCATTTACCAATGTTCTTTTTCTTCCCCTCTTCTTTTTACGTTTTCCCAAACCAGCAAGTGCGGAGGCAAGACACATCAAAGCAGAGATGGGAAGTGAAAGAGCTCTCGTTCTGGACAGATTAGCAAGCAATGTGGCAAAACGAAAAAGCTCAATGCCTCAGAAATTCATTGGTAAGAATAAAACCCTTTTTCCTGCTGTTGTTAGCAGATAGTTTGAATGAGATAACATAGGATGCTTACTACATAGGCCCTTCCTAGCTTAATCTCTGTTAAAATAAGGTTAATTGGTTTTCCTTTGCTCATGTTTATTCTTTGTGATTCATTTTGATGGCTAGAGCAAATAGAATACAAATATTTTAACTAAAGAATCGTCGGGACTGAAGATGGGAGTATTTGGTATCCAGTTTCCTACATGGAGTTAGTGTTAAAAATGCTGTTCCTTCCTCTTTATTCTGAATGACATATGTTGCATGAGTTTAGGCAATTCACACCAGTAAGATGTTCGCGATAACATTGTTGTAATCTTTTTGTAATTATACTTTACAAGTTGGTTCCGTTATCATGCTTAAGCTTTTTTTCATGCTCTAAAATGTATTGCCATCTTTTTTTGAATTTGCTTCAGAATTGGCTTTAAGAGAAAATGGGTGGGGAAACATAGATTTAAATAATAAGATTTGGTTTAGTCATTTCTTTCTCTGGGGTTAATTTTTATGCCCCTGGTTTTCACAATGTCAAAAAATGCAACATAAGGAGATGGCTAAGAACTAATTGTATACCAGGACTGCCAAAGGGCAGAGGCATTTTGCTGAACTCTCCCAGATGCTTACATAAATATGACCATGATATTTGAAATAGATTGGTATTTGTGCAGTAGGCAACGGAATTGAACGGCTCAGATTTGCTGTAAACTGAAAGTCAGTTATCACATGAAAATGGACCTCCCTTAACACGATGGCGTTTTAGAAATCTGTCCGTCTGTTTTTCCAAAGCTACTTGTTGCTGCTAATTTCTGATTCCGGTCCTTTGTGTTTATTCTTTTCAATAGCTTTTACAGATAATCAAGGGTCTATCTGGTTTTCTTAATCCAGTTAAATGTTATTCTAGCCTCGATCACTTTTTTACCAGCTGACATTTTATGTGCATTATAGAGATATATTGAAAGAACCCATGTAGTTCAAAATGACCTGCCTTGGTAGTGATGCTTGTTTCTTTTGATTAGCTGAGAAGTGATCGCCCCCTTTTAGTCCCTTGAATACATCATGTCAGACTAAAGTTGTTGCATTTCAGCTCAGAAACGCCACCGCTCCCATCTTCCCTGTCCTTGGTGAGAAATATCGGGGAGCATGTAGTGACTGCCATATGGAGTCAGGCACAGCGAACCAGTCGTGGGTCCAAGACATTCTATTAAAACGTTGCTCGCATCTCTTCTGAGCTTTACTTATGTGAAGAGTTTCTGCCTGGAGGCCAGAAGAAAGCTTCTGTTCTTGCTCTCTGCCATGAGTGTAGTTTCATTTGGGGAAAGTTTTTATGCTAAAAATGGCTACAGCTGAGGTGGGGAGGGGCATGGGGGGAAATGGGCAAGAAAAAAATGTAAAGTGACTTAATTTCAGTACAATTATGGTCAATGCATTTTGGTCTAAGACCTAGTTCTTATAGCTGCCCAAGGCCTATTGTTGACCTTAAGCCCTGCTTAATATAATAAAAGTTTCGTGAGTATTTTCATGGCTTTACAACCCCATGTTTCATGTACCCAAGTCCATGCCATTTTGCTCATTGGATCAGGGACTCGTGTTCCATTTGTTGGTGACCATTATGACTGGAGGATTTTCGTGCCTCCGTTTCCAGACTCATGAGAGATGCTGATCTTGTATGTTGATTTCTTTCATCTTCTGAACCATCATCACATTCTCTCTGCGTGGAATCAGGAAGTCCAGTGTCGTTAGCGCTTGATTTGAGCTGAGGTAGCAACTTCAGGGCTTCAGGGCCCCGAATAACTGGGGGAAGTTTTTTTGAGGGCGGTAAATTGTGGTGTAGTGCAGTAGGATGAACCCTGGATTAGGAGCCAAAACACCCCGGTTCCGATTCTAGCTCAGTCATTTCTGAACTGTGTGTGCATTTAGACAAATCACGTAACTTTTCTGGGCCTCTGTTTACTCACCTGTGAAGTGAGGAGACCGAGTAGGTGGCAAAGCGATGAGGGAGGGAGGCCCCTCCCAGCCCTGTCGCTCCCCGAGTCTGTGAGACGATTCAGAAGAGGCAGCAGCTGTAACTCTCCTTTGTGTCTCCCAAGTCCGTAAGGGTGACTTCAGGTGATTCTTTACTCGAGCTCGTACGGCCATGACGCTTATGTTAGGAACCACATCATGTATTTTAGGGTTTGGGGGTTTTTTTGTTTTTTTTTTTTCAAAAGATGGAGCTGTGTTAGCTCAACAGTCATATGTTTGACTGAGGGCGTCACTGCTTGCTCCCTCGCCCTTTTGTCCATTTGTTCGTCAGGAGATGGTTAGGAGCTCCTCCCGCACACATCGTGTCCCTGAGCACTGTTCTCCTCTCCTGGCACTAGCTTATGTCCTAAACCTTCGTTGTAGGGATATTTTAAGAAATAGATAAAGCTCTTGAATCAGTCTTTTCGATAGGAATGGTGGTGTCAAGGGGGCAGGGAAAGGAACCTGACGGCAGTGTGACATGAAGGGATGTAACGCAGGGTCAGTGCTTCCCGCTTCCCCTCGTCTCTTCTCTCTCCTATATTTCCTCTGCAAGGCACCCTTATTGTCTTTTTTTTTAAAAAAAAAAAGATCAGCTGCCAGAGAAATGGCAATGGGTAAAGTGTGAAGGAAGAATGAGTCACTCCCTTTAATCCCTGCTGACAGTTGCACAGCACTGAGACCAGCCTTGGCTTCCCTGACCTCTTGAACTGCGAGGGTAAAGGTGAAATTATACCATCGGGTCAACCCAGTGCTTTCCCGGCAGGCCAGAGAAAATTATCATCAGGTAACATCTCTCACCCACTGGAATTGAAGTGAGGAAGAGGGCCCGATTAGATGAAGTCTAAATGCATTTGGAAACACACACAAACATGCCTCTATGGAAGAGGAAGAGTGTAATTAAACTGCCCAAGCAGGAGGAAAATAAAATCATTGCTCCCCTAATTCGCCAAGAAACTTTGTATCCCTTTCTCTAAAATGGGAAATAGATGGACACACATTCATTAGAAAGCAGCATCTTTCCATCCTCAAAATGATTCTTAGTTGCTCTTTTCAAAAGACAAGAGGACCTCGCTGTCAGTGCCCAGCCCTTCCAGGAGTTGTCCTCTCTCTGCATCTCTCTGCATATTCTCTCTGAGAATGCTCCTGCTATAAACTTGCTGGACTCGACTTCTAACTAGGCCATCTCCAAACACTTGGCTCAAAATAGAGGCCAGATTTCTCTCCTGGGGGGAAGAGGAAAATGACTACATTCTGCACATTGCTTTTTCTGATTTTCCTTCTTTTTCCAAAAACATATGTGTTATTCAGACCAAAGCGGTTACCATAGCATCTCATTTTTAAACATTTTTATGTATTACTTTATTAAAGGAAATCGTCATTTCTAAATGAACATGAAAAAAGATCTCACTCACCCGTGGTAAACATATACGTGAGGTTTTGACACTTCAACAAACACCATCAATTCCTCCTGTGAAGTAACTGAAGAGAAATTGGCTCCTTTGGTTAACAGAGTGACAGGAAGCAGTTTTAATGCCTGCTTCTAAGAGCACAAAGTATCTTCTCCCACCCCTTCCCAAAAGGCTGAAATCCGTAATCCTACATGCATTACAAAGTCACAGCATTTTAGAACTTGAAGGGACATTAGGGACCAGCAAGTGAAGTTCTTTTACCAAGGATGCAAAGGGGATCAGAGGGTTGGAGAGGCAGGGCTAGTAGGGGACAGAGCAGGGTCAGAACCTCGGGTTGGAAAGGGCTGCAGTCGAAGGGAGGTCACCCAGAGCAGTACATGGCATGTGTGTGACCCAGGGGCTTTGGCCAGGGACGAGGCTAGTGGCTGAAAGCTCGTGGGAGGAAAGCTCTAAGGAAGGCAGTCATTCTCTCTCAAGAGTGTATTCATTCTTTTATTATTAAGTTAAATTTATTGGGGCAACATTGCTCAATACAGTATATGAGGTTCGAGTGTACAGTCCTCTGATACGCCACCTCCACACTGCCTTGTGCGCTCACCACCCAAAGTCTAGTCTTGCTCACCGCGTACTTAGCCCTTTTACCCTCTTCATCCTCCCCATGTGCGTTTTCTTGAGAAAAGAAGTGCCTTCTGCTGGCGACTCCATCGGGAGAGACAGCATCCAAAGTGCACTTCACCGCAGCGTCTCACGGAAGACAAAGGCTTCTGCAGCGTTTAAAAAAAAAATGTGGTCTCCAGCTCAGTTTTCCTCGCCACCACCCCCACAGCTCACGCTCCTTCCTGCTTCTTGTTCTGAGGCTCCCCCCTGCTTTCCTCCTCCTGGAAGAAGTGTTAGTCACTTCAGTCACAGTGAGATTGAGATCAGAGCCATCATCATCAGATATTCCATTTACCCTACTTGCCTGCCTTTTCTTTTTCTTCTGGATACGTGCTTGCAGTCAGCAGTGGTACACGTGGGCAATTGTGTGAAGGCAGCAGCAAGTACATCCAGCTGACCTGAAGAAACGTTCACACAGAGCAAACCTGAATATTTCACATGACCCATCATGATGATGGTAGTATTGGAACTGTGTTATGTTTATAATGTTCAAACCATTTCTTTCCCACTTAAAAAAAAC